>SJYO01016970.1:47460994-48080551 GCA_006410555.1 Capra ibex | reverse complement strand
TTTTCGTCTCTGTAATGAAACGGTTGATTCCAGACAGATCAGTTCCGATACCAAAAAGGTCACCAGTACATACCTACACTCTCAACCTGATACTTCTTCCGACTCACGACTTCTTAACTACGAAAACTTGACACCACAACTTCTTCTGAGAGCTCACAGGGAACCTGACGTTCCTCTGGGTTGGTCAGGTAAGACTTCCTCTAGTTGGGACCCTAAAGAAACCTTCCTTACTACGATTCCGACTTTGAGGTCATGAAACCGGTGGAGTACACTTCTCAACTGAGTAACCTTTTCTGAAACTACGACCCTCCCTAACCACCGTCCTCCTCTTCCCCTACTGTCTCCTACTCTACCGACCTACCGTAGTGACTGAGCTACCTACGTTCAGACTCACTTGAGACCCTCAACCACTACCTGTCCCTCCGGACCGCACGACACTAAGTACCCCAACGTTTCTCAGCCTGTGTTGACTTGTTACGTGACTTGACTTGACTTGACTTGACTTACAAATGGGTTATGATGACAGTTTCATGGGACCCCGGAATGACGTCGACACTCACCGTGTAGAAGTAAGGAATTTATACTAATATGTAAATACTGCACGATCCGTTAGTACACGTGTTTTCTTATTCGGGACGAGGGATTGGATTTTTACAAACACCTCATTTATTAATTTACTAAGTTGTTTTGAGTGTCATATGTGTATATACTTTATTTTTAGAAGTAAAAACGATACAGTAAAAACAGGTGTGTTTACAAAATTTTGGTGGTATCGAATGAATCCTTATTCTTTAAAGTAAAAATGGAGGAAAAAAAAAGGTTGTTGTCAAACTTCCATCTCTAATTAAGTTCTATTCTCCATCCACAGTGTATTAACATAGAAACTTCAAGTTGTATCTTCCTACAGCTATTTAGATATCATCTTCACACCTTCGAAAATGTGTAGAGTTATGTCGGTAGAGCATAAAGGAGACTGTAAAGTTACAGAAGGTCCTTCGCCCTCCGTTGACGGACATCACGTAGAAGTCCGGTCCTGACTTACATTCTATTTACGAAATCGTATAGTAGCTTCAATGACTGTCCTCAGACAATGATGATGACTCTAGGAAGTGTCTACCACCTTTACGTCCCCTTTCGTACTCCTTACCTTACCCTGTCTTTGAGTCCTATTTGAAGGGGGGTTCATGAACCGACGAATCCTGTCCCTCGGTCATCGATTACGTACATTACAACAATTGAGAAAGACCAAACAAGTCCTCAATCTCTTTAACATGTACTCATAACGTTCTCGTTCCTTCTTTTTTCCTTGGTATAAATATCTTACACATAGAAAAACGTGTAAAACGATAAAAATAGAGTAAGTTAAGAGGGGTTGAAAGACTCCATTTACAATGATAGGAAATGTGATTTGAGGTCTTAATCTACTTATCGATGGAGGAACTAAAGAAGGTATTAGCGGAGTTTGAGTTGTTCAGACTTAGTACCGGGTATACAGGGGGATTTACCAACGTTAGAAGGGTTGAATCATTTGTGGAGTTAAGATATAGGTAGAGCTTTAGGTCAAGATGCCCGTGGTAGGGATTTTATCGAAGGTTGAGAAAAGGAAGATGTGGATATTAGTGGTAACGTCAAGTTGAGACAATAGTAAAAAGACCTTATAAAGTTGTCACAGGATTAACAGGTGGTACGAACACATGAGATACCTCAACAGTCTCACTAGAGTAGTTTACGTCTAATAATTGTCGATTAAAGTGTGAGAGTTAAATGTTAACAAACTTCTGAAGGGTTGTATAAGTTTTGTTTTGGGTTTCAATTAGACATTTAGGGATGAACTAGACCGGGAAAGGTGGAAATGTTGGGTCGAGATACTAAAGGGGGAGTCCATGATACGGGAACGGTGGGACTCAAAAAGAGTGGGATAAGCAAGAAGGATACTTCGAGAACAGAAGTGATTAAAGAACAGAGACTGGTCTAGGAGAGTCATGACTGTGAAAAACGGGAAATACAAAGAAGGATTTCCAGTAACTAAGTCTTTTGGAAAATGAGGTAAATACGATGGGACATACTACCTTAATAAAAAGTGATTAAACATTCATGCATTCATTTGAGTTCTTTTCGTCTTCGGATCAGATAAAGTAAAAGACTGAGTAGAGGTCGAAATCTTATTCTAGACGATGTTTTGTTCCCAAGTTATTTATACAAAAAAGTACTTTAGAATCGTCTGTAACCTCCCTGTTTCCCCAATACATGTAAGAGGTTCCATTTTTTAAGGATACACAATCTAGAGTGAGTGTCCTAGAGACGGTGTCGAGTGTTTGAAGGATGGGATACGGGAACATACAGACATGAAGACTATGACTTTAAATAATCTTTTTCACCAGTGACCCTCAAAGAAGAAAAACTGAAAGACGGTCCAAAAGATTACCTTTCTCTGACCTCCCATCCTCTTCTCTCTCCATCTCCGTAAAGATAGGGAAAACGAAAGATCGTCTTCGACTTGAGATCAAAACCCCAAGTACCAGGGCAGTCTGAAAGGATGAAGGTGTCGAAGTTCGAGGCCATTGTGCAAAAGGAGGGATACGGGGAATTTTGGGTCGACATCATTGTAGAAGAACGATACGAAATGGTAAAGGACGGAGTGGTAGGGAGAGTTCAAGGAAATTAGGACGGGTTGTGGAAGTACTTGTCAAGGAAGTAAGTTGAAAAGAGTCACTCCGGAAGGGTCCATAAGAAAGAAGGGACAGTCCTTGGACAGTCTATGTGTTGAAATAGGATTTTGAAAGATGTTATTCAACTACAGTCACTGACATATCTGATCATTATTTTTCAAAAAGACAATGTTACTAAAAACTTAAAAATAAAGTATTTTATATAATAATAACTAGTCTTTTAAAACGACTCAGTGTTGACGTCCCCCACCCCACCTGAGATTTTATTCAATACGACTACTAGCCCTTAGTCATAAAGATCTTCAGATAGATTTTACATGTACTGGTATGGACTTTGGTCAGTTACCATGTCGTCAAATGATCTCGTCCCTTGAAAGATTCTGCTTAGGCTTTACGTAGAGGTTACCCTGAGTACCGTTCCTGCTGTACGTCAACCAACGCCGTCGCCAGTTGTTTGTACAACTTTTCTCGATACCCCGAAGGCAGACAAACAAACCAAAATAGGGCGACCGCTAGATAGACTGCGTAGAATAGTGTATAGAGGACAAAGAGTAGGTTACGTTTCTCTAAACCTTGGAGGGGTCGTAAATCGTCTAACAACTGTAGAAGATCTTTACTGAGGAAAAATTAGACTCATAGACATTTATCCTTTTGTGGGACGTAGAGGGGAAGTCGTGTAAAAGAATTCTAGTGAAAATTTAGAAGTACGGTGAGTCTCAATGGTATCGGGAACCGTTAAAGTTGGACCTTTTGACTTCTTAGTCGGTACACCCGTCGATTAGACCACTGCCTGACGGAAGGTGAGGGAGGTTGTGGTTGTTCTTCTCGTACCGACGCTCCGACAAAGTCCTAGGACCTTTAAGACGACTACACGAGCTACCGTTTGGCCTTGTTCTGTTCCAAGTAACAAAAAAACGAGTATAACAACATAAGAAGATCCACTCGAAGATGTTAGTGGGCCTCTCGTAGGTGTAGACGTTAAAGAGACATCAACCATAGGAGAGAGAACCCTAGCACCTTTAGTGTCTTGTAATTCGACGCATTTAGTAGAAGAGGGTGATAGGGTAGTAATAGTTTTAGGTTTGAAGCTTTTTCGAGTACTTTTAAAAGAAGGTATATACAAAAATTCTAAAGAACTTACATCGACTATTCGGTTGAAGACAGACGTAATAGGTCTTCCGCTAGTATTATATGAGAGTCCTGGACATGTTATTAATTTTTCGTCGAAATTCTTAGCTAAAAGGATAAAATTTCACAATAAAGACACGATTAGACTTCATTATATTTTTCATGAGAGTTCTTTAAAGGTACCCAAAATAATTTTCGTGTAGATTTGTTCCTTACCGTATTATAAATAAAATTTATAATTTAAACTAGTATATAAACCTTATTTTGTATCAATGTAACAATGGTTATTTACTTCCATTTAATCCCTCTTACGTGGTCTAATATCTCCATAATTCACGTGATTCCTGATCTCTTCCCCTTTTTTCTGATCTCTTCCATCCACTGACGGAAACGACCAGTATGTCTATGTCCATTGTCTTGACCCGGGGTCACAGATCACAAAACGTTGAGGGAACGTCACTAACAACGGAAAAGGGTCGGTCTATTATTAAACTTAAATAACCGTTTAGATATCTATAATTCTCTTCCATTACCATGGGGTGAGGTCATGAGAACGGACCTTTTAGGGTACCTACCTCCTCGGACCATCCGACGTCAAGTACCCTAGCGATTCTCAGTCTGTGCTGACTCGTTGAAGTGAAAGTGAAAAGTGAACGTACGTAATCTCTTCCTTTACCGTGGGGTGAGGTCACAAGAACGGACCTCTTAGGGTCCCTGTCCCCTCGGACCACCCGACGGTAGATACCCCAGCGTGTCTCAGCCTGTGCTGACTTCGCTGAATCGTCGTCGTCGTCGTATCCATAATGACAGAAGTATTTTCGTATAAAATATCTTTTACATTCTTACAGAATCTACCTCCCTTGAAACAAAACCTGTACAATTAATAAAAACAACATTCATTGACGTCTACGTTATATGATTTTATCTACAGGTGAATGTACGTGTACAGCTCTCTGATATTTTTATTAGCAAACGATGTATTGATAATTATAAAGGAGTCTCACCATACTTATAGAGATATCGAGTCAGTCATTTCTTAGGCAGACGTTACGTCCTCTGGACCCAAGTTAAGGACCCAGTCCTTCTAGGGGACTTTTCCCCTGTCCGATGGGTGAGGTCATAAGAACCCGAAGGGAACCCCGAGTCGACCATTTCTTAGGGGGACGTTACACCCTCTGGACCCAAGCTAGGGACCCAACCCTTTTAGGGGACCTCTTCCCGTTCCGATGGGTGAGGTCATAAGACCGGACCTCTTAAGGTACCTGATATATCAGGTATCGCAGAGTTTGTCATTCTGTGTTTACTCTCTGAAAATGAAAGTGAAATGTCAGACAAAACCTGTCTTAACAAAGGGGACACGGGTGTAGACATGTAACTTCGGAATAGGGAATTACACTGACATAAATCTCTCTCCAGGTAATTCTTCCATTAACTCAAATTTTTCCAGTACACCCATCCCGGGATTAGGATGTCCTAACCACAAGAACATCCTTTTCCTTTCCTGTGGTCTCGGGAGTAAGACAGTACCGTCCTTGTGTCTTCTTTCTCGGAGACTCCTGTGGCACACTTCCTTTGGGAGACACTCGGTCCTTCTCTCGGAGTAGTCTTTAGGTGTGTCTGTCGTGGAAGTAAAACATGAAAACCGGAGGTTTCCATACCCTTCCATTTTAAGACAACAAATTCTATGAGTCAGACACCATAAAAATAATACTGTTGTGATCGTCTGATTAGTCTCTTCCATTACCGTGGGGTGAGGTCATGAGAACGGACCTTTTAGGGTACCTACCTCCTCGGAGCATCCGGTGTCAGGTACCCCAGCGATTCTCAGCCTGTGTTGACTCGCTGAAGGGAAAGTGAAAAGTGAAAGTACGTGACCTCTCCCTTTACCGTTGGGTGAGGTCACAAGAACGGACCTCTTAGGGTCCCCTCGGACCGCCCGACGACAGATACCCCAGTGTGTCTCAGCTTGTGCTGACTTCGCTGAATCGTCGTCGTCGTCGTTGTCTGGTTATGAGTATACTATGTTCGTTACGTATAGAGACAGTCGATTTAAAGATTGTAATTAGGACATACATAGTCGAAAAAGTGGAATATTTTGTCTTCACCATTATGAACGGAATGTTTAGCGTATCTACGTACCGTTTTTTACTTTACTGTTGTCCATACTTTCGTGACATCTTGACTCTTTATTAATAATGTTTGACGGAACCTTAGTCGGATTAATACAAATTGTTATTACTAAAATCATAAAAGTGACGACAGTTCAGCTGTATGATCACAGTAGGGAAAAGTATTGTGGTCACCGATGTATTTACTATACTATCTTCGAAGGGTGAATAAGACTGGTTTATCACGTTTTCGATAAAGAGAGGACCTGTTGATCCAAAGGGTTTTATACTGTTATCAGTGAAGGAATCGAACTCTGTGACTTCGGGGGAAAGAAAATTACTCCTTTCCTTTGATTTGATTCGGTTGGTGTATAAAACCCGTAGTCACAAATTCGTACTTAGTTCATGTCATAGTAGATTAACGTTAATACGTTCTTGGGTTCTCTCACAAAGATTTTCTGTCAGTTGTATGGACGTAGATCCCGGGGTAAGACATTGACAACTGAATGTTTAAAACTCCTACTACTCATCGTCTAAGAAAAAGAAAAAATTTTAAAGGAATGGTATTCCATGTTTTTAGAAGTCACATGTAGAGGTCCTTACAAGTGTGTAATATGTGGGTGTATTGATGGTGGTTCTACTTCTATGTCTTGTAAGAGTTATGGAATCGTCTGAGAGAGTGAGAGTGAAGACACCTATCGACGGGAGGAGGGAGGGGGTGTCCCTTGAAAATAAGATAACGGTAGGGAATACAAAAATTTTCAAAGGTAATATTTAGATTTGGAAACTTCCCTTCTTAAATAGGACATAAACACGAAACTTGAATAAATAGAATTTCAGAACTAATGTTTAAGAAAATTAATAAATGTATATTTATTAAAATACTATTAAATGTATAGTATTTTAAGTGAAAATTTCGTATATTAAGTTGTCGAAAATCTTATAAGTGTTACAACACATTGGTAACGGTGGTAGATTAAGATCTAGAAAAAGTTGTGGGGGGTTTCTTTGGGATATGGGTAATCGTCAGTGAGGAATGATAAAGATGAGGTACAGGGTGTCGGAGACCATCGGTAATTAGATGAAAGATAGTGATACGTAAACGAATAAGGTCTGTAAAGTATATTTACCTTTTTATTGTATAACTTAAACCGGAAAACACAGAGCGAAGAAAGTGAATCACATTACAAAAGATCAAAACAAGTACAACATTGTATATAGGAATAAAGAAAAATCCCGACTTTTCTCGAGGTAACACACATACATATGTATGTGTGTGTGTGTGTGTGTGTGTGTGTGTGTGTGTGTCGGATGTAAGCAAACAGACAAGTAGTCGGTTGCATATAAACTTGACAAAGGTGAAAAACCGATAATACTTATTCAGACGATTGTGAGTACTTGATTGTTTTTTTTTTTCATAAAGGTAGAGTTTTAATAAACTTCAGTTTGACTTTCCTAATTTCAGTGAATTTCCTCTAAATTTTACTATCGAGAAAACTTTGTCGGATATTTAGTTATCTTTCAGGACTTTTAGTCTCTATTTCGAAGAATTCATAGTATCTTATACGATCACACTTCATAAAAGTTTTTAATAGGACTGGTAACTGGAAGTATTACGGTTTGTCACCTTACATAAAGTTGTTAACGACCTATAAAGAAGTGGGTCAAAAACCGTACCATTTTAGAAACAAAGAACGTATTAGTACAAAATCATCGTGTCTCTAAATGGAGTACTTGGGTTTCTGCAAATTAGTGAAGAAATCAGAGACGACAAAGACCAGAACTGTTTGTTTGTGGGACTTACTGTGCCCTCTTTAGAGCCTCCAACTTGTCCATCACTCTAAATCGACCTCATCCGTTCTCTAAGAAGTAACGAAGAAATATGTCTCAGTAACATGGTAAATGTTAAACACAACAGTTTAGATCTTTCAGTAGACCTTTAAATATTGAATTTTAAAAAATTCACTTTTCTTTCTTTTATAATCGTTTGTATCTTAATACTATGTATCACTATAAATCATGTTGATTATACTTTTAAAGAATATAATTTAGTTAACTAAATCAAATATTTTAATGGTGAAGAACAATATTATCATTATTGTCTTAAAAATGAAGAAAATTTCGATGAAAGGTAAGTAATAAAATACAAGTGTCCTTGAGGTACTCATTCGTCCTGGTTAAATTACTCGAAATTTTGACGAATTTATTTACCCGTCTTCTCGGTCGGTTCCTTGGGTATAATACATTGAGTTTGGGTCCTAGATGATCTACTACGAAGGATTGGAGAAGATGATGGACCGTAAGAATCGACGTATATCTATCCTAGGAACTTCTTGTGACCACTTTACCCATCAAAGTCTTTTTCCCTTCCCGCTTTTTTTTAGTCTTTTTTCATCCCTTTCCCCTTTTTCTTTTTTCTCTCAATTTTGTTTCACTTTATCACTTGGTTCTAAAGAAAATTTTCCGTTTCCTTACTAATTCCATCTTTCTTGGACCCCTCTCTTATAGGTAAACTTTTTCAACCGAAATAAAGTGAAGACCGAACTACTCGTCAGTCGAAACGGGAGGTAGTGGTAACGTATTCTGTTCCTTGCTGTTAAAGGACTCTTACCACAGGTGTAGTCCCTCGGTTCTGAACATGACGAGTCCCGGTGAACCGAGGGATGTAGGTTCTTAGAACACCTCTTCACGACTCACAGGTCTAGATCCCTCGTTGTAAATGGGTCCCGTGTCCGAGGTTCCGATGTGAGTTTGGACCTGTACCTGTGGGGACCCCTTGAGTTCTCAAAATGATCTCCCACAGTTTCAGTGTCCTATTTGGACCGTTAGAAAGGTCGTAATTGACTTGATGCACCGTTTTTAAGTTTTATAACTAACAAGGTCGTACCTGTATAATGTGTTGTCCTACGTTTTACACATACTTAAAAATCCAATTTTGGATTCTGTAGTCTGTTTATTTCCTTTTTCTCTCTCTAGGACGTCCGAAAAACACAAGACAAGGGTAAGGACCTCTACCCTCGTCTCCCTTCTTTGACGACGGACAGTGGAAGAAGGACAGACCTCCACGAAAACACCTTCAAACTCTTCGTGATGAATATGACTGTACAAGGGGTTTCTAAAATATGGGTGATTCCTTTTTTGTTTGTGTGAACGTTAATGAATGGTCCAAAAATTTACGGTCCAATTCTAAGATCTTTTATAACATTTGTATCTAAATAGTGATTTGAGTAACTAACAATATTATAATTTTACGGCGTACATAGCTCCTCAATGACCTAAAGCTGGTGGTGGATTTATAGTTTTTCCTGTTAGGAATTGTTACGATGAGTATATATTGTCTCATAAAAGAGATGTGAAATGTCGTACTTTGTCGCACTTTCTACCTGTTTACCGTGTGTCTTTCTTCATTAGTTAATAAACCTATTGGAACTAGAATTTTGTCAAAAAAGGAGTTGGAGTTTCATAACAAAAGATCAACTTTTACTAGACATATTCAAGTTAGTCTATATTAGGACCAGTCCAGATAAATGGTTTCCTTTAGGTTCGTCTGTCTTTCTGGGTCACAGGTGAAAGAGGTACTAAGTATGTGTCGAGTTTGGTTATTTGATAGTTTGTAAGAGTAATGTTATGTTATAATCCTGTTATGATATATTATAATTATATTATAACATACGTTACAATTATATTAGGACTACCAAGACTAACTGGTGTGAAATTCCAGCAAAAGTGTACCGACTTTAAGTCGTACTGGAACTGTATGTCGGAGCAAGAAGGGAGTGTAGAACTTTATTTAAAGGGATTCTGATCAGAAACACCAAGTGTACCGGTGAAGTGACCGACGAAAGTTAAAATTTTTGACCTCCTTATAGAGTAAAAGTGTTTTATTAATAATACTAGAGTTTATACTTTAAAATTTTTGTCTAAATCTTACATTGTGGTAAAATATTTTAACCAAATATAATAGTAGGAGTGTACATAGTTATTTTACGTGACAGAGAAATTTCCCTAAGATAGTACTTTAGAGGTCATTTCTCACCAAAATTTTTACGCATTATAGAAATTATATATAAAACGAATTTTTGGATATCCAAGTCCAAAATGCAAACAAAATTTGGTTCATTTAGACATGAAACGAAAATAGTGACGTAATATGACACGACTCAGATTTTTGTATTGGCTACACACTCTCGTATGTTGGTCATCAGATATTAATATCTAGTTTTGTCAATCCATAACGATACATAAATCTTCGAGTATTATTTGTGACTAAATGGACCCGTTCAAATTCCTCTACCTCTTTCCCGATGTCTTCCTTTCCACATTCTAGTATATGGGTCGACACAGAAGTTGGAAAGGAGGGTCTCTTGTGAGTCTTTACCACCAGAAAAGAATCTTTTACTCCAGGTTCTCCTTTTCCATAGAGTACCTAAGTCAGACGAAGGGACAGGTCAGGGGCTTCTCCGTCCCTTTCATCTGTGAATGATGCTTACTGACGACCCCCTACCCTTCTCCGTTTCGTCTTGACTTCAGACCCTGGGTCCTCATTATCTTAATCTTCTTTTTTTTTTCTTCCCCCTTTATCGTAAGTTTCACCGGGGCTCTCCCACGACTCTCGTTAATGACTGAGTCTCGTTTGACAGAGGTAATGTCCAGTCTATTTCCAGTTCCCAAATCTTCGTTTATCACCGTTTTAAGGGATTCTGTACCGTGTAACTTTATTCCTTCAATAATTTTTATATGTCGTTGTCGAACTCAAGTCCTTTTCTTGTCAATTTCTACAGACTAATCAATTTAGTTCGATAAAGTCTATAAGATTTTAATTTCTTTTTAAAAAGGATGTATTTCTAGCGACTCAAATATTTGAAGGGAACTTTTCATATTTCTTATAGATTATAAAGCAAGAAAAGTAGTAAAGGATGAATTTAATGGAGTTGTCAAGCAGATTTAGGTCTCTGAGTGATTTTACCCTTCACTAACCCTATCCTCTTTCGTCCCTACAAAGTATGTCGACTTTGAAATTCCTTACTTTGTCTTCTTTTACTCGAAGACGTCCCCTTAGACCCAAGAGTCCCCTAGACTCTGGAGTTTTACGTCCTTCTCCTTTACCCCTCGTTTCTACCTTCTATTGTACCTTCTCTTTCCTAAACCCTCTCGACATACTAAACCCCTCTTAGTGGGGTTTCTCCGGAAGAGACTACCGAGTCGTCCATTTCTTAGACGGGCGTTACGTCCTCTGTACTCAAGTTAGGGACCCAGTCCTCTTCCTTTCCTGTTGGGTGAAGTCACAAGAAGGGACTTATTGAGCTCCCTGTGTCCTCGGACGTCCGATGTCAGGTCACCTATTGTTTCTAAGCCTGTGTTGACTCGTTGATTTGTGTCGTGTGTCGTGTCTGGTGTTTCTTCCGTTCGGTGACCCGTCATAACTAGTTACTCCAGTGAGACAATCCAATGTTGTTTGTTTCTCTGTATCTTTTATGTCTTTGTGACATTGAGTCCAACAGACTGTCCTAAAGAGAAAGAGGACGAGAAATATGTATCGGTCTCACTAGTGTTTGAGACTTTTGTATGGACCTCCAGGGTATCGTGTGTATTAAACTTACAGGTGATCAAATTAGTATCTTGTCAGAAAATCCAGTATGGTTAAGGTCACTAGATTGGTGACAGATTCATTGAGCTACCCTCCGACCCGGGGTATGTGGAGAGCTCGTCCGTATAACTGTAGTAGATGTTTCTGTTGGACTCTTACTTTCCTCTTTTCCATAATCTTTTGTAATCGTAGAATTATATCACAGGATACCACGTTTGTTACAAGTCCGTTTCTTATTCTAATGGAAAAACGCTTCATGTATTCACTCTTCACTACTAAAAAACGTGTAGTCCTGATAGAGAATCGTAGGTACAATGGTTCCTTGTCCCTCTGTCAGAATAATGAGTGGAAATATCAATTGTCATATCTTGAATAATTTGGAGAGTATATTGAACAAAGAGTTATACGAAAGAGAAAAAAGGAACATGTTGAAGTTATTTAATTTTCTTTACTCTTTCCACACTAGAAGTTTACTAATATTTGAGACTGACTATGCTCACTCCGACTCTTCCCATAAGAACCGTCTCCTTGTGTCTTTTCAATTAACTCTCGAACCAATAAATTTCCGGATCTCTCGTTCGTCGTTTCTGAGACGACTCATTTTTACAATTACTCTCTTAATCCTTCCTTCTATTAAAGGGTCCACTTATAAGATGAAACTTAAGTTTTCCGTTGACGAACAAAAATTACAGTTCAACGGTTTACGTGTATGTTATATTTTTGTGAAAATTCTTCTGAAGAATTGGTTGTAAACACTATGTAAGTATTTTTGATATGATGTTTTCCTACAGTTCAAGATCATATAGACCAAAGGAAAGACTTACATTGTTACGGGTTCTTATCATTGTCACGACATAATATACATATCTTTGTCTCTCGTTAATGGTAAAAGAACGGGTTTCCTCCTGGTTTTTGAGGGAAAGAAGAAAACAGGTCAAAACTGTACTATTATAAAACGCAAACTCGACGACATCAAACACGACTCTTCAATTAGTCGTCTCCGAACATCTATAGAAATAATTCAACTAAATTTTCTTTTAAGACATATTATCGTTCTTTATTCTATTCGGTATCAACGGTAATACAAAACTGTGAACTTTTATTGGTTGATTCGTAGTAACGACTACATGGTTTAAATTAGAAGTTCAAAGTATTACACTTTTCTCTGCCTTAGTTATCTGTATTGTCAATGGTTCAGTTACCTTACAGAGATAGACAGGTCCGGGACCCGTGTACCGAAAAGACTAAAGGTTTTTGTGGTACGTCTCATGTGTGAGGACGACGACGATGACGATTCAGCGAAGTCAACACAGACTGAGACACGCTGGGGTATCTGCCGTCGGGTGGTCCGAGGGGGCAGGGACCCTAAGAGGTCCGTTCTTGTGACCTCACCCAACGGTAAAGGAAGAGGTTACGTACTGACTTTTCACTTTCACTTCAGTGAGTCAGTACAGGTTGACAATCGTTGGGGTACCTAACGTCGGATGGTCCGAGGAGGCAAGTACCCTAAAAGGTCCGTTCTCATGACCTCACCCCACGGTCAAGGAAGAGGTCATGTGTGAGGATGAGTAGTATTTTAGTATCCCTGAGTCTCGAATTCTTTGAACCGAATTCCAGAGTCTTTACTCTGTTATTGAATCTGACGGTGAACAGAGAGACGTCTAGTTTCAAGAGACAATATGTCGAATGATAGAAAGATGTTCAATAGACTGAAATTCAATCCTTCGAATGTATTATATTAAACATGAAAGTTTTACCTTAATTGACCTTTCTTCCATGTTAATGTTACTAAGAAAAAAAATAAAAAAAATGAAATAAATAACACAAAAAAATGTTACTAAGAATTGGTTCTACAACACAAGATGTTTAGTAGAACATCTTCTTATTATTTTATCCTTTCATAAATGTCATATAATTCTTCTTTTTTTCGTCTAATGTTTTATTATACGTTTCATACAAAGGTTTCCACACTTTTCATTTAAAAAAAAACCGGACCCGTCAAATAATCGACCTGAGGAACTTAGTACAGAAGTAAAGGATTAAGAACTATCATAGAATCTATTTAGGAAATCGAAAGACATGTAAAAAAATTTTTTAAGTCAGGTTGAGTTGTGGAACTAAATTTTGGAGTCAGATTCGAAGAAGGGAGGGGTGAGAACCTATAAGGGACTTTGTATGTCGTAAATCATGTTATTTTCGTTGCAAAGTTAGAGAACCCCTTCTTTAATAAGTTGTTTATTATGGTCTTGTTAATAAACTGATGTATTGGGTTTCCCCCCCGACATAATTTGTATCTTAGCTATTTCTTGATATTTGTTTATGATGGTGTTAACCCCTTTTCTCTTAGCTGACCCTTGGACGTTACCCCCTCCCCGGTGGTTGTCCAGGAGGGGAGAGGAGGTGGACGGAGGAGATAGAAGAAGGATAGGGTATCTACCCATCACTCGTGTCGACGTCCCTCTTCCGTTTTCAGGATAAGCGACCCCAGTAACACTAAGGAGGACTAATTCCGATAGAACGGACGAAGGTCCCGTCGAAGGTTTACAGACGAGAGACTCTTCTCGTCTACCCTTCCAAGGAATCTATGAGGTTTCCTTGTAAGTGTAACGTGTCAAACGAATGACTTCTCCTCATCACCGTAAGGGAGGGACGACACCCGTCAATATACCCTACCTCAGGGTCCTTACTAGTCCAAGTGAATATAAAATGTAACAGGTTGACTGGGCCCTCTTTGAACGTGAATGCACGGTACGGTTTCCGACCTCCACGATAAGTGAGAATCAAGGTCGGTCGGAAGACGAAAGTCTTTAGACTTTCATCTCCGTTCTTGACCAGAAGCTAATCATACTGGGGAATTTGTGTTCTCTTGAGTCCAAAGTATTTCGATGACTCTAAACCCCGTATAGAAAATATTGTCGATTGTAAAAGAATTGTGTGTCACCCATACTAGGGTCTTTAATAATTTCTTTTAGTCAGAATAATGGTGTGTCATTACAAGTGTATAAGTTAGTAAATCTTTTAATTTATAGTTGGTTTTGTGACAAAAAAAATTCCGTCTATTTTAAGAAACAGGATATATTCGATAAAAGTAATTTTATGGAAAATTTACCTGTTATTAAATCACTATATTTCATCGTATAGAAATTAGTTAAAAGTTTCTATTTAGGAGAAACCTTTCTCTGCAAAACCATTAAAACTATTAAACTATTAATGAGTTTTTAAGAGATACCAAGGTTGTATCTTTACATCTTTATGTATTGATAAAATTTTTGTGACGGATGGTCAAGTCCAGTAAATTCTTTATTATAAGAAACCTAATAATACGTGTAAAATTATTACATATAAAGATGTTATGAATGTTATTACATTTGTGAGAAAGGGCAAGGACAACCAGGATGTTTATAACTTCCGAAAACTACCCACCAGTTGTTAAGGTAATCACGTCTCATAGCTTAACACAGGTCTCAACCGTGTTACTAAAGTAATTTGTAGTGTAGGAATCCTTAACCTCCTCGAAGTCGATTGAAGAAATGGGTACCAAGGGTAAAAGGATAAGGGACAAATGTTGTTTATTGGTTTGTCACTTGCAGTACAAAATTTTATGTAAGTCTTCGAGACATGAAGACGTAGTCACGTCTTTTCTGCTTTCTAGTTCTGGTTGTTAGGAGCTATACATATGTAAACAAAAATAGGAAATTTTGAGAAGTGAGATTAAAAATTTTAAAACACAATTTAATTTCTCTATAACCCCAAAACATACCTATTTTTACTTTACCGTTACTACATTGTTAAACTACAGGTCCTTGGTGACTAATATAGTTGGGTTTCTAGTCAATGAAAACGGTTTATAATCTAAGAAATTATCGTAACCCTTTTGACTAGATTAGTTACACAATTTCTCATTTCTTATAACAAGTTATTTACAATTGGTTATATATTATAAAAAGATGTGTCTGGTAGTCGACGTAAACAAACTGAAAATATTACCATGAACGTTGTAGTCGAATAATAAAGTTCGTTCTAAAGAAAGAGAAAATTTTTTTAAAATACCCTCATATCTACTAAGTGTGACAACACATAGACGACATGTCGTTTCACTTAGTGAATATGTATATGTATATAGGTGAGAAAAAATCTAATAAAAAGGTATGTGTAGTAATCTCATGACTCATTTCAAGGACCACGATATATATCCAGGAATAATCAATAGATAAAATAAATATCATCATACAGAGGAAAAAATTAACATCACTTCTTTTTTTTTGTGGATTTTAAATGGAAGTTGGTAAAAATTCACATACAGAGTTATAATATAATCGATTTAAGTACAACTACACATTCTCTATAGGTCTTGTCTGTTCTAAAGAATTATACTCTAATAATAATAATCCTCCATTGTAATGTGACATAGAAACGTAGGATAATCGAAACACTTGATTTCAAAAGTAAACGATTCCGTCACAGATATTTGTTTTTAAAGTTTTCATACAATTGAGAGGAATCTTTTTGTGGTGACGGGAGAGGTAAGAATCTTTTAGGTCATATTCGAGCACCAGTAAGTTTCATATAATTTTAGGTCTGGGTAGAAGGAAGTGTAGAAGGTCATAGGGTGTTGGGTCGGAGTGACTACTCAGATGACAAAGGTTTTTACGGGGTCCAGGGACCTGGAACTGTATACCTTGAGAAAACAGGATCGCATACCTAGTAGTTTTTTCGTTCTCTCAAGTTCTGTTTGTAAATAAAGACGAAATGACTGATACGGTTTCGGAAACTGACACACCTAGTGTTATTTGACCCCTTTTATGACTTTCTCTACCCTTATGGTCTCGTTGACTGGACGGAGAACTCTTTGGACATACGTCCAGTCCTTCGTTGTCAATCTTGACCTGTACCTTCTTGTTTGACCAAGGTTTATCTTTTTCCTCATGTGGTTCCGACACATAACAGTGGTACGAATAAATTGAATATACGTCTCATGTAGTACTCTTTACGACCCGACCTCCTTCGTGTTCGACCTTAGTTCTAAAAGCCCTCTTTATAGTTTTTGGAGTCTACACGTCTACTGTGGTGGGAATACCGTCTTTCACTTTTTCTTGATTTTTCGGAGAACTACTTTCACTTTCTCCTCTCGTTTTTGTAACCGAATTTCGAGTTGTAAGTCTTTTGATTCTAGTACCGTAGGTCAGGGTAGTGAAGTACCGTTTGTCTATCCCTTTGTCACCGACTGAAATAAAAAACCCCGAGGTTTTAGTGACGTCTACCACTAACGTCGGTACTTTAATTTTCTACGAATGAGGAACCTTCCTTTAAATACTGGTTAGATCTATCGTATAAGTTTTCGTCTCTGTAATGAAACAGTTGTTTCCAGACAGATCAGTTCCGATACCAAAAAGGTCACCAGTACGTACCTACACTCTCAACCTGATACTCACGACTTCTCAACTACGAAAACTTGACGTCACAACCTCTTCTAAGAACTCAGGTAACCTGACGTTCCTCTAGGTTGGTCAGGTTTGATTTCTTTTAGTCAGGGCCCACAAGTAACCTTCCTGACTACAACTTCGACTTTGAGGTTATGAAACCGGTAGACTACGCTTCTCGACTGCGTAAACTTTTCTGGGACTCCGACCCTTTCTAACTCCCGTCCTCCTCTTCCCCTGTTGTCTCCTACTCTACCAACCTACCGTAGTGACTGACCTACCTGTACCCAAACACACTTGAGGTCCTCAACCACTCCCTGTCCCTCCGGACCGCACGACGTCAAGTCCCCCAGCGTTTCTCAGTCTGTACTGACTCGTTGACTTGACTTGACTGGGTACTGTAAGAGGACTTCTTAAGTCCTTGAGTGTGTTCTGTCATGACAGGAAATAAGTAAAAACATAGTAAACCTACACAACTCGTGCCTCATCTTTTGTATTCCTCCGATTTAAACGTAATGAGATTTTTATCATAAAGTTTCTTTAGTGATCTTGAAAGATTTTGACTACTTCTTTGTTACGAGGAAACTATAAGAATTATTAGAAAGATTGTACTTAGAAAACGGTGGAATATCCCTTCCTTTTTAATTCTTAGTCTTTTGGACCTTGTCTATCAGTAAATCTCTGACACGTTAAGACCCTTTTGGTATTTTATAGAGACTCAGAGTTAAGGGATTTACCATTTTAGACCTTTTATTAGGATAGAAAGGTAAAGTGACCCTTTATTTTATTTTCACTAACACCCTTTTGAATTATTCGACGTTTCACGAGACTTTTAAATCCTATAGTATTTTAATCGTTTCTATTTTTCCATAGAACGTCAACCGTCCCACTTCTCACAGAAGACTCCACTCAAGTCGTTATACTAAGAGTTCTTAACATTTTTAAAAAATTAACTATGCGATTAAGGGTAAACTACTTGGATAGAATTTCTTTGTTAGTCTATACATTTGTTACTGAACATATGTTCTTATGAGTGGTTTCGTGGTTTTGATTTTGTTGTTTTTGTGAAGTTACACGTTCTAATCCTTTGACTTAACTCGTGCCAGGTGACTTTACCATCTTATATCCCTCAAAATCTTTTTATTCGAAATAATTTCGTCGTAGTCACTCTATCTCAACAAGGGAAATAATTCCCTTCTTCCTATACTTTGACGGGTCACTCCCATATCTCACTAAGGTTAAAGTGATTTTCGACGCATATAAATTTATTGCGTACGTACGATTCAGTGAAGTCAGCACAGACTGAAACGTTGAAATACTTGACATCAGGTCGTCCGAGAAGACAGGTACTTAAAGAGGTCCTTTCTTATGACCTCACCGGATGGTACGGGAGGATGTCCCCTAGAAGGGTTGGGTCCTCCCTTCTTAAGTGTAACCGTCCGCCCAGGAAATGGCCGCCCGTAATGGTGATTACGGTGGGCCCTTCGGGTATAAATTTATTGTGCATACGAATTTGAAACGGGAGTTAATGACATGAATACCCTCGACAATGTCTTTTTGTTTGTTCACTTGTGTGTGGTGGGTCCCATATAACAGGTAAGACAAACCCTTCACGACTTAAGGATTGTTGGGTAGACGCCAGGACGTCCTTGAGTCGGGCACTCCGCGATTGGACGTGGTACTTGGAGGGTCTCCACACAGGAACTCGTCATGAGTGGACGACGATCCGACCTACAGGATTACATACTAACATACATTACCGTGTCGGCCTGGTTAGTCGTGAAAATAAATAGGGTAAAATAGTTACTCTTTTTGTTCGGAACCCCTCTAATTTTTGGTCAGGTTCCGATATGTCTTTCTTCGGTCTGGGTCTACACGGACTGAAGTGTAGGTCGTATGGTAGAGGATGAGGTACGACAGAGAATCCATCTGTCACCACTGTTCCACCGGTGTCTCGGTTAAACACGGCACACACAGGGTCCCTTTGGGACGGACCAACTGTCCACGTCTAGAACGAAGTTTTGAGAATGGAGTCACTATTTGGCTATTAGTATTTAACAAGGAAAGAGTCCCTTACCTTGTCAATCAGCAAAACTTCTACAGACAAGTCAAGGTGAGTCATTAAATTTAGATAAAGCTCAATATAGACTTTAACCCGGAAGGTAATCAAGAGCTTCTTAGAATGATTTAAAGTTGGCTAGTAGTAGAAATGTTCTTCGTGGCTGTCTGGTCTAGTTTCTTTTGTCTTTTTACGGGACTAAACCTCTCTACTCTTCTATCTTACGTAATTTCTTATTGAAATTAGGTAGGAACTTCGAATTTAGTCTAGTGGGTCTAATTATAGAAACTTACCTTTACTTATTTAACTATATGCCATCATCCATTAGAGCCCTAAAACATTATTGATCAAAAAAGATAATTCAATGTACAGTATTTTAGAATGATAGTCTCTTCTGTTATATTACGTTTCGTATTTAAGATCCGTATCATTTTTGAATCTTACTAATCAGACCATTTAGTCCACGATTAAGTTCATATGTCGACTTGAAACTATAATTTTTCTTGTAACTCTATTGAAAAATAATTTCATTTTCGTATAAAATTATTTCTTATTAGTTGAGTGTTACAAATAATTTAAAACTAAGTTACAAAACATTTCATTTTGTTTAAGCATGTGAAAGTAAATGGACAACATTATTAATAGGTTCGTAACTGACATAGTAATCTTGGTTTCAGGACGTTGGAAAGAATACTGAGTCCGTCTCCCTTGTCTTGTTCTGTGGCGAGTTTATTCTCCCAGACAAACAAACAAAATTTTAGTTTAGAGGAAAAGGTACGGTTTCGATTTTGTCAAGACTGATATGAGTATTTTCAACACTTGAGATCGAACTGTGGTAAGTAGATGTGAATCTAATAAGTCTGAGAAAAACTTTTGATAAAATTTACTTTAAATTTTACGTAAAGTATTTTTTTCGTCTTTTCATTGTGACTGATGTAATTTTCACGATGGTAATCGGTATACATTAAAAAATAATTTCTTCTAAGTTCCAGACAACTATTAAAATAAGGATATAAATTTTGTAAATATCTAATATATAGAAGAACGAAAGAATTAAGATTTATAAATATATGTGTGTATATAAAATTTATAAATATAGAGTACTTTTTCCTCTTTGTAATCCCTTCTTTTTTTATTTAATATTAAACCTCCAACTTCCCCCTTCACTTAGAACAGTTTACCAGTAACTGTAAAACCCCTGACTAGTAGAAACGACACACGACACGAGTCAACGAGTCAGAACAGACTGACACTGGGGTACCTAACGTTGAGTAGTCCGAAGAGACAGGTACCTATAAGAGGTCCGTCCTTATGATCTCACCCAACGGTAAGGGAGGAGGTTCCTTAGAAGGGTTGGGTCCCTAACGTAGGTCTAGAACGTGACGTCCGTCTAAGAAATGGTTGTCTCGACGGTAGTAGAAACTCTGACCCGGTTTACTAAGTTCCATAGAACTAGACACCCCCAGTGACCGAGGTGGGTTTGAAGTACTGAGTTATGTTGTGGTCGGTTCCTCAAAAGGATAGTCGTGGACCATAAACCCTGGACTAAGAAAGAGTGACAAGTCGAAGGTGGGTAATAGGTCGGAGGTCAAGGTCCTTTTTACTCCAATTAATTAATCCTTTTAAATGACCCCTTTCGTTATTTAGGAAAAGATAACGTTCTAAGTTTCTGAATGGAGTACATTTCTCATGTACCTGAATGGAGTTCATTTCTCATTCAAAGAGCTAGTACAGAGAGAGAATGAAACTGAAGTAGTCGTTTCAGTGAGTATTTTGTCAGATAGTCTAAGTAATCCCTAGCCTGATTCAAACATAGACTTCATCCTCTATTAAGGACTTTTTAGTCTCTTTTTTAGATACTTCGTCAAATTTACTCCGTGATTAAATTTGTCATAGTTGATTAAAAATAACTTGAGTAAATCAATATTGTCAGTTTTGTAGATGTTTTTCCACAATCATAATATTAAGATCAAAATATTCTCCCTTTGATAAAAATTTCATCATCAAGTAGTCTTTACTCTCTAGTGGAAAATCTTATAAAAGTGGATCTACACTAATCCACCCTGAAGTTCAAACAAAAAAATTCCCTTTTCTAATAGTAGGTATGTAAAAGAGTTTGGTATTCTACGAAACAAATTTTTTGAAAAAACCTCTTGATATAATTACTTTTTAAAATTTGAAATTATTCTCAAAAATTAGTTTGATTAATTCTTTAATAAAATTATAGACCATCAACTGTTATTTCATCTGTAATTTTACATATATATACCGATTAAACCTAAAAGGTAAATAAAAAATTTAGAATTTTGAAAGTAGGGAGAATGGAAACATACAAAGGATTATTTAAGTTGTCTTTGTCCTTGGTAAGACAGTTTATTCGGATAATACTTAAGGAAGACTTATTGTCATTAACATCGTCCATTTTCTAAATAGGTTCTGTTGTAATCACCAGAGGTCGGATCGTATACTCCGAGGTACATATAGTAGGGTGTAGACCTTTGGACCTTTTTGTTAGTGACAAATGGTGGTTCCATGACGAATATTTTCTTCCTACTAAGTCATGTAGACAAAGAATGTCAAAAGTCCTTTGAACACCTCCTTTTTCCGTATGAAAATATGTTAAAGTAGTAGATTTAAAAGTACATACTGAAATGGTTTACCAGGATCTGTTTCTCCCTTTATAGGGACTGAGAATAGTAACAGTTCCATACAGTTGTCTGTACAGACGGGAACCTCTTAGTGTCTACCGACAATCTTACTTAAGACATTTATGAAAAAAAGTCGATCTCAGTTTTAATGATTCGTTATTTGTGTGAATATTGTAAAGTTTAAATAATCGTCTACACTTTTAACTCTTGAATGTCACCGTCCTCTTCGTTGAAGATTTAGGTAGCCGAGTTTTTATTCTAAGTAGACACCACTGTAAACCTATTAGAGCGGTGAGTAGTCTGTATCGAAAAACAATAGTAGGTCGTGTCACAAGTATAAGAGTTAGGTATGACGTAGATGACCGGGTAGTTTTTAATTGGTAAAGGATAGACCACAGACCAAGTACGTCTACCACTTATTTCCCGTTTTTACCAATACCTTCCTTTCTCAAGTAAGTACAATAAAATGTCAAAATTTTACATAGAGGATTTTGATTAAAGTGGTAGTTTTACATTTCCGTGGAAACCTTATCTCACGTATAAACACACTTATATGTATGTATAAGTGATTTCTTCGGATTATACACGGTACCTACTCTGTTTGAAATTGTAGAATTAAAACAGAAAAGGTTACAGAGACTTTAGTATATGTTGTATAAAATCTTTTCACTTTTTTTGACGTTGACGGTCCCTTTTGTTAAAATTAACAGACTGATATATCTGTAAGGATAAATCATAAGGATGTCTAGTTAATAAGAACACACAATCCAGTTTAAAAGACAAGGGAGGTGACTTACTTAAGTGGGTGTATGAGTAGGAAGAACCCGACTTGACAGAACACCAGTATATTATAGCCCGTAATTATAGTTATATTACAAGTGTCAGGATGTCACTCTTTTTGACTAAGAGAAAAGGTCTGGGACTACTTCTTCGGTAGGACACCTGTGTCTACTACGGAACCCAAGTGGAAGTCGTTTACGTGTGAACTAAACTTCATCACTCCCTAAACTTAGGTGGAATTGTTGAAGAGGTAGGACACTAGTTTTCGTAATTAGGTGCTCTGTCACCCAGACAGACCTGAGTTCAGTGGGTATCGGTGTGAGTCTTCGATCGAGACCTTCGTACCTTCTCACACAACAGAACCTCTCTTTTGGAAGTCTAGTTGAAAAGGAGGACGACAACCCAAGAATTCGGACAATCCCAGGTGGGACTCTTTGTGAGGCGACTGCCATTCGTCCACCCGGGACGTTGTTGACCCTCTGGAGTGAAAATTAGACCGAAAGGATAAAGGGTCGACACACTGAACCCCTATCGATGAATTGGAAGGACTCCGATTATAAATACCCTACATCGAAGGACCTTTTATATTGTGTATGATACATCGATTCATATTTTACTCTCCATAGAGTACTAAGAAAGTCATATTCACTACGCTATCATGTGTAATAGATCTCTGAAGTGTGTAATTAGACCCGGCCTCGTGTAAATGACACTGTTCTTTCCTAGACTCTTCAAAGTAGTCACCAGGGTCTAGAGAGACACGGGGTGGACATGGAGGACTGTGACGCGTTCTAGAGACGGGGCACTCTCGGTTAGGAGTGCACTAAGTACCGAGTTCCAGGAAGTCCTTCTATTTTCATATCGACGCTAAATTGCAAAAAGACAGTAATGTGACTGAGTACTGACAGAACAGGAATTTACTCATCTGTCGTGGTTTAAATCCTACATACCATCAGTCTTATTTCCAATTGTATGTATATATACACACACACACACACACACACACACACACACACACACATATTCTAAATTGTTTCGTTAATTTACAGAGATCGGATCCGGGGAAAGGGAACAATTCTGATCGGAATTGTTCGACAGAGATAGACTAGTATCAGGTACGTCTCTGACGCTTGTGTTGTTGGTTCCATTGTAAATAACCAGACACCGGAAAGAATCTCACCCGTCGTCGGGGAGTCGTCCCATGCGGTCCTTCCCCGTTCGAGGGTGAGGGGAAGGGTCTCCAGTCGTCGACCGTGTAGGGAGCGCAAAAGGAGGGTGTCCGTCGAGTACGAGAGGGCCGTGTGATCTCCCTTCAGGACCTCAACGAGACGGTAAACGAGAAAGTCGGGACCTCAGATAGATTGTTAATCACCCACACTGTCACTGTCGGTCGACTCGTCGTCCCGTTTCTTACAATGACTACCTAGTTTTCCGAGGACAGTAAGTCTACGAGAGGAACGACCCAGTGGATCGGACCTTTTACTCGCGGTCTTTACGAGAGGAGTCGGAGGAAAGGAGCACGGGAAAGAAGACACGTATGACTCCTCCTATACGGACGGGGGTACCAGAGACCGGCAGAAACATCTGAGTGTTCACGAGAAGTGTCTTTGAGACGGTGTGATAAGTCATGACGTGAAATTTATACATGGAACTTGATATTTATGTTTTCAAATGAGCTTTGACTTTTTTAGTCTCGAGAGTACCGGAAAGGTTCAGCTTTACGTTTCACAACCGTGAATGGCTACTTCGTCGTTTGCGAGACTTTGACTGTCGTTCCTGGGGCAGCCTGGTGAGTACCCTGTGATTCAGTTTGACAGGTATGTCGACCGGGTACCACTGCCTGAAACCTAAATTTTGTCATTAGACTTGGAACAAAAGAAGGTAATTGGGGAATTATCTTTTGTTAATAAATAAATAACTTTTCTTGTGACAGAAATAAGTACCTTTTGTACTAACACATACATCTATTAGGATTTCTGAGATTTTCTTTGATAGTCTTCATTTCTCAAGTGAATTGTTCCAAGGTCTCAAGTTCCAGTAATAGATTTGTGACTGACATAAAAGATTTATTACAGTTACTTTTCGAATTGTTATTTTAAATCTTCATGTTAAATGTTTACCTAAATTTTTGAGTATTCTATGAATCCCTATTTAGTCATTTACAACCAGCTCTAGATATTTATCAATAATATACGAAATGCCCAATCTATAAGAAAAGACAAAAAGGAATGTTTGGAATTTTTACAATTGTGGTAAGATTTGAGTGACCGTAATGTTTTTGTCCAGACCCCGACTTAAACGGGGTACCCGACTTGAACCTACTAAGAACGATGTTTTGTAAGAATCTCACTTTTAATTTATTAATTTTATATACCTTTATACATGGTAAAAGTACAACACTTTTTCAAGTATAACAATTCAACTGTCAAAGGTGATTTTGGAACTTTTGACAATATACCTTAATTATTCTCTATAATTACCTGGATCCCGTATTCGAAAAAATACAAAGATTGACTATCAAAAAAATCTTCTCGAAATCCAAATATCTTTTTAACTTGTCTTTCATGACATATATATAAGTGTATATAAGGGAGGTGGAGGGTGGGGTGTGTGTCAAAGGGGATAATAATTTCGGATCGTAACCACACCACGTAATAATACTCACTACTTGACTATACCTATAGAACAATAACTGATTTAGGGTACCGAATGATTCCAAATGAGAAACATAACCTGTCAAGATACCTAAAACGGTTTATGTAATATAGTACATAGGTGGTAATGTTGTATATGTCTTATCAAAGCGACACGAGATGAATAAGTGATAGTAAAAAAAAAGGGCCAAGTCTAGTCAAGTCAGCGAGTCAACACAGGTTGAGAAACTCTGGAATACCTGACGTCGTACGGTCCGAAGGGAGAGGTAGTGGTTGAGGGTTTCAAGTGAGTTTGAGTACAGGTATCAACCACTTCGGTAGGTTGGTAGAGTAGGAGACAGTAGGGGAAGAGGAGGACGGGAGTTAGAAAGGATCGTAGTCGTAGAAAAGTTTACTTAGTCAAGAAGTGTGGTCCACCGGTTTTATAACCTCAAAGTCGAAGTCGTAGCTAGGAAGATTACTTTAGTCCTGACTAAAGGAAATCCTACCTGACCAACCAAGGGAAACGTCAGGTTCCCTGAGAGTTCTCAGAAGAGGTTGTGGTGTCAAGTTTTCGTAGCTATAAAGTCGTGAGTCGAAAGAAATATTTCGGGTCGAGAGTGTAAGTATGTACTGATGACCTTTTTAGTATCGAAACTGATCTGCCTGGAAACAACCGTTTCATTACAGAGACGAAAAATTATCCAACAGATCCAACCTGTATCGAAAAGAAAGTCCGTCGTTCGTAGAAAATTAAAGTTCCGACGTGAGTGGTAGACGCACTAAACCTTCGGGTTCTTTTATTTCAGTCTGTGACAAAGGTGACAAAGGGGTAGATAAACGGTACTTCACTACCCTGGTCTACGGTACTAGAATCAAAGTACTTACAACTCAAAATTCGGTTGAAAAGTGAGAGGAGAAAGTGAAAATAGTTCTCCGAGAAATCAAGAAGAAGTGAAAGACGGTATTCCCACCACAGTAGACGTGTAGACTCCAATAACTATAAAGAAGGTCGTTGGAACTAAGATCGAACACGAAGTAGGTCGGACCGTAAAACGTACTACATGAGACGTATCTTCAATTTATTCGTCCCAATGTTATATGTCGAAACTGAATAATGAAAGGGTTAAACCTCGGTCAGACAACAAGGTACAAGTCAAGGTTGACAACGAAGAACTGTACGTATGTCTAAAGGGTCCTCCGTCCAGTCCACCTGACCATAAGGGTTGAGAACTTCCTAAAAGGTGTCAAACAACACTAGGTGTGCCAGTTTCCGAAACCGCATCAGTTATTTCGTCTTCATTTACGAAAAGATCCTGAGAGAGAGAGTTACTACGTTAGCTACAACCGTTAAACTAGAGACCAAGAAAAGGGAAAAGATTTAGGTCGAACTTGTAGACCTTAAAGTGTCAAGTACATGACAAATTCGAACTGAACCTCTTAAAACTTGTAATGAAACGATCGTACACTCTACTCACGTTAAAACGTCATCAAACTTGTAAGGAACCGTAATGGAAAGAAACCCTAACCTTACTTTTGACTGGAAAAGGTCAGGACACCGGTGACGACTCAAAAGGTTTAAACGACCGTATAACTCACTTCGTGAAAGTGTCGTAGTAGAAAGTCCTAAACTTTATCGAGTTGACCTTAAGGTAGTGGAGGTGATCGAAACGAGGATCACTACGAAGGATTCCGGATGAACTGAAGTGTAAGGTTCTACAGACCGGGATCCACTCACTAGTGTGGCGACACCAATAGACCCAGTACTTCTAGAAAAAACATATCAAAAAGACACATAAGAACAGTGGAGAAGAATTATAAAATACGAAGGTATAGAAAAGACAGGAAATATCACCGGTAGAAACGTGTTTTACAAGGGAACCATAGAGATTAAAAGAAGTTCTCTAGAGATTAGAAAGGGTAAAATAACAAAGGGAGATAAAGAAACGTAACTATAAACTTCTTCCGAAAGAATAGAGAGGAACGATAAGAAACCTTGAGAAGTAACTCTAACCAGATAGAAAGGTAAAGAAGAAACGGAAAACAAAGATAAGAAAAGAGTCGATAAACATTCCAGAGGAGTTTGTTGGTAAAACGGTAAAAGGTAAAGAAAAAGAACCCCTATCAGAACTAGTAACAGAGGACATGTTACAGTACTTGGATGTAGGTATCAAGAAGTTCGTGAAATAGATAGTCTAGATTAGGGAACTTAGGTTGACAGTGAAGGTGACATGTTAGCATTCCCTAAACTAAATCCAGTATGGACTTACATTGTTGTATGATTCAAGTCGAGAGGGTGTGACGAAAGACGGGTGGTGGTCACCTCGAACCCCGTACTTTATGGTTTGACTCCTTTTCTATACCCTTATTATTATACTTCGTCATTTTATTTGAGTTCCAGTAACGAAAGAAGAAACAAGGGTCTTTCCCTTATTGTTATACAGTAGGAATTGAGTCTTCGTACCCTTTCGAGATAATCTTATAGAGTCAGTCCTGTTTCAACGACGGTAGTTTCTTTCTAAAAACAGGGTTTACGTCGTCTCGATCACACTTCGACGTCCAACATCCGTCACTGATACTTCGGCGTAAATGGAATGGTGTTACAGTGAGAAGCTTAAAGGACCATTACTTAGTGAAACTCCGAAATATAACAGGGTCTTATGTACCAGTATTGGAAGTGGAAAAATTTAGAAAATCACCATGGTGTAAACCGAAAATCTCTACATAAAAATATCGTTTTATTAATCAAATATATCATTATTTTGTTGTTTCCTCCTTCTTACGTTTGTTTTTGAGTCGTTTTCTTCCGTTCTACCTATTTTCCTTTCCCTCCGCTTCTTTCCTTTCGTGTACATTCCTATTTTCGTAGTTCCCTTTCTACTGTCTTTATTCGTGTGTAGTCAAACTATTATTTATGTTTACTTAGATTTAAGGGGTTACTCTTCTATTCCGGTAGTTTACCTCTTTTATTTTCAGTTTGATAAATGAGAGGTATTTTTTCATTTAGTGTCACTGTCAGTCTCAGTGTCAATGGTTTGTACCCGTTTATACATACGTTCCTTTTTCGTCCCCAACGTTATGACTTTAATCTGTGTCCCCTAGGTACCGTTTATTGTGTTCATGTATTATAATATGACCGACTTCCCCCTCCGAGGTGTTACTTCCATATTACTATGTTTAGGGTAAACCGATGTTTGTAACTTTATATACACCGTTTTTAATAAACTTTATGTTTCTATTCATCTGTGTTTACGTCATAATCAACCTCTTAAATTTCGGAGTGAGGAAATCGTATAGTTTCATCTAGTTTGACTCAGTTGATCCTGTCATTAAAACTTATTATATTAATAGTAATAAATGATACGAATATATGTATAAGATAATACGTATGTGTGTTGTGTGTGTGAAGTTAAGTTATGGTGATCGTCTGTCGTGATCTCCTTCAAACGTAATACTTAGACTTGTAGTTCTTTTATTTTATGTGAGAGGATACTTTAATATTTAATGAGATCATTTCATATTCCAAAAAAGTGTAAAAGTCTATAAAAATATGTTACTTGTACAATGGAAATATTAGTTTGAAAAAATTTTTCTTGGTTTCCGAAACTCCGTTTAGACACCGTATAAGAAATATACGACTTGAAGGATGAACTTAGTATAATGAAAAGATAAAAGAGACATAAAAGTATTAAAATTCAACGACGTAATTTCATAGGAAAATTCACTGGTATGTAAGATAGAATGTGTTTCGACTAATAACCATTCAACTACATAATTATGGTGTGAATGGAAAAGTGTGTCCAGTAAGTTACGAGGTCGATTCTGCGCTATACGTGACCAAAAGGGAGGTTTACCAAGAGGTTGTTAGTATTTCGGTACCGCGTGTTAGTAGTAGAGTATATAGACTTCCTAGAAGAGTCTTTTCTTAGACCAGTAAACGTTTAAGTACCTCAGTGTCAACAGAAACTATCGAGGGTCGTTTAGCAACATTAGACCAAAACCATTAAAGTGGGGTCCTTTGTTTAGACTTCATTAAGGGACTACTATCTACTAAACCTACAAATATAACTGTAATGTATCGATATTTGAGAGTATAATAGAGAGAGATATACAAACATACATATACATATGTAGATATGTGTATACATATACAAATATTTGAACTATTTTAAAGAGTGTCGAAGAATAAATTATGACTACTTTTATCTCGGTAATTTATTATCGAGTCATAAAAATTGTCGAAGTATCTCCATACTGACTGTATGTTACTTGACGAATATAAATTTCCCGTATTAAACTATTCACTTTGGTGGTTGAGTTACTTCTATTAGTTGTATAGTTGGTGACGGTGTGTAAAGGAATACTAGAAAACATTAGGAGGGGAAAGGAGAGGAACTGTGGGTGGAGGTAGGGGTCTGTTAGTCGTGTGTGTGATTAAACGACAAAGATAAAAATTAAAGTAACGGATCTGAAATTATCCCTACTTTAACGTGTAATACACATGATGAAAAAAATTTAGATCGAAGAAAGTGAGCCGTGTTTCCAAACTTTTGAGTTTGTACAGTGACGTGTATAGTTATCAAGTAACGTGACTTCATCAGGTGGTATGACTCCCCGGCCAAAAATTTAGGTAAAAGGACGACTACCTGTAAAAGTAACAAAAAGCAAAACCTTTATTTATTTCTACGGTACTCGTGCATGTGTGTTCAGAAACGTACCTGTTTACGAAAGTTAAGAGAGTTCACTTATGACTCTTCACCTTATGAACCTATCATGGGAGTCCACCATTTCTTAGACGGACGTTACGTCCTCTGGACCCAAGTTGAGGACCCAGTTCTTCTAGGGGGTCTCTTCCCTTACCGTTGGGTGAGGTCATAAAAACGGACCTCTTGAGGTACCTACCTCCTCGGACCATCCGACATCAGGTACCGTAGCGTTTCTCAGTCAGTGATGACTTACTGATTGCGTTGTGTTACCGTTCATGCACAGATTGTAAACTTCTTTGACAGACGAAAGGGTTTACCGACAGAATAAAATTTAAGGGGAGTCGTCACATACTCTCAAAGTTATAAACCATATTAGTCATAAAAAAATTATTCACACATTGTCATAGAACGATACCGAAGTTAAACATAAACGATTTTTCATTGTGAAAACACAATGAAAACACGGTATACATATAGAAGAAATCACTTTACAAACAAGTTTAGAAAACAACAAGAACAAGAAATCAGCGGTTCAGTACACGTTGAGAAGTACTGGGGTTCCTGACGTCGTGTGGTCCGTAGGGACAGGAAGTGGTAGAGGGTCTCAAACGAGTTAGAGTTTAGAAAACGGATAAAATTACCCAAATAAAAGAAGTACCCTTCAAAACTGGTAAGCAATTCGTAAGATGAATGTTCACGAAGTGGTATGTAGATTGTCCGTTGATAAAAAATATCGAGATTGAACAGAAAGTAAGAGGATGTCACATAAAGTTTCTCGTTTCAAAAATTAAGACTACTCGGATAAAATAGTTAAATAACAAAGTACGTAACACGAAAACCACCACATAAGTTCTTTAAAAGTGGATTGGGTTTAAGTGTTCTCTAAACAGGACAAAAGAAGAAGTCTACAACATCAAAATCTAAAAAAGTCGATTTTTCAATTTTCTACTTGAAATAGACTAAAGTTCCGAATAATATTTTTGTCATAGTATGATCGTATTTTTATCTGTTTTATATTGTTACCTTGTCTTCTCCCTCTGGTTTATATCTAAGTGTGTGTATACTTTTGAGTAAGAGTTCGTTTTTATTAGGTCATTTCTAAATTTTTTTATCAGAAACTTGTTTCATACGATCCTATGGACCTAAATAGTTTTATTACTTGAACTTAGGTATGGAGTATAGTATGTATTTTTAATCAAATTGTCATAAAATTAGTCACATCACCCATCATACAATTAGGAAAATCACAAAGAGTTTTTAAATACAGTCTTACAGTGGAATAGACCTTTATTCTAGAAACGTCTACATTAATCTAGTCTACTCTAGGATGACCTGGGATTGAGGTCACTGACCATAGATATGTTGTATTTCCTCTCCTTCAACGTTTGAGCTTCTGAGGACCTTTGTTCCGGTAAGATCACTACCCCTGTCTTCGACTTCGGTGGTCCCTTGGTGGTTACTGTTCGGTTCCTTGTAGTTTCTAGCAGTCGTCGGTCGTCTTCGATTCTTTTTCGTTCCTTCCCAAGAAAGGATTTCTTAGAAATGGAAGAAAGTCTCCATTAGTTGTCGAATAAAGTCTGAAAATAGGAGGTCTTGACACTCTTTTATTTAAAGACAACAAAATTCGGTGGTCCAAACACCACGAGACAATACCTTCGAAATCTTTTTATTATATTAGTGTATTATATCTTAACCTCTCTTGACGTTAAGGTGTCTATCAAATATACTTTTATATTTCAGTGAAAGTTCCAGATTCTTTGTAAGGAAATATTTGGTGATTCCGATAAAGTATTCGTAATATCGTTGAATCCCAAAGGGACAACCGAGTCAACCATTTCTTAGACGGACGTTACACCCTCTGGACCCAAGCTAAGGACCCAACCCTTCTAAGGGGACCTCTTCCCTTACCGTTGGGTGAGGTCATAAGACTGGACCTTTTAAGTAAAGACCCCTTAAGTACAGACCGGACCTCTGGAGTCAGGTACCCCAGCGTTTTTCAGTCTGTGTTGACTCGCTGTAAGTAAAGTGAAGTGTCGTTGGATACACTCTTTATGTTGATAAGAAAAGTGAGACTTCTACTTTCGCTTTTAAGTCTTCTCGAATGGTACTTTCGTACGTGAACTCAATATGGAATCTTGACTGTTTGAAAGTCAAACTGGTGAGAATTTAAATAAAGAAATTTACGACAATGTCTCTTTGGCTGAGGTCAAGTCTCGTCATTCAAAGGAAACCCATTTCCTCTCTGTTTCTGTTACGTCATCCTACATCGGACCGATTCACCGACGTTAAGAGAAAGACAGTATATGACCGGTTCTGGGGTTCATTGAATAGTTGAGATGAAGCGAATATAATAGACATTTTACCTCTATTACTGTCGAGGACAGGATGACCCCCGAACAATCGACGAGTCATCACAGACTGAGAAACGCTGGGATACCTGACATAGAGTGGTCCGACGAGACAGGTCCCCTAAGAGGTCCGTTCTTATGACCTCACCCAAGTCAAGTCAAGTCAAGTCAAGTCATCGAGTCAATACAGACTGAGAAACGTTGTGGTACTTGACGTCGTGCGGTCCGGAGGGACAGGTAGTGGTTGAGGACCTCAGGTGAATTTGGGTACAGGTAACTCAGCCACTACGGTAGGTTGGTAGAGTAGGAGACAGGAGGAGAAGAGGATGGGAGTTAGAAGGGGTCGTAGTCCCAGAAAAGTTCACTCAGTTGAGAAGCGTAGTCCACCGGTTTTATGACCTCAAAGTCGAAGTTGTAGTCAGGAAGGTTGCTTATGGGCTCTGACTAGAGGAAAATCCTACCTGACCAACCTAGAGAAACGTCAGGTTCCCTGAGAGTTCTAAGAAGAGGTTGTAGTGTCAAGTTTTCGTAGTTAAGAAGCCGCGGGTCGAAAGAAATATCAGGTTGAGAGTGTAGGTATGTACTGGTGACCTTTTTGGTATCGGAACTGATCTGTCTGGAAACAACTGTTTCCTTACAGAGACGAAAAATTATACGACAGATCCAACCAGTATTGAAAGGAAGGTTCCTCATTCGTAGAAAGAAAATTAGAGTACCGACGTTAGTGGTAGACGTCACTAAAACCTCGAGGGGTTTTATTTCAGTCGGTGACAAAGGTAACAAAGGAGTAGATAAACGGTACTTTACAACCCTAAGGGACCACCCAGTTTACCATTTCGTAGACGGACGTTACACTTTCTAGACCTAAGCTAGGGGTCCATCCCTTCTAGGGGACCTCTTCCTTTACCGTTGGGTGAGGTCATAAAAACGGATCTTTTAAGGTTCCTACCTCCTCGGACCACCCGATGTCAGGCACCCCAGCGTTTCTCAGCCTGTACTGACTCTCTGAAGTGAAGTGAAACTACCTTGGTCTACGGTACTAGAATCAAAAGACTTACAACTCGAAATTCGGTTGAAAAAGTGAGAGGAGAAAGTGAAAGTAGTTGTCCGAGAAATCGAGAGGAAGCGAAAGACGGTATTCCCACCACAGTAGACGTATAGACTTCAATAACTATAAAGAGGGTCGTTAGAACTAAGGTCGAACACGAAGAGTACTACATGAGACGTATCTTCAATTTATTCGTCCCACTGTTATATGTCGGAACTGCATGAGGAAAAGGACAAACCTTGGTCAGACAACAAGGTACAGATCAAAATTAATAACGAAGGACTGGTCGTATGTCCAAAGAGTTCTCCGTCCAGTCCACCAGACCATAAGGGTAGAGAAAGTCTTAAAAGGGGTCAAATAACACTAGGTGTGTCAGTTTCCGAAACCGTATCAGTTATTTCGTCTTTATCTACAAAAAGAGCTTGAGAGAACGAAAAAACTACTAGGTCGTTTACAACCGTTACACTAGAGACCAAGGAGACGGAAAAGATTTTGGTAGAACATGTAGACTTTCAAGTGTCAAGTGCATAACGATTTCGGAACGAACCATTGGTATGGGAAGAGGTCCCATAGAATGACTGGTTCCTTAGTTTTGGTCTAGAGGATGTAGTGTCCGTCTAAGAAATAGTAGACTCGGTGGTCACGAATCCTCATTGATAAGTATTTCGAGAATCTAATCCCAACCCAGGTAACATTTACGTATCACAAACGATTCATTCGTTTTTATAGAAGAGTCTAACAAGTTTAATAAATACCAATTGGAATTTCTTCGTCTGTTAAGGTATAGACCATCAATCACCAAGAGTTAGTTCTGGTCAAGGAAAGTGTTCAAGGAGAGACGGTCCATCTCTCATCCCTTAAGTACCTTAACAGGAAGACCAACATAATGACACTTTCAGGTCTCTATGACCCCCCTGGTCCCTACGGTTCGCAAACATCGCATGCCCTATCAGAGAGTGTTGACCCTTGATAGGATGAACTTTTACGGTCAATACGAGGTAAACATTTTATGACGAGTTCTTTATAAACGAGTTACTTATGTGTCGATATCCTCTTATGTAGAGTTACTCTATATGGAGATGAAGTATTTTTATTTATATCGAAATGAATACAAATAAGGACCTTTTAGACATGTCATATGATCATGGTTTCTTTGTCCCTTTAAAAATTGTTCTTTAAAACTTGGTTAAGGGACTTTTGAACTAGATATTTTATAAACGTGACAGTCAAGGTTTATGATTGCCCTCGAAGAAAATCTTACTACTTTGTGACAAGGATACCTATCGACTCCCGTGACCTCGTGTGGTGTCACCGTGTCGGTGAAGAGAGGAGGGATACTCTCAGAAGACTAGAGTCAGAGATGTGTGACCTTCGATTGACAGGTATGGAGTGCCGTCACGTTCTGTCTCCTTGAGATGGTGCACAGTCGCCGGGTGATGGGTGGTGGGGGTCAGTGAAGACGACTCTTACCCTTTTCTTTTTGTTACTGTAGCGTACTGTTGCGTCCCTGAAATGGGCAGTGAGATTATTAAGAAATGTTAATGAATATTAGATTCAAAATTTATATTGTTATAATAATTTGGATCAAGAATTTAATAGGACTTTTTTTTTTTGTTAAAGTATTTTCTGTGACGTGAGAAAACTTCTTTAGTTCGAATAAAAAATGAAGAAGCTAGTAATTAAAACTGTTTGTAAACGTTTCATAGGGAGACACATTCCCTAAGCCACCACACAAATTGGTTAATGAAAGAAGGTACCTCAGATAAAGGATCACTCTAAATATTCGTCTTTTAGACACTGAAAACACACAAATAATATAAGACGTCATCTTTTTTCATGATGAATTTTTTTTAGGGTTCAATAATTTTCAATGAACATTGTTGTTTCGATCGATTTGTGTAAAGTTTATTTTGTACCTCACTGGATACAAAGAGACAAAAGATGTGACCTTCAAAGAGTTACCCTGAACTTTTGAACCTGTGAACTATTTATGTAAAAATGTTCTGAAAACTATGTAATCTCATATTTTATAAGAATGGAGTTTCTCACCATTTAGTACCCTGTTTTTAAAACCGTTTAAATGTAGTTATTATCTAGATTCGTCGTCTTAAAGAAGTAAAAGTAAACCTATAAAGTCGACTTTCTTTTATATGAGTACTACTGTAGACGTAGACAATTGACGTGAGGTACGGACAAGTATGTGTGTTCGTGGGTCCGGGGTCTCCCGGAAGTTTGGGTACGTTTCTACAATAAATAAAAGTAAAGTGACCCGACAATAATTAAAGTCTTTGACTGTTAATATGAACAACTTAAAATATGATCATGTATTACTTTAAGATTCAAATTGATTGATGGAAAAGTATCTGTGAGAGCCATTTTTCGATAACCAGTACTAAAAGTCTCAAACCTTCAACGGTAACGAAGATAGGACCCATTCTGGAACGGACAGGATACGTAAGTTTTGGTCGTCAGTCAACTATTCACATTTATCAGTAATTTTTACCCCTAAGTAATTTTATAAATTTCAATTTTGTATATTTATAAGTGAGTAAACGGGTATAAAACCACAGTTCCGAAAAAGAGACTCCCACCTCAAGACGTGTTAAAAAGAACATGTTTTGTTTTGGTTTTTGTTAGTTATTACTCAGTGGCGAGATCTAAAAAACACAAAATAACAAAGACAAAAAATTTCTATTAGTAAGAGAAGTTTCTATGAATCCTCTGTTAGATTTACATCGTAGGAGTACTTAACAAGAAAAAGTCAGAATGAAAAGAATAGGTGTAGATTAAAGTTCAATTGAAAAATCGTAAAGTAGAAATGAGTCAAAAAGAATTTGTTCCTTGAGTCAAAAGTATTTTTGTTTGGAGAAGAAAAGTACGAGTATATGGTAGTCAAAGTAACTGTTAATTAATTTCCTGTATTGTTGTTATTGTATTGGTTGATCGAAGTCTTTCAAAGCTCTTGTTCAGTGGACTGGTATTCACCCTCCCGTCCCACCGTACGGTGGAAGACTGACGTGTGAACCATGATCGTACGAACTCACACAAGGGGACCGTCGCCCCTCTCCCGACCAATTACGTGACAGTGAACTCATCTCCCACGAAACCTTTTATATATAATTTAAGGTTTTGTGGACACCATTTGTTTCCAAATGATTTTTGCACCGACTTGAGTTAAGCAACGAGTACGGATATTCTACCAAGTACATTAAGTGTTTTTTTAGACTTGAGTCTTTACAAAGAGAGTTGAAGATATGAACTAAGTTTTAAAGTGTGGTTTCGATAAGGGTGGTAGTAGTCAAATCCAAAGGTCTTGGGAGTAGAACAAGAGACCTTAGAAAGATCATTTAAGGTACGAGGATGAATTGACCGAAATTGAAATGTTTCAGTTACTACGGACCGTCAATTCCGGACGACAGAGACTTAATGGTCTCGACGGTTTGGATTTCGATCGAGACGATTGTACCTGAAACAGAAACGTAGTTGGATTGGTGTGTCGTTAATACTTCACAGTCTTCAGACAAAACAGTTTTCCGATAGTAGAATTTTGTTTGTAAATTTAACAAAGGACTATTTTATCTTTGTTTGAAGTTTGATAAGTTCGGTTGTGTAAGTTGTTAAGATTTAATCGAAAACTGTTTCTTACTATCCTAAGTAAACGTCTTAAGTAAACGACGCATTGAAATTATCAAGTTAAGGTGTCAGTTCTACAGTCACTACTGTATGTCATCTTGTTTCGTAATAGAAAGGGTAATAGACTGGTGTTACGTTAGTACTGTGCAGTCCAATTATGTTTAACAACGAAGATCAACGTAAACAAATAATGATTTTTATTACTGAACTTCAGTACAATCTGTTTACACTTTATCTTATAGTGGTGATATATAGTCTTAAGGACCATTGTAGTAAATCTTCAGTTTTTACGTGCGGTAACAAAAATTAGTGTGTCCTATATAAAATTTTAGAGGGCGTGAGTACTTGTACTTTTAAAAATATTCGATGTTCCAGTTTCAAACGTAAAACGACAATTAATTAGGGTGCCTGTCTCTTCGGACCGTCCGATGTCAGGTATCGCAGAGTTTCTCAACCTGTGCTGGCTTTGCTGAATCGTGTGTACCGGATAGAACGAATGAAAGTATTTCTTTTTTCTTGTCAATATGAAATACAAAGATGTTTTATGAAGGTTACTTTTCAATGGGGTTAGAATTTTATAAACGGGAAAATTAGTTATATTAATACTAAGTATGGTAGAATTTTACGTGTGTAATATGACGTTTAGGTAATGACCACCATACACACACACGTACGAGTCAGTTACAGACTGGGAAACGTTGGCAGACCTGAGATCGGGTGGTCCGAGGAGACAGGTACCTTAAAAGGTCCTTTCTTATGACTTCATCCAACGGTAAAGGATGAGGTCCCCTATAAGGACTGAGTCTCTATCTTGAACGCAGAGAACACAGAGGACGGTACCGTCCACCTAAAAAATGGTAACGTGGAACGTTTGGGTAATGACGATCACGCATCAACCGACGTTGAGATATTAATATAATTTATTGTTACAGATCCTTAAAACATGTAAATATAATTAATATGTGTGCAACAAAGGAAATTTTAATGCATACAAGTGTATCTGATTTACGAAAGGTTCATAAAGAGTCGTCGTTCCTTAAAATAAGGAGTCATCATGAGTCAAAGTATATTAATTTTGGCACCCTACCTTGAGTTTAGTGATTAGTGTACCGATTCCAAAATGTTTAGTATTTTACAGGAAAAAGTACACACGTTTATTAGTTAATAAAATCATTTTATTCATTGAAAAAAAGGTCAACTACCTTAGTTAGTCAAGACATTTCTGTGTACCAGGACTCTAAATGTTTGTCCTTTACTTACTTATTCTTCAATGAACTCAAAGATGGAAATCTAAGGGTCGTCGCCATTCGTGACTGAAGTGCCGAGAGTAAGGTATCAGTATCACTACAACACTACTGTTGACGAGACTTGTGTCCGCTATACATCGGTGTTAGAAGTGACTGTCACCGGCTCGACACTGTTTCGGTGTCCTCATGTCCTGCTAAAGTCGTTAGTATCGCATCAGTCCGTGGTAGTAACGATGACAGGCTTTCTCGCGGATACCCTCACCTCTTTTCCACGAAAATATTTGTCCGGTAGTACTTCTATCGAACTGAGAAATATTGTACGATGTTACAATATCGAAAAAGCGTTATTATGACAATGTTATAGGTATAGGATGTCCATTTTGTAAAATTTTACACTGAAGAACAATAACAATATATTATTTCTTTAGTAATTGGAAAATAGGTTTATAAAAAAGACTTTAATACGAAACTCTTGTGAAGTTTAAAGACAGTATGGATCCCAAAACCACTTAATAATTGAGTTCATAATTCATAGGTAATACAAGATAAGGAAACATCTTTCACTGTACAATGTCCCTTTTTCGTAATCTGAGACGACTCTACAACCCAAAGAGTAACCTCGACAATCTTTCACCGACCATAACCCTCTCACACGAGATTCACTTCTAGAGATCTATAGATTGACTAATTCCATTGAGGATTATTGTTCCCATACAATGTATTCACTACTTAAAACTCTATAAAAAATTGGAAAAACACAGAAGTCAGTGGTACAGTCAATTTCGTATTATTTCCCCTTTTTCGACTTTTGTTCATGCCCTACTAATAGTAATCTCTATTTAGGTAAAAGGATTAAGATTCTATTAAAAAGGAGTACCATAAAATTTACAACACCCTGTTTACAACACACTACCTTCCGTTTATCTTTTGACTTATATAAACCTTTTTTATTCTTTTAAATTGAAAAAAAAAAAAAAAAATCAAAAGATTTACAACTAGAAATAAAAATAAATAAATAAATAAATAAAAATTAAAAAATAAAAAAAATTTAAAATTTTAGAAATTAAGAATGTACGCAAGGGTTTGTACTTGGGGGGAGGGTGGAGGGAGGGGTGTTGTAGAGAGACCCAGTAGGGGTACGTGGTCGGGGTTCGTTCGACGTGGGATGCAGTCTGTACCTGACCGCTAAGTTAAGAATGTACTGTCATATGTACAATATTAAGGGTAAGAGGGTTTAGTAGGGTGGGAGAGGGAGAGGGAGACTCAGGTTTTCAGACCATATGTGTAGACACAGAAAAAAGGACAGAACGTATGTCCCAGCAGTAACGGTAGAAGGATTTAAGGTATATATACACAATCATATGACATAACCACAAAAAGAAAGACCGAATGAAGTGAGACATATTAACCGAGGTCAAAGTGGGTAGAGTAGTCTTGACTAAGTTTACTTAAGAAAAATTGCCGACTTATTATGAGGTAACACATATACATGGTGTCGAAAGAATAGGTAAGTAGACGACTACCTGTAGATCCAACAAAGGTACAGGACCGATAACATTTGTCACGACGCTACTTGTAACCCCATGTACACAGAGAAAGTTAAGACCAAAGGAGCCACACATACGGGTCTTCACCCTAACGACCCAGTATTCCATCAAGATAAACGTTAAAAAATTCCTTAGAGGTGTGACAAGAGGTATCACCGACATGATCAAACGTAAGGGTGGTTGTCACATCCTCCCAAGGGAAAAGAGGTGTGGGAGAGGTCGTAAATAACGAACGTCTAAAAACCTAGCGTCGGTAAGACTGACCACACTTCACCATGGAGTAACACCAAAACTAAACGTAAAGAGATTATTACTCACTACAACTCGTAGAAAAGTACACAAACAATCGGTTTGCATACAGAAGAAACCTCTTTACAGATAAATCAAGAAACCGGGTAAAAAACTAACCCAGCAATTAAAAAGACCTTAACTCGACGTCTTCAACAAACATATAAAAACTCTAATCAACAAACAGTCAACAAAGTAAACGATAATAAAAGAGGGTAAGTCTTCCGACAGAAAAGTGGAACGAATATAAAAGGAAACAACACGTCTTCGAAAATTAAAATTAATCTAGGGTAAACAAATAAAAACGAAAATAAAGGTCTTAAGACCCTCCACCTAGTATCTCCTAGGACGACACTAAATACAGACTCTCACAAAACGGATACAAGAGGAGATCCTCAAAATATCAAAGACTAGAATGTAAATCTAGAAATTAGGTAAAACTCAAATAAAAACACATGTCACAATCTTTCACTAGATCAAAGTAAGAAAATGTTCACCAACTGGTCTTTTAAATTGAAATTTTTCACTCAAAGATAGTCCTGAATAAAGTTATCGAGCTCGTACTTTTGTACCGACAGAATATGATTTCGTCCTCTTGTTGTCACAATGTATTTTACTGTGATATAAGTTTATTACTTATTATTAACATGCCTTACCGTCAGTGCAAGTCTGTCCAATATTTATGGAAAACCCTTGATCGATTCAATGGCTTTTGTGTTCCCTCCCTCTCTTATTCCTGTAAAACGGAATCACTAGACAATACTATGAATTAACTCTTATTTTCTGAACGTAGTTCGTTCTATCAAGGTTACGTAATGTAATTAATGATCGATCTCCAGAATCGTGACGATAAAATAGTTATTCAAATCGTAAGTTCTTTCCTTTCTTATTTTATAATTTTCATATCTCGTACTTGTTTATTAAACATTGTCTCTACGAATTTGTACACGAATTTTGATGATGTATGGACCCCCCTCCTTTACGTTCTCTTAATGATATTTCTACCATGGAGAAAATTTCCCATCCAAGAGTTGTTGAAAAAAATTAGTTATTTTATCTCTTACTTACTTACTTGACCACTAAATCGACCAGTTACGGATTCAATCCCACTATGTTTGAAAGAAAACACCAACAAGTCAGTGATTCAGTACAGGTTGAGAAACACTAAGGTACCTGACATCGTGTGGTCGGAAGAGACAGGAGGTGATAGAGGGTCTGAAACGGGTTTAAGTACAGGTAACTCAGTCACTACGATAGACTGGTAGAGTAGGTGACGGAGGGGGAAGAGGAAAACGGAAGTCAGAAAGAGTCGTAGTCCCAGAAAAGGTCACTCAACCGAGAAACGTACTCCACCAGTTTCTAACCTCGAAGTCGTTCTCAGGAAGGTTACTTATAAGTCCCAACTAAAGGAAACTATAACTGACAAAACTAGAGGAACGACAGGTTCCCTGAGAGTTCTCAAACGAGGTCGTAGTATAAATTTTTCCTAGTCAAGAAGTCGTGAGACGGAAGAATTACCAAGTTAAAAGTATAAGCAGGTATGCATTGATGACCTCTTTGGTATGGAAACTGATATCCCCCGGAAACACTCGTTCCACCACAGAGACGGAAAATTATTCGACAGATCCAAACAGTACGACAGATCCAACCAGTATTGAAAAGAAGGTTCCTCGTTCACAGAAAATTAAAGTACCGACGTCAGTTGTGGATGTCACTAAAACCTCGGGGGGTTTTATTTCAGACAGTGACAAAGGTGACAAAGGGTAGATAAACGGTACTTCACTACCCTGCCCTACGGTACTAGAATCAAAAGACTTACAACTCAAAATTCGGTTGAAAAAGTGAGAGGATATATCGTGTAATTTTTCGTCTCTGTAATGAAATGGTTGTTTCCAGGTAGATCAGTTTCGATACCAAAAAGGTCATCAGTACATACCTAGAATCTCAATCTGATATATCTTTCAACTCACGGTTTCTTAAGTACAAAAACTTGACACCACAACCTCTTCTGAGAACTCTCAGGGAACCTGACGTTCCTCTAGGTTGGTCAGGTAGGATTTCCTTTAGTCAGGACTTATGAGTAACCTTCCTGACTATGACTTCGACTTTGAGGTTATGAAACCGGTGGACTACGCTTCTTGACTGAGTAATCTTTTCTGGGACTACAACCCTTTCTGACTTCCGTCCTCTGCCCTTGCTGTCTTCTACTCTACCAACCTACCGTAGTACCTGAGTTACCTGTACTCAGACACATTTGAGGTCTTCAACCACTATCTGTCCCTCCGGACCGCACGACGTCAGGTGCCCCAGTGTTTCTCAACCTGTACTGACTCGCTGACTCCAAAAAGTATTGAAAGGAAGGTTCTTCATCCGCAGAAAATTAAAGTACCGTGTTAGTAGCAGGTGTCAGTAAAACCTCGGGATCTTTTATTTTGAACAGTAACGAAGGTGGAAAAGGAAGATAAACGGTACTTCACTACCCTGTCCTACGGTACTAGAATCAAAAAACTTACAACTCAAAATTCAGTCAAAAAAGTGAGAGAAGAAAGTGGGAGTAGTTCTCTGAGAAATCAAGGAGAAGTGAAAGACGGTAATCTCACTGTAGTCTATGTATAGACTCCAACAACCATAAAGAGGGTCGTTAGAACTAAAGTCGAACACGAAGTAGGTCGTGTCATAAAGTGTACTACACGAGATGTATATTCGATTTTTTTTCGTCCCACTGTTATATGTTGGAAGGGCATGAGGAAAGGGTTAAAACTTGGTCAGGTAACAAGATACAGGCCAAGATTGACAACGAAGAACTGGACGTATGTCCAAAGAGTTCTCTGTACATTCCTCCAGACCATAAGGGTGAAGAACTTCTTAAAAGGTGTCAAACAACATTAGATATGTCAGTTTCCGAAATCGTATCGGTCACTTCATCTTCATCTACCAAAAGACCTTAAGAGAACGAAAGAGGTACTGGGTTGTTTACAACCGTTAAATTAGAGACAAAGGAGACGGAAAACATTTGGGTCGAACATGTAGACCTTCAAGAGCCGAGTGTAAAACGACTTCGAATCAAACTTCCTAAAACTCGTAATACAACGATCGCACACTTTACTTGTGTTGACATACCATCAAACTTGTAAGAAACCGTAACAGGAAGAAACCACGACCTTACTATTGAGTGGAAGGGGTCAGGACATCGGTCACGACTCATAAGGTTTAAACGACTGTGTGACTCACGTCGTAAAATTGTCATAGTAGAAAATCCTAAACTTTATCGAGTCGATCTTAAGGTAGTGGAGGTGATCGAAACAAGTATTATTGTGAAGGATTTCAGACGAACTGGAGTGTGAGGTCATACAGGCCGAGATTCATTCACTGGTTTGGTATCACCAATAGACCCAGTAATTCTATAAAAAACATGTCAAGAAGACACATAAGAACGATAGAGAAGAATTAGAGTAGACGAAGACAATCCAGGAACGGTAAAGACAGGACATAGTACTCGTAGGAACGTACTTTACTTTCCCATTAAATCACGAAATTTTTAATTAAACCTAAGACCGAATGGGGTACCGTATGAAAGAACACACATTTTTTTTTTTTTTTTACCCTTTCATATCTAGGTCCATTTGACGGTCTCGAACTTATTTAAGGTCATGTACATTAGTCACAATCGTAATGGGAGGTACAAATGGAGTCGTCTTTATTTATTAACACTTATTAATAAGATGACTGAGACGGGATATCCCACCTTCTTCTTCCCGTTATGTATTCCTTAATATTTATGAAGGATCTCCTCCGAAAGTTTCTTGATATACAAACCTTCTTGTTGTTGTTGTTTTAGAGTTCGTCATTGAACAATGGTAAAGAAGGAAATCTTTAATCTTTATCTAAAGTATTATAACACTAAACAAGTCTTTACTCGATCCAAAATGAACTAACTTTACCTCCTAAATCCTAGATAAAGTGAAAAAAAGAGACATGATTACCTCACAAAGTGTGAGAATGAGACTCCTTTCGATACATAGTCTTACAATCGTAAACGTTTAAGAGGACTGACATCCTGTTTTGGGAGTTACTTGGGGACTGAAGAACAAGTGGACCTTGTGGTCTGAGGGAGTTTAGAGAGGTCTGCGAGTGTGTAGGAAGTCGAGGGATGAAGACGGAAGACAGTGCGTCTCGTCGGAACACAGTGTCTCCGGTCCGAGACAGTGACCTTGACTCGGGTCAAAGTGAACGTAAAAGAAAAAGAACACGGAAATCTCAACCTACGGTGTTACATAGTACAATAACTGAAACACTGTAGTCTTCTATATCTTATACGGATAAAAGGTATGATGGGTTTCGTTAGATACTTAAATTACTCTAGGGGTAGTGTAATGAGAAGTGTAAAAGGTGTCTTGATTTAGGATTTTAAATATAGTGTTTCCCACACTGTACTGAATCACTGACTTGTATCTTCTGAGTCTTAAAGGTTTCTTTAGGACTCCTCTTTCTTGTTTCGACCTCCGTATGGGTGGGTCTGAAGTCTGTTATGATGTTCCGAATGATGTTCCGAGGTAATTAGTTTTATCGTCCCATGACTGTGTTTTTGTCTGTGTAGTCACCTTGTTTTATCTCTCGGGTTTTCATTTGGGTGTGTGGATGTCAGTTAGAAACTGTTTCTTCCGTTCTTATATGTTGTCTCTCTTCTATCAGAGAAATCGCTCACCATAACCTTTTCAATCTGTCGGTGAACATTTAGTTTCTTCAGTATTGTAAGGGAGGGTAAAATGTGTGTGGTTTTCACTTTTTTTTTCAGTTTTACCGAATCTCTGAATTTATATTCTGTCTATAGTATCTTGAGGATCTTCTTTTGTGTCCGTTTTGTAAGAGACTGTATTTAACATGGTTATAAAAGAATCAGAGGGTTCCGTTACCTTTACTTCCGTTTTTACTTGTTTACCCTTATTAGTTTGAATTTTTGAAAACGAGTCGTTTCTTTTAGTATCCTCCTTTATAAACGTTTGTTACGTTGGTTGTCCCCGAATTAAAGGTTTTATATCTTTGTAGAGTATATTGAGTTGTCGTTTTTTCGTTTGTTGGGTTAGTTTTTTACTCGTCTGCTGGATTTATTTATAAAGAGGTTTCATGTGTATGTATACCGGTTATCCGTAGAGTTTTCTACGAGTTGCAGAGATTAATCATCTCTTTATGTTTAGTTTTGATGTCGCTCCATAGGGGAGTGTCACCAGTCTTACTAGTAGTATATTTCCAGATGTTTATTATTTTCGACCTCTCCCACACCTCTTTTCCCTTGGGAGGAAGTACCAACCACCTTTACATTTAACACGTCGGTGGTGTCTTTTGACATATCTCCATAAGGTATTTGATTTTTCTCAACGGTATACGAGGTCGTTAGGTTGAGGACCCGTATGTCGACCCCCTTTTTTTACTTTTAAGATTAAACTCTTCTATTTACGTGGGGTTACAAGTGTTCGTCGTGATAAATGTTCTCGGTTCTGTACCTTTGTTGGGTTCACGGGTATTCGACTACTGACCTTATTCTTATACAATATATGTATATATATATATACACAAATTCTTATACACTCTGTATATGTGTAATATATATATCTCTCTTCTCGATAGTGTTGCCACTATCCACTTGGTGACGTCATTCTGTACATTCTCTTATGACTTCTCCTCACCCTCGTTCCGTACCGGTATCGTGACCGGTCCTTGTCGTCCTCAATGTTCTGACCAAAACCATTGACTGACTTTAGCGACCCACTTCTTCTCCCTTCGAAGTTCCTACTAGGACTTCTGTACTTTTGTGAAAGACCCAGAGTCGTCCGAAATTTATCTATCAAAAGTCTGTGAATTAATACAGACTGTGAGACGTCCGGGTACCCGATATCGGAGTTAGGTACCTTAAAAGGTCCGTTCTTATGACCTCATCCCACGGTAAAGGATGAGGTCCTCTAGAAGGGTTGAGTCCCTAGCTTGGACACAGAGAACGAAGAAGACGTAACCGTCTACCTGAGAAATAGTGATCACGGTAGACCCTTCGGGTATATAAAAATAGATATATAGAAAGTAAAGTCCGATTCTGTAAAAAGGTTTAACAATCCATGAAAGTCTACATGAACTTTTCTCTACAAAATATCGTCGAGATTGGTTGGTTCTTCTGACGTGTTTTCCTTACTTTTGTTGTTTTTCGATAATCTTAAACTCTTGTCGGAAACTGGATTTTATCTTTCTTTGATGTGGTTCGTGGTGACAAAGTTGTACGTGTTATTTATTTTGTACCTCCTCAGGTGTGTCCCGTAATTGTCTGAGTTGGGTACTACCGGGGGCAAAAAATGACTAATTGACGAGTGTCTATAAAACGGAAATGCTTATGAATGCATAAGTCTAGTTAGGATGGCTTATTTTCTTTTGGTTCTCACTTATTTTTTTAATCTGGTTTTCTCGAAAGGTTTACATAGTCAAGTCAAGTCAGTGAGTCAGCACAGACTGAGAAACGCTAGGGTACTTAGCGTCGTGCGGTCCGGAAGGACAGGTAGTTGTTGAGGTCGTCAGATAGGTTTGAGTACAGGTAACTCAGCCATTACGGTAGGTTGGTAGAGTAGGAGACAGCAGGGAAGAGGAGGACGGGAGTTAGAAAGGGTTGTAGTCCCAGAAAAGGTTACTCAGTCGAGAAACGTAGTCCACCGGTTTCATAACCTCAAAAGTCGAAGTCGTAGTCAGGAAGGTTACTTATAAGTCCTGACTAAAGGAAATCCAACCTGACCAACCTAGAGGAACGTCAAGTTCCCTGAGAGTTTTCAGAAAAGGTTGTGGTGTCAAGTTTTCGTAGTTAAGAAGGTACAAGTCGAAAGAAATATCAGGTTGAGAGTGTAGGTATGTACTGAAACAACTGTTTCATTAAAGAGACGAAAAATTATACGACAGATCCAACCAGTGTTGAAAGGAAGGTTCCTCATCCGCAGAAAATTAAAGTACCGACGTTAGTGGTAGACGTCACTAAAACCTCGGGTCTTTTTATTTCAGTCGGTGACAAAGGTACAAATAAACGGTACTTCACTACCCTGGTCTACGGTACTAAAATCAAAAGACTTACAACTCGAAATTCGGTTGAAAAAGTGAGAGGAGAAAGTGAAAGTAGTTGTCCGAGAAATCAAGGAGAAGTGAAAGACGGTATACCCACCACAGTAGACGTATAGACTTCAATAACTATAAAGAAGACTGTTAGAACTAAGGTCGAACACGAAGGAGGTCGGGTCGCAAAGAGTACTACATGAGACGTATATTCAATTTATTCGTCCCACTGTTATATGTCGGAACTGTATGAGGAAAAGGATAAACCTTGATCAGACAACAAGGTACAGGTCAAAATTGACAACGAAGGACTGGACGTATGTCCAAAGAGTCCTCCGTCCAGTCCACCAGACCATAAGGGTAGAGAACTTCTTAAAAGGTCAAATAACACTAGGTGTGTCAGTTTCCGAAACCGTATCAGTTATTTCGTCTTTATCTACAAAAGAAACCTTGAGAGAACGAAAAAGCTACTAGGTCACTTACAACCGTTAAACTAGAGACAAGGAGACGGAAAAGATTTTGGTCGAACTTGTAGACCTACAAGTACTAAGTACATAACGACTTCGGACCGAACCTCTTAAAACTCGTTATGTAATGATTACACACTCTACTCACGTTAACACACCATCAAACTCGTAAGAAACCGTAACGGAAAGAAACCCTAATCTTACTTTTGACTGAAAAAGGTCAGGACACCAGTGACGACTCAAAAGGTTTAAACGACTGTACAACTCACGTCGTGAAAGTGTGTAGTAGAAAGTCCTAAACTTTATCGAGTTGACCTTAAGGTAGTGGAGGTGATCGAAACAAGTATCACTACGAAGGATTCCGGGTGAACTGAAGTGTAAGGTCCTACAGACCGAGATCCACTCACTAGTGTGGTAACACTAATAGACCCGACACTTCTAGAAAAAATATGTCAAGAAGACATATAAGTACGGCGGAGAAGAATTATAGAAGACGAAGACAATCCAGGTATGGTAAAGACAGGAAATAACTTGGTAGAAACGTACTTTATAAGGGAACCATAGAGATTAAAAGAACTTATCTAGAGGTCACAAAGGGTAAGACAACAAAAGGAGATAAAGAAACGTCACTATCGATTCCTTCCGAAAGAATAGAGAGGAACGATAAGAAACCTTGAGACGTAAGTCTACCCATATAGAAAGGAAAAGAGGAAACGAAAAGCGAAGAGAAGAAAAGTGTCGAGAAACATTCCGAAGGAGTTTGTCGGTAAAACGAAAAAAGGTTACATATAACCTTACATATAAAAAAGGTTTACACATAACCTTATTTTTCAGTGTTTAGGAGGAAGAATCTACTTCCTCCTAAATGGTTAAAGGTAAAAATTTAGTATGGAAGGAAGTGTTTCTGTTTCATGATTTCGTAGTGTAGTTTGTTTCTTTTCACGTTCCTTATCTTTATGGTATTTTTAAGAACCGTCGTCAACCAGGTTAGTTTTCAAAAAAACCACCTTTTCTTCTTATGGAGTGGAGTAGATTCTTCGACAGTAAGATTTTTACACTTATTACCTTCCTTGCATCCTAAATCTCAGTCTTTTGAACCAAAACCTAGACGTTAATGGTGACATAATAATAAGTGGGAAAAAAGAGGTACGTGATCGGTATTTGAACGTCAAGTGGTCTTTTCCTATATTTTTCAGATTGTTTCTTTGCCCCCTTTCCAGTATAAAGTCATTATTAGTTTCAAAAAAAAAATTTACTTCTAAGATCAGATCAGTTAATCGATAAAACAAGAATGTTCTTTTGTTTGTCACGATGCATAATTTCCCTTGACTTTTAACTATATCCTACATTTAACAAAGTTGGAGACAATCTTCCGTTAAGTCGTTGTGTCGAGAACCAGGATGCTGAGAGGATTACTTTATGGAATTTTATCTCTTTACGAAATTCATTTTTAAAGGGTGAAGGGCAACGTCATAATAGATATTTCTTCCTTTTGATCTATGTTAGATTTAAAGTTTGACATTTGTGTCAAGTTATTTGAATAAATGTCAAACTTAGTACAAGTATTTCTATCTTTTTACGGGCATAATATTATAATTGTACTTGTCTGGAAGGGGGTCATAAGTGTCAACAGACTAAAGTTGTAAATTATAACTCCTTATGGTGTATCATTTGTCATCTTACCCATGGAAAAGGTTATAAAGGATACAAAAGGTTAAAAATATGAATAGTAGTCAAAATTTTATCTTCAAGATCTTTAACGTATAGAAAATTTCCATTAGTTTCCAAATTTTAAAAAGATTTTGTCAACAGATTTTATATTGTAGATTTTGACAAAATGCATTTTAAGTTCTTCTCGTACAAGAAAAATATGTAATTGAAACATTTAGTGTTGTTCCTTTGTCTAATATATTGACGGAAAAGACATGGAAATCTAATAGTCCGTCAAGACTAGCAGGTCGTATAGGTCCCAAGTAACAATATTTCTGTCGTGTGCACCCCAGTTCAAAATTAAGTCAAGGAAGTTTGTGATCATTTAGTCGTGGACGTAATTATGGACACCCATTAGTTCCTACTTTACTGAATCGTTAAGGTGTATATTTACCCTGAGCACGGTAAGTAATACAGGATATAAAGATGACAAAGGTGTGTTGCGTCTCTGTTTGATCAGGTAATGGAGAAACCTATCATTCTTAAACAACTCGTTGGTGTCTGTCGTGAAGGTTTAGTTAAGACAATTTGAGTAGTTTCGTTCGGGTCCGTGGTGTTCTATTGTCAGGGACCCTCTTTTCTCATTACTTTTAAAAGTTAAAATAGACTAACTTATAATGTAACTTTACAACATAAAAGTGGAGTAGAGGAGTGTCTAAATTATAGGATAGTTCCTTTAACGAATAAGTGGAAATAGAAATTTCTGTCGAATGAGAAAATAATGGTTAAGTAATAAGACGTACTTATTTCTCAAACTACTTAACTTTTAAAAAGGTTGACTAAAAACAAAATGAAAGGGACACATAAAAAACCGTAAATCTACATATAGATATTAAAATTTCGGAAAGAATAAAAAATCAATGTTTAACTAAAATAAGTGAAAAAGGAATGTCTGAGGTATCTTACCTAACATTATTAGGAAATTTATTCCACTGAGGACAACAGTTACTCTGATGGGACATTGGACTCATGGAATTACTGGTCGATTGTGGTAACCTCCGGGGTCGAACGTTAGGATTGAATGTCGATGGAGTTTTCATTGATCCACGGTAAACCAGTATCATTTTTGATCTTTCAGTCTGAACTCATCGACTCAGGTTTAAGTTTAATTTAAGAAATTTTTACGTTTTTACTAATGACTTACATGTAAGAGATCTGACATATACATACATACACATAAAGTGATTCGTGGATATTATACTTCCTGTACTACGTACCGTGAAACATATATAGAAAATATGTTCCTTTGATTCCGATACAGTGTATTCTACGATTCATAAATCATGTTACGGTGTATAGATTATCACCGATTGTGACCTAAACACATGTCAAGGTAGATAAGTTTGTGTGACCTAATTTGTACTTGTGGTACGTACAGTTTCTTATCATGTAAAAGTAATAAATCACTTCTGAGATTCTGACTCTTTAGATTGTGTACTGTATTATTTTCCTAATCTTTAGTGTCTCTTGTTTTACGAATACTTAAGTGCACAAGTCTCAATATGTCTAACACTCCAAGATCATTCTAGAGACAGAAAAATTAAGACATGGGGATAATAAGTCGTACTAGGATTATATTTAACAGGTATATTAGTTATGAATAGTTATTGTTTTGTTATAAAATTATATACTTAGATATAGTTTCGTAATTCTTATAATAATATATCTAAACTTTTGAATCACGTATGGTCTTAAAAGAACTTTGTAAATCCTTATATTACCGATAAATTTCATGTGTCCCTTAGAAAATCTAAACGTCTAATAAAGAAATTATTCGTAATGTCACTCCAACATATAGTAATATCTTCTACTAACTTTATCGATGACTAGTAAGTTTCCAAAAGAAGTATAAAATGAATAATATTATAAAAGGAAATAAAATGATAATAAGATTAACAAAGTCACAGTGTTTATATCTTTGAAGACTACAAGGTTTATAAAATAATTTACTGATCCGGTATAAAGTCAGTCCTTATCAAATGAGTATCCCATCCCAACAATACAAAACAATCACACTCATCACAAAAATAGGATTTTGTGTAAATAAACAAGAAATAAATATTACAAAAATATGACGCCCTATCGGATCATTAAAAAAAATTAAAAAAAAAAAGTCTAAAATAATAATAAAAAAATTGAAATATTATAACATAACCAAAACGGTATGTAGTTGTAATAAAAATTAACGTCCTGTTAACGAAATGTGATACCGTAACCAAAGACGGTCTGTAGTTGTGCTTAGTCAGTATCCATGTGTTTACTAAACTCATAAAAAAGTTACAATTGAAAAAGACCTCAATAGAAACTTTTAATTCCTAATTTCTTAGTAATTTAACATTAGACGTTTCATATGTTTTTATCTTTAATTTTTTTGTTCATTCACCTTGAGTATTAGGGTGTACCTATTAAAACACAAGTTAACACGGTGGATTATAAAATTCCTTGTTGTTTGATATCGTTGTTTCGTAGTTTTACTGGTCTACGAGTTTCCAATGAGTTACTTGAATCGGTCTCTGAAATATAGAAAGTGAGGGGAAAAACGTTAGAATGGTTGAACATTCTCACCCTCAGACTGAGTCTTATTCTTTTTTGTTTTCCTAAAGTTCAGGTGGTTTTTCTAATTTATCTTACACAGATATTTTCATTTAATAACTTAGTATTGAGTAATTATTACTTCAGAAATCTCTTGAGTCATAAATGTCCTACGTTATATCGAGTCAACCATTTCTTAGACGGACGTTACGTCCTCTGGGTCCAAGTTAAGGACCCAGCCCTTCTAGGTAACCTCTTCCCTATCCGATGGGTGAGGTTATAAGAACCCGAACGGAACACCGAGTCAACCATTTCTTAGACGGACGTTACGTCTTATGGACCCAAGTTAAGGACCCAACCCTTCTAGGGGGTTCTTCCCTTTCCGATGCGTGAGGTCATAAGACCTGACCTCTTATGGTACCTGATATGAATACCCCAGTGTTTCTGAGCCTGTATTGACTCCCCGAAAGTGAATTTTATTACCAAGAGTTTGAAGATCAACGGGTCACATAACTTTCCTGTGGTGAGTAGGTAATGATAGTCCTTATGACTGGGAAATATTTCGTTCCTGACTTCTCCCTCCATCTTTCACACTTTCACAATCAGTCGAGTCAGTACAGGGTGGGACGTAGGGTTTCCTGACGTCGGATGGTCCGAGGAGTCAGGTACCTTAAGATACCGTTCCTATGACCTCACCCACCGGTAAGAGAAGAGGTCCCCTAGAAGGACTGGATTCCTAACTTGGACCCAGAAGATACAACGTCCACTTAAGAAATGATAGACTCTCCCTCCATCTTAAGGAAGAGTTTATTCGAAAACTATATTGAGATGAATGTCGTTCAGAAAATATACGTAGTTTAATACAAAGTAATATTTTTCAGAAAGACTCTTCAATAGTATAGTATTTACTCCTCATGTGAGTTTGGAATTTCTTAAAAGGATCTCGGTCTATCAGGTTGGGTAGTCTCGTTAACTTTTGTTGTGTAACGAACCGATGTCGAAACCGATTTAGAAATCATCAAAGTCAGAAAGGTCACGGTCGACCGGGGAGTCCACGAGGAGGTTCCACGTCTACTTCCCGAGGTTTATTCCAAGACTTTATATCCTTTATTTGTTAGAAACACATTATTACACTAAAAATATATGTAAGTCTTTTTTTAAATTTAGTTCTCGGTTTAAAAGATGAAGGAGTGGTTTTTAAGGAAGGAAGGATGATTGGATACTTTTAGAAACAAAATATAAAATGAAGACTTATCGACATATACACTGTTTTAGTCTTGTTTGAGTGGAAACTTTAAGTTACGACTGAAGACCTCTTAAGTCAACTAGGACTTGGTAGGTTAATGGAATGACGTTCGTATACCTTTACGATGTATTTTTTACTATTGAAACCTTTATATCTTGGTAAAAACTCTCTTGCTTTTCGTTTAATAGTTTCTTTTCTGTTACGTATCGACCTTTTCATTAATCCACGATTTCAACATCTCCACGTGTAACCAAACCTTAAACATTTATTTGTGTTCACGTAAATATGGGTGTGTCTTTGTTTTCAAGAATCTTGACTCGTTCGACTCCTCGACCTTACCTAAGTGATAAATTTGGGTCTTCTAAACTTTCCAACGGAAACCACATTTACCTTTGAGTTTACTGAAGTGGTCGGATAAGTCCTCTGTTTCTAACAGTTACTTCCCTGTCCTTCGAATATGAGGTACGTCACGGGTCACTCTTTAGCTGTAGTAAGTATTTCCCACGGTAGTTTAAAGGTAAGGGACCATCGAGTCGACCGTTTCTTAGGTGGACGTTACGTCTTCTGGGGTCAAACTAGGGACTCAGTCTTTCTAGGCGACCTCTTCCCTGATCGATGACTATCCGTATACTTTGGTTTGACTCTTTAATCGTAATTTTAAAACAAGACCTGGTCTCTTTTGGGATCTCGGGAGGTGTCTCTAGTTACATTTTGACAAGGTGTACCTGTGGAGGCGTTAACTCTTTACCTTCTGGTGGACCCCTTTGTTAGGATGATTTTACTCGAGTGTCAATTTTGGTCTTTCTCTCTAGTTTTAATTCTTAGTCTGAACGTTACTGTTTCCGTTAATCCGTCAACCTGTTACCAGACTCTCCCGATCACATATATACCGTGAGACAGAAGAAATCATAAGACCACCAAATCCTTCTAAAATTTATTTTTCGTTATCTGTAGTCTGTTGACACTCCTTTTTTTCTTCAGTCAGAATATTTTCTCCTTTGACCTTTAGATTGTTACTTTTGATATTAGAGACTTGAAAACTTTTAAGTTACTTGTCTTATTTATCGTCTCTTTTGTATGTCTTTGTCTTAATACGTGTGATCTTCTATTCATCCTCCTTTAGTAGGTCCCTTTCTCCGGTTGTTATTCTTTTTTCTTCCTTTTCTTTCCCCTTTTCCGTTTTAAGATTTTTGTTACCGACTTTTAAACGATCTTAACTTTTTCTATGATTGATCTTTTTCAGGGTTCATCCTATATATTTTTGAGGACGTGTAGATTATTGTAGGTCACTTGTAGTTATTATTTCTCTTTTGGAATTTTTGATGTTTCCTCTTTCAATGAATATTTCCTTATTTTGATTATTAATCTTATTGTCTGATCAGTCGTCATCGTTATTTACGGTCATCTTATTATAGAAACCTCTCGACTCCCCTTTAATGACAAGTAGATGTCAAAATGTGGATCGATTAGATAACCATTTCTGGGACTACGACTCTTTTTAAATCCCGTCCTCCTTTTCTCCCACTGCCTCCTACTCTACCAACCTACCGTAGTAGCTGATTTAGCTACTCAAACTCGTTTGAGACCCTCTGTCACTTCCTGTCCCTTCAGACCACACGACGTCAGGTACCCCATCGTTTCTCAACCTGTGTTGCCTCTCTGACTTGTTGTTGTTATATCACTTCTGGTTCTTTTTTTCTTCTCGTTCTCCGTAAAATTGAATATACGTCTCATGTAGTACGCTTTACGTCCCGACCTACTTCGACCTTAGTCCTAACGGTCCTCTTTATAGTTATTGGAGTCTATGCATCTACTGTGGTGAGAACACCGTCTTTCGTTTCTCCTTGATTTCTCGGAGAACTACTTCCACTTTCTCCTCTCACTTTTTCAACGGAATTTCGAGTTGTAAGTCTTTTGATTCTAGTACCGTCGACCAGGGTAGTGAAGTACCGTTTCTCTATCCCTTTGTTATCTTTGTCACTATCTGATAAAAGAACCCGAGGTTTTAGTGACGTCTGCCACTGACGTCGGTACTTTAATTTTCTGCGAATGAGGAACCTTCTTTTCGATACTGTTTGGATCTGTCGTATAATTTTCGATGTTATTTGGATAATTTATCGTCTTTGTAATGAAACGGTTGTTTCCAGGTATATCAGTTTCGATACCACAAAAGTCATCAGTACATAAATACACTCTCAACCTGATATTTCTTCCGACTCGTGGTTCCTTAACTACGAAAACTTGACACCACAATCTCTTCTGAGAACTCTCAGGGAACCTGACGTTCCTCTAGTTTGTTCAGTTAGGACTTCCTTTAGTCAGGACTTACAAGTGACCTTCCTGACTACGACTTCAACTTCAAGGTTATGATTCTCGGCTGAGTAACCTTTTCTTGGACTATGACCCTTTCTGACTTCTGTCCTCCTCTTCCCCTGTTGTCTCCTACTCTACCAACCTACCGTAGTGGTTGAGTTACGTGTACTCAGACTCTTTCGAGACCCTCTACCACTTCCTGTCCCTTCGGACCGCACGACGTCAGGTACCCCAGTGTTTCTCAGTCTGTGTTGACTCGTTGATTTGTTTCACCGTAAAAATCTATTTATGACCATATCGAGTGATGAACGTCTCGGAGTGAATTTGTTATTGATTTTCAATAACGAAGTCTTCCTCTTTTTAATTTGGTTTTTAATCTGTTTCCTTTTTCGGTACCACTCATTTCTACTACTATTTTAAAAACCGTTTAGATGGATACGAAGGGACCACCGAGTCTCCCATTTCGCAAACGGATGTAACACCCTCTGGGCCCAAGCTTGGGACCCAACCCTTCTAGGGGACCTCTTCCTTTACCGTTGAGTGAGGTCATGAGAACGGACCTTTTAGGGTACCTGACTCTTCGGACCATCCGATGTCAGGTACCCCAGTGTTTCTCAGCCTGTACTGACTCGCTGAANTTAAAAACCGTTTAGATGGATACGAAGGGACCACCGAGTCTCCCATTTCGTAAACGGATGTAACACCCTCTGGGCCCAAGCTTGGGACCCAACCCTTCTAGGGGACCTCTTCCTTTACCGTTGGGTGAGGTCATGAGAACGGACCTTTTAGGGTACCTGACTCTTCGGACCATCCGATGTCAGGTACCCCAGTGTTTCTCAGCCTGTACTGACTCGCTGAAGTGAGTGAGTGAAGTGAGTGGATGTATAATCAACATTTTTACACATTGTTATATATTTATCTCTAGTCGAACATAGTCCTAAAATTGATTTGGGGGTTCGACCCTCGAAATTTTATAAATCAGTTCTCCTACGGACGTCAAAGACGACTACCGTCTCATCCTCTTTTGTCCCTGTCATTCTTTCTATGTGAGAATGACTACCGTTTTGTGTACACGTAGTAGACTGTTCTAGATCTAGGGTGACCATCCCTCGGTCGGAACTCAATTCGACCCACCCGGGTCCACGTCATCTGGGTGTATCTTAGTCTCTTCTGGGGTCCTTCTCCCAGACACACATCAGCTGGAGTCACCTCCGACTTCGTTTTCAGTGGTCGTCGGTCGGTCTCTGTCGTAAAAGGTGTCCACCCTGCTAGTCCACTGACTCCCGAAGGGGTTTAGGTGTATTTGTAGGGAACCCTGTAGACCTTGTAGACTTGAACACGGTAGTACCTCCCGTGATCTATCGTTTTCTATCAACAGTGGGGTCTGTGGACAGTGGACATTTGGCTGGAGAAGGAAAGGAAGTGGAGAGGAGATAACTGAAGGTTGTGACCTCTTCGGTTTTCTTCCCGATGACTCCCCTCCCACGTTACCTATCCCTATTATTACTGTTTTCCAACTGGTGTAAATCGTTATGGAAGGGTTTACGTCCGGTGTTCGAACTCAGTTCGAACTTGACCCTCCTTCCCTACAAAATTTGGCCTACTTTTTATCATTGACTAAAATATGGATTTACCTGAAAATTGTAGACTTTTCTTATTGAGATAAACAATTATATAATCTCAGTGGTCTTTCTCATCCCTTATAGACTCTTTCTCATCTCATAGGATCTAAAATAGGTATTCACCCCTATTATAAACTATCTCGTTCAAATTTTCTTATCACTATTTTTTCCTATTTTGACGAAAGACGAACGTAGGACTTTGATGAAATCAGTTATTTGATCAATACGACCTTCTTTTACTTTTTTACTTCAAATTATATCATAAATTGTTTAGACCTTATACCACTTACCTTTGACCTTCAATTTTTATTTCCAGGAAATAATAAGTCTTCCTGTTGTCTTTTGTTACATGTACATTTATGGGTACTCTATGTATTACCTCTGTAGATGGTCATACACACACCACTGTGGAATGTCCTCTCTCCGGAACCGACCTCCGTGACCAAACCCCTAGAAGTCCTACGTCCGACAATTTCGGATTTCTCATCTCTGAAGGGACCACCAGCTCACCGATTGAGGTTCGAGAGTTACGTCTATCGGGGCCCAAGTTAAGGACCAATCCCTTGATCTAGGGTGTACGGTGTTGATTCTCAAGAGTATAGTGTTGTTTCTAGTTCGGAGGGTGCATGGTGTTGATTCTGGTGCACGTCGGTTTATGTATTTACTTATTCAAAAAATTTTTCAGATTCTCATCTACTCTTGTAAGTCCTTTGGTGCTTCGTACTGTGTTTCGTGAGGTACTTTTATGTTAAGTTCCCTACTTTGTCCTACGGAGTCTACTAGGTTTCCTTGTCAGTTTTTGAAAGTTCTTCCTTCCTCTTTGATTGTTACATTTTTTCATTATCGTGACGGGTTATTATGAATCCCGACTCTCCAGATCTCGGTTCTCCTTCTTCAGTCGTCTCTTTCTTTAACTTCAGTTCAACTCTTTTCTTAATTATCAGGTCCTTTCTATTGTCTCCTATATAAAACCAGGAATTTTTTTAATTTACTAGATCTCTACTCACTTTCAAAAAAAGGTTAATCTAGAAATTTAATTACTCAAATGGACATTGTAGACAGACACTCACCTCATTATTGGTCGGATCCCCTTAACGGGTCTATAAGTATAGGTATAGCATTCGGTCGTAACTAGTAGAAACAAAGATTTAATAAAAGGATTATATTTAGTCTATTTTACTTCAATCGAATTTGACATTTTAATTTTATGATACTTTAGAGTTCGAGAAATTATTTATTATCGGTATGATATTTGTTATAGAAATTTTAAGTGAAAAGTCTGTAGTAAATGAAGTCATCTTGTTAAGCTGTAGATTAAAGGAACCTATTCTAAACTTCAGTGACCGGAGTTAAAAAGAGTATCTTGAAACCTTTAATATAAACAAGAAAGAGTATAAAAGAAATTCAAACGATTGTGATGAAATAATTCCATATTAATTGTATGTTATAATATAATCGAAATCCATGTATTGTATTACTAAGGTAAAATGTAAATAATGTTTTACTAGTAGTATTATTTAGTTGTAAATAGTAGTATGTATCATTGTCTTAAAAAAGGACACTCTGGAAACTTCTAGATGAGAATCGTATGTTTTGTCATAATAATTGATAACAACAGTACGACATATATTGTAGGGGTACTTAATGAACAAAACATGAACCTTCAAACTTGGAAAACTGAGGGAAGTGGGTAAAGAGAGTGGAGAGTTGGGCGTGGGGGTCGAAAACCCTTGGGGGTCAAACAAAAGAAATAGTCGAACAAAGCACAACAAGAAACAAAATAAAAGAAAACTAAAAATCTAAGGTGTATATTCACTCTAGGGTACCATACACAAGAAATAAAACCTAAATTGGAGAATAGTCTATATATTAAACTTTTATAAAAGAGGATAAGTCATCCAACGGAAGAGGAAGACAACTACCAGAAAGAACTACATGTTTTCCGGAAATCAAACTACATCAGGGTGAACACACACCGAAAAAAAAAAAAAAAACGAAAACAACGGAAACTAAACTCACAGTTTAATTTTTTTTTTTTAGGGATAATGGTTTCAGTTCCACGAATGGAGAGATTCTCAAAATACCAAAGTCCAGAATGTGAGTTAAGAAATTAGGTAAAACTTAATAAAAACTCCATACTACATTCTATTGTCAGGATGAAGTAAGAAAACGTACACCAAAAGGTCAAAAGGGTTGTGGTAAATAATTTCTCTAACAGGAAAGGTGTAAAATATAAGAACCAAGGAAACAGTATTTAATGGTATGTATACATCTAAATAAAGACCTGAGACAAAACAAGGTTACTAGATACACAGACTAAAATACCGTTATGGTATGAGCAAAATAATGAAGTCGAAATCGAAGTAAATAATGAAATCGAAAAATTATATTGAACTTTAGTCCTTTACACTACGAAGGTCGAAACGAGAAAGAGTTCTGACGAAAAGATAAACCCCAAAAAGGACAAAGGTATTTTTATAGTCCTAACAAGACAAAAAACACTTTATACGGTAACCTTAAAACTATCTTTAACATAATTTAGACATCTAACGAAACTCTTCATACCCGGAAAATTTTTACAATTAGGAAGGTTAGGTACTTGTGTCTAGAAAGGGAAATAAGTACAGAATTTAAAGAAAGTAATCACAGAATATCAAAGTCAAATATCCCGGAAGTGAAAAAAACCAATTTAAATAAGGATCCAAAAAAGAAAAAAAAAAAACTCGTTAATATTTACCCTAGTTACCGTTGGGTGAGGTCATGAGAACGGACCTTTTAGGGTACCTGTCTCCTCGGACCACCCGACGTCAGGTACCCCAGCGATTCTCAGCCTGTGCTGACTCGCTGAAGTGAAAGTGGAAGGTGAAAGTACGTAACCTCTTCCTTTACTGTTGGGTGAGGTCACAAAAACGGACCTCTTAGGGTCCCTGCCCCCTCGGACCACCCGACGACAGATACCCCAGCGTGTCTCAGCCTGTGCTTACTTCGCTGAATCGTCGTCGTCGTCGTCGTAAGAATTAATAAGAAAAGCTATCAAGTAATAAGAAGATATAAAAGTTAGTAAATAAAGTGCTCAAAAGTGATATCTCATAATAGTAGTAGTGGTAAAATATAGATTCCTTCGACCACGGACTTCTCTCGTTGAATTGAACGGTTTCAGTGTGTTGACCATTCCCCTTCTATATCGTAATCTTTGATACTAAGGTGTCAGACTTGAGGATTGGTGATACGTGTGTCGGAGTATGTCACAAGGTCCCAAGACCAAGAAAATAGAGAAGAGGAAGGTGAGGTATGTAGGGGTTTTGGAAAGTGTTTTCACTGATACTACTCTTTAAAACTCAGACATAGAGGTTAGTAGTCGAGAGAGAAGGGTGAGAGTTGTCCGGCTTGGAACAAGTGACATGACAAAGACGAGGAGGACGAAGGGGCTACCACTGGCGGTAGTGGTCGGTGGGTCTAGGCGACTACTTTCGGAAGGAGGTCTAGTATAAAGTCCAAGGAAGTTGACTAGTTATGCTCTTTTCAAATTACTGATTTAGTCTGATTTTGTAAGACTAAACATGTAAGAAATCTACATAGTCCTTAGTTTTTTTTTAAATTTGACTAATCAAAGTTGTAAAACGTCTAAGTCGTTCGTATTACTGATTAAAGTTAACTCATTCAAAAATATTAAGGAGTGTCAAACACACACAGATATACACTTATAAATAAAGATACATTGATATATAAACCTATATCTATGTGTGTATCAAAAGGATGTGTACTGTATGTCAAAAACCGACGGAATTAGAAGTTACACCACTTCCGAACAAACCCATATCAGTCGGTAGTCGTTCTTTTTAGGATATAATGGTTATGATAGTGGCTACACTCGATCGTTCATGTTTAATTTGTCAACACTAGACTTTAACGACACATTATTGTAAGTCATTATAATGAATGAACGGTTATCATGGATTCGACTGAATTGGTGAGTTTCAGGCTCAGTAGTAATTGAAAGAAAAATTGTTCACAACACTCTTGTAGAGATCGTACCTGTAGGTCGTGGTGTTCCCGAGGGTCTCATTGTGCTAAAACGAACCTGTTAAACGGTGCTTGGTTCCACTGTTATAGTAGTTAAACGAACAATGTAGAAAGGTTTATAAGGAGTTCCCGGACTTTCTTTTATTCTATATTAATGAGTTACACCAGTCTTGGGGAAACTTGTTTTTAAACAACTGGATCGTGTGTATGTCTCATCTCATTCATAATAGATGTAAAAATAGTATTGAACTTTATGATGTATTGAATTTTTATTAGTTAAAGAAAAATGATGTTTCCATAATCCAAAAGTTACCGTTGCTAGAAAGTCAACTTTTTAGAAAGTCACCCCTTCTAACTTCCGTTTTCCTCTTTCTCCGACGTCTCCTATTCTACCAATCTATTGTAGTGACTGGGTTACTTGTACTTAGACTCGTTTAAGGTCCTCTGTCACCTCCTATCTCCTCGGACCTTACGATGTCAGATACTCCAGGGTCTCAGCTTCTACTGAATCGTTGACTTGTTCTTTTTATTTAATCCACTTGTTAGAGTTAGTCCGGTCTGTTTCATTTGTATGTACCAGACACCGATAGGTTGTAGGAAGGGAAAGGCGAAAAGTCCGGACATACAAGACACCAACCCCACTCGACAGTTAGTACAACAGGGTAGAGGTTTCGTTGTACTTCCTCCCTTACACACTGATTGTCTCGTTTAATGTTAAGAAAGGTTCCTGATGATATGACTATCCTTCTTTTCACGAAAAGTGTTCTGAACCTTCTGAGACTCATGTGGTTAGACTTCAATGACTTTCGGAGGTGGGAGTGACGTCTTATTTCGGGTATCTCTGGTCGTCTCTACTTTTTGTCTGTTGTTTTCTCTTTGACGTTCTCACTACTTGTCTCTAGGATTAAGGTTTACGAGACAGAATCTAGGGTACTCAGGATCATGAGTGTCCCTCGACACTCATGGTTTTCGAAGACTCATGCTAAGCTACGACCCTTCCTGACTCCCGTCCTCCTCTTCCGTCGCTGTCTCCTACTCTACCGACCTATCCTAGTGACTGAGTTACGTGTACTCAAACTCGGTTGAGGCCCTCTATCACTTCCTGTCCCTTCTGACCACACCACGTCAGGTAATGCAGTGTCTGTGCTGAATCGCTGACTTGTTGTTCTTAATTGATAAATGTAATCGTCTTATATAAAAATGAAATGACCTTTTCGGTCTGAATCCTGATTTTAAATCGAAGTTTGACCCTATTTAATTCAAAAAATCCTTGATATAGTATACTTAGTTACTCTTAAGTCTAACCGATTTAACTTTTTTAGTACTATGGTTTAACAAAAACAATATAAAAGAAGTAACATTTGACAAGACATGTCATTTGATTACTTAGATTTTTATTGATGATAATATATTAGACGGTTTTATTTAGACCAGACCTTATTTTATAAAAATAGAGTCAAGTCAAGTCAATGAGTCAGTACAGACCGAGAAAGGCTAGGGTACCTGACGTCGTGTGGTCCGAAGGGACTGATAGTGGTTGAGGACCTCGAACGAGTTTGAGTACAGGTAACTTAACCACTATACGTGTTACTATGTAAATGAGTTTTAGTATATGTATAAAAGTTATTGGGTTCAAAACTAATGAAGTACGTAAAAATCGGGAAGATTACGGAGTATGACTGATCAAGGTGTCAGTTATAAGAAACTTATTTATTTACCTTTACCTAGGACTCCCCTTGTCCAGGAAACCCTCGTCCTGCATGTTGTTCCACGGTAATATCGTAATTCGAGATCTGTTGAACCCCACAGACGTCGCTCACCTTTACGGATCAGAAGAGACTCCGACGGTTCTTCAGAGGTCGATGAGTTCATTTCAGTAGCCGAAGTCTACACTTGGTGTGTAATTAATTCCTTTTTCAATAGTTGTGTATTTTGTGTTTTTGTATACGATAGGAGGGTTCTATCTTGATGTATAATTTAAAAGAATTTAGTAGTCACGAAAGTTTATGATTTTGTACACGGGGAGGACTACGACGCTGTCTTGAATTTATTTGGTTTATACGTACGCTACACTGTCCCTGTTCCGTGTGTCCTCGTCTACTTCCCGTATAACTACGTCTCATAAGTGTTCGTCTCCTTTTTCTTTTCTTAAGAATTCCTGTGTATGTTTCGAATTAAAGTAAGGTACTTTAAATCGATACATTTTGTGGTGTTTTATGTTGTCTTCTCTTGTTAGATCGTTCGTTGTCGTTTCTGAGATTTAGGGTGATTTAATGTCGAAATCTCCTGGATGTAGATACTTCGACTCAAGGGGACCTTATTGTCAGTGAGTTCCGTACCTAAGAGGCAAACAGAAAGACACACTTATCAAGATATACACATGGTATAATTCACTGTCTTTTTTTACCTCATTTGATTATTTACTCACTTATTTATTGGAGTAGAGTCATAGTCACCTATGACTACATTTGGTTCCACACCCCCCCTTTGATAAACATAGAAATATGCTATACCATTCTTAACGTCCGTCTATCAAAGTGAAAAGTGAAAGTACGTAACCTCTTCCTTTACCGTTGGGTGAGGTCACAAGGACGGACCTCTTAGGGTCCCTGCCCCCTCGGACCACCCGACGGCAGATACCCCAGCGTGTCTCAGCCTGTGCTGACTTCGCTGAATCGTCGTCGTCGTCGTCGTAAAAACTCCTCTCCTGTGTAACTTTACCTTACTGAACTTGACACACAGAGAACTCTAAGTTTAATACGAACCCTCCATTCATCTTTGTTCTTTCCAAATGTGACTTTAGGAGATGAAGTTGAGGATGGATAAGAATGGTCTCTTTTTATGCCAAGACCGTCTGCCCACGTCAAATTAATTGTGGTGTAAATTTGACTTCTTTGTACCTTCTACGGGCACTTAAACGGGTCAAACGAGTGTTGTTTGAACAAAGAAACAGGGGAGATAAAGGGTGTTGTTACTTACTTTTTCGACAGGACTACCAAACCCCGGTCGTTCCTCATTCTTGGTCTTCCGATGTGTATAGGGGTCATTGGGTGTGACCGTTACCTCCTTAGGGAAACACACCCCTCCACCGACTTACCATCGAAGTGTTACTCTTCTGTTTGATTTCAAAGACCTGAGTAACCCCTTTTTTCTTTTTACGTGTACCTCTGTCTCTCGGTTCTCAGGTCCTCATAGGTTCCCGACTAACGTCATTCTCTTTGGGAATAGGGGCACGAAACTAAAGGTACTTCTTTCTGAAAAAGGGGATTTTAGGGACTAAAGGACGGGGTGTAGAAATAAGAAAGGGTCTCCTCTTCATTCACCATTCAACCTTACTTGATTCGTACACAATGAGTCGAACAAGGAGATACTGTAGACGAACGAATGTTCCTTATGTTCTGAGAGTTTGGGTTGTGAGTCACAAGGGGTTATGGCATGTCTGTTATTCCGGTTTGAGGTGCATTTTTTTGTACAAATTTTAAGTACCAAAATTTGTTGTAAACGTTAGCGACCTAAGACTAACCGGGTAGTCAGTTCACTTTCAACTAGACGAACTTTAGGATGAAATTCCTATTCTTACAACGTGACTTACGTCAAAGACAAAAATTAATTATTATCGTCAAGTTAATTATTATCATTTAAGTATATAGAAGATCTTATTGATTTTTGTTCGAAATTAGTTTTATAATTGATTTTTTATTATCTTTTTTATTTTTATCAGTTTTGTTCAGTTAATTATAGAAGAGAAGTATCCCGAAGGGTCCTAGAGGAACGTCAGGTTCCCTGAGAGTTCTCAGAAGAGGTTGTGGTGTCAAGTTTTCGTAGTTAAGAAGACGTGAGTCGAAAGAAGTGTCAGGTTGAGAGTGTAGATATGTACTGGTGACCTTTTTGGTATCGGAACTGATCTGCCTGGAAACAACCGTTTCATTACAGAGACGAAAAGTTATACGATAGATCCAACCAGTATTGAAAGGAAGGTTTCTCATTCACAGAAAATTAAAGTGCCGACGTCAGTGGTAGACGTCACTAAAACCTCGAGTCTTTTTATTTCAGACTGTGACAAAGGTGACAAAGGGGTAGACAAACGGTACTTCACTACCCTGGTCTACGGTACTAGAATCAAAAGACTTACAACTCGAAATTCGGTTGAAAAAGTGAGAGGAGAAAATGAAAGACGGTATTCCCACCACAGTAGACGTATAGACTTCAATAATTATAAAGAGGTTCGTTAGAATTAAGGTCGAACACGAAGAAGGTCAGGTCGCAAAGAGTAATACATGAGACGTATATTCAATTTATTCGTCCCACTGTTATATGTCGGAACTGCATGAGGAAAAGGATAAACCTTGGTCAGACAACAAGGTACAGGTCAAGATTGACAACGAAGGACTGGACGTATGTCCNTCTCAGAAGAGGTTGTGGTGTCAAGTTTTCGTAGTTAAGAAGTCGTGAGTCGAAAGAAGTGTCAGGTTGAGAGTGTAGATATGTACTGGTGACCTTTTTGGTATCGGAACTGATCTGCCTGGAAACAACCGTTTCATTACAGAGACGAAAAGTTATACGATAGATCCAACCAGTATTGAAAGGAAGGTTTCTCATTCACAGAAAATTAAAGTGCCGACGTCAGTGGTAGACGTCACTAAAACCTCGAGTCTTTTTATTTCAGACTGTGACAAAGGTGACAAAGGGGTAGACAAACGGTACTTCACTACCCTGGTCTACGGTACTAGAATCAAAAGACTTACAACTCGAAATTCGGTTGAAAAAGTGAGAGGAGAAAGTGAAAGACGGTATTCCCACCACAGTAGACGTATAGACTTCAATAACTATAAAGAGGGTCGTTAGAATTAAGGTCGAACACGAAGAAGGTCAGGTCGCAAAGAGTAATGCATGAGACGTATATTCAATTTATTCGTCCCACTGTTATATGTCGGAACTGCATGAGGAAAAGGATAAACCTTGGTCAGACAACAAGGTACAGGTCAAGATTGACAACGAAAGACTGGACGTATGTCCAAAGAGTCCTCCGTCCAGTCCACCAGACCATAAGGGTAGAGAAAGTCTTAAAAGGTGTCAAATAACACTAGGTGTGCCAATTTCCGGAATCGTATCAGTTATTTCGTCTTTATCTACAAAAGAGACCTTCAGAGAACGAAAAAGCTACTAGGTCGCCTAGAACCGTTAAGCTAGAGACCAACGAGACGAAAAAGATTTTGATCGAACTTGTAGACCTTCAAGTGTCAAGTACATAACGACTTCGGACCGAACCTCTTAAAACTCGTAATGAAACGATCACACTAATGTCGGTACTTTAATTTTCTAAGAATGAGGAACCTTTTTCAATACTGGTTGAATCTATCGATAAGTTTTCGTCTCTGTAATGAGACGGTTGTTTCCAGGCAGATCAGTTCCGATACCAAAAAGGTCACCAGTACATATCTACACTCTCAACCTGACACTTCTTTCGACTCACGTCTTCTTAACTACGAAAACTTGACACCACAACCTCTTCTGAGAACACTCAGGGAACCTCACGTTCCTCTAGGTTGGTCAGGGAGGATTTCCTCTGGTCAAGACCCACAAGAAACCTTCCTGACTACGATTTCGACTTTGAGGTTATGAAATCGGTGGAGTGCGTTGCTCAACTGAGTGACCTTTTCTGAGACTACGACCCTCCCTAATCCCCGTCCTACTCTTCCCCTACTGTCTCCTACTCTACCGACCTACTGTAGTGGCTGAACTACCTGTTCTCAAACCCAGTTGCGGCCCTCAACCACTACCTGTCCCTCCGGACCGTACGACGTTAAGTACCCCAGCGTTTCTCAGCCTGTGCTGACTCCCTGACTTGACTAACTGACTGAGTGATGACACACTCTACTCGCGTTAATACGCCATCAAACTCGTAAGAAACCGTAACGGAAAGAAACCCTAACCTTACTTTTGACTGGAAAACGTCAGGACACCGGTGACGACTCAAAAGGTTTAAACGACCGTATAACTCCCGTCGTGAAAGTGTCGTAGTAGAAAGTCCTAAACTTTATCGAGTTGACCTTAAGATAGTGGAGGTGATCGAAACAAGCATCACTACGAAAGATTCCGGGTAAACTGAAGTGTAAGGTCCTACAGACCGAGATCCACTCACTAGTGTGGTAACACTAATAGACCCAGTACTAGAAAAAACATGTCAAGAAGACACATAACAACGGTGGAGAAAAATTATAGAAGACGAAGACAATCCAGGTATGGTAAAGACAGGAAACAGTTCGGGTAGAAACGTACTTTATAAGGGAACCATAGAGATTAAAAGAACTTCTCTAGAGATCAGAAAGGGTAAGACAACAAAAGGAGATAAAGAAACGGAACTAACGACTCCTTCCGAAAGAATAGAGAGGAACGATAAGAAACCTTGAGACGTAAGTGTACCCATATACTAGGGGACCTCATCCTTTGCCGTTGAGGGAGGTCATAAGAACAGACCTCTTAGGGTATCTGTCTCCTCGGACCGCCCGACGTCAGGTATCCCAACGTTTCTCAGTCTGTGCTGACTTCGTTGAATCGTTGAAGTATCACATCAAAATAACTCCCGTATTTTCTCTTAATATAATACATTAAGAAGGATTAGGAAGATTTAAATCCTTCAAAGAAACAGGATAATAGTGATAAAAACTTTCGTATTTTTACATATATTATTGTTCTAACTCCGAGGTCCTAGGAACCGAAAACCCATCTACCAGAATTAAAAAATCTTATTAACATAAAACCGTTATTAGTGATAATTTCTTTACAACTTTTTGGAGCCCCATTATTTTTGGATGGAGAACAGGAAGACGTTATCGACAAACATGAAGATTACAGGTTTTGCAAACTCTATGTGTCTCTTGACAAACAGGTCCGGTGAGAGAATGGGTTAATTAAGCAAGTGCAACACATATCCGTTCTTAACGTAGAAATTAATGGATTAACTTTTTTTTTTACGAATTTCCATTTGTCAAAGTGTGAAATGAACTTGTTCGATTTGTTACTTCTCGATTGAGATTTACCTAATTGAACATGACGAGATGAAGAATGTAAAATCGGTTAATACTTATAAGTTTAGTACACTTATCTGATAAATTTAAAAAAAGTATGTGGACACTCGTTTGCCCCAGCGTGTCTCAGCCTGTACTGACTTCGCTGAATCATCGTCGTCGTCGTCACACGTTTTTTTATAAAATATATCGTAAAATAAAACGACTATATATTAGATAAACGTACTTGGTATAATATACTTTATAAAGAAACTGGTCGGTTTCCACAGAATCTATTAAAACCTAACTTTTTTTTCGTTAAAATAATGTTTTACATTCAAGTTTAGGTTTTACTCTAGGAAGTTTAAGTCTATTAATGAATGAACCTTGAATTAGTCTAGGGGTGAGTCGGTACACGTGTACACATGTACGTGTAGCCCTTTTGATGTATTGAGGAGATTTCAAAAAGGATACAAAGGTCTAGAGCGAGGGAAACTACGGTTTCCGATACGACTGTCCCACCTATATCTGAAGTAAGTGTCTCTCAACTGTCAACATTTAAGTCCTTCAGGTTCAGTACACGAAACGATGTATACAAAAGTCACCTAGGTATCTGGGTGAAAAAGTTAGTCAGACTAAGTAATATAGTTGGTTTTTATCATTCCCGGTTGTTTCCAGGCAGATCAGTTCCGATACCAAAAAGGTCACCAGTACATACCTACACTCTCGACCTGACACTTCTTTCGACTCACGGCTTCTTAACTACGAGAACTTGACACTGCGACCTCTTCTGAGAAAACTCAGGGAACCTGACGTTCGTCTAGGTTGGTCAGGTAAGACTTCCTCTAGTTGGGACCCTAAAGAAACCTCTCTTACTACGATTTCGACTTTGAGGTCATGAAACCGGTGGAGTACGTTTCTCAACTGAGTAACCTTTTCTGGGACTAAGACCCTCCCTGACCCCCGTCCTCCTCTTCCCCTGCTGTCTCCTACTCTACCGACCTACCGTAGTGGTTGAGCTACCTATACTCAAACCCATTTGAGGTCCTTAACCACTACCTGTCCCTCCGGACCGCACGACGCCAAGTACCCCAGCGTTTCTCAGTTGTGTTGACTCACTGATTTGACTTGACTTGACTTGACTACTCCACTATCGGTACAGTCACAAACTTAAAGACTTTTCCAACAGTTTCAATGTAAAAATACTCTTTATATATTCCTATACACTTGGAAAGACCTGAAAATATCAAATCGATCCTATAAATGTCTCGACTTAACTTTACTTCCCGTTACGACTGATAACTATTATTTCTTTTACATAATTATTTTCCGGTCTTCATCGGAGTTTTTTCCGTCCACTTTTCCCTCTTTACCCTCTTTGTGACCTTTCTGATCTTCCTTGTCATCTCTTTACGGTTCCTACTTTATATACACAAGATCTTCCTAAGACACCTCTCTTCCTCTCCCTTCGTATATTAGATTAAGTGTCTAAAGATATATCAACCTTCTCCTGTTTGTACTAATGTCTTTCAAGATACTATAGTATATATTTTATATTATGATTTGATACATATAGTATATACTTTTTAATTTATATAAAACCACCATATTAGATGTAATTTGGGTACTATTGTGTTATTCCATTCCTCGTTTCCACGGTTCTTGTACTATAAAATAGTAAATGTTTACTGGGGTTTAAGTGTATGANATTAGATTAAGTGTCTAAAGATATACCAACCTTCTCCTGTTTGTACTAATGTCTTTCAAGATACTATAGTATATATTTTATATTATGATTTGATACATATAGTATATACTTTTTAATTTATATAAAACCACCATATTAGATGTAATTTGGGTACTATTGTGTTATTCCATTCCTCGTTTCCACGGTTCTTGTACTATAAAATAGTAAATGTTTACTGGGTTTTAAGTGTATGAAATCCGTGTGTCATCGGGAAGTTCGTACGTTTATTGTATGTTGTGTTGTGTCATTGTGTGTAGAGGATAGACATCATAAAATATAACGTAAATGAACGTAAAAGGGTGGTTGAATGTGTACTTTTAAACCTTTTCTATAAAGGATATGGTAAGGAACGGTTGGGTTGAATTACCAGACTTTACTATTGGTTTTATAAAATAGACTTATGTAACCGTTTTAATTTTCTAATCAACTTTATCATAATTTATACAGATTTAATTACTCAATAGTGACGTGTGTAGTTAATTGTTTGGTACATTAGTTAAATTCGTCACCAGTTTCATCTTAAGTAAATTAACAATTATCTATGTACTTACTTTTGTAACAAACAGTTATGAATAGTTCTGGATACCTTCGAGTAAGAGAAAACAGGTCACTAGGATATATATATTCCATAGTACTCTTTTATTTAAGTTTCTTCGGTAGAGATAGTATTCCTACAAGTAATATTAAATCAGGTATTATCCCTCTTTACCCTTTGACAGGTTTTCTAAAATGTGGATAACTTGTTTATATTAAGTTCGTCTATGAGTTTAATATAAACTGTCTTTCCCCGTAATTCCATGTACTACGTATAATTTATGAACCTAAAGTTACTTAAAAAGTTATTACATACTATCTTAAACTTTTGAATCACTTTTGACAACTAATCCTGGACTACAGTACAAAGGAAAATCAAGAACGGGAGTTCGAAGGGACTACTTAGTACTAAAAATGAGGACCATTCCTTGAACTTACTATTCAAGTGTGATACCATTTTTTACTTAAATTGACGAGTTGATTATAGATAAACGGAGGTACTGAATTTTAAGAGATCATTGTTTTTTATATAATGTTTACTAACTCTACTATTACACAATTACACTCTACACTTCATTGACAATTACTAAAAGATTGTAAAACCATGTATACAATGTATGCGTATCTTGTTTTCTTTCGTGGTATCTTTGACTACACTTTGACATCTCTCCACGAAGGATCTGTTCTGATTTCTATCTGGTACAGCTAATTTTACATAGATTATAGTTTTCGTGTTCTTTACTCTGCCTGAGTTCTATTTTTTGGGTTCAACTCAGTAATGTTTTTATCATGGTGTCTGGTATAGAAACGGAAGTTAGATAATAATAACTTAACTATTAAATACTGAGTCAAAAAGATTTATTGTCACGTAAATAGTCATTATGTAATTGTAAGATAGTAGAAATGATCTTTATTATTATTTATATCGGTCGATGGAACACCTACCTAAATTAGTATTGAGAGAGATTGAGTTGGTTGGTGAAGAGGTGAACTGGAGACCGAAACCGACAACTTTACCACAGATACTCAAGGTGGTGGAGAGGGAGTGATGAGAAGTACACTCATTACAGGTTTGAAAGACATTTAAGGTGGAAACGTTAAGGAAGTTTTGTAAAGAAGTTCACTCCAACGTGAGACAGTCCTTTTTCTTACAAATTTTATTAATTGGCTTATTTTCTTAAGGGATTTATAGTTACAAGACACATAAGGTTTGAAATAAGTTTTAAGTATTTACACGTAATACACACTCCGGGGACGATCTACGACGTCTACTTCACAACTTCCCTTTTTTTTTGTATGTGTACCGTATATGTATGTACTCAGTTTACCCTCCAGTAGTGATTGACTTATTAGTGTTTTCTGGATGTTTTAATGTTGATAATATTCTCGATGTACTCCGAAACAAAGGTCGTGTTACTTGAGTTTCTGTATTTTTCATTATATTCCTGGTTTAGTTAGAGTTGGTTGTCTATTTTGTGATTAGACTTCTTAGAAGTTTACGTGGTTTCATATAACTATAAATTTGACCATAGAAGTCTCTGACGAACGTTTAATATGTTGTCCTAATCTTGAAATTTATTTAGTCGATGAACCTTCCACGGGTTGAAACCAGATACGTGACATTATATCTACCTTGACTGATTTAAGGAGTAAAACCCGTACAAGATCTAACGAATAGAGAATGAGACTTTCGTATTCTGTGTTTTGATCCCTAACATTGTTTATAGATTGGTGACAGACTATATATGATCTGTGGGAAGATTCCTTAGTCGACATCCCTATTTTTCCATTTTTTGGAGTCGGTAATACCTCGAATACAAGACGACCTCCTTTAGTTTGTCATTCGTTTATTCGTGTAATATCTCATTCGGTCTACTGTTTCTTTCGAACGACCCCTTTTTTTTTTTTTTTTGTTCCGTCTCTTCTATTAGTCCTTTCCACTAATCCCCTACCACCTTCCCCAACGTTAGATCACTGGTCCCTTCCGGAAGGACTCATCGTCCAAAACGTCGCATGTAGTACACTTTACGGTCTGACCTACTTTGTGTTCGGCTTTAGTTCCTACGACCCTCTTTATAGTTATTGGAGTCTATACGTCTACTATAGTAAGATTACCGTCTTTCATTTCTCTTTGATTTCTCGGAGAACTACTTCCACTTTCCTCTCTCACTTTTCCGATCGAATTTTCAGTTGTAAGTTTTTTGATTCTGGTGCTGTAGGTTAGGGTAATAAAGTACCGTTTATCTACCTCTTCCTTTACCTTTAGCCGTCTAAAATAAAAGAACCAGAGGTTTTATTGTCGTCTACTACTGACTCGGTGTTTTCATTTTCTACGGACGAGGAACCTTCTTTTCGATACTGTTTGGATGTATCCCATAATTTTTCTTCTCTGTAGTAAAACGGCTGTTTCCAGACATATCAGTTTCGATACCAAAAAGGTCATCAGTACATTCCTACACTCTGGACCTGGTATTTCTTCCGACTCGTGACTTCTTGACTACGAAAATTTGACACCATGACTTCTTCTGAGAACTCTCAGGGAACCTGTCGTTCCTCTAGATTGGTCAGTTCGGATTTCCTTTAGTTAGGTCTTATAAGTAACCTTCCTAACTCCGACTTCGACTTCGAGGTTTGGAAACCAGTGGACCACGTTTCTCGGTTGAGTAACCTTTTCTGGGACTACGACCCTTTCTAACTTCCGTCCGTCTCTTCCCCTACTGTCTCCTATTCTACCAACTTACCGTAGTGGTTGAGTTACCTGTACTCAAACTCGTTCAAGGCCTTCTATCACTTCCTGTCCCTTCGGACCGCACGACGTCAGGTGTCCCAGTGTTTCTCAACCTCTACTGAATCGTTGACTTATTGTTGTTTTCTTCAGAACACTTATAAACCCACTCCTCCTAGGATCCGGTTCTCTTGTTATACGACTCCCTCCTCCGACTGAGAAGATACCCTCTTGACGTTCCTGACATCTTCTTATTTGCTCTTCTTTTGATCACCCCCTACTTGTCCTTCCTAGTACCACATCATGGACCACTCACTGACGTTCCGCGGCTTTCCCGTGACTGAAAATAAGACGTACCCTACGTCTTATCACTACACAAGACTTTTTAGACATTCTGTTATACGCTATTTTTCTCTCTGGGTAGGGTCTGAATCTTTTTATATTAAGTTACCATAAATACAAAATTAGTAGTTTATTCAACTAATGTCCTTACTAAATGTTGTCAGAATTCAATAATGTATTGTATTAGTATATATTGACCTCTTCCTTTACCGTTGTGTGCGGACATAAGAACGGACCTCTTAGGGTACCTGTCTCCTCGGACCTCCCAATGTCAGGTACCCCAGCGTTTCTCAGTCTGTGTTAACTCTCTAATTATGTTGTTGTTGTTAGTATATGTTCAAGACGTAATAAGACTTTTAATTTAAATTCGTCTAGTTGAATCGGTACATACTACATGCGTAATACTATATATATCATTATAACTATACGGAATGAATGGATCACCCTAGAAATCAGAGTCTATCCTAGAGTTCTTCAAGTAGTAATCTGTTCTTTTTCTTAGACCCCTTCTTCTCTGCAAAGAAAAGGTTTATAAGTAATTCAGGAAATTCTTACTCAAGGTTTTCGAGTAATCTAAAAAAGTCGGAGAGGTCGTAGGAGAGTTATCAATGTTGACTGTCTTGTACAAATAGGATTTTTATTTTCTTTTAAGTGTTGAGTTTTTATGATCTATGACTGAAGTATAATATCAATTCTAACGTACCAAAATTATATTGTTTCCAATGTGTTTAAAATTTCACTTATGAAAAAAAAAATTCACGAGAACGGACCAGATCTAGATTGGTCGGAGAAATTAATGTATTTTCGGTGCAATTGACCTAGGAGTCAAGTGATTTGAATAAAGACCATGAATCGGTTTCACTCAAACCATAAGTGACTTTCTAGTTAGTTTTTAAAGTTGACATTTAACAAAGTATGTCTTTAAACTAAGGTGACGTCCTTTTACAAAAGCAATTATCTGAAAGTTGCACTGACCTTTCTTTCTATTAAAAGACGAAACAAAATTTTATATTGTTGTATTACCCTTGTGTCGTTAAATTAGTTTCTTGTTTTATTAATAGTAATTATGGACAAAAAAAGTCATCTTGTCCAAGTATACTTTATACGTTGTGTATGTTAAGTGAATAGAAATTTCACCGCGTTAAAAGATTTCCGTAAAATAATATAAAGGATTCTCAAAATATGAAGTTTATTTGTAAAATTTTACGTGTGTTTTCAGTCGTACTGTCTCTGAGTCCAGTATTAAATTACACGTTGAGTAATTTTTTTTTCATACCTCATCATGAGAACATGAACTAATTTTTTTTGATTTTACTACAAGAATCTCACGGTGGAAGACCTCTTCATACCAAAAGAAACAACCCCCCTTTTTTTACTCAACAATTATTTACGCTTTTTAAGGAAAGTGTTTAATTGTTACAAAATAAAAGTCGGTTTCTTATATGGTGTTAAACGATAAAATCTAGCGTCTAAACTTTCAATTTTTTAAGTCAATAAATTTTGTTGTCAAGTATAAAGAAAGGGATTTATAATATTAATGTTTTCTTCATGAAGACCTTTGTGAATCGTAAACTCATCCTTTTGTTAAAATAACTTAAGGACTACACTTTGGATAATTAAATCTAGTCAAATTCTGAGACTTGGTTTATACGATCAAGACTTACTTATATACACTATTAGATACATGGGACCATATAGCAGAATTCTTTTTTTATATCTGTTCATTAGTAATAGGACTGATCCTTGGGAGAAAGGTACTCTTCCATTTGTCTTATCTTTGACGCAGTCTACTTCCTTTCGTGTCGGAACAAGGATTGGTTGTAGGAAGAATAATGGACACACTGAAACCTAGTAAATTGGCCTCGGAGACAGAGAAATAGAAATTTTACCCCTATTTTCGGCAGAGAGTTTCAACAATACTCCTGGTTTAATCTGTTTTATAACCTTCGTGGACCATACCACGGATCTTGTGTGTATACGAACTTTAATGGGAAAGGTAAAGTGGAAGATATTTACAGAGAACTTCTCTTTCTCTGTTTGTCTGTGATGGGACCCCCTTACCTCCCTCGTTCAGTGAATGTAGTACGATAGCTAAATTACCTCGATTTTACTTGTAAAATATTTGACGGAAGGAAGACCACTCTATTAATAGTATCATTTTATTTTGACCGAAATTCAAGGTGTGACCGTGACGGTGTTTTAAGACCATGTCTCATTCGTAAGGTATTTATAGACAACTGACTGACTCACTTACTTCTACTCGAGTCAAGTGTCTTTGTGTTTGAATTTCTTCAAAAAAACATGGTTGTTTTCTTTCAAAACTCCAAAAGGATGACATGGTTGAGTAATCTATCTTGACAGTTCTATCTTGACATTCTATCATTTTGTCCTTCGATGGTCTTTGTACTTTGATTCACGTTGAGGAAACTGTGAATTTAATGAAAAATAGAAGGCCTCTCCTTTTCTTTAATAATTGATGGTATAAAAAACCAATTTCCTATTAAAATGTTTAAAATCCACAGAAGAAAACGAAGGGTTCATAGTGATGATAGTAGACAAGTTTACTGTTTGATGACCGATTAAATGTAAAGATTTCGTTTATGGCCACTATAGTCCCGGGCTTTGAAATTAACCCCCATATGTCTCCCGTAAGATTAATGACGACGGTACTCTTCGACGTATCTTTCATGTGAATTACCTTAATTCGAGTTCGGTCAAGTGATTTGAAGGTTTTCGTATTTGAAGGATTAGTCTTTGGGGACCTGTTGTCTTTTGACCAGTCTAGAAGTGATTTGGATAATTCATAATCTTTCCTTTGTACCTAAGTGGTTCATCTGGAAATATGACGGAACGTTGAAAGTCTAGGAAGCTGGAGTGGTTTTTATCTTTAGGAAAGTTCTACGTCCTACAAAGATCCTAATGAAGTCGAGAATCCTGAGTCCTCAATAGATTGTGACTTAAAAATCTCTTCCAACAAGTCTTACTTGAGTCTTAAGAATCTTGATCGTTGTTAAGTTCCTAGTTAGAGTTAAATTAATAAGTAAGTGAGGCCTGTTTATTAAAACCTCTCGGACGATGTACGGGGTGTGACAAAAGTCACGAACCCGGTGTTGACACTTGTTTCGTTTCTGGGGTCGGAGGTTCTCCTCTGTCCACTATTTATTGTTTTATTAAGTATATAGTATATCAGTCAATCTTCCATTACTTACGACGTTTGTTCTTTTCCCCCGTAGTCCTACCGGTCTTTTCCGTTTCAGTCCAAAATTAAATTTGTGTCACGAGTCACACTCGGAGAAATATTTCCCTTGTCAACTCTTTTCTGAGGTCCTTCGTTTCTGTGACTAGTCGAAACGTCTAATAAACCTTTTTGTCTCAGGTCATCCATGTTTCCAAGATCCCGCCTCATACAAACCGTACACACTAAGTTTTTTCCTTCGATCACACCGATCTTATCTCATTCATTCCACCTTTCAATATTCCTGTCTCTCCATTTTCCTATTTCACTCATTTAGTTCTTGAAGGATGAGTTACTTTGATGACGATACAGGGTATGTCTTCGTAAAGAGGGGACCTATGATTCTATAAAGTTGATCGTTCTGGTTTTCAACCCTTCGTCCTGACAACACTCAACAAATAACCCGCTTGATCATGCTTTTCAGTTGTAGTAAAAGTGAGGAATTAAGGGTCTGGGTACTTGACACGTATACCCTCTTTGATAAACCTCGACCTACTCTTATACCCGATACATAGGAGATCTTGACGTCCGGTTTGAGTGTTTGATAAAAGAAGGACGAGTATATAGTTGACTCAGAAGTCGTACTCTGTAAGGTGAAAAATATTCCAGTTACAAGTGTAATCCTAGACATTTAGAATTTCTCATAGTCAATTAACGGAGTAAAGGAAACATTACACTTATAGTATCGTCTTCGTCATAACATACCTTTGACACTGTCATTCAGTAAGTCATTCAGTTACTTACTGTCACAACCGTCTTTGAACCTTTTCTTTCAGGAGACCACGTCTGTTTAGTGACTAGGGAAGATAAGACTTTGTCCACGTGACATAAATTAAGGAAGATTTACCGACGGACCAGGGAAGTCCACACTAGGACACAGTCTTCGTAAAACAAGCAAAGACTACAACCGTCGAACCTGCGAGACGTCACAACCAATTCCCTGTCGGGTATTACCGTTTAGGAAGGTATTAAGGGTAGAGACGGTAATACTTAAGAAACGAACATCGGACCCACTGGTGTATAAGGGTCAAACTACTCCTCTCAAGACCGAATACGAACGAAAGGAGCGAATGAATAATTAACGAGAAAGTCTTCAAGACGTCAAACCCGTTATATAATACACTAAAAAGGTAAAGTGTCGAGTGACACGTATGTTACCGTATACGACCAACTGTAAGTGTTTATCTAGTTGACCAGTTGATATAATTCACGGAGGAAACCGTCGTGATGGAAAATAATTTGTAAATGTACCTCGTGTCTATATGAGTATAAGATCAGATAAGACACTAAGGACTATCGAGAGGAATAATGGTTAGAAAGTTAGAACAAAGAAGATTCAGGAACTAGTATATCGGTTTGACGAATGATAACTGATACTAGTGAGTAACCTTTTCTGAAACTACGACCCTCCCTAACCCACGTCCTCCTCTTCCCCTACTGTCTCCTACTCTACCGACCTACCGTAGTGTCTGAGCTACCTGCACTTAGACTCACTTGAGACCCTCACCTGTCCCTCCGGTCCGCACGACGTTAAGTACTCCAGCGTTTCTCGGCCTGTGCTGACTCGCTGGCTTGACTTGACTTACATATAGGTGTGAAGACTGGTGGAGATATCCGTTCCAGTTTTTTTGGGGTTTGTTGATTATAATTAACTGCAATGTCGTAGACTTTCCTACGGGAAGGATGATGCGAAACTCAGTTAGGGGATTCTACCCCTCCCCAACATTAAAAACGAAGACTTATTACGTTCGTATAAAACGTCTTTGGATATTTGGTCAGAAACAAATTTAGAATAATTCCGTCCAAAACCGTCTTTATTCATTCATTTGTCTTACTGAGTGTAGAGGCTCTGATAGAGTAACTTTGTGCTTACAGACCATTCACGTCAGTGTAGTTAGGTAATCTGACGTAGATTGAAACCAAGAGGGGTCTGTTCGTGATAATGTTATGTTATGGAGGGTGTGAGGAATCTTAAGACTTTTCCGAAGACCGTTCCCTTCGAGAGTCCCACTCTCAGTCCCGTTGGTCTCAAGTAGTTTAAGGGAGTTTATAGGGGTTAAGAGTCAAGAGTGGTAGGGTGAGAAAGGGTTATTCCTTAAATAGCAAGTGTCTTGTCCAGACTGTTCCGACACTTAATTTAATGTAACATTAAACCGTTAGACGACCTAGTCTGACAGTAAAAACCGATACAGTCTTAACATCGATACTCTTAATTCTCCGAGAGACTCCCATTAGTATCTTCGTAGAATTAGGAGACTGGTATAGAACTCGTCTCTTAAATTCGGAAATTAATCTGGTAAAGAAATCAAAAGGGTCCCAAAATCTTTTTTAAGTTGGGTAGAGTGTAGGGAACATAAAGTTTAAACATGACATAACTGGACAAAGTCGTCGGTGAACCAGGTGGTTTCGTAACGAACATTTTGTCTGAGAAGTGAAGTGCTCTGGTCATCGTATTAAACTCATTCACTTAAAACGTGACGGACGATCCATGGTGGTCACAAGGTAAAAGTCTACCATTGATCTAAAATTGATGGGATTTCGGGTTCACCCAGTCCATCTGTTAGGATCTAGGGTTGAAACTCCAACACTATGGACATAAGTCTTAAGTCACGTCCTAGAAAGATCCATTAATTCATTTTTTCTTTAAATTGTATCCCCTAATTCACTAACTTTTTAGTGATTTTCCAGATCCCCTCGTGTGAGGTCAGACCAAAAGGTCTTTTTGAGGCTCTTGGGACACCTTGACTAGAAGACCTTCCCAGTAGAGACGGGGTCATTCTTTTTTTCCTGTGGTGGTCACCTTACTGACGTAAGTTTTCGTGTGGCACCATCGACACTAAGATCCTCTCTCCCCCCAGTCCTTCGGTGGTAGTAGTAGTAGAAATTCATGGGTAGTTAGACCACTGGTCTGTAACTTCTTTTCCTTTTTTTTCTCTTTAAAAAACTGTCGTCTTTATCGATTTTACCGTTCTTCTACCGACGACATACGGAAGGTTTAGGGACTACTCACATGGATTGGTAGTTTTATTTTAAGTAAAGGTCTTTGAATCGACAATTCCTCAGACCTTCTGTATTAAAAATCGAAAGGTCGAGGGATCTTTGACCACTCTATGAACCACGGTTCACTATATAATACTGTCATTTTCCTTTTTCTTTTTGTTACTGAGAAGACGAAAACCGGACTTTTTGTCCTTCTCATCACAAGTATAAATAACTCTACCCCAATCTCATATTTTCCTTTTTCAAACCCCTCTTTAAGTTCTTACAGAAAAGGACGGAACATACTTTCTCCGGCGTTTTTCATTCTGTGTTGACTCGCTGACTTGACTTGAGTCCTTTATTTTTTCTAAGTACACTTAGTTTTCAGTTTAAACCTACTTGCGTTTTCTAGTGGGTGAAGGAAGTTGAAGTTTACTATCCGTTAAGTAACAAGGGCATAATCAAAGGTACAAGAGAGAAGAGTCTCTCGGGGATCTTTTGAAAGGTTCACGCACATTTCTGTCTTCCGATTACAGAAGTAGGTCTTCAGACACGATAGTGGTCAGACGACTGGACGATGTCACGATAGTCTTGTTTTTCTTCCGAGACCCTCTTGCACCATACCACCCTACTGATCTCTCCGTTCCCGGTACACGAGTTCCAATGATTCTCCATCTCTTCTACCTAGGGTCTACGACGTCTGGGGTCCACTTTAATTCCCGATGTTTGGACACTTTATGACGACATCATACCCCGTTTTCTACGTATACTCTTCTTGCACCGTTTTCGGTAGTGACCAGTTAGTCACACTTCTACTTCGGTTCCTACTGTTTTGGATCCCCTCTGCGAGTTCCATCCCAGAGAACCCTTGGTCTTGAACAGGCCCAGAAGTGGGCACGTGATGCTCAATTAGACACCTGAAGTAGACGGGTATCAACCAGTTTTTCGATCTGATCAACACTACTGGTTCTCATTTCCGTGTCGCATACCCGTAGTCTCTGTCCTCCAGTAGGTTTAATACTGGTGGTTGTTTTTCTCGTCTATTAAACCGACCTAGTCAATGTGGTCACTTAAAAAGAAAGAGCGAAAGAAAAAAGGGCAGGAGAAAGATGGAAGAGGGGGAGGGAAATGCAGTAGGGATGGAGGAAGGACAGGGTCATGGACCATCATTCGTGTCCTTTCTCTTTTCGTCACGTCCTGTCGTATCAGGGGTGGGTGTGTGAGGTTTCTTCGGAGTCCACATAGACTGATGCACCTTCTCTTCTCGAGATTTATATTGTACTCTGACTCCGAGAGTTTATCCATATCGAGTCAGAAGTATCTGTTTTAATAGGATTGGTTTTCACCGACCTTTTAAGACCTTAATGTGACTTGAAAGTCATCCTCTCGGAAAGGGTCACTCTTTGTCGGAAACCGGTTCGCATCAACCCTCTTCTATCGTTTTGTATTTTAATAAAGCACAAATAGGGAATTCCTTAGTTTTGTTGGAGTTAGTTCGGTAAATATAATTGTTATAGTAAATGTAACAAAAATTGGAGACTCGGAAAAGAGAACCGTATCAAGATTTTCTTGTAAATCTTTGGGGTAATGAAGTACCCTTTATTTACCTCTTTGTCACCTTTGTCACAGTCTGAAATAAAACCTCCTGAGGTTTTAGTGACGTTTACCACTAACGTCGGTACTTTAATTTTCTGCGAACGAGGAACCTTCCTTTCAACACTGGTTGGATCTATCGTATAACTTTTCGTCTGTAATGAAACGGTTGTTTCCTGGTAGATCAGTCCCGATACCAAAAAGGACACCAGTACATACCTACACTCTCAACCTGACACTTCTTTCGACTCGTGGCTTCTTAACTACGAAAACTTAACACCACAACCTCTTCTGAGAACTCACAGGGAACCTGACGTTCCCCTAGGTTGGTCAGGTAAGACTTCCTCTAGTTGGGACCCTAAAAAAACCTTCCTTACTACGATTTCGACTTTGAGGTCATGAAACCGGTGGAGTACTCTTCTCAACTGAGTAACCTTTTCTGGGACTACGACCCTCCCTAACCCCCGTCCTCCTCTTCCTCTACTGTCTTCTACTCTACCGACCTACCGTAGTGGCTGAGTTACCTGTACTCAAACTCATTTGAGGCTCTCTACCACTACCTGTCCCTCCGGACCTCACGACGCTAAGTACCCCAGCGTTTCTCAGCCTGTGCTGACTCGCTGACTTGACTCGACTTCACACTTCCACTACTGAAAAACATGGTTCGTGAATTAGGTAGACCTAACATGTCTAGTAGGAGTAGTCGGAAGGATTCTCTTATACCTGAATCCAAATAAAAATTCCGAAACCTCTAATATCTGTTTTCGACAGGACTACGATTGTATGACCTTTTTTCTTTTCCATTTCCGTCAACTCCTTCTATTAGTTTAGAATATCGTTTTCATTTACTTCACAGTACGTTTCTTTTGACGAATAAACCCTTACTTTCATTCATTACGAAAAAACAATTATACAAAAATTAAGTCGTCAAAACATCTTAATTTTCAGACAAAGTAATAATGATCAGAGTCATATCGACGAGAAAGTTCCGTAACTTGATAATTTAAAAGAATCGTTATACTTAAAACTTCTAGTAAAACTACTTTACGGACTAAACCTAAGGAACCACCGAGTCGGTCATTTCGCAGACGGACGTTACGTCCTCTGGACCCAAGCTAGAGATCCAACCCTTCTAGAGGATCTCTTCCTTTACCGTTAGGTGAGGTCATGAGAACGGACCTTTTATGGTACCTGTCTCCTCGGACCATCCGATGTCAGGTATCCCAGTGTTTCTCAGACTGTTCTGACTCACTGAAGAGAACTAGTTTACGGTTTTTTTTTTAAAAAAAATTGGAAATTTTAATATAATTGATCCTCTTATGTTCGTAGACGAAATAAGAAAACCCCCCCGTTGTTTTTACCCCCCGTTGTAATAGGAGAAGGTTTGTTTTTGTATATGAACAATGTTCCTAAAAAGGTACAACATTCCTTTGTTATATATTTTCCTCTTCGATTTAAATGTTTCGTTTAATTAATCTTTACTTAAATTTTTTTCTTTTTACACTGAATAGTCATCCAAGAAATTTATACCTTAAGGTTACCCTAATTAAGATGTTTTAAAACCAAATATGTTACAAAACAAAGTTCATAACAATGTATTTTATTTCATTTGAATAATTTATTTGTCTGGGTACAGGTAGAATACCCTATAAAAGGATAGTTTAGTATATTAACAGTAACTATGTTATAATAGTTGTAAATCCTAACATCAGTGTTAAAATTTTCAAATTTAATAATTTTATTTGTATAAAGGTAAAATCCTATCTTTTTTTAAATTGTATTAGGAGAGAGATGAAATATTATTTGAACATAGTTACAAACTAGTTTTGTGGTTATCTCTTCAAGTGTGAGTAAATTACTATATTATTGATTATAAAGAAGATAAAATTAAAATTGTAGATGATTGTGTGTTTGATACGAAACGTCCGTACAGAAAACCTGACTTGTATTTGGTATGAAAGAACTCACAATGACCAAAAATAATTTAAGAGAGTTTAACACCAAAGAGGTGACATAGACAATTAACGAACTAACTATCTGACGTAAAACAAACATAAATAACCCGAGAAATCTATGTATATATATATATAGAAACGTCGAGAAAAAAAAAATCCAGGGATGTCTCTTTGAAGAACTAACTCACCAACCGTACGACGAAAGAAAGAGTGGCGTCTTGTGAAGTCTCCACCACGTCGGTATTACCCCTCGGTCTCTTATCTGTCCTGTGGGGTACGACCCGTACACAACGATAGAAAGATGGTCTCGTAGACCGTTCTTGGTGACGATCTTGGTGACAGTAATTTATTACGTTCAAGTTGAGCCTGGAGTTCTTCATTAGTCCTGTTTTGTGGGTAAAAGGAAAACTACAAAGAACGAGGACCCTAAGATTTTATTATAGATTACGCCCTATAATCTATACACCCCTTTTCTGTTACCGAATGAACCTAACAAAACTTTTTTTACAATGAAGTTGTTTTATTAGTACAAGAGTGTCTAAAAATGGATGAACATCCTGTGAAAAGTAATATAGAGAGGTACAAAATAGGTGTCAACATTTAGCGGAGGGAAGGAGTCCGTAAACTCTGTATTACAGTCCTCTTGATTTTTACCCGAGGTTTATGTCGGTACACCGAACCTGGAACTCGGTAAGTAGGTCTTAGAGGACTTCGTCGTCCTCGAACGGGAGGGTGAGGGACTCTTCGTTTTGTGTCACCACGAATAGTTATCGTTTAGTTCTTTACAAAGTGTACTATTTTGAGTTTTGATCTGACAATTGTCATGTACGTTACAACAATACGGTTAAAGGCAAGTAGATGGATGTTAGTTTCTATTGAGTGATCTAACCGAGATTTTTTAGACATAGATTTATTATCGTAGTTGTAAATACGATTATGTCTATGTGGATAGATGTTTGCCCAACCAAAGATATATACAGTAGAGTTATTTGGAAAGACGTTAGGTTAAGGTTCGGTTTCTCATACTCAATTCTTACTCTAAAACGTCTATCATTACCATAAGAGTTAGTTTCCATGAGACTTGAAGAAGAATCCTTTCCATTAATGTAGGTTCTAAGTAAGACCTACTTACTTAAGACAAAAAAGTAAAAAATTTTTTAAACCTGGGTGTTACCGATAGAAAGGTTCTCTTTTATAAGGTTAACTATTCTATATTATCCGTAAAAAATTTTTAGGATGTGTTAGCATTCATATAAGACAAGACAAGTCAACGATTCAACACAAACTGAGAAACACTGGGGTATATAATCACACCGTAAAAACTTAATTTTACTTAATAACCAAGTAAATATTTGTGTCTCCCTTTTTACTGATTTAAAGGAATTCTTATTTATAATATTAATATCGTATTTGATTATTAAGATGTTAGTGTCAAGATTCCAGAAACACACATAAACGAGATGGGAGTGTTGTCGGGAGTCTCCGTCCCAGGTCTTGCATTATAAATAAATGGTCATCCCTATAATTCCATGTATCTCCATTCGTAGTTCGATTACTTGTTTTCTCGGTCTAAACTTGGATCTGTCAACATTAGTGATACGATACTCTATTGTATCGGTATTTCTTCTTACTAACCAATTTCCGTTGTTTTGAATCTATACCCTACCGAAATACATATCTAATTATATAATGAGTAGTAAATATTCACCACTAGACATTAAAATCTAACGTTTGTGGTTCTTTACATATATCCTCAAGTTTTTCAGTGGTCCGTAAAATTTTACAGAAAATTTTTACGGAAAGGAAAGGTACACGTAGTTATTTAAACAGAAAGTGTGTTCCTTTACTTACGAAAACGAAGGAAGACCACGAGAAGGGAGAGAGAGATTAGGGATGATTACGTCTTTTAAAGAGTGATCGATTACTGGAGTACGTAATAAGAATTTTTATCTTAGATCTGTACGGTGAAAGTCTCTTCAAGTTTTTAATGAGAACTACTTGTATAACCTCGTTCGACCCGTCCTCCGTCTCGTTAGTCTCTGACTCGGTTATGGTTAACGACCCGTTCGAGTCCAAATCCTATTACATGGGTATTGGTCTCCGACTATAGAGGTTCGTCTATCGAAAGGGAACGGTACATTTAAGTGTTATTTCTACCGTCAGACTAAACCTACATGAGAAAAAATTCCATTTTATTTTTGACGAATTATGTCTAATGTTTTTGACTTTTTTTGACTGTCCTATTCCCAGCAGATGTTGTTTGATTAATCAGATAAACCTTTTTATGTATTATAGAAGTTAAATAACAAATATACAAGATATTGATACAAGTATCCGTGTTCTAATAAAAACTCGTAGTTTATATACTCTAACCTGACACCCGTTATTTTTTCTTATAGACCTGTGACAGATGATGAAACGAGACTTATATCTATTATCGTTTTCATAGTTCTGAGAAGATTTTCTTTATTTCCAATTATAGGGAAGGTTACATGACAAATTTTATAATTCATATTTCACGTCTGAGTTAAAAGTTTTTCTTGACATATAATATATACTCATTATTAAAACTATTGTATGATATTTGTCAGTATTTTTATAGTGTAATGGAGTAAACGAAAAGTATTCCGAATTACTTTCCTCTAGGAGCGTATCAAACACAGAATTATTACACCAGTAGGTTGTTGTAGACTTGAAGTAGTTGACTACTGTTTTATCTACAGGGTGAAAGAGATATTCCTTCTTACTGTTTAAGGTAACGTAGGGTAAGTAATTAGTAGAAGAGGTACCGGAAAAGCTCTCTTATAAGAAACGATCGACGAAGTGATTATGGGAGTTTGGATAGATTTATACCGAGGTCTAAGTATAGATTCTTTCTCTTCTGTCACCTTAGTAGACGACCGACGTCGCCCATTGGTTGCTACGACCTGTACCGGAGGGTCACGGACCCCGCGTTTGGTCCTAATGTTTAGTGAACTTACTCTCCTTACACGACGAACTTTAGAAGGTGGAAACGAGAATGAAAAAACCAGTAACGGTTACGTAACCCTCTTAGCACTTTCCAAAAGAGGTCGAATATCTCAGGAGAGGTCATTAAAGGTTGCAGATAAAGGTGAACCAGACCTAAGTGGAACAATATACCAGGAAGACAGGTGCGAGATATAAACCACGATTTAAGATGTCGTCAAAGTATCTCTGCCTCTATTCCCAAGTTTGGTAGAACCTAAAAAAATGCGACTCCTATATAACTTCCATCGGTTGGTTTACGGAGAAGAAGTCGTAATTTGACGAGTTAGACTTTCCTGTTCATAATTTGTATGATGAGACTTTCCCTTACTATAAGTTTTAATTCAAAATTTTTTTTTATTTTATTTTAATAGGGAGGTATTTTTTTTTTATGTAGGTTACACTGGGGGGTTTTAGAGAGTAGTTTACGACTTCCATTTGAATCTAATCCGGTATAGACCTTTTATTATTAGAGAAAAAGGATACATAAAACAAACAAGTAAAAACGGCAAGGATAAAGAAAAAATAGTGGTAAAAGTCTCTTGTTACTGAAGAATTCAATCAATTTTATCATTTAAATATGTATATTTCTTCAGAGACAGGTAGTTCTATATGACTCCTATATCGAAGAAAATAATTTATTCTTAAATTTATGAAAATTTGTGTGTTGTAACACAATCCATGATACCTTTTGTCTTTTTTTCATATAACGTTTCATGATTAAGGTTCCTCAATCATTAGGTCAACTCCTCAATTTATGGTCAATGAATAATTTATTCGTTGTCTTCTTTACGGAATCTTGTCATCGGTAATTATATTTAACTTATCATATAAAAAATTTTACGATAGTGAGTTTCTGTTCTCTCGGAAGACTTTATCGTGTTAGTATCTACGAGGACATCTCTTCAATGTTGACTTCGACCCAGAATTTCCATTCATCCTATTCTCTACATTTCTTTCGTAATTAAAGGAGAATCGTTTCATCATTTCAACATTCCTACATCCCCCATATGTCCTCATTAGGTGACTTAACTTTTCTCACTCGATCTATACGTTTAACACGTATAATGAATTTACAGTCACCGTAGTTAAATTTTTTTTTGATGTTACAGAGAAAAGAGTTGTATATAAATGTATAGACTCTAATAATATTTGAGAAAATAATGGATTTGATTTTATAGTTTTAGAACATTATATGATCTTTACAATCTCTTAGCATTATACCAGACAAAAGTATAAAACAACAACAACAAGTTAACGATTCAACACAGACTGAGAAAACGTTGGGGTACCCGACATCGGGTGGTCCGGAGAGACGGGTACCCTAAAGGGTCCTTTCTTATGACCTCACTGAATGGTAAAGGACGAGGTCCCCTAGAAGGGTTGGGTCCCTAACTTGGGTGTAGAGGACGTGACCGTCTGTCCAAGAAATGGTGACTTGGTGGTGTTTTCGGGCAAAAAGATAAAGGGGAAAAATATTTTTTATATTAATTTTTAAAGTTTGTAGAATGTACCGTTTCTCATACCGAAAAGGGGTGGGTCGAAGATTGACTCTTGTGACCAAAGACTCTATCACCATAACCTTTGTTTCACCGAACTACCCTCTTTTGTTACCTGGTAATTTTGTGTCGGTACTTTAGATTCGACCGAAGGTACTTCTACCCTTTAGATTTGTCATTGGTCCACGACAGTGTATTACATTTACTAGTTCTCTGTGTTTTATTTTGAGGTTTTCGTCTACGTCTATGTTGAGATACAAATTTTATTTTCTCCTTCCGGGGATTTTACAATAGTGATGGTTATCTTTTGTCGTTACGACGAAGAGGGACTTCGTGCCGATATTTTAGATAAACACGGTATATACAATTAGAGATTAATTTACAGCAATTCGAGAAACTTAGGTAAAGAATTTCCACTTACGGGTTATGTTTCAGTTTACGAGAAAGACAACTTGTTTAAGTAGGATCTTCTTAAAAATTTAATATGGAACAGACGACGATTTAGGTTGAAACGTAAGTCACAGACTCGGAAAAAGTCCATGGCAACATGTAGGACTTCTAGAGGTTTCCTCATTTTAAGAAGACTGACAAATCGCATTGAAAGGTTAAGGAGGTGTTTGGCAAGTGTGGCATTGATTATTTTTTGTCAAAAAACATTGATAAAAATTCTCATTTTTGGGAATTCGTAGTTCTCTTTTAAAACCTTAAACATTGTCAATAGTCTTAATAATGTAAAGTAGTGACCGTTTTATATTTCTTTTCCTACTAGAACTTCTACTGACCCTAGGTTTTGTACATCTTAAAAATTCTCAGACCTAAATTTTGATTACCCAATTCTAAGGATATTAATTATTTAGTCTCTTTCAAATGGAGAGATAGTAGTTACATTCTTTAAGATTACTTATGTTACATATTCTTGTTTGTTACCGTAAGAAATCATACGATTATATATAAGTGAACTTTTTTTGAGTACTATTAGTTCATACCCTGATTCTCATGAGGTTAAAAAATCTCTGAATACTTCCATTGACGTCGTAAAAATGATTGACCTTTTTTGACTTAAAGAAATAAACGTAAGATTATAAATCTATAGAGAAGTTAATCATTACGATTTTGTTTCGTAAGACTTAAATAAAAAGAACAGGGTACTCAAGTGAAGTATCCTTTATTTCTTTTTATGTATGTCTAAATGTTCGGATTTTTGGTTTGAGAAGATCACATTTTGTTTGCACAGACAAAAAAATTACTCTCCAAAGAATGTTTTACAGTAACCTTTCTGTAAGGTTTAATTTACCAAGAATTTGTCGAGAATTACTTTGTGAGTTTTGAGTTTAAATCCAATAATTTTTATTAAAGTATAAAATATCTAATAGATCCAACTAAAGACAGGAGAAATCAAGGGACCCGTTAATTAACGAGACCGGGTCACTCTCTTCCTTTTACTCTTCTTTTTAAGTAATTACACTTCATATCAAACATCTTACCATATGTAATGGTGTTTCATATCTATTAAGACCCAGTGGGTTACTAAAGGATTCTTAGATAATATAACATCGTATGTGTAGATTATAAGTACTATAAAAGATATCCAAAATTTTTTAAGACTTCACCGGATTTACATTTTATCTTTATTTATGAATTTATATGGGAACGTCAAATTTTACTTCCTAATTCTTTAAAAATTGAGATATTAAATACGAGGTTTGTATAAGACGGTTATTTAATATAAACGATATCACACCGTCTGTCTCCAATCCGAACGATAGTTTCTCGTCGAGATGACCGACTGAACTTTGTTCAGACAAGTGGAAGTGGACCCTCGGAATTCAGAGAATAGACGTTTTGCTCTGACTTTTATACCACAGTAAATAAGTCTAGTGTCGATACTTCGTGAGTACCGTAAAGACACACAGTCCGTGACACGATCGGTCATCCCAATTTTTTTTTATCTCTTTTTCATTTTTATTTTCCGGACGAGAGTTTCTCCACTGGTTGATCACTCTCTTTTTTGACTTTTATATTAATCGGGTTACCTCTCACAATTTTGATGGTACCCTTGTCTCCTCTTCGTCGTGACTCCAGACTGACTTTCCCGAAGAGACCTTCAGTTACTGAAGCGTCCTATCTGTCCGTACACACCCCCTGTCACCCCGTGAGGTCTACTTTACCTCTCACACCCCGAAGGGGCCACTGAGCCACCTATTCATAGACGGACGGTCACGTCCTTTGTACCCAAGCTAGGGACTGACCCTTCGAGGGGGCACGATGTCTCGTCGAGTCGGGTACACGGGGTTGATGACTCGGACACGAGGTCTCGGACACACGTGGTGACGGTTCCGGTCACGTAGCACCTCAGACACGCAACGTTGTTCTCCGGTGGTGTCACTCTTCGAACACGTGACGTTGATCTCTTTTCGGACACGTCGTTACTCCTGGGTCGTGTTCGTTCACTTATTATTTGTGATTTTTTTTTTTTCTTCTTCTTCTTCTTTACCTCTCACACCCGTTCTCTACTCTCCACATCCTCTCACCCATGGTCTTCAACGAGTCCCAATGACTTCTCTGTTCTCGTTCCTCACCCTTCTCCATCCTCTACTCCGACCTGTTTATCCCGCTTAGTGTTTGGTAGAACGAACCTCCTGTGTGTGTTTTCCAAGTTTAATGACTTGTAATCTCAACCACCTCATGAATCCGTTCAACCGTCAATGTGTCACACTTCCGTATGGAGTGGTTCCCTCAAACCGGAATTGTTTTCGTTTGAGTTCTCTCATGATATTTGACACATTCTATTATAAAAGTAATTATCGGTAAACACCCGTTACATAATTTTTCAAAAGAGGGAACTTTTTAGTTCTTTACTACGGTGTAAGTAGATTATACACATGATAGAAGATGATTCTAATTACCCTTCTTTTTCGATTTTATACACTTGACACTTTATCTCCGCGACTGTCACGATACAGCCTTCGATTTATAAAGGTCTTTTACTTTTATTAAATTTTATAGGTACTACGGATGGAATTCTGGAAGAACTATAACAAGACAAAATAGGAATTACTAAAAGGATACAAGTAGTTTTTAAAGAAGGTAAGAAGGTATGGTGACCTTCTGTAATAATAAATCGGATTACAGTCGGCCCCTTTTCGACCATGTGAGTTACTCCTTCCACTCCGTCAAAAATCTGAGGTGGTTAGAAACAGGGTCAAGTTAGTATAGTTGACAAAGATGAAAGACTTATATTCGGACTCCCCTTTTTTTAATGTCTACCGTAAAAATCCTTGTCAAGTACAGTTTTTTATCGGACACCTTTATGTGACGTATTTATACATGTCTGAACAATCTTCCTGTCTGAAAACCAAATTTGTCCCCTGACGTCGCGTCGGACGAAGAGTAGGGAGGACTTTCTCGTCCCCACCACCACCCCTCCCCCTGTCTTTATGATTCGTTGTCTGTTTTTCGTGACCTTTGGGTTCCTTACGACATCAAGAGACCTTGTTTTCTTCGTCTGCTACTCACTATGGTAATTAAGAAAGTCTTATCGTAAAACACCGTGGACGACATACGGACTATGACACGGTTCACGACCGTTAAGTCACACTGTTTTTGTCTGTACCCAAAACGGGAGTCTCTCGAATTTCAAATCACCTCCTCTGTCAGGTTATTACAAATGTATCAATTGTTTACATTTTAACGTTTAGACGTAGTCTGTGTTCACGTCGTTCTGAAATCAATATTTTTGATTTTACACCGGAAAGGACCACTGAGTCTGTCATTTCTTAGACGGACGTTACGTCCTCTGGACCCAAGCTAGGAACTCAACCCTTCTAAGACACCTCCTCCAGAACCGTTGGGTGAGATCATGAGAACGGACCTCTTAGGGTACTTGTCCTCTCGGACCACCCGATGTCAGGAACCCCAGTGTTTCTCAGTCTGTGTCGACTCGTTTTTTGATTTTATATTGATATCTGTTTAAATTGTTCCTTACACGATTTGGATACTCCTTCTGATGCCATGAAATAACTTCCTGTAAAAATTTCATGGTTTGTTTATATCTTTATGTATAATTCTATATTATAATATTTCTACATTTACTACCGAGTCTGTCATTTCTTAGACGGACGTTACGCCCTCTGGACCCAAGTTAGGGATCCAACCTTTCTAGGAGACCTCTTTCACTTTCAACGAGTCAACACAGGTTGAGAAACACTGGGGTATCAATATCAGGTACCTTAAGAGGTCTGGTCTTATGACCTCACCCATCGGAAAGGGAAGAGGTCCCCTAAAAGAGTTGGGTCCCTAACTTGGGTCCCAAGGGTGTAACGTCCGGCTAAGAGGAATGTCTGGGGTCACCTGAAGGGAACACCGAGTCGACCATTTCTTAGACGGACGTTACTCCCTATGGACCCAAGCTAAGGACCCAACCCTTCTGGGGACCTCTCCCCTTTCCGATGGGTGAGGTCATGAAACCGGACCTCTTAAGGTACCTGATATATCAGGTACCCCAGCGTTTCTCAGTCTGACACACTGAAAGTGAAAGTGTCAGGGGTCATAGTGTAGACATTCTTAGAAGTAGAGATCTTGTGTTTTTATAGAGTTCTTTCGTACAATGTTCTATCATATATATTCGTTGTCAAACCGTCTTAAGATCAAATATGCATGGGTTTTGTCTTGTCTAAAATTTTAATTTTTTATTGTTAATCAAAATAAATTGTACAGTGAAATGATAAATTTTAAGAAATGGTCAACTCGGTGTTCCCTTCGGGTTCTTATGACCTCACCCATCGGGTAGGGAAGAGGTCCGTTATAAGGGTTGGGTCCTTAACTTGACCCCAGAAGACGTGACGTCCACTTAATAAATGGTTGGTTCGATACTTCCTTCGGTAAGGAGTCCTCTTCCTTTATCGTTGGGTGAGGTTATAAGAAAAGACCTCTTAAGGTGCCTGTCTGTCTCCTCGGACCGCTCGATGTCAGGTACCCCAGCGTTTCTCAGTCTGTACTGACTCGCTGATTGTCAAAGAGGAGGTCAGATCTTTCAGTTACGTTAAAGTTAGTTTTAACGTTCCCATAATTTTCTTTGATTTAAACTATACTAAGATTCAGAGACTTTCATGAGTTCTCATTTATAAACTCTTTCTTTCCTTCACTTCAGTGAGTCAGTACAGGTTGAGAAACGTTGGTGTATCCGACACCGGATGGTCCGAGGAGGTAGGTACCCTAAGAGGTCCGTTCTTATGACCTCACCAACGGTAAAGGAAGAGGTCCCCTAAAAGGACTGGGTCCCTAGCTTGGACCCAGAGGGTGTAACGTCCGTCTTCGAAATGGGAGACTCGGGTTTATGAGTTCTTCCGTTTCTATTAGTACTTTTTCCCTTCACTATTTCTGATCGAGACGATTTGTCGTTTTACGTGATATATCTCCGTCATTAAATTTGTCAAGGACAAGACCGAAGCCCTCATCTCTTATCTGTTCTTATCTCGAGTCTTTATCTAAGTTCATACATACCTTTAAATGACAACTTTTTCTCCGTAAAGTTTAGTCCTCACTTTACTGTTTAGTAAATTATATAACATGACTTCATTAACCGATAACTAAAACCTTCTTTGATTCTCCGGATAAATGAATCTTCATGTCTCTTCCATGTGATAATTCACTTATTTTATCAAACATCGTCATTACTAACATAAAAACGTTTTCGTCTAGAGAAAAACACACTCACCCACTTATATATCCACACACACACACACACACACACACACACACGTATATACACGTACTTGTATCTTCACGGGTACACATACACGTGTATATGTACACCAAGAGAGTTTCAAGAAAACTTGGTAATTGAATACGTATATAGAATTTATATATTTACCACTTCCTTTGGACGATAGGATATCTTTTTACTCTTTTGACCGTTAATGACTAGAGTTGGACACAATATGGGGTATAGACGGACAGGTCCTTCATTCATGGACAAAAATTACGAAAATTTCAAGAAAATTTAAAGAATATTGGTCGAGAGAGAACGAGAAGGAAAAACAGTGAGAGGCGACAGATAGAACCTCTTCCGTTACCGTGGGGTGAGGTCATGAGAACGGACCTTTTAGGGCACCTGCCTCCTCGGACCATCCGACGTCAGGTGCCCCAGCGATTCTCAGCCTGTACTGACTTGCTGAAGGGAAAGGGAAAAGTGAAAGTACGTAACCTCTTCCTTTACCGTTGGGTGAGGTCACCCCTCGGACCACCCGACGGCAGATACCCCAACGTGTCTCAGCTTGTGCTGACTTCGCTGAATCGTCGTCGTCGTCGATAGATAGATAGATAGATGTGTGTGTGTGTATGTGTGTGTTAACCTCTCTTGGCAATGGGAGTTTCTTTCTTTAATACCTTTTCTCCTTGAAAATAAAGTATATTAAGGTATAATAAAAAGTGAAAATATTTATTTCTCTTTTTTTCTCTCTCATTGTACATTTGTATGTAATGGTATACATTTTATCTGTCGGTTATCATTAAACGACATACTGAGTCCCTTGAGTTTAACCCCAAGTCATTGTTGGATCTGACACATCTTCCGACTCGTGGCTTCTTAACTACGAAAACTTGACACCACGACATCTTCTGAGAACTCTCAGCGAACCTGACGTTCCTCTATGTTGGTCAGGTAAGACTTCCTCTAGTCGGGACCCTAAAGAAACCTCCCTTACTACGATTTCGACTTTGAGGTCATGAAACCGGTGGAGTACACTTCTCAACTGAGTAACCTTTTCTGAGACTACGACCCTCCCTAACCTCCGTCCTCCTCTTCCCCTGCTGTCTCCTACCCTACCGACCTACCGTAGTGCCTGAGCTACCTGCACTCAGACTCACTTGAGATCCTCAACCACTACCTGTCCCTCCGGACCGCACGACGCTAAGTACCCCAGCGTCTCTCAGCCTGTGCTGACTCACTGACTTGACTTGACTTGACTTGTTGGATCTCCCCACCCTATCCCTCCCTCCACCCTCCCCTGTACCCATTTAGATACCGACTAAGTACAACTATAAACCATCTTTAGTCGTGTTATGACATTTCTTTAATAGGAAGTCAATTTTTTTTTTCTGTGACAGAACTTTAGAAAGTATACAGTAAGATTAATCCGACAACAAAAAAACAACAACAACGTTTAGGTTTATTTCCAGATTAACTTTTATGTAACGACGTTAAACCAATTAGTCGAAAGATTCGTCAGTTTGTTTACCTAAAAATAAAGGAGAGTGGCTATTTTTTTACTGACTGAAGACATAACTCATTTTACTCTACAAATACTGGAATGTCTTTATTTGAAAAAGTTCTATGTCTTTATATTGTAGTTCATCACTCACGATAAACGATTAAGACAATTTACAACGATATTTGTCTTTAAGTGTGGTTTATTGAGGTTCAAGGATGTCTTAAGGTCACTACCGATTCCCCCATTTATTTATTGTGAGAAGTATGAGTTATAAGTAATAAAAAGTTTCCTTAAAGGTCGATACCTTGAGAGATCGATGGAAATTTTAGTAAGTATAATTTTATAGTGAAAACGTTGTTGATTGTATTTTATATTTTCTAAGATTTTTTTTTATGGTATCCATACAAACATAAACTATGTGTCTGTATATAAGTCCACGGTTCTCAGGGTTAGGTTCATATTTATGAACTTTTCCTTTATCTCCTTAATATATATCTCCGACTATATATTTTCGACCAAGATTACTAAAATTATTTTAAAAGAAATTCACTAATTAAATTACATGTATTAGTATACTTGAGGAAAACATTAAAGAATGGATATGTTTGAAAACTTACTAAAATGTACAAAAAGACCCAAACGAATTTATAAAATTTTAGATCTTTGTGTTCCAAGATAAAACCTAGAACGCTAACGACGACGACGACGACGATTCAGTGAAGTCAGTACAGGCTGAGACACACTGGGGTCTCTGCCGTCGGATGGTCCGAGGGGACAGGGACCCTAAGAGGGTCCCTGTAACGGTAAAGGAAGAGGTTACGTACTTTCCCTTTTCACTTTCCCTTCAGCGAGTCAGCACAGTCTGAGGATCGCTGGGGTACCTGACGTCGGATGGTCCGAGGAGGTAGGTACCCTGAAAGGTCCGTTCTCATGACCTCACCCCACGGTAACGGAAGAGGCAACGCTAACGATCTTTTCCTTTTTTTTTCGAGGATATTTTCGAATTGTAATGTGTTTACCTTTTCCTTGTTTTATTTTTCTACTAGTCGGTCCACAGAATATAATAAAATGAGTACTAGTCCGTCTGGAGTTAGTGTCCTCTGAATAGACTATAAAAGTCATGGTATCAGGATACGAGTTTTATAAAAAGTCGTTTGATGGTGTCTTTACAAATTATATACTATCTCATTTTCTATTGGATACCTTTTGTTTCGTTTTGTAATGAATTCCTAATTTGTAAGTAACTAAATTCTTTACTTCCTACTGGTGCATAGAGTCCAAAGGGTTCTGTCGGGACCAAATACGGACAATCGTATCATTACTAATAATTGTCACGAAAGTTTTTCTAGGAACATCTGTCTGTTGACGTAATTATTGAGGTTATAAAGTGGAGAAGGTGATAGATTAGAATCCCACAGGAGAGTGTCTGAGACACCGGTACACTGAACGAAACCAGTTATCCAATGAACGATAAGACTGTGTTCATCTTTGAATTTTTGGTGTACACGTTAACCCGAACGAAAAGACAGAGATAGTGAGGTACTTTTGTGTGTCTCCACTCTGACGACTTCAAACTCTCCTTTCACTTCGTCTTCTTTCAATGACTTCCATTGCTATTACCAGTTAGGTTGACTCTTGATCAACTAGACCGATTCAGTCTTGGTAGATCCTCATAGGTCGGACGTAGTGGTTCGAAGTCTCTCTCTGTCTGTCTGTCTCTCTTTGTCTCTCTCTCACATACACACATTGAATTCGGAGACAAAATTGAAAACCTCACTAAACAACGATATAATAGTACAGTTATTAATATTTTTGGACCCTTTTTATTCGTTTTGTTAAATAAGTGTGTGTATACTGATATGTCTCGAATATTTGTTATGGAAGTAAAGGTAATCAAGACGACATAAACCTCCACACGATTCTCGAAAAAGTCTATAGAAAAGTTTAAGGAGTGTATTAGACTTTTTGGTCTGTTTTCGGTAAATATATTAATTTAAAATAAGGATTTATATAAGTACATATGACAAAATTATAAGGTAATGTACTTTTTATCTAATAGAATACATATACTGTAGATTCGTTAATTTTCGTTTAAACACGAGTGAATAAGTAAGTTATGTGTAAATTAGTAAGTGGTACAAGGATTGATGACATAATTCACGGTCTCTAAGTCTTTGCACCTTCTACATCATTACCAAGAGTCTATCAGGTGTAAGGTTATACGTTCTGTTCTGATACTTGTTAGTGAAGGTTGGATCTCAAAGTTCCTACGATGGTCTCTAAATCAACTCTACCATGATTTTCCACCAGATGAACCTTCCGTGCCAATTTTACCCGACCACACGAGTCTTTGAAGACCATCATACGTTTATAAAGGATGACTGAACTCAACACCCGTTATGTTTATTACTTGAATGGTACTTTAATTTTTCTTTTTTCTGTCTCAACACTCTCCAATTCTTTCAACTCTACTACGTATCTTTAAATAAGTTCTTCTAACGACACTCCACTTTCTCTCCCTTACCTACCACTACTACAACTCAACTTCACCTTCTACCTTTTACCTTCTCTCAAAACTTGTACAAACGTTTAAAGTCTCCGTCTTAGTTGTCACTTCCTCTCTAAATTCTACTCTGTGTCTCCCCTGTTGAGTTTTCGTGTCCAGGTCTCTCTATCCTCCGTTACTCCGACTCGAATACCCACCTCTGTTCTTGTTACTTACCAACGGTCTGGGAACAGGACACTCTTCCACCCCTCAGTCTGTCCTTCCCCAGACACGTCTCCACTCAACTCTGTCTACTCTTGTTCCTCAATTCCCATAAACATGGATTGTCAAAGACATTATCAGGACCACACAGGAGACATGTATGACACTCAGACCGCTCTCCGTATGAATCCTCTTTTTCCCTTTTTCATCTTGACCGTACTCGAGATCCCCGTCGATTCTCCGTCCCTTTATCGATACTTTAATTTATAAAGTGAGTCGTACTTTACAATATTCATTTTGTGTATGAGTGATAAGATGTGAACGTCTCCTTTTCCATGAAACTCTACTTATACACTAAGACCCAGAATCTATTCGGTGGGTTCAGGATCGGGAAAAAGTACACCACGGTGGGAGAAGTCGGAGGGGCGTTGGAGTGGAGAGTAGGAAGTGTCATAGACACTTTCGTTGTATTGGGTGAGGAATAAGGATCTCGTGTAGCACTGTAAAGTATAGAGTGAAGGAAGATGTATGATATAGGAGATTGACCTTAAGAAAGTGGGTGTAACAAGTGGACCACCTGAGGATAAGTTGGAAGTTTTCCTTAAGTACATAGTGACGTTGAAAAGTCGGAAGGGACTAAAAGGGAAGAGGAGGTTGGAAGTGACACTTCCTTTAACTAGTAAAGGCAGAGATGACAAGGGACAACATTAAATGACCTAACCCACAGGTGAAGACGTTATATTGAAGTCGTCGGAACAAGTATCAGATACAAGGATTACGACACGGACTGGAAGGAGATCCGAAGATGTTTCCGATTTTCTTCATGAGAAAGATTATTATAAAAGAGATTGTGATATTGATATTTTTAAGACTAATCAACCCCCCAAATAAGGTACATTGACTATAGTCCTTTCTCCGAGTACCTCGGTGTAATAGTGGTCACAATCTTTTGATGTGATTAATGTGAAGATCGGAATTTATCCATAAGACGAAATGTGTAATCGTAAAAACTCAAATGAATTGTTCTCAATCAAAAGGAATTTTAGAGGTCCAACTTGTTGTTTACTCAAACATCAATTCTATTGTACAAGGGTACCTGTACTTCCCATTAATGTCATTTTACTACAAGGTTTAAACCCTAGGAACTGTTGATGAGACTTATAGGTGAAACTTTTGAGTGAGGCACATGACTAATGTGTTTGAATTTTTACACTTCAATCTATTACAGGTGTACTGAATATGTTTTCTTTACGTTTACGTAAAATTATGGTGGAATTAAGTCTTTTGACCCTTCTGTATAAGTACCACCTTTCTGTGATTTATCTAAGTTCATCTTTATTCAAACCGAAATAGAAAGGAAAATCCAGTAAATACTGTGACGAAATAGGTTATGAAATCCACTGTCAACTAAGATAAATTTGGCGTGGGGGGCGGGTGGTTTATTTTCATAATGTGTCTCATGGAACATAAATGAAGGACTACTAGAGACTTGTAAAATCGTTATTCAAAAGGTGTTTACTGTAGACGAGCGAAGTGGTTTCGAGACTAATTAAGGAGTGTCGCGTGAAGTTTGTAAGGATTTGCTTATCAGACGTTACAACCCATAGTTTTCAAATTATTTGTACTTTACTGTATTTACTAAGGGTGTTAAAACGGAAAAGGTGTTATAACTAAAACACACATACTAGATTATGTTAACTCAAACAAAAAAAAAATTATACTACATCCGACCCAAAAAATTTATGAGATGGTGATAGAAGAGTCATTTAGAGGAACGTATCATAAGAATTCGGTTAAGATAAAGTCCTGTTATTGCCTATATTTTTGAAGTCTCTTGATTGAATAACGATATATCTGTCACGTTCTAAATTTACAATATAAACGAGACGTGTTTTTCATTACTTACAAGTACCATCATTAAAACCTTTTATAAATTTTTTTCCTGTTTTCATCTTTTACAAATTAATGATCAGAAGATGATTTATTCATTGGTGTAAAGCCATATTAATGGTAACAAAGGGTTTCATAAATATTTGTGGTTTCGTTAATTTTTTTAATCAAGAACTATAAAAAGTGCCCAGTTTAATTTCTTTCATGAATTTTCAGTCCGAACGTGCCATCTGAAAGTCGAGAGACTCGTCTTCTTAGAACACAAAACAGACAAAGGTATATCGGTCCCGAATGGTGTACGAACCGTATCTCTTTTCAGGTCATTTATCAATAGACAACTATTATTACCAGATTGAGAAAGTGACATGTCACATCCTTATGTACGATTATTTGGTCCCTTTTCTAGTGATCCATGTTTCTTGTCGACACGTTTTACCCACTAAATGGAAAGATCTACACATGACATACAGGAGATACTCAAAAACCATAAACGCTTAAAGAACATAATAAGAGAGTATTACTACTAAAAGACGTTCCTTTCGTAGTCGTAGAACGAGTCGAAAAGACCATTAATTTTTTAGTATGAACAGTATTTTAGACTCCACGAGTTACCCACGGTGCGAGAGTGCGTATTGGTGGAGGAATTAGAAAAGAAACACTCGAAGCTGTTAAAGTAAGTCTTAATAACCGAAGTTCTGACAACCAAATCTGAATGAAAGGATTTGTTTCCCTATTTTTGATATACTCAGTGAATTTTATAGACTTTAATTCCATCGGTATAGTAAACACAACACGATAAATCAGTGAATTCAGTACAGGTCGAGAAAACGTTCTAGTACTCGGACGGTCCGAGGAGACAGGTACCCTAAAGGGTCCGTTCTTATGATCTCACTCATCGGTAAGGGAAGAGGTCCCCTAGAGAGACCGTGTCTCTGGTTTCTGTGTAGAGGACGTAACGTCCGCTTAAGAACTGCCGACTCGGTGGTTCATTCGTGTGGTATAGTAAATCGATACATTTTTACGGGTAGAATCGTGTAACAGAAAAATGAGAGTTCCATGAGACTAAAAAGATTAGATACAGATGTCTTCCTTTAAGTAGATTAGTGTCGTATAAAATTTATAGATCCAAAGTGTATTACAAAACAAAAAGAATCTCCGATAGATCCACACAAAACAAAAAGACATACCCACTTTCTCGTCAGTGAACTCTTGTACGTGTTTAATTGTTAATCTTATAGTTTTGTCGTTTTAGGTGTAAAATAAACATGTTGACATATACGATCGAATTTTCCATCACGAACGTAACATGTAATAAAAAAAAAATTATTCAGTCGAGTTACAGTGAACTAACATCAGAAACTAGTGTTATGAATCAGTGGAACTCCTCATTAGATAGACCTTGTTTCTTTCTGACAAATGAGTAACTAACCTGGGACTCAAAACTAAGACACTTGTCGTTGATCTTGTCTGATTTTAGGGATCAACGTTTTAAACGTAAGACGATGGTGGCAATCTTATTGTACCCGTTCTTACAATAGTCTGTTAATAAAATTTATTCGTTTGTTTAGAGTTGTCTGTTCATTTACACGTTTATACCAAATAATAGAACTTGGTTCTATATGAAATTTATGTGTGTGTGTGTGTGTGTGAGAGAGAGAGAGAGAGAGAGAGAGACGGACAAAAGGTCTCTTCCCTAAAAATTGGTAGTGTTTATTTTTAGTAACGGTCATCACTTATAGGATGTCGAAAATTTGACTATTATAGTTTACTAAGGAGTCGCTTGACCCATTAAACCAGTCCATAGGTCCCACGTAAACGGGTGATACAGGGGATCACCCGTAAAGTCCTTTAGTGTGGAAAATTCTTGATCTACGAAGTACTCTTGTAATCACTTAGGGTGGTGGAAGTGATAGTAGAGTTGGGATGAGAACCCCGTGTCATCTACAAACCACAGTAGGAAAGACTTTTTCTTGAAATCCTATTTATTTATGTATAACATTTTAAATACGTTACACTTTAACAACCCAGATTACACTTCGAACAGGTAAAATCAAATGACTAAGGTAATATAAATGATGGCACCTGTTCTCAGAAAGTCTTCTTTACCTCCTCGGGAGTATGAGTTTTTTTCTTAGGTTTTACGTCATGAACCCACGTTAGAGTTTTTGATGTCTTATTAGAACTAACCAAAAGTTCCGTTTGTTAAGTTGTAGTATCTTTAGGTTTGGATACGGGGTTGGTGATTACGACTTCTTCGACTTGAATTTACCAAGATACTTCTGGATGTTCAGTAAGATCTTGATTGTGGTTTTTCCTATAGTAAAAGTAGTATCCCTTGACTTATGTTTTCCTCTTTTAGTTCTCTAAGGACCTCATTGTCCGTTTAAACCGGTACCTCATGTTTTACTTCCTCTCGTTTCCGATTCCCTCAAAACAGTTCTTTTGTGTGACAGTATAGTTTGTGGAAAAAGGATGTTGTGTTTTCTGATGAGATGTGTACCTGTAGTGGTCTACTAGTTGTTACTGTAACTGACGTTTCTTATGTTAGTTAGACTTCTACCTCTTCAACATATGTCAGTTGTTGTTGTTGTTTTTCTGGTCCTCGACTGACACCGAGTCTAGTACTCGAGGAATCATGTTTTAAGTCGTAATTTCACTTCTTTCATACCTTTTGGTAATCCTGTAAGTCCATACTAGATTTAGTTTAGGGAATACTATCTACTACTTATCTAAGTTCCGTAATCTAGACCATCTATCTCACGGACTTCTTGACACCCACCTCCAAGTATTGTGACATGTCCTCCACCACTGGTTTTGGTCAGACTTCTTTTTCTTTACGTTCTTCCGTTTCACCATCAGACTCCTCTGGAATGTATATCGACTCCTTTCTTCTCTATGTTTTCCATTTTCTCTTTCCCTTTCTATGTGAGTTGACTTACGTCTTAAGGTCTCTTATCGTTCTTGTCTATTTTTGGAAGAATTTACTTTTTCCGTTTTTTTTTTTTTTATCTCTTGTTATCTTACCGTTTCTGAACCTCTAGAGAGGTTCTTTTAACCTCTATGGTTCTCTTATAAAGTACGTTTCTACCCGTGTTATTTCCTGTCTTTACTGTTCCTTGATTGTCTTCGTCTTCTCTAATTCTTCTCCACCATTCTTATGTGTCTTCTTTATATGTTTTTTCCAGAATTGTTGGACCTATTGGTGTTAACACATCAATGAGTGGATGTCGGTCTGTAGGACCTTACACTTCAGTTCACCCGGAGTCCTTCGTAATGATGTTTGTTTCGATCACTTCCACTAAATCGACAAAGTTTAGGATTTTCTACTACGACAATTTTACGATGTGAGTTATACGGTCGTTTAAACTTTTTGCGTCGTCACCGGTGTCCTGACCTTTTCCAGTCAAAAGTAAGGTTAGGGTTTTTTTCCGTTACGGTTTCTTACAAGTTTGATGGTGTGTTAACGTGAGTAAAGTGTCCGATCGTCCCATTACGAGTTTTAGGAAGTTTGATACGAAGGTATCGTGTACTAGGTTCTTGCAGGTCTCTTTGTTCGACCGAAATCTTTTCCGTCTCCTTGGTCCAGAGTTCATCGGTTGTAGGTGACCTAGTGTCTCTTTGGTTCCCTTAAGGTCTTTTTATAGATGAAGACGAAGTAACTGATGTACTTTCGGAAACCGATACACCTAGTGTTGTTTGACTCCTTTTAAGAATTTCTCTACCCTTATGGTTTGGTGGAATGGACAGAGGACTCTTTGAATGTACGTCCAGTTCTTCGTTGTCAATCTTGGTCTGTACCTTGTTACCTGACCACGATTTAACCCTTTCCTCATGTTGTTCCGACATATAACAGTGGGACGAATAAATTGAATATACGTATCATATAGTAAGCTTTACGGTCCGACCTACTTAGTGTTCGACCTTAGTTCTAACGGGTCCTCTTTATAGTTGTTGGAATATATACGTATACTATGGTGAGATTACCGTCTTTCACTTCACCTTGATTTCTCAGTGAACTACTTCCACTTTTCGACCGAATTTTGAGTTATAAGTTTTTTGCTTCTAGTGTCATAGACCATGGTACTGAAGTACCGTTCATCTGCCCCTTTTTTGACCTTTGACACTGTCTAAAATAAAAGAACCCGAGGTTTTGGTGACACCTGTGACTGACATAGGTACTTTAATTTTCTGTGAACGAGGACTCTTCCTTTCGATACTATTTGGATCTCTCACATAATTTTTCGTGTCTGACATGACTGTTTCCAGGGATATCAGTTTCGATAGCAAAAAAGTCATCAGTGCATACCTACACTCTCAAACTGGGATTTCTGCCCCGACTCACGGTCTTTTAACCACGAAAACTTGACAACACGACTCCTTCTGAGAACTCTCGGGGAACCTAACGTTCCACTAGTTTGGTCAGTCAGGATTTCCTTTGGTCAGGACTTATAAGTGACCTTCTTGACTACGACTTCGACTTCGAGGTCATGAAACCGGTGAATTACGTATCTTGACCAAGTGACCTTTTCTAGGACTACGACCCTTTCTAACTCCCGTCCTCCTCTTCCACCGTTGTCTCCTACTCTAATAACCTATCGTAGTGATTGAGTGTTACCTGTACTCAAACTCGTTAAGGCCATCTATCACTTCCTGTCCGTTCGGACCACATGACGTCAGGTACCCCAGTGTTTCTTAACCTGTACTGAATCACTGACTTGTTTTTGTTACACTTAGAATAATTATAAGTAGTATTTTATTCATTCCACCCTTCAGTATTGACCATAGGGGTGTCTTTTGGTCCTTGTAACTCTCCACTATGTTGGAGTTTTACTCCCAAGAGTCCTGTATTTTAAAGTCTTCCGACGTTCAACTCCCCCGTTATTTCTCTTTTACAGAATAGACCCGGAACAAGAAGTCACCTCTTCTTTTTCCCACCAATAGAATTCTTAAACATTAGTGTTTGGACAAGAGTATGTCTAAACCCTTTTACAAGTATGATAGTCATAACAGGTGGTTTAGGAGTCCGTTTTTAAAACAGATTTTCCCATGACCCAAACGTCCCCGGAGTTCTCGTGGATAGTTATACGTTTAAGGTCTCCTTGGTTAAGTTTAGTTCCGGAGTTTCTGCAGGACGTATTTCAAGAGTTAACATGTTCACTTCAGCGAGTCAGTACAGGCTGAGAAACGCTGGGGCCCCTGACATCGGGCGGTCCGAGGAGACAGGTACCCTAAGAGGTCCGTTCTTATGACCTCACCCAACGGTAAAGAAAGAGGTCCCCTAGAAGGGCTGGGTCCCTAGCTTGGGTCCAGAGGGCGTAACGTCCGTCTGTGAATTCCGGTATCATTATTTCCTTTTCTTGAATGTCTTTATTTGGTGGTCCTCGTCCTGAGTCTAACCGTTTGTCTCTTCTCATTACTTATATATTGATTCACGTTCTCTGATAGTTTTTACTAGTCCGAATCAACTTTTTTTTCAATTACCCAGGACTCTTTTATTTTTATTTTTTCAATCTAGATACCTCTACTATTATAAGAGTTTTACTTATTACAGTGTTAGTGTTACAATTCATTTTATTTTGTTCAGTACCTGATAAATATTCTACTGAGATAGATATGTTGTTATACTTTTTTGATTTTTCTTTAAATTATACGTCGATACATAACTATCATTCAAATAGAAATTTTTAAACCTTATTATTGATGTTTTACGTTCTATTACTGAGGAAACGATCTTCCATCTTCTTGTTTTGATACTTGTCCCTTCCTGTTGACTCCCCGTCTCGAATTTCCAGTGTAACATACTCAATCTAACTTCCGTACTTCCACAATTGAAATAATGATGAATTTTGAAATTTGTAATCGGAATTTTGAAATTTCTCAGGACATGAGAAGAATACGTACTGTATGAATATTTGATAAATTTTTTATTTTTTCCTTTTTCTTTCGATTACCAACCTGAATCCTTTGAACTTTTCGAAAATTCATTTACTTAAAAGTCTGTACGAGTAAGGTCTATGATCTAACGTTATTGATGACAACTTTATAACATCAAGTCGTCTTACAACGATTTATAAGCCGGTTTCTCTCTTCCCTTCGGTCTGGACTAGTGTTGAAATTAAGAAGGGGGAGTCTTTCAAAAGTCGACTCAAGTTACTTTCTGACCAGATTCTTTGACCATAATTTCTCTTCGATTACCCTTTTATCATACAAAAGTTCGTTTTGACGGAATATTCGGTTACACTAACTCAGTAAATATAAGGTAATTCGCCTTCTATGGTCAGATATGGAAGATCTTCAATAAACTTCCTTTATGACAGTACGTTTAAGTTCGTTAGTCTTATAGCAACGATGAATGGGTAAACCTTATGTCAAAACAGAGTTGAGAACCGTGTTTCAAGTGTCGGAATTAGTACTGTAGTATTTGTAAATCTTCTTACAGACATATTAGTAACTTTAGTCCAAGTTTGAATTACCACAGCAATAGTTCTTAGTCGGAGTACTGTTTTGGACCTACAAGTTTCCGAGATTGTCTTAGGACGTTGTTTATTTAATATATTTTACATATATAATATTTCATAGGTATTTATATGTATAGTTAACACTCTCTGATTCCTCCCGTGACCAGGGTCCTCTTATGTGGGAAGGAGAGTACTGGATCTGTCAATTGGGTTCCTCCTCGACATGGTTTTTTCTATTCTCGGTAAGGGTCGATCTGAACAACCATAGATGATATCCCAGTTCTCCGGTCTTTTTCCTTCTACACATATCGTCACCCCGAGATCTTAGTACGTTCTTCCTCGGGTTCTCCTCTTATACGTTTAAGGGTCCGACGAGTGGACGTAGTCCTGGAAGAAGGTCATTCTTTTCGCAACAAACTTCTTCAGAAGGGGTCAGTAGTACTGGGTTTAAAGGGTTACTACCCTTAAAAGTGAATAAGGGTGATTGGAGTGATTATATTATTATTATATAAGATGTGTACATCCAACTGTGATTCAGAAAAAATTTTGTCAATTCACATTATCCATATTTCTATATGAAAGACTAGAGAGTGACCATTTTCAATATTAATAGGTGAGATTTTCTTGACTTTTATTTAACCATTCACTTATAACCATACTGATTTAGAATGAATGACCTCCAACACGTTAATTCAGACACTTTAGAACGTACCTTTGGTTTCGCTCAAGGACGTCAACATTTCAGTATTCACATCGTCGTGTCAACTTTTTTCTAAGGTAAAACCGTGACGACAGTGGTCAACCGTTATCAAAGAAAAATAATGGAACCATTATTTATAAGACGTGAAGACCTTTGGTGGAAGTTTCTTGTTTTCTGAAAATTTTCAATTATGAAAGTCACTTAATGAGGAGAATGTAATTGTCATTGAAGACTTGTAGGTTTCCAGAAGTATCTCTCCATATAACGGTTCACTGTAATAGGTGAAAGACTTTACATTCACGATCGTATAAAGTAGGGAGGATTCTTTAAAATTAGTATCTGTTACCTTTTACCGAGTTACTGTACTACGACACTATTTTTGCATTGAACTTGAGGTACATACTGTGAGAAAGCTATAATATTTTTAATAGAAATGACCTATAATGTTCCGTACGAAAGGTACCTAAACAGGTAAATTTCGATTTTACACTCATTGCAATTTAGTTCCCTCCGGAAAAAACCAAGTTGGGTGAACTATAAAATACGATAAGATAAAGTGTTACTATCAACTTCTATGTTTTGTTGTTTTAGTTCATACAAGAAAAGAATAGGAGGAATTACTCTTTAAGATTTTCTCACTAACTAAATTTTGTTCAAAGTTTACATATACGTAGGAACATTATTTTCCTTTTGTTACTTAAAGTATAAGTGTCTGTGCAACACTATTCGGTTCAAAAGTCAAATGTTTTGGTGACAGGTTGTGATTTTAATTCCTTATAAACATGGAGAAAATATTCCATCTTAAAAATTCGTTAGTCATATTCAAGACCTCAACGGACTTACGAGGGTCTCTCTGGTTTCAAAATTTACATACATAAACAGGGAAATTGTTTATGTACAAAACACGGGGACACGATCCCTGTCACGGAGTCCTTTATACTTTTTATACTGTATTAGGAAATAGAAAATCTTATCCCTTCCATTGTACAGTATCGTCTTTTCGTCTATGTAAACTTTAGTTTCCTATCTCAGTATAAAAGATGAATCTCTTCTCAAAATATCACTTCTCCCGTTAAAGTGGTTTCTTATCTATTTTTACTTCGCTTTTCTGGTACTCTTTTCCTAGACTTCATCTTCTATACTTTTTATCCACCCTCTCCATCCCGTTTATATAGATTAGTAAAACGATAGACATAGTCTCGATTGTCTGATCTTTTAGTCTTATTCATTCACCCCGTTTCACACGTCCTGAAACGTCTTGAACCCTCAATTTGTGTTCTTGAACCCTGTTCGAATACGAGATACTTATTTGTCGTATAGGAAGACGTTACCCCGTGCTGACGATTTCGTTGTCCATTTGTCCTATCCATCGATTATGATTCCCCTCTCTCGCTTCGTCTATGATTCTATGATTCTTCAAAGGTCATCGAGTCCGTTCTCTACTTCTGTATACTTTACATAGAGTTGTTTTTTTCTTATCAATTTCTATGTGACTTATACCGATCTCCGTCGGACCCCTACCACTCCTACATCTACTACTCATTTTCTGTATCTTTTTCATTTTTTTGAAAAGTTGAACCGGACCCTTAACAGTTCTTCTTCTTACCGTCCAGACCTTATTTCTCATTTATGACAATACCTTTACAACTCTTGGTCCACGACTGTAAAGTAAGTTGACCTCTATATGTCATCTTTAAAATATTCTCCCTGTGTCTCGAGTCTGTTGTATTCGAGAATTCTGTCGATTCTCTCTTCTTTAGTACTTTAACAACTCTTATATCTCTTCTTTTTACTTTCGTTTATGGACGTGTCGGAGATAAGAATCTCTTCTCTCATTCTAATTCATCTCAGTCTTTTTCTCTAGTTTTTTCTTTATCTGTGTCTCTGTTTCTTGTCTCTGAATCTCTTCCGCCATCACTATTTGCTGTCGTTTACGACTTATCTTCACCTCCTACTCCTGATTCTTCTAAAGTGTTAATTAGTAAATGATTAACAAAGAGGTGACACCACTCGACTACAAGACGGAAAGTCGGTACTATTTTGTGTAAGACCTAGGGATAAATTTCATACCAGTCTCGTAAGAAGGGAGTCTTAGTTAATTCGTCGTAGTTCTATATGTCAATTAGTTAGATGTAGAAAGTCGTTTTATTGAGTTATTTCCAAATAGGAGATGAGAAAAGAAACTGTAGGTCAGATGATTTTAAACGTCACCTTTACATTAGGACCCCATCTTGGGATTTCAATATCTTATTCAATATAAATAAAAATAAGACACGAATACTCCAGTATAAGAAGAGACGTTAATTAATACTTCAAAGTAAGGCGTGAAGAGGAGATAAAAAATATTCTTTATTTATGATTATAATATATTTTCAGATTTCAAGAAAGTTCATTATAGTTTGCTTCTTAAACGAAGATTACATAATCACTTCTTTTTTGTATTTCCTTTCTAAATCGGTATTCGACAATTTTCTATTGAAGGATTCATGGAAAGTCTTTAGTATTTTGGTTCGACCTCAAAGTACAGGAGACGGTAGAATTTACACTAGGTTAAAATTACAAGATAAACATTATTGAATTACTGGAGATTCGTAGACGGGCGGTTTGCCCTCTGGGTCCAAGTTAGGGACCCAGTCCTTCTAGGGGACCTCTTCCTTTACCGTTGGGTGAGGTCATAAGAACAGACCTCTTAGGGTACCTGTCTCCTCGGACCGCCCGATGTCAGGGGCCCCAGCGTTTCTCAACCTGTGCTGACTCGCTCAAGTGAAGTGATTACTGGAGATTGTCTCTGTTAAAAGGACATAACAAAGTCTTGTATCATAGACCGTGGTCATAGTTATTAATAGTATACACTGATAACGTAAAACTTCCCGGTTTAGCTTTACTACAAATTAAAAGTAAACTATCCAGATGGGAGGGTTATGTTGACATTTGAGGAAATTTCTTATAAAAGGGAAATTTGAGAAGACATAGGAGGTAGATTTTAGTTCTACATTATCCGTATAATGAAACGTACAGAAGTATCGTCTGAGTTTCTTCATAAACCTCTTACTAATCAACTACTAGTAATGGGAGGGCGGGGGTACAATAGGTTGGGATGGGAGTCTCCTCTCGCATCTTTGTTCTGTAACCTTTTTTTGGTAGTTAATATTGGTAGAATCAAAGATATGATAGATACGACGTATCTTGTAGACCTATCTGTAGTGTCTCGTTCTGTCAATTTGTGTAGTAAAATTGAGAGTTAGTCTTTACTAATGTTTGAACAATTTTACTCTAAAAGACTTTCGTCAATTTGATGTCATCGAGTTAGTAGTGTAAAATTTTACATACAAAAAACATGTACTTTAAAGTTTTGAAATGTAAAAGTCATCTCAGAGAAACCGTCTAAGGTACACAAAGTACTGTTAACAGACTTTTCAACTGTCGAGGTTACGTAGGACTGCTAACACTTTAAGAAGATATAGTTGATTGGCATTGAAAGACGTTCTCTACAGTTACTTGTTACTAAATGCATACTCACCGAAACAAACCATAAACTATAAAACGATTAACCAACAAGGGAAGAGTTTTTGTTATAAGGATCCAAAATAGTGATTTTAAACACAAAGTATTTTTATAAGATCTTGTATTTTGTAAAATTAAAATTTTATTATATTAATTTAAGTTGTCCTTGTGTCAAGGACAGTAATACTTTCTCACGATATGTTATCTTCCTATATTATTGACTTTAAAATACCTATCAATCTGACTTAAAAAGAAGATTGATCTTATTAATATTGTCCTTTTCTCCATCCCGAGTTTCGAATGTTCCAGGTGAGGAGGATTTTGTTTTTGACATGGGTAAGACTTTTCTCTCGTTAGGACCTATAACCCTTCGGTACTCCACTCCCTCAAGAGTGTGGATTAATATTGGGTCACATATTTTTTTAGAAAACTTGAACACACCACAAAAAAAAAAAAAAGTCTTTTGACATAAATGAAGTCGGTTATCAAAAGTCAAGACTGATGTTGTGATATTAGGAACAATGTTTGTACGAAGTGAGTTCTTAAAAGAGATCGGGTAATTTCTCGTTATCATAGATAATCATAGTGACAATACGTGGAGTCAAATTGGTGTCTAATGAAAGGATTTCTTTGACGAAAAGTTAAAGATGTACTAGTTTGCAAAAGATACAATAGACTTTCCATCATTTGTGATAATTTTGTAATGTAAATTAAAAACGAATTTCTGGTTATATTTTAGAACCAATCATTTATTTTGTGCAGAGTGTAGAGAAATCTAAGGAAAGTGTTCACCTTCAGGTAGAGGATCTAATATTACTCAAGTCATGTACTGTAGTCACTATATAATACGTGGTTCAGCCATATCGGTGACGACTTCTTAGTAACCATTATGCAATAAGACCTGTTGACTCGTCACGTTTCGTTTCAAAATGTATTTTATAAAGATTTTACATCGTACTGCCGTGTATGATTTGTATTAGACGAGAGAAATCCGAAGATTGAGTTGTACAAGTTACACTGAAAGACGAAATTTCGACATCGATATTTAGTCCCACGTCCACGCACGGTACACTTCGTCGGGACTTCTTCCCGTCAACGACCCCGTCCTCGGGACCTTAGGTGACACGGTAACTCGTTGGTCTGGTTAAAAGGGACGTGAAGGAACCACAAACTAAATCTCTGTCAAGATTCGTGTCCCGTGGGTAGAAAGGACAAAACTCTGACTGTCCGAAAATGTTTTCAAAATGTCTTGAAAAGAGTACTTTAGAGAATATTGTGGGGGATAAACCAGTTTTCCGACTTAAAAATTCTACCGTTTTCATGATGGCCTGTAACCAGGATGAAAGAGTCCTGTTAAGGATGTTGTTAGATCCTCATCTTGTTATCAAAATTAGTGACCAAATTCTGATGTCTTTCTCAGTCCTTTTTTTCTATGAGTTGTTTATTGTCAGGGTTTAGTGGGTCTAACTTACAGCCCAAGAAGGGACTTGAGAAGGATAGGAAATGGACGACGTTCGTTCGTCTACAGTTAAAGACCTCTGAGTCGTCAGTACCTAGGGAGGGTAGGAGTGTGGACGGTGGACTACGAGTAGTATCAGACATTGGATGGAACTAGGAACCTAGGTAGTGACTAAAGTCCGTCTTCCCAGAAGTCGTCAGAACCGGGTTGTGAGACCTGAATTGTAGTTCAGTCAGAGACTGAAACTAAAGATCAAGAGTTTCGATTAGAGTGCAGAAGCACTTCAGCGAGTCAGTACAGGCTGAGAAGTACTGGAATACCTGACATCGGGTGGTCCGAGGAGGTAGGTACCTTAAAAGATCCGTTCTCATGACCTCACCCAACGGTAAAGGAAGAGGTCCCCTAGAAGGGTTGGGTCCCTAGCTTGGGTCCAGAGGGCGTAACGTCCGTATGCGAAATGGCAGACTCGGTGGTCCCTTAACGATGTTAGAGTGAAGAATGACCCGGGTTCAACGGAGAAGTTAGTGTGGGGTTCACGAGTACAAAGAACGGACGAGGTACTTAAATCTTTGTACAAGACGAGAACGGTCAATAGGAGGAAACAACGTAAGCTTCATCGTATGAGATCCGTCACGAGACGTGAACGAAAGAAGTGAATGATTTTGAAGGACCTCTGGAAAGGTATCGTCGTGTAACTATGACAAGAGTAAACATAAAGTATCGACATAAGGTGACACACTGACATGGTAGTAAGTGACTTGGTCAGATGATAGTTACTAATGAACCAACAAAGGTCCGAATAGGAGAATTGTGGACCATATTATTTCTTGGGACTTAGAGATGGTGAACGATATAAAAGTCCAAAAATAGACATTCGATTAAAGGGTCTTTACTCTAACGATCTAAGTTCACATTTACTTAGATATTAAAAGTATCTATACTGGTCTAAGGGGAGTTTTCCCACGGGTAAAGAAGTTCGAAGTGATTGTTACGTACTACAATTATATAACCTTAAAACAGTTAGGTTACTTTTTATGTTACTATAGAGTTGCATCAAAAATAAAGTTAAAGAAACGTACAGAGAAGAATACTCAATCAAAATCGTGGAAAAATTCGTGGGAAATAAATTTCTCATTAGTTCAACATAGGAGGGACTCATGACATGTCATTTAATTAGGTACCACAAGATCATTATAAAATAACCTGAGTGGAACCAGTTTGGTACTTAAATTTTTTAGGTGAAATAGAAAAGAAACTGTAGGAGACTAAAGATGACATTAAAGATACTATTATATATGTGACATATATATATACACAGGGGGACGTATATGGTAAAAAGTTCGTTTTTATGGACCCACGATACATGTAAAAACTGATGTAATATTTATGGTAAAAACTGTAATTCACCCAAGATATTCGGATTTATAACTCACTGTACTTTAACGTGTAAAAGTAGATCTCTCGTAGGGAAATCCTAAGGTGTAAGTCAGTAAAATCTCAGTAAGGTCACTAAAAAACGAAATGGTAAGGGTTGAGTGGGGATTGAGTAACAATGTGTCTCGCACATACGAATCAGTGAGCCTAGAGGGTGACTCACCCATCGGTAAGGGAAGAGGTCCCCTAGAAGGGTTGGGTCCCTAGTTTGGGTCCAGAGGACGTAAAGTCCGTCTAAGAAATGGCAGACTTGGTGGTCTGCCAGTGTGTTTCTACCGGATAAAAAAGTTCTGGACGACTCTAAGTCCCGTCTGAGTCTCATTCCTACGGGACACACAGGTTACGACCGAAGATGAGTCTCCTCGTCGTGAGACTGTCGGGTCGGGTGAGAATTATAAATGTGTCTCACTTTTACTGAATGTGGTTGTTTCCGTTGTATCCTCGACCATCCCGAGAGAAGGGTGGACGTCTGGTGTTTCGAGGAAAGAGTGAACAGGAACGAAATCGACGATGTTGATTTATATAGAGACGGTGATGTTGGGACTTGTGATTAAAACCTGTGTATATGATAAATGACAAAAGAATAGAGTCGAAACAACAAAAATGAAGAAGGGGAAGGAGGAAACTAAAACAGAGAACGGAGGAAAGTGACACATTGTCTGTTTCAGATCGGGAAATGCTGTTATAATCCGTTACTACGAGTAGGAGGTGACAGGTCGGGTCACATAAGACCGTCGAGGTGGATACTTGGCCATAAAATTTTGTTTTCTTTTTGTTGTGACACCATCACAAAACTTTTACATGATCACGTATATTTGTGGGAAACACTTTCGTTCTATGATATAACATACTAGAATAGTAATGTATGTTTTGATCTAGTGTCCGGAACAGGTTCTCTCTATAGACTCATGGTCATGGATTTTCTTTCCTTACTTTTTTCGTGTTCCGTCCCTCTACCGGAGAAGGATAAGGATATTCTGTTTAAGTTTTTCTGTTTATTTAGGTGCAATGCGTTGCCTTTCAACTTTCCTACAGTAAAGATTGTCAATTCATCAGAGGGACTATTTCCGATCAAAATACGATACATACATATATGGACGTACACCGGTATGTATATGTAAACCGATGCACCCGGGTCTCGTTTTTTTACTCTACAGGGTGATTACCAATAGTGCAGAAAGCGACCCAACCACCTTTCTTCCCTTCGGTACTCCTTTTCTTTCAGGTCCACCCACTTCAGTCCATTTCATTTCTTTTTCTCGTGACGTGAATTTTTCGCATATAGTGTAAACACACTAGTATATATTAATGTATGCATAGACATGTTGCTCTAATTCAATTTTAAACAATTTGTTTCCTTCTTCCCCTTTCTCCTTGTCTCCCTCCCACTCCTCCCGGGAGTCTGTGGTGTTTGGGTGTAAGTAGAGTGTCCACCCTTGACCTCTCTCGGAGACTACTCTCCCACCGTCTCGACCCCACTAAGACCCACCGAACCGAAGGACCAATCCCAATCCCCAAGGACACACGATTCCTAGGGTTGAAGTCTTCCTTAAGTCTCTTCAACCAGTCACTCCGGAGGGACCACATACAGGTCCCCCGAAGGGTCTTGTCTTTGTTGTCGACGTGAAGACATCGTGTGTCTCGAGAATCGAAAGGGAAGCAACCAGACGTCTTCCACTCTTTTACACGAGTAATAACGCGGGAGTATTGTTATGGACGATAATTCTTGGTTCTCCGGGACCTCTCGTCTAACGTTCATTTGACACCGCCGAAACCGACCCTCCCACTCTTTTCCAAGTGCCTGGTGGGACCTCTGGACCCACGGTATAGGAGATCTGTCTCTAGGTGGGTCCAAAACTCTCCAGAAGAAACTCTTTTTATTATATTTTGATATAATGAAGACGTATAAAATATTTATGTATACAGGTGCACACGGATAACGATCCTACGGGGGGTCACGGAGCCTTCCCTACCGTGTTCCCCTCGTATGTTTCGAGCTCGAAGATTTGACACTCCATTTGACAGGAGTCGGGATCCCGGTTCTGGAAATCGTGGTGTCACGGGTAGTCACAAGTGTGGTGTTGTAGTGGGTGTGCCTCTACATATTAGAGGTTGTCAACGGGTCTTTGAAGTGGAGTACGGTCAGTGTACCCGTCATAAAGGATCCAGAGACTTGTTATGTCTAATAACATCGTCGATTACAAGGTACCCTAAATTTTGTTCAGTACCGTTAAGTCAAGAAATTGATACTGATGAGGAATTTTATTTACACCATTAACCCACCCCCCACCCCTTCCTTCTTGACCTAATCTCTGCTACCACTACGAGTGAATAATGAGGTATATTAAGATACAATAAATGTTGGTACAAATTTATGAATCCAATTTAAACGTTCTTAAAATTTTAAATATCAATTTTATTATTTACTTTATTAATTCTATCTTATCGAAAGTAGAGAGAATTTTTTATTTGTTGTTGTTTTTTTTTGAAGTCATTCCGGTCTTTATGAATGAATTTTCATGACACGGTGTTTAGATCGTGACTATTGTAACATCCCAAGTAACGTAAGTTCACTAGGGCTTATATTGACGAACGTCGATTTTTACTAAAGGAGGTTCCGAAACCTTCTTAAAGGTAGGACTTTTGTCTCTTTTATAAATTATTAGAAGAAGTTTTTAGTTTTTATAATATTGTAAGTTTTATGAAAAACTCATTATAAAAAAACTCAAATTAAATTTAATAGGGAGTACCATTATTATTTTGTACAATATATTAATACGAAATTTCATATATTTTCAGTATGAGTAATACAAAATCATATGAAAGATTACGTATATTTTAATATAAACTTAAAAATAATATATTCCTGCAAAAAGGGGATTTTCTAACTAGACTACCTCAGGTGTTTATTGATTGTCATTAATTCGTCTTTTCTTATCGGTCGATACAAGATACATGTAGAAGTTTCTAAAAAAATTTTCCTTTATAAATTTGTAAAATATGGGGACACCAAAAATTTTGTAAAATTCTTACATCAGATCGGACCTTTAGAGGAATTTAAAGTGGAGACTGAATTTCCAGTAATGTTCTAGTCCTTGTGATTGTAAGATAAATTTCTGTACATGAGACATTGACTACCGATCTACCATTTCTTAGACGGACGTTACGTCCTCTGGTCCCAAGTTGGTGACCCAGCCCTTCTTGGGGACCTCTTCCTTTACTGTTGGGTGACGTCATAAGAACGAATCTGTCAAGATATCTGTCTCCTCGAGATGTCCGATATCAAGTACCTCAGCATTTCTCAGTCTGTGTTTACTATCTCCCAAATTATTATTATAAACCATTGAGAAGGTTGAACTTATTAGTAGAAAATATATAATTTCTACCCGGTAGAAGTAGAAAGTCTCATATAAATTTGTAAATATAAAATACGGACATTAACAAAAATGAGTAATTAAAATTTGTGAGTCAGAACAACATTATATATCATTCAAATTAAGTCAAACAGTAAACACCGGTATGGTGGAAATGTTAATGTTTCCTATTGAAAACAGATATGGACCCTCTTTTTATAAGAGGTATCTTTTATATGACTGAGAAAAAACAACAACAATTGACTTCACCAATGAATTAATGTATTCAAGATAAGTTTGATAAATTCTCTACATAAGGATTTGTAATTAATAAAATCCCTTTTATATATCGTTCACTTAAAAGTATAATACGCAAGATATAAAATTAGGTACATTATTTTACTTTATACAAGATATGACGTATAAAAGATATTACAAGGGTCACAAAACTCCGTAAGTCTTACGGTAGTTCAAAAGTACAGACGTAGTATAGACTTCGGGTACGAACCTCGACACCTTTATGTTTCTAGACACAGTTCAAGAAAGTGGTCGTATGAAAATAAAATTGGTATATTCGTAAGTAGACAGTCATGCAGACGGACGGATAGGTAAATAGGTTGTTAAATATTTGTATTACACAAAAACAAATCAGCACAGACTGAGAAATGTTGGGGTACTTGATACCGGGCGGTCCAAGGAGACAGGTATCCTGAAAGGTCTGTTCTTATGACCTCACCCACCGGTAAAGGAGGAGGTATCCTAGAAGTACTGGGTCCCTACCTTGGGGACAGAGGACGTAACCGTCCGTCTAAGAAATAGTGACTCGGTGGACCCTTCGGGTTTGTATTGTATAATCCCGAATTTATGTATTTCTATCATGTTGGTGAACATATTTACTTCATGTGTTTAATATTTGTATATATACTCTTTTATATTGGTCACATATTTCTATAGGTGTATGTGTCTCTACTAGTTTTTCGGTCATAAGAATCTCTTTTAATTAACGAATGAGTCGTGCTACCCCACCCTCAAGAAGATGGAAAGACAGTAGAAGGAAAAGAGATCCTAGAAAGTTTTGTTTTAGTTGATTTTCTTTTAACTTTTCAAGGCTAGTTGTTAGAATATCATTAATGTCATAAAGGGTTTGTTGACGTTTTAATTGAGGAAATTTTAATAAATATAATTCGTAAAATTTTATTACTCGTTAAACACATAATTATTTACGTTCTAAAAAATTAAAAAATACTCTTTTAGATACTACAGACACAGAAACTCTTACATACATGAGGTAGAATTACTACAGGGTAAGAAAGTAAACTTTTAGTAACGAGAATTATAATGTAAAAGGAAAACTCGATACATGGTGACTTTCATCAGACTGACTTAACTTTCAGTAGTTATGTCTCGTCATCAAAGGGAAGTGACTCCTTTCTATTTATAACGAGACGAGAGAAAATTTAACGAGTTCTCGTATCTTGATAGAACAATTCTTTAGTCATTTCACTCGAGGGAGACGAAGACACCAGGAATTAAGTCAATTAAGATGATAAGGATGAAAAGAAACTTCTACGAGAAAGATTTTACGTTTATACAATGATGGGGAGACGAATTTTAGAAAGTCACTGAGAGGAAATGGGAGTTTACGAAAATTCTTCAACGGAAAACATTCCGGGAATTATATGAAAGGGAGAAGGACTTTACGTGGGAAAAGAACCCGGTGGTCTTCCCGAACGTTCGGGTCTTCTCGGAAAGTGAAAACAGATGATAGTGAAGGTGGTAAAGAATCCGGTACGTATAAAGGATTATGTACAAGTAGGAAGTGCTAAGTCAAGTCCATGGGGGCTCAGGGAGGATTGTTCAGTCTGTACTGGAGAAGAGGGAATCTCGTACAAGAGCTAAAGAGAAGAATGACATAAAGGATGAGACGAAATAGTAAATCATTAGACAGGTAGGGAGAATAATGTAATGCCTGAGAAGTCCCCGTTCTTAAACCGAGAAATGTACTGGCTCTGTGAGTTGTCGTCAGAATTTACATTACTTACTAGAGGAGGAACTTCCCAAGGGTCTGGTAAAGTTTCGTTATATTAAAGAGGGTTAGACTGTGTCTCAGTCAATATAGTCCGAATGATGGTGTTTGTTGATCTCTTGGAAAGAAATTTTTTCGTATCTATACTTTCTGGACGGAGGTCTCCAAAATTAAGTCTACCCAGGTCTTTACTCTTAAAAAATTTACTACGACTAATAATGAGTCAGAACCTCACATAACCAAATACGGTGTTCAGTCGTTTGTAAATATATTTCCCAATCTAACGATCATAAAAGCTCAACACTCGGTGTTCTAGAGATAGTGTTGAGGAGTCAGAGAATGCATGTTTTCGTCGATATCTGTTTATACGTTTATACGTTTACTTTCACACATCGATACAAAGTCGTTTTGAAATAAATGTTTTAGTCCTTCACCCGGTTTAACCCGGACACTTGACATCAAACGATTGGAGACTAGGTGACGTTATTAAAACATTAACTAGTGTGAGATGAAATACTATAGTCATTATAATTCCGATACCAAAAAGGACACCAGTACATGCCTACACTCTCAACCTGACACTTCTTTCGACTCACGGCTTCTTAACTACGAAAACTTGACACTACAACCTCTTCTGAGAACTCTCAGGGAACCTGACGTTCCTCTAGGTTAGTCAGGTAGGATTTCCTCTAGTCAGGACCTACAAGTAACCTTCCTGACTACGACTTCGACTTTGAGGTTATGAAACCGGTGGAGTGCGTTTGTCAACTGAGTAACCTTTTCTGAGACTACGACCCTCCCTAACCCCCGTCCTCTTCTTACCTCTACTGTCTCCTACTCTACCAACCTACCGTAGTGGTTGTGCTACCTGTACTCAAACTCACTTGAGACCCTCAACCACTACCTGTCCCTCCGGACCACACGACACTAAGTACCCCAACGTTTCTCAGCCTGTACTGACTCGTTGACTTGACTTGACTTGACTTACGATTGATTGTAATTTTAAAAGTCAATACAAGAAACAACTCCCCTATATGGGAATGTTTATCTTTCTTTAAAAAAACGATGTGAAATAATTACTTTAAACGAACTCTGGACTTCGTTATATTATCGTTTTGTTATTTGTCGTATTATTTATATTATTTATCGAAGTTCATATCTACAGTTGAAATTTGAAAATTTTTAAGTAGAAATTATACTGTGTAAGTTTAGTATTTCGTTTCTCTTTGTGACTAAATGGATACCTAAAAAAATGTGATTCTTCTATTAGAAGAGAGTAAAGTAGTCTGTTACGTTCATACGACAATCACTCCTGAAAGTCTACGACCCCCTGATTTAAGTTATGTACGAGGTCGGTTCTCAGAAGGTAACCACGATGTACCAGACATAGTTAAGGTACCACCTATATTATCATTATAGAGATATCTTTTCTCTCGCTCTTTACCTCTACCCAAATCATGATATTACCCAAAGGGATCACCAAGTCTACCATTTCTTAGACGGTCGTTACGTCCTCTGGACCCAAGTAAGGGACCCAACCCTTCTAGGGGCCCTCTTCCCTTACCGGTGGGTGAGAACGACCTCTTACGGTACTTATCTCCTCAGACCACCCGATATCAGGGACTCCAACGTTTCTCGGTCCGTACTGACTCGTTGATCGTGAAAGTGACATCATGATATTATTCTCTTCATAAATAGTTTTTATTTTGATGACTCGTTTTAATTTCAAAATCTTGTTTCTTAAATGTTTAATACTTTTCAATAGAAGACGTTAAGTATAACGGTAATAAACACACACGACACAAATCAGTAAGTCAGCTTAGGCTGAGAAGTACTAGGGTGCCTGACTTTGGACGGTCCGAAGAGACAAGTACCCTAAGAGGTCCATTCTTACGACCTCGTCCAACCGTAAAAGATGAGGGCCCCTAGAAGGGCTGGGTCCCTAGATTGGATGAAAGGAACCCAGGGGACGTCCCGTCCGTCCAAAAAATGGTGACACGGTGGACTCTTCAGGACCATAATAAACTAGAGAGGATAAACCCCGAAGGGACCTCCGAGTCTCCCATTTCGCACACGGATGTTACGTCCTCTGGGCCCAAACTAGGGATTCAGCCCTTCTAAGGGACCTCTTCCTTTACCTTTGGGTGAGGTCCCGAGAACGGACCTTTTAGGGTACCTGTCTCCTCGGACCATCCGATGTCAGGTACCCCAGCGTTTCTCAGCCTGTGCTGACTCGCTGAAGTGAATGAATGAATGAATATAATTTTTTACTAAAAATAAAGTTCTTTCAGTTTCGAGAATAAAATTAAGTATTCATACAATATTTTGTACTTCAATCTAATGGTTTATACATTACATGATTTGTCTTGGGTACACCTTCATCTTAACACACTTTTACCGAAATCCTTGGAACATAATAACAGTTAGTCTTCATCTATAATTTTCGACATTCACTTAATTATAAGGGATAAGTAACTAGAGTCTTTATAATATGGTGTCCTAAATACTTTAAAGGGTAACCGGATAACCATTAGGTATGGTATTAAAATGTTTACAACAATTTACACACGTACTCCTTAAGTAAGATTCTACACTGTCATAAAGAGATTATTACCTGTAAATTGAAGTTACATAAAAGTGTTCGAAAATGTTCAGTGAATCTTTTCTTAAGTTTATAGTTTTATGAAAGTTTAATCGTTGCAAATTCAGAAACTATAAATGAAAATTTTTTAAAACATAAAATTTAGGAACTTCTTAGTGAAAAAGATTTCATTCGACTATACCAAACACTTTACATGTAATGTATTGATCCTATTAAAGAGTATCTTATTTCTGTACCTTTTCGATGTGTACTACTCCAATCCAAATTGTGTCCTCGTTCCTCTGAACTCTAAGAGACACCAGAATCCTCTGTTCCCTTTCATGCTAAAGGAAGTCAGTAGGTTGTCTCGTTAAAATATCTTGAAGTATAAATGAAGATGTAAGTGTATCAAGGTATTCCTTCTTCACGTCTTATTAGAGTTTTCGTATTTTCGTGGAAGTTCCCGAAGGAAATGAAAATTAATATGACTGTTTCTTTATAGAACAATGGTTCTATAGAAAGAGATAACGTCTTCACCAATCAAAACCTTGACACGAAAGTAGTCCTCAGCGACTCAGATTCCGTCGTAGAAGAACGGATTCTTTTATTGTTTGTCATAAGTTTACATATATTTCCAGTCAATCTTGTATATAGTTATCTAAATAGTCTGACGTCAGATATTTTTATTCTTTTCATGTAATAACTTGTAAAATTTTTATCATTTTGTAAATGAACCATGGTATACGGAGGGTCTAATGAAAGAGAAATAAGTATCTGTGTGTGGGTCCATATGACCTTCACTAAACTTTATAGATTTAGTCTCCGGTGTGGGAAAAACTATTCGAAATGAGTAAGAAGAAGTGACGAGGTTTTAGTAGAGAGAGGACTTTAAAATATCTTTATAAGAACGTAATAAGGACTTTATACATACTGATAAATATTTGCTCCAAATCTTTTCGTGCCTACCCTTTCTAAAACTCATATCAAAACGGTTTCTGTGTCTATATAAGAAGGTTTCTGGTAAAGAGTCTAAAGATCCTGGTGTAATTTTCAATCGTTGTCCACTATATCTTCAAGTATACGACGATACATAAATAATAACTGATTAACAAGTATGTTATGACATTACAAAGATCGATATTAAATGAAGTTTTAGACATGGTCTATACTAGGTGTAAAACACTGAAGGAGACCCCGAGGATACAAGTGTAGAAGTTTCTTTATTTAACAAGAGTTTGTCGAAATGGGAGGAATAGTAACTAATATAGTGCGACGTCTAGGGTTGAAGTGGACCCTACCTATATCCAATCACTGTCACATTATTTTATGAAAAAGGGTGATTGACAGGTCACTCACCTCCGGTCTCCAAATACCTTATAGACAGAATTTATAGTATGGTTTCTTCCATAAGTCTTACCTAGAAGACTGAATAAAACAGAAAACTTTTAGATTCTTAGGTGACAAGGCACTCGAAGTGCGAATGCGAAAAGTTAATTTACCTGGTCTCCTTTCTCAGTTCCGTTACAGAGTTCGTCACAGAGTCCATTACAGAGTCAAATTAAGTCATACATCATGTAAATCCTTACTTTAGACGGATCTTCTGAGGACTTTTTCCAGATCTGAAAGTCAGTCGTCCATGGTTACTTCCTTTACTTATGTTTCCGACTCTTGTTCCTTCAATAGACTTGTCGAAATACGGTCGTTTAATCTATTAAATTTATTTTTCTTGTATTTAGGAAATCCTAAATCCTAAAAACAGAAAATTCAGTTCCGATACCAAAAAGGTCACCAGTACATGCCTACACTCTCAACCTGACACTTCTTTCGACTCACGGTTTCTTAACTACGAAAACTTGACACCACAACCTCTTCTGAGAACTCTCAGGGAACCTGACGTTCCTCTATGTTGGTCAGGTAAGACTTCCTCTAGTCGGGACCCTAAAGAAACCTTCCTTACTACGATTTCGACTTTGAGATCATGAAACCGGTGGAGTACGCTTCTCAACTGAGTGACCTTTTCTGAGACTACGACCCTCCCTAACCTCCGTCCTCCTCTTCCCCTGCTGTCTCCTACTCTACCGACCTACCGTAGTGACTGGTCTACCTGCACTCAGACTCACTTGAGGCCCTCAACCACTACCTGTCGCTCCGGACCGTACGACGCTAAGTACCCCAGTGTTTCTCAGCCTGTGCTAACTCGTTTACTTGACTTATTTACAAATAGTTTACTCCCTTATTCGCATACTTTCCTCACCACTCTCTAGCAGTTCTATAAGATACCAACCTTTCTCTTCCCAATAAAATTGACGTTTTCTTTGGTGGAATAACAAAATACAAACGTATCATTTTTCTATGATGACTGGTAGTACAAGAAGTCCTTAGTCCTGTAGACCCGAGTCTAAGACGGTGATATTTCATATGCTGGAATTATTGACCCAACAAAAAGAAAAATTACCGTCTTTACGAATAGAATAGATTAAAAGACTTAGGACCGTGAGTTTAAAGTAGGAGACTCTCATTGCACCTGGATTTTCCTACGTCGTTCCAATCCTCTCCCCTCCTCTATCCTCCGACCCCGTTGTTCTCTCCGACGTCTTTAAGAACGGTAGTCTTGTTTCTAGGCAAGTCGAGATTATGAGGTACTGAGATAAAAAGACACCGGTGTCCGTTTTTAAGACGAGTGACCTTTGTCATTATCTTCGAGAAATGACTAGTGGATCAGTTGGGATTTATCAAGGTGTATATAATAGAGATTTAGTATGTGGATGAGAATGTCCCGTGTCACTATATTAATAAGGGTGACATGTCTACTTCTTTGTTACAGTTTCTCTAATTTATTGAAGGGGAAATGTGTAGTAATTAATTTATAATTTGTTCCTAAACTAATAGGTATCCACGAAGATGTGACGTTACGAGAAAGGTAGTTTCGTTGTAGGGAAAGTCTTTATTTAGTTTGTCACGATCTTTGTGAAATGGACCAATATCCCTTTTATACTACATAAAATAAAACGTTTTTACTTTCTTGCTTTAACTATAAAAAAGAGAAATAGTTATCTCTAAAAACCAAGTTCTATCATTGTGTTTGTAGATAAAAAAGTTCAAAAAGACACTTTTACCATCGTTACAATCGGGTACTAAGACTTCGTTGATCTCCCAGTAGTCAACTCCTTAATAAAGTTGTTTAAAGAGTTTGTACTTTTCTTCTATGTTTTCTCTACTTTGTTAAATTTTGTGGTATCTGTTATTGAGTACGTCCTCTCTAACTTTAGACGGAGTCTCTGAGGACCTTTTCCAGACCTGAACGTCAGTTATCCATGGTTCCCTCCTTTACTCGTGTTTCCGATTCTTGTGACTTCAATAGACTTATCGAAATACGGTCGTTTAATCTGTTAAATTTATTTTTCTTTTATAAGAATTTTCCGTTTTTTCATAATTTCTACTAAGTTCTTTTTTATTTTTTATACTACTCTAGATATAGTTCACTTGATTAACTTAGTCATTATTGGAAAAATGTTTCTTTTCACGTCCAGGTCTACCAGAGTGATTATTCAAGATAGTTTGTCTATTCCTTATTGATTACGGTTAAGATGTGTTTAAGTAAGCCTTTTATCTCATCAACCTTTGTGAAAGGTTGAGTAAAATTCTTCGGTCATCACGAGACTATGGTTTCGGTTTTTGTAGTGTTCTATTCATGTCACAGTATAATAAGTAAACATCTGAACTTTTAGGAATTTTAAAATTGTTTACATATTTTCCCTAATGTGTTTTTATTTATTGTTACTTTAATTTTCTTTACGTTCTAAAGAAATTGTATATGTTTCGTTAATTACATTTCCTTTGTTACTGTCTGAAATAAAAGAACCCGAGGTTTTAGTGACGTCTATCACTGACGTCGGTACTTTAATTTTCTGCGAACGAGGAACCTTCTTTTCGATACTGTTTGGATCTGTCGTATAATTTTTCGTTTCTGTAATGAAATGGCTGTTTCCAGGTAAATCAGTTTCAATACCAAAAAGGTCATCAACACATACCTACACTCTCAACCTGGTATTTCTTTCGACTCGTGCCTTCTACGAAAACTTGACACCACAACCTCTTCTGAGAACTTTCAGGGAACCTGACGTTCCTCTAGGTTGGTCAGGTAGGCTTTTCTTTAGTCAGGACTTATAAGTGACCTTTCTGACTACGACTTCGACTTTGAGGGTATGAAACCGGTGGACTACACTTCTTGACTGAGTGACCTTTTTCAGGACTACGACACTTTCTGACTTCCGCCCTCCTCTTCCCCTACTGTCTCTTACTATACCAACCTACTGTAGTGACTGAGTTCCCTGTACTCAAACTTGTTTGAGACTCTCTCCGACTTCCTGTCCCTTCGGACCGTACGACGTCAGGTACCCCAGTGTCTCACTGACTTGACTTGACGGTATAAATTCTTTATTATTTTTAGTTTACTAATAGTGTTACCTGTAGTTTTGTCGTAAACTGGTTTTAGGTCGTGGGTGAGTACTGTTTTGGAGTGTTTTTTTGATGGAATGAGATTATTTCTTATAGAATTTTTGGATGTAAAGTGTACGATGTATTTACACTTATTGACTTACGAAAGGGTATTCTAAACTTTAAAGTAACAGTGTTCAAAATAACTTGTTACACGACTTTCTAGATGGTTCTCGTTTTACCTTTCTCTTTCTTTTGTAGATTTGACTTTTACTTCTTTATTTAGATATAAACGTCTCTTGTACCAACTATACATCCTTTAAGATTCCTTGGAAAATTTTTCAAGGTCTTGATCATTGTTCATTCCAGAGTACTATGTATTAATTGTTCGTTTTCAGTTAAAAAGATATATGACTGTTTCTTGTTGGTCTTTTACTTTAATTTATTGAAGTAAGTGTTGTTTTTCTCTTCATGAATTCTTATTAAAAAAATTTCAGATTCTAAACATGTAATTTTTATATTCTGTGATAACTCTCGTTAATTTATTTTAGATTTAGTTATCTCCCTTTATTGTACAAGTACCCGACCTTCCGAGTTATAATAACTTTACCGTTAAGAGAGTTTCAACTAAATATATAAGTTATGTAACAGATGATATAGAGTCATTCGAAAAGAAAAATATTTCTTTCACTGTTCTACTATAATTTTACATGTATGTACCTTTACGTTTTCTGGATCTTATCGGGTTTATTAAAACTTTCTCTTAAAACACCTTAATTTGATGGACTAAAGTTTTGAATTATATTTCGGTATCTCTAGTTCTGTTGTATTATCGTCACATTTATGTCTGTCAACTTCCCTTTGTCTTTGGATATATGTCATTTTACTAAAAACTGTTTCCACGGTTCCATTAAATTGCTTTTGACAGAAAAGTTAGTTACCCCGACTTTGTAAACCTATAGATATGTGTTTTCTTTTTTTCTTTTTGAATTGGGAATGGAGTGTTGTATCTGTGACTTTATTTCGTATGTATATTTACACTCTCGGTTTTGATTTTGATCTCAATTCGATTTTATAGATTTTTTGTATTATCAATGTTAGAACACTATCCTTTTCAAAGAATCTATACTGAGATTTTCTTACTTGATAATTTTTTTTAGTTATTTAGTTCGAACTTTGAAATTTGAAAACGAAAAATTTTTCAAGGAATCCTTTTAATTTTCTATTTGGTATCTGACCTTCTTTTATCAAAGTTTCCTATATAGACTATTTCTTGAAGTATCTTTTGTATATTTTTTGAAAATGTTACGTTATTAGTCTGTTTGTTGAGTTAAAAATTATTACCCGTTTTTCAAATTTTAACTTTTTGTTTTTCTAAATTTAACTGTTAAGGGGTTTCTTTAATACGTTTACGGTTTGTTGATGTTTTCTCTACAGGTAGCATAACCAGTAATCTCTGTATTGTTGAATTTCGTCACTATTCTATGTTGTCATGTAAATGACCTTACTGTTTTGTTTTCTGTTTCGTACCCGTTCTGACACCTCTCTAATCTTTGAAGAAATAAGTAAGAATATCCTTACATTTTGTCATACTACTAAACGTTTTCTTTTAAATCTTAACAGAATTAAATTTGTGTGTGGAGGATAGTTGTGTATTGTGTCTTAAAGATGTTGATCCATAGATGGGTCTTCACTTTTGTATACAGGTGTTTTTCTGAACCTACGTTTTGAGTATCGTCGTAGTAAATATTATCGGGGTTTGTTATTTGTTCTACCTAAAGATTATGTATGTATGACATGTTAAGGTAAATACACTTTAAAATCTTTTCTATTTTGATGTCTCTATCTTTCGTCTAGTTACTAACGGACCCCGTTGGTCGTCATCTCTCCTAATTAACTTTACCCGTTTTCCCTTAAATACCTACTGTCTTCATAAGATTTTGACCTGAAACCACTTCCAACATGTTGTTATCTTTAAATGATTTTAAGTAAGTTACTTGTAAATTATACCCACTCAAATTACCATATATTTAATATAGAATTATTTCGACACAAAAAATTTCGGATATATCTTTTGATACTTTTATATTGTAAGTCTCTTTTTTTTCCTTTTCTGTTTGACTGACATGTTCGTGTCTGACGTTGCATTATTGTTTCCTTGTGTCCGAAGAGTAGTTGTTATTATGTACGATAGTATGCCGATATCTTTTATGATACAACACATTTACTTCAAATGAGTGACTCATTTTTGAATTCCTAAGAATAGTTTTTTTCCCTCCCCAAATTTATACAGTCCACTACCTACACGATTTAACTGACATCTTTAAGAAAGTGTTACATATAATTCAGTAGTGTAGTATGTGAAATTAAAATAAACAGTTATTTCGATCCCCTCCGAAGGGAGCATCGAGTCAACCATTTCTTAAACAGACATTACGTCCTCTGGGTCCAAGTCACGGACCCAACCCTTCTAGGGGACCTCTTCCTTTACCGTTGGGTGAGATCATGAGAACGGACCTCTTAGGGTACCTGTCTCCTCGGACCGTCCGATGACAAGTACCCCACATTCTCAACCTGTGATGAATCGTTGATTTAGTAGTGGTGGGTTACCCCTTTTACAATTATAAAAAGTTAGATTACAAAAGGTCTAAACATCCCCTTTTAATGATAATAGGAAATTGAGACGTCGGTCGAATGAGTAGTAAAGTTCTCTTTCCGTTTTAATCATCTCTGAAAATATTTTACCTTCAAAACCTAAATGAGGGATGTCTAAGAGTGACCTTCTCGATGATTCCCTACCTGAAGTCGTTTTTTCTTTTACTTGGATCTCCATTCTTCGTCCTACGTTTCTGATAAAAGATTTTTTAATCTTCTGTACAATCATTTAGATTCACAATTGAAATCTCCTTTTTTTTTCTCATACCCCTTGAATTCCTGAACCATTTTGATTTTATAATATCTTTATAACCATCTTTATTTTATTCGTTAGTATACTTTTTACGTTCCTTTCAAGTCTCGATTCGATTTCGTGAGGTTTCAGGAAAGTATAATGAGTCCCTCTTTTACTTAGTTTATGTAAAATTTGAATTCTTTTATATTTAATGTTACCCACACACACGTACACACACGAGTCAACGAGTCAACGCAGTCTCAGAACACTGGGGTACCTGACATCGGACGGTCCGAGGAGACAGGTACCCTAATAAAGGGTCTGTTCTTATGATCTCACCCAACGGCAAAGGAGAAGGTCCCCTAGAAGGCCTTTGGTCCCTAGTTCGGACGTAGAGAACGTAATCGTCCACCTAAGAAATGGCTACACGGTGAACCCTTCGGGGGATATCTAATATTATATATCAAAGTTTACGATCCTATTGGTGATTTTGTTATTTTTATGTAAAATATTGAAAATTCTGTTGTCCTTATTTCCTTCTTTTACCTTTTAAGTTAAGTTATCTTTATTATTTTTTCTAATTTATTCCGTTGTATGTCAGTTATATTTTATGTTTTATTCGACAATCTTAATTCGGATGTATATGTTCTTATGGTTATTGATTATGACCCCAATTTGTACGATGACTTCAGGTCTTTGAGTCTGACTTAACATTAATCAGGTGGAATGGACGGAGGACTCTTTGGGTATACGTCCAGTTCTTCGTTGTCAATCTTGGTCTGTACCTTGTTGTCTGGCCAAGGTTTAACCCTTTCCTCATGTAGTTCCGACACATAACAGTGGGACGAATAAATTGAAAATACGACTCATGTAGAACACTTTGTGGTCCGACCTACTTTGTGTTCGACATTAGTTCTAACGGTCCTCTTTATAGTTGTTAGAGTCTATTCGTCTACTATGGTGGGATTACCGTCTTTCGTCTCTCCTTGATTTCTTGGAAAACTACTTCTACTTTCTCCTCTTACTTTTTCGACCGAATTTTGAGTTGTAAGTTTTTTCATTCTAGCACCGTAGACTAGGGTAGTGAAGTATCGTTTCTCTACCTTTTGTCATTGTCTGAAATAAAAGAACCCGAGGTTTTACAAACGTCTCCCACTGGCTTCGGTACTTTAATTTTCTACGAACGAAGAACCTTCTTTTCGATACTATTTGGATCTTTCGCATAATTTTTCGTGTCTGTAGTGAAACGACTGTTTCCTGACAGATTTTCGATACCAAAAAGACATCAGTACATGTCTAAACTGTCAACCTGGTATTTCTTCCGACTCGTGGTTTCTTATCTACGAAAAATTGACACCACAACCTTTTCTGAGAACTCAGGCAACCTGTCGTTCCTCTAGTTTGGTCGGTTAGGATTTCCTTTAGTTAGGACTTATAAGTAACCTTCCTGACTACGACTTCGAGACTATGAAACCGGTGGACTACGCTTCTTGACTGAGTAACGTTTTCTGGAACTACGACCCTTTCTGACTCCCGTCTTCTTCCCCCGTTGTCTCTTACTCTACCAACCTACAGTAATGACTGAGTTACCTGTACTCAAAATACCGATTTTTCTCGGAAGACAAAGAATTTTGAGCCGTCTTTTCTATTAGACTATTTAGAGGGGCATGTTAAGATATTTATGACTTATTATACAGTGTTTTAAGGAAACTTACGTATCGGTTCAAGAGTTCCTTTTTCCTTTATGAGTTCTCCTTTTTCTACCTTACTATTCCGTCTCTTGTCGGTTCGGGACTCCAATGCCGACGGGAACATCCCCTCTCGGAACCTGAAATTACAAGTACACCCAGTCCTCTACTAAAACATCCGATCTCAATTTACCTTTTAAGTGTGGGGACATATTTCGACTTTGGGTTTTACCCGAGATAGGAGTTGGTTCCCTCTTGGTTTTTACTGTCCGTGTCTTTGCATCACAGTTTTTCTGGTAGACAAAACTGGTCCTGTGACCCTTCACTTTCTTAGCGACGATTCTTAAACATTGGTCTACGGATCGGTGGGTACCGAACTTTACAACTAAAATGTCAAACACAATAGACTCTCTCGAATTGACTTTTTTTCACCATATTCACTCGGTTCTACCATTTCGGGTCACCACGGACCGTTCTCGGTTGAGGATCGGTGAGGTGTCTCCGAGGACGGACCCAAGATTGACGTGTCCCCGGGTGTTTTGACGGAAGACAAACACCGTGCATCACTGGTGACGGGAGGGGAGTTCTACGGATAGGTCGGTCATTCTACAGTGTACCCCTGTCATTTTGCCCCGAAAGGACACTCACTGGATTACGTTACACAGTGATTTGAGACAAGTGTTTACCGTTACACACGTGGAACTCAGTATGACTTTCTTTGCCCGATGACTTGTTGATCGTGGTTCGTTACCCCTTTGTTTTGTTTTGTTTTGTTTTGTCCGCCTCTCCTTGACCATTGAACGTAGACGTAGTGTGAGGTATTTGTCTAGACGTGAAATCTGACCCGTTCGGGACGGGACTGGTACGACGACTAGTGATGGGGTCAAGGAAGGAGAATACGTGTTTTTCTAGATGTTGATGTCCCTTGAGTGGTGTGGTGGACGTATTTGTTCTACCCCTTTTTTTGACGGGATTTAGAAGGTGGTTGGTGGTATAGATTTTGGTCTTTCGGGTAAGAGAGTTGGTTATAGTTCATGATTATAACTGTGGACTACCTTCTTTAAAAGTGTATAACTCCAAGTCCCTTCAGTAAGACCGAATATGTACTAAACCGAACTTGAAGTACGGTTGAGGTTGTCGGACAGAATACTGGATAGTTTGTACACAACATGTAGACAAAATTGGTAATTTCTCTTCTGACTTAAAGTAATTTCTCTTCTGGCTTAAATTTTTAGATTTACCTCATTGACAAAGTCCGTAAATTTTGACTCGGTCCACCTACACCAAAGTCTGTATAAAGACGTATTGACTCCTGGACATAAAAGACTTGACAATGGTTGGAGTTCCTATGGAGTTTTATTATAGACGATCGTCGACAGTCGATGTTAAGGAACATTGATACGTTGATAAGACATGGGGTTGGATGGGAATGACTTGTTCGTAGGAAGGAAAAACGGTCAAGGTTTATATTAAGAACTAAAAACGGAAAAGTTCGGAGGGGGTAAAACATCAGATCTCCTGATGCTTAAGTCTAGGTATGACTTGGATGTAGCGGGTCTGATATCAGGATTTAAACCGAACTCATTTTGAGAGAAGATAGGGATATGTCTTAAAATGACTCGTAAGAGTAGTCGTATGGAAAAGTCGAGTACTATAAATTTTTACCCTGCGGAATTATCTCAATTCGAGTTAGAAAGTAATAAACATTGGATTGGAGTAAGGTTGTTCGGAAAGTCCTTAGGAATCTCTACGTGGCTTAAGAATATTAAAATCTAATTTCTCAAAGGTTCCTGAGATTAGTCCCATTGTGTGTGACCAATCGAGTGTCTTGAATGTACTACTATAAGTGTTCTCACGAAGACTTCAAAAGAGCAAGAAATACACCTCTAAACGAGAAAGGAGACCTTCATCTACCAGGTCGTGCTGATAGTAGTTAGACCAGTTCATTGGACGGGAAAAAGGGTTTCGCAAGGAACATAAGTCGAACTTAAATCTTTCCTTTTTTTTTTTCCATATCTAATCAATAGAAATTCCATTCAATTTTATAAATTGACCAATTTTATTTTGTGACTTCGTAGTAAATTACTTTTTTGATGTAAGAAATTCAAGAATTCATTGGTGTAAAGGAAAGAACTTCAATTTGATTAGAGTAAACTACAGTAGTATTATCTTTGGAAATAAAGTTCTTATGAGTTAATTAAAATATAAAACTATTTACGTTTATTTGAATTTAAAAGTTGATAAAACGTTTCTTGGAAGAATTGTAATTTTAATAATATTTGTGTCTTATATTTTAATAAAATCGTTTAAATTTCTTGATACTCCTTTTCTACAATTGTAAATGACATTAGTTAGATTATTCAGTTTTATTTTTATAATTACACTTATTAAATCTTCATTACAAGTGTTGGATAATGTTAGGGGGAATCTTTTTTATAATCAGAAACTGTGTCTCCGTTTAAGACTTTTGTCAATTAGTTTCAAAATAATATTCGTAACGTTAAGGATTTTATAGTCGAAAATATCGTAAACGTTGTCAGACTTTGATTCTGTACTTTAGCTCATAAAAGACTCCTTTGTAAAAACCCCATTTAAACAGGTGAACTATATTTGTATTAATATTGAAAGGTCAAAGTAACGAAATTGATGTACAACATTAAAAAAAAAAGGGAGGTCCTTTAAAGGAATTTAGATTATGTCTTATAATCTCAAGAATGGTATGCTGACAAGTAAAAATTGTGATTTGACGAGACCTTATAGAAGTAGGACGAAATGTAAGTTTACCTTGCTACCTCGGCGGACGACGGTGACCCCGAAACATGAGTGGACTTTATACTTTAAAGTCTATCGTAGTTGTTTTGTTCTAGTCTTTTTTCCGAAAAAAAAAGTATTTAAGTATTCTTATATATTTGTGTTGTAAAAGAGTTTGTTTAATCCAGTAGAATATAAAAAACGTCGGTTTCAACTTCTTTGAGATATGTCAGTTGTTTTTGTACTGACCCTTGACTGATATCGAGTCTAGTACTTGAGGAATAACGGTTTAAGTCTGAATTTAACTTCTTTCATCCATTTTGGTGATCTGGTAAGTCCGTACCGGATTCAGTTTAGGGAATACTAATATGTCACCTTCACTGTTTATCTAAGTTCCCTAATCTATAAACCCTCATGGACTTCTTGATGCCTGTCTCCAAGTACTGTAACATGTCCTCCGTCCCTAGTTCTGGTGGGGGTTCTTTTTCTTTACGTTTTTTCAGTTTACAAACAGACTCCTTCCGAATGTTTATCGACACTTTTCTTCTCTTCACTTCCGTTTCCTCTTTTCTTTTCTATATTCGTACATTTACGTCTCAAGATTCCTTATCGTTCCTCTCTCTTCTTTCGGAAGAAGTCAGTAGTTACGTTTCTTTATCTCCTTTGATTATCTTACCCTTTCTGATCTCCAGAGAAGTACTTTTAATTCTCTATGTTTCCCTTGTAAAGTACGTTTCTACCCGTGTTATTTCCTTCCTTTACCATAACCGGATTGTCTTCGTCTTCTATAATTCTTCTCCACCGTTCTGATGTGTTTTCTTCATATGGGGTTTTTAGAAGTACTGGGTCTATTAGTACTACCATACTAGTGAGTGGATCTCGGTCTATAGGACCTTACGTTTCAGATCACCTGGAATCCTTTGTAGTGATGTTTATTTCGACCATCTCCACTACCTTAAGGTCAACTCGATAAAGTTTAGGATTTTCTACTACGACACTTTCACGACATCAGTTATACGGTCGTTTAAACCTTTTGAGTCGTCACCGGTGTCCTGACCTTTTCCAGTCAAAAGTAAGGTTAGGGTTTCTTTCCGTTATAGTTTCTTATAAGTTTGATGGTGTGTTAACGTGAGTAGAGTGTATGATCATTTCATTATAAGTTTCAATAGATTGGGTCCGAAGTTGTCATGCACTTGGTACTTGAAGGTCTACAAGTTCGACCAAAATCTTTTCCGTCTCCTTGGTCTCTAGTTTAACGGTTGTAGGCGACCTAGTAGCTTTTTCGTTCTCGCAAGGTCTTTTTGTAGGTGAAGACAAAATAACTGATACGGTTTCGGAAACTGACACACCTAGTGTCTTTTGATACCTTTTAAGGATTTCTCTACCTGGTCTGGTGGACTGGACGGAGGACTCTTTAGACATACGTCCAGTCCTTCGTTGTCAATCTTGATCTGTACCTTGTTGTCTGACTAAGGTTTAACCCTTTCTTCATACAGTTCCGACATATGACAGTGGGACGAATAAATTGATTATACGTCTCATGTGGTACTCTTTGTGACCCGACCTACTTCTTGTTCGACCTCAGTCCTAAAGGACCTCTTAATAGTTATTGGAGCCTATACATCTACTGTGGTGGGAATACGTCTTTCATTTCTTGATTTCTCGGAGAACTACTTTCACTTTCTCCTCTCACTTTTCAACCGAATTTTGAGTTGTAAGTCTTTTGATTCTAGTACCGTAGACAAGGGTAGTGAAGTCCCGTTTGTCTCACAGTCTGAAATAAAACCCCCCGAGGTTTTAGTGACGTCTACCACTGACATCAGTACTTTAATTTTCTACGAAGGAGGACCCTTCTTTTCAATACTGGTTGGATCTGTCGTATAATCTTTCCACTCTGTAATGAAACGGTTGTTTCTAGACAGATCAGTTTCGATACCAAAAAGGTCACCAGTACATACCTATACTCTCAACCTGATATTTCTTTCGACTCGTGGCTTCTTAACTACGAAAACTTGACACCACAACCTCTTCTGAGAACTCTCAGGGAATCTGACGTTCCTCTAGGTTGGTCAGGTTGGATATCCTTTAGTCAGGACTTATAAGTAACTTTCCTGACTACGACTTCGACTTTTGAGGTTATGAAACCGGTGGACTACACTTATTGACTGAGAAGACTTTTCTGGGACTACGACCCTTTCTAACTTCCACCCTCCTCTTCCCCTACTGTCTCCTGCTCTACCAACTGACCGTAGCGGCTGAGTTACCTGTACTCGAACTCATTTGGGGTCCTCGACCACTATCTGTCCCTCCGGACCGTACAACGTCAGGTACCCCAGCGTTTCTCAGTCTGTACTGACTCACTGACTTGACTTGACTTCCGTATTTGTGGGTTGTCGTTTAGTATAATTTCGGACACTTACCGTACCACACACTGTAAACCTTATGTAATCGTTCACGAGACGGCAACCAAACTATACCCACGGACAATGGATTGAACCCACAAGTAAGGCGTCTCAAATGAGTCGGGGTCTGTAACCGTTCACTAAAAAGTCGGAAGGTAGAACGGGTTGGGTTACGATTACCCAAGGAGATGTGGGGTCGAGGTCTCCTAGAAGGATAAGAGTACTGAAATCGTCGATCTAATGGAACCGTTGAGTGTGCAAGTAAGACAGTAAATTCCGTCCCCAGTATTTAAGAATATGGATGTGTTAAGACCGTTCATAGTATTTTCTCCCTCATTTCGATCACTACTATCGATTGACCGTGCGTCGAAGTCACGATTCTTTGCAATGTCCCGGAACCCCTGACACCGGATCCTCTTTTGGAGGCAGAAGTTTTTACGTTGTCAATTAATCGAGTTCGGTCGATGATGTTACGGTCTTATGTCTGGGTGATAACGATCTTGGATACCGAGAAGTTCTTTGGGTTTACCCGTCGGAAATTTCATTTTACATGAATAAAAATTCGTGACTGTTAACTTAGACACAGAAGGAAAGTATAGGTCTTGGACTATCGGGTACAAACGTGACCGAAAATCAAAATGAGAAGGGTTAGGAAATAACGATGAAAATTTATTTGACGACGACGACGATTCAGTGAAGTCAGCACAGACTGAGACACGCTGGGGCATCTGCCGTCGGGTGGTTCGAGGGGGTAGGGACCCTAAGAGGTTCGTTCTTGTGACCTCACCCAACGGTAAAGGAAGAGGTTACGTACTTTCACTTTTCACTTTCACTTCAGCAACGTGTGTTTAGGAAAAAAGTTCGAGGAGAAAGTGTCCTTTCATTCGATTCTGTCATTCAGTTACGAAAAGGTAGGAAAGTAGACGGAACGGTTAGAAGACGCCACTACAACGAGGTATTTCCTAAAGTCCACTCACTCTACAAGTGTTTCCAAGTCTTAGTCCAGGGGTCGAGTTTCTCCTAGTCTCGGGGGTCGTGACCCAATGGGAACTAAAGTTGTTCCTAGTGGTGGTCTTTGTTTCCGGTCATTACTTTTAGTGAGATACAAAATTGATGACGACCTTTTAAAATAGGTTCTTGTTTAAAATTAAAAGTTTATTTTCAAAGAATCAGCGAACAGTCACCTGAAAAGTTTTAGAGAATTTTTATACTAGAGAGTTATTCAAATATAATTTTTTAATTTTTAATTCTTTAAAAAATTTTTGAACTAATCCATCTTTAACTTTTTTTTTCTATACTAGAGGGGACTTTGTGTACTTTGAGTTTCTTACGACTCTTTACGTTCTACACCGGTTTATTCTTGTATTGTGGTCCATATTTAATCGGTTGTTTTCGTAAAGTCTGATCATATACGGTTACTGTTTTTCCTAATCATCAGTTGAGTCGTTGACTGATCATTCAGTCTTTTAAAATTAACTCAAATGTAGAGATTTAGACATATGATTGTTCTACGTTGTTTGACTTCCATTAAGACAAAATTTTAAATAGTTTAAAATTTCTACACAGATAAGGTAAAGCTCAGGACATAAAATTCGATCTTTTAAATTCTATCTAAAACGTCTTGGTGTCTTTTCTATGCAGAGTTAAGATACCTTGAAACGTCGTATTAGACCGTAATAATTTTTTTTAAAAGTCAATTTTACATATAAAACTTTACAAGTAAATGAAATAGATTCTTATCATTCAGTTCAAAATATTCACTTTTTACGGGGGGTAGAATTTAATAGTCCTTAGAAAGACATATTTCGTTGTGTTTAAGTTAAAATATCAAACAAGAGTCGAAAATTTTATAGAAAGTTTTTTATTAGGAAACCTACTTTAAACTCTCATAATATGATTCGCTTTATTCGGTCTGCAGTTTTCTATTTATGACATACTAAGATGAATGTACTCCATGGATCTTATTCTTTTTTGTATCTCTGCCTTTCTTACGACCAACGACACGTGACTCCTCTCCCGTTTTGTCTCTCAATCACAGATTACCCATATCTCAAAGTCAAACCGTTATATTTTTCTCAAGACTTCTACCTACCACCATTACCGACATGTTGTTATACTTACGCGAATTATAATTACTTGATATCTAAATTTTGTCAAATTTACTAGTTAACATACAATACATACAAAATAGTATTAAATTTTTTTTAGTAATAAACGTGACTAGGAGGTGAATTCGAGTTGAAGGTCCTCAATGTTCTCGTGTGATTTACAGTAATTTCAGTTATATTGATGATTTACCTTTTTTAAATAATGTCAGTTCATATAGAAAGGGTCATGAACAGTTGACTTTTACAAACAATTGACGGAGAAGGTGTCTTGTTACTGTTAAATATCAGTATTACTATTTAAAATTTTTCTACCATTTAAAGTCACAACTTTCTATGTAGAGTTTTTAGTAATTGGGAAGAATGAAAGTTTGAGTCTTTGACTCTGAGTCTCTACATTCACTCAGGAAATCTACCGTCTCGGTAATCACTGTTCTGCATTGGGGGTCGAAGTGAGGGATTAAGGTTGTCACTTTATAAAAGACGATCTGGTGGAACCTTTGTGAAGATAGGTCTATAATTTTATAAGTCATCTCTTATCATCCTTTAGTATCAAATGTAAATAATTTTCAAAAAATACACGTGGAGTATTAAAGAGTTAGTCTTTTATTAGTTTAACTCGTGTTTTAAGTTTTAGTATTCAAATCAATGAATAAATACTCAGACTTTTGATTATTTGTAAAAATTTTCCCGATTTTGGGTTACCCTCACATGTGCATTTAATGGCATCGGTTGACACCATTTTAAGAAGGACCACAGAATCCAAAAAGAAACGACCGACTAAATAGGATGTACGTTTTTTTGTTTTTTGTTGTTTTTTTTTCCAAATGAGACAATCTCGATTTTGAATAAGAGTGTTAGTTTAAAATCTCATTTCGTGAATCATAGGTTTTGTAAGTAAGTTTCCGTATGAGATGATAAAAAAAAAAATAAGAGTTACAAACAGAACCTTATACCGTTCCGTTCTTTCCTTTCACCATAGGTTGTTATGGATAGTCTTTCGAAATTTTTACACGTTTCGGAGAACAGGTAATGTAGTAGAGGAACCTTAAATAGACTTAGATCAATCACAGGTCCCGAATGAGACGAGGTAGAGGGAAGAGATAGTGATTTTATGGTAAAAACAGGAGACTATTGGTCTTACGAGGTGAATTGATTCGACTGTCACATAAGTCCAATTGTATAGGAGTTCAATGACCTTCATTGTACATGAAAAATCGTGGTTGAAAGTCCTTTTTCAAGACTATGAAACTCATCTCATACTAAGGTATCATCCTTAAAGTGAATCCATTCTCTTCCGTGATAACTCTTAGTATGAAGGTAGATATTTCGTCTATTATATTCAACACGATAAAGTACAACTACATACCGTCTTTGGTTATGTTATAACATTTCGTTAATAGGAAGTTAATTTTTATTTATTTACATTTTTATGTATATATTCGATACGAAAAACGATTACCAGTAAAATAACGGAGAGTCGAGGTTTAGATGGGAAAAACGGGAGGAAACACTAAGAACTTGTCCTGAGATTTGTAGACAGAAAACGGTTGGTCTTGATTATATCCCATAGTTTTGTTGGGACACTCTCCTCCCCTGAGACAAAGCCCAAGGTCCTAAAAAGAGTAACAAAGGTACCATACCGACGGTCAATCGTAGGAACGGGCACCCGTGGAAGGGTCGGACACCACACGCCGACTGGGTCGCCGTCTGGGTGAGGTCGTCCCATCGTCCAAAAGTACCCGTAGGGATTCCCGTCGAAAGGTCTTTGAAAGGGAATGTAACGTCTCCCTCTAAACGAAAGTTTAAGAAGGTGTACGTTCGTGTACCAAACGAATGGAGGGTCAGATTTGGATGTTTTAAAGTCGTTTACGGAAACGGTAGGTCCACCCGGTGTCGGTAAAGGAGAGGTTCTCTAGAATTGCATTCGAAACCTCTTCCTTACATAGAAGGTTCAGAGAAGGGACTCGGTGAGAGGTACCAGGGTTTTCCTTACCGAAATACAGACGATAAAGACGCAAAAGTCTGTGATAGGTTTTGTCGTAGGTAATCGGTGGACCTCGGTAACTGGTGAACTTTATGCTGAGTATACTTCACTCTACACAAATTGTCATTTTATGTGTCTAAAACTTCTGTGTCATGTTTCATGTTTTTTTTAAATTTAATAGAACAGTTAGAAATATAACTACTCTTATATAAAATATAACTAGTGTGGTACACGATACATGATTCTTCAAATGTTTTTAATGGAGTAAGTCAAGAGAAATGTCGAGACACTCCATTCATCACGTGGTGAAAACACTCATTGCATATGTACTACTGCAAAAATTTTTTATTAATAAAAAGACGTAACCCATAAACAACATAACATATTCTAGAAAGTAGTACCACATACCTAAGAGATCAGTACCGTGTCACCGAATCAACGAGACCCCTTACACCCCAGAATCAAGGACTTGTCCCTAACTCGGGTGTAGGGGACGTAATTTTCCGTCTAAAAATTGCTGACCTGGTGGTCCCTTCAAAGGTACTCCTGAAAAAGTTACTCCATCAGAGACGGAGGTCTTTCATGTGTCAAGTCAGTCATAATTTTTAATGTACGAAAGTACGTCCTATGTTCTACCACACCTTGTGTCATAAGTTTCTTTAAAGGTTTTATTTCTACCTTTGAATCGGAATTCAGAGTTGACGTAGAGGACCTCATCGTCGTTGTTTGAATGATTTCTGTCTCTCTCATCGTGTTTACTACTGAACCCTCCTCCTAGTACCTTTTTCGTTCTCTCAAGGTCTTTTTGTAGATGAAGACGAAAGAACTGATACGGTTTCGGAAACTGACACACCTAGTGTTATTTAACACCTTTTAAGACTTTCTCTACCCTTATGATCTGGTGGACTGGACGGAGAACTCTTTGGATATACGTCCAGTCTTTCGTTGTCAATCTTGACCTGTACCTTGTTGTCTGACCAAGGTTTATCCTTTTCCTCATTCAGTTCCGACATAGAACAGTGGGACGAATAAATTGAATGTACGTCTCATGTAGTACTCTTTACGACCCGACCTTCTTCGTGTTCGACCTCAGTTCTAACGGCCCTCTTTATAGTTATTGGAGTCTATACGTCTACTGTGGTGGGAATACCGTCTTTCACTTCTCCTTGATTTTTCGAAGAACTACTTTCACTTTCTCCTCTCACTTTTTCAACCGAATTTCGAGTTGTTAGTCTTTTGCTTCTAGTACCGTAGATCAGGGTAGTGAAGTACCCTTTATCTACCCCTTTGTCACCTTTGTCACAGTCTGAAATAAAAGAACCCGAGGTTTTAGTGACGTCTACCACTGACGCCGGTACTTTAATCTTCTACGAATGAGGAACCTTCTTTTCAATACTGGTTGGATCTATCGTATAACTTTTCGTCTCTGTAATGAAACGGTCGTTTCCAGGTAGATCAGTTCCGATACCAAAAAGGTCACCAGTACATACCTACAGTCTAAACCTGACACTTCTTCCGACTCTTTTCTTCTTAACTACGAAAACTTAACACCACAACCTCTTCTGAGAACTCACAGGGAACCTGACGTTCCTCTAGGTTGGTCAGGTAAAACTTCCTCTAGTCGGGACCCTAAAGAAACCTCCCTTACTACGACTTCGACTTTGAGGTCATGAAACTGGTGGAGTACGCTTCTCAACTGAGTGACCTTTTCTGAGACTACGACTCTCCCTAACCCCTGTCCTCCTCTTCCCCTACTGTCTCCTACTCTACCGACCTACCGTAGTGACTGAGCTATCTGCACTCAGACTCACTTGAGTCTGTAATCGTACTCAAAGTTACGTAAATGTTCCTGTGTACTCTTCTTCATCTATGCTCTTAACGACTCGGTCCTTGAGGAAAACTCCCCGTTGTTACTAAATACCTCTGTTGTTTAGACCCAGTCACCCTTGACTTTTACAGTTTGGAGACTAGATTACGAATACATTTTCATATTTTGTCTTAGAATTCGAACTTTATTTATACGTCAGGTTCTTTTGAATCTCGGACGTATCAAAGAGCGGCTGTGGCGAGTAGAGAAGTCCAACTAAGGGACCGACGACCTCGACTTGAGACCGTCACTTCCTCTCGATTCACTGAGAGTAGACTGAAGTGTACTAGTTCCCCATTAGAGACAATCCAATTCAGAGACTCTAAACTCCCAGACAGACAATAAAGTCGATCATAATTCATGCGATTGTCTCGGTGGTTACACAGGGAGTTATAGGGACAATTTTAGTTGTGAAAGAAGTTCTGGTTATGATTTAAATCTAAATTTTTTTGGGAGGTTATCGTCTACTCGTTAACAAATTATACATATCGTGAGAAAACCATTAAGAGAATAACAAATTAAAGACAGACTTTATATCAAACACATACATAAATAGGACGAGAGGATGGGACAATTAGACGAAGTAGAGTCGGATGATTGTTAAGTCAGAATGACTCAATCAATTTGACTGGAATTTTATTAACTGAAATAGTATTCTTTTTAATATTTAACCAATTGGTTCGGAAATTTTTCATTTCTCTTTCCTTAATCCCGGTTCTACCGTCTCGTCCTTTTGGGACTCTAGTGGAGGGGGGTACCCGTGTGGTTTTAGTGTTTATCAATGTCTTGAGAGATACACTTACTGGACTTCTGAATATCTTTGTATAAGACGTTGATTTCTATTTTTCTTCTTTGGTGTTATTCTGTCTTATTCTGTACATACTCCCTGTCTCTACAATGTATCAGTCAAGTCAAGTCAAGTCAGCGAGTCAACACAGGCTGAGAAACGCTGGGGTACTTAGCGTCGTGCCGTCCGGAGGGACAGGTAGTGGTTGAGGGTCTCAAGTGAGTTTGAGTACAGGTAACTCAGCCACTACGGTAGGTCGGTAGAGTAGGAGACAGCAGGGGAAGAGGAGGACTGGGGTTAGGGAGGGTCGTAGTCCCAGAAAAGGTATCTCAGTTGAGAAGCGTACTCCACCGGTTTCATAACGTCAAAGTCGAAGTCGTAGTCAGGAAGGTTACTTGTGGATCCCGACTAGAGGAAATCCTACCTGACCAACCTAGACGAACGTCAGGTTCTCTGAGAGTTCTCAGAAGAGTTCGTGGTGTCAAGTTTTCGTAGTTAAGAAGTCACGAGTCTAAAGAAGCGTCAGGTTGAGAGTGTAGGTATATATTGGTGACCTTTTTGGTATCGGAACTCATCTACCTAGAAACAACCGTTCCATTATAGAGACGAAAAGTTATACTATAGATCCAACCAGTATTGAAAAGAAGGTTCCTCATTCGTAGAAAATTAAAGTACCGGCGTCAGTGGTAGACGTCACTAAAACCTCGGGTCTTTTTATTTCAGACTGTGACAAAGGTGACAAAGGGGTAGATAAAGGGTACTTCACTACCCTGGTCTACGGTACTAGAATCAAAAGTCTTTCAACTCGAAATTCGGTTGAAAAGGTGAGAGGAGAAAGTGAAAGTAGTTCTCCTAAAAATTAAGGAGAGGTGAAAGACGGAATTCCCACCACAGTAGACGTATAGACTCCAATAACTATAAAGAGGGTCGTTAGAACTAAGGTCGAACACGAAGAAGGTCGGGTCGCAAAGAGTACTACATGAGACGAATCTTCAATTTATTCGTCCCACTGTTCTATGTCGGAACTACATGAGGAAAAGGATAAACCTTGGTCAGACAACAAAGTACAGGTCAAGATTAACAACGAAGGACTGGACGTATATCCAAAGAGTTCTCCGTCCAGTCCACCAGACCATAACGGCAGAGTAAGTCTTAAAAGGTGTCAAATAACACTAGGTGTGTCAGTTTCCGAAACCGTATCAGTTATTTCGTCTTTACCTACAAAAAGACCTTGAGAGAACGAAAAAGGTACTAGGTCACCTACAACCGTTAAACTAGAGACCAAAGAGACGGAAAAGATTTTGGTCAAACTTGTAGACCTTCAAGTGTCAAGTGTATAACGACTTCGGACCGAACCTTTTAAAATTCGTAATGAAATGATCGAACACTCTACTCACGTTAACACAGTATCAAACTTCACTGTGTGTTTTCCCTCTTATTAGAGTTAACGTCTCTAAGAGGACTTCTTTAGAGAAACTCGAGACATACTCCGAGAGGTCGGTTCCCCAGGAGGTTGGTCCCTCTGTTCGGGGGTCTTATAAACCGAAATATCCGGTCGTATGAACGAAAACCCTCTCGGTCTTCCGACATCCTTTAGTCTGAAATGAAAATTTCCTATGTACGTTTTAGAGTGTGTCAGGTTCCGGGTCTCATCTTCGATATTAAACTTTCTTCGGATTCAATCTGGGTGAACGACTATGGTCTGTCGGAAGGTCTCGTCTTTCTCCGTTGACCCTGAGTTGAATCTTTGTGTCTACGACCACTGTCGGTAAAACCCCTCGAGTAAGATGGTATTCCTGTAACCACGATCATTCACGATAACACCTTGGGAGGGAGATCGAATGGTCGTGACCATGTGTCGGAGTGGGTGGTCGTCTGATCTACGGTAGTTGGGGAAAGTCGAGGGTCGGTGGATCTTTAAACCAGGATGGGTAGTCTCCCCGGATCCTTGACCTGATGAATGGTAGTCCGTCTGTGGTCGAGGGTCTAGGACCTGGAACGTCTGTCCGTGTGGTTCTTGACCGAAATGGGTGGTCCCTCGGTCGTAATCGTGACCCTGGACCGGAGTGGGTGGTCACCCCGGTTGTCGTTGAGACCCTGGGAGTTTCGGTCTCTAAGACTCTACATTGAGGTTGGTGGTCACCTGGTCGTGATCGTTGTAATGTGACGGAGTGAGTTGTCGTTCACTTGTGGTCAGGGTCCTCGTGGGAGTCAAGAGCACGGAATCGGGTGTCGATTATAGACCGACTATAATCGAGACCCTGTGGTTTTGAACGTCGGTCGGGGTGAGTTCTGGGTTGAGATGGGCGGTCACCCGACCGTGATCGAGGTCCTGACGGACCTCGACACGTTGGTTGGAAGAGTACTGGGTCGGGACAGGTGGTCAACGACCGTCGGAGGTATGAACCTTCCCGGACCGTTGGTTAGTCAGACCTCATCTCCATCAGTCATCAGTAGGACGGTACCGTCTTCCCGGGTGTGTCGGGTGTATCTTCCGTGGGATCTCGTAACTCGAGACCACTGGTCTCTACTCATACGACGACCCGGGGTGTCCTGTAGAGGATGTATTTCGGTGAAGAGGTTCTAACCCTTTTCATAGGTTGAATGGTTAATATATCTTTATTTTTATATCTTAATCCGTTTTAATCCTCTGTCTACTATATCTCTTTATCTAGTTGTGATCTACTATCTCATTACCTTTAGTAAGTTCGACTTTTCGTTTTTTCAAAAGTTATTCTTCAAATTCTCAAATTACAACAAGAGGTCCTGTTGTAATTTAAATGGTTGTGAGTGTAATATCCCAAGGGTCTTATTTTCTCTTTCTTCACTTGTGTAAACTTCTGTGTTATCGGTTTTTGAAAGAATTAGACCCTTTCCTTTATCTGTAGCTCCCAGTCCTTCGTGTCTCTCAGAGTTTGTTCTAGTTAGGTTTCTCTCCCGGAGGTGTAATGTGTGACATTTAATTTTACCTTTTTTTTATTTCTGTCTTATAATGTTCGTAGTTCCCTTTCCGTTGATCAATGTCTGTTCCCTTGAGAGTATTCCGATAGTTGACTGAAAAGTCGTCTTTGAGACGTCCGGGTTTCTCCCTACCGTACTATGTCAATTTATCTACTTTCCCCTTTTTTCGGATGATGGTTCTTATGAGATACACCGTCTCAGTAGTTAGTCTAAACTTCCTCTCTAGTCAAAATGTATGTTCGTTTTTGATCTCAAGTCGTAGTGTTTTGACTGAAATATTCTTTACAATTTCCCTCGAAAGATTCACTTTATACTTTTAATACTTTCCTTTTTTAAAGTAACCATTACCGTTATATGTCATTTCTTTCTAGTTGGCGAATGTTTTGATTTTCCTTCTGATTTTCCATTTTATCACTTTAACTTTCATTACTATTATCTTATTATCATCCCCTGAAATTCTGGACTGAATTAGTTACCTGTCTAGTAGGTCTGTCTTTTTCATTATTCCTCTGTGACCGGAATCTGTTATGTAATCTAGTCTACCCTAATTATCTAGTATATATGTCTTGTGAAGTTGGTTTTCGTCGTCTTATGTGTAAGAAAGATTCACGTATACCTTGTAGACGGTCCTATATAGTGTACGATCCGGTGTTTTGTTCAAAGATATTGAATTTCTTCTTACTTTAATATAGTTCGTAGAAAAGACTAGTATTGACATCCCCAGATCTTTAGTTGATATTCCTTTTTTTTGATTTTCTTTTGGGGTGTTTGTGTACCTTCGATTTGTTATACGATGATTTGTTGGTTACTCGGTGATTTCTTAGTTTCTCCTTTATTTTTCGTGGACCTCTGATTACTTTTACTTTTGTGTTAGGTTTTAGATACTTTGTGTCTTTTTCCTTAATATTCTCTCTCCAAATATCGTTATGTTCGGTTGGAGTCCTTTATTCTTTTGGAGTCAATTGTTGGATTGAAATATGGATTTCTTATCTTTTTCTTATTTAGGTTTTAATCATCTTCCCTTTTTTTTAGGGTTACTAATCTCGTCTTTATATGTTTTATCAAGTCAACGAGTCAGTACAGGCTGAGAAACAATGGGGTACCTGATGTTGTGTGGTCGGAAGGGACAGGTAGTGGTTGAGGGTTTCGGATGAGTTTGAGTACAGGTAACGTAGCCACTACGGTAGGTTGGTAAAATAGGAGACAGGGGAAGAGGAGGACGGAAGTCAGAGAGGGTCGTAGTCCCAGGAAAGGTTACTCAGTCAAGAAACGTAGTCCACCGTTTCCATAACCTCAAAGTCGAAGTTGTAGTCAGGAAGGTTACTTGTGGGTCCTGACTAGAGGAAATCCTACCTGACCAACGTAGAGGAACGTCAGGTTCCCTGAAAGTTCTCAGAAGATGTTGTGGTGTCAAGTTTTCGTAGTAAGAAGTCGTGAGTCGAAAGAAATATCAGGTTGAGAGTGTAGGTATGTACTGATGACCTTTTTGGTATCGAAACTGATCTGTCTGGAAATGTTTTGTCTCTGAATTTTTTTTGTCCTTCCTAGTTACTTTGATTCTTAAAAATAGAAACTTTTCTATTTTAACTAGTTGGAAATCGGTTTAAGTAGTTCTTTATGTATTTCCGGGTTTACTTTAGTCTTTACTTTTTACAATATTGAATATAGTGTCTTTATGTTTCCTAGTGTTCTCTAATGATACTTGACAATGTACGGTTATTTTACCTGTTTAAGGATCTTTACATGTCAGAGGGTTCTGACTTAGTCCTTCTTTATCTTTTAAATTTGTGTGGTTAATCGTCATTACTTTGACTTAGTCACTATTTTGTTTTTAAGAAAGTTTGTTTTAGACCTGGTCCGTCGAAGTGTTCAGTTAAGATGGTTTGTAAATTTCTTCTTAGTCATGGGTAAAAGAGTTTGATAAGGTTTTTTAACGTCTTCCTTGTGAAAGTCTGAGTAAGATTACTCCAGTCATAGTGGGACTATTGGTTAGGTCGGTTTCTGTGGTGTTTTTTCTTTTAATGTCCAGTTATAGTGACTACGTGTATCTACATTTTTAGGAGCAGTTTTAAAATCGTTTGGTTTAAGTTGTTATGTCATTTTCTCAGCATATGGTAATTGTTCACCCTGAATAGAGTCCCTACGTTCCTACCAAGTCATAAACGTTTTAGTTAGTTGTACTATATGTAATCGTTTGACTTATTTTTGGTATACTAGTAGAGTTATCCACGTCTTTTTTTCAGAACCTGTTTTAAGTTGTAGGTAAATACTATTTTTGAGAGTTTCACCCACGTCTTACTTATATTCACTTTCACAATCAGTGAGTCGCTACAGGCTGAGAAACGTTGGGGCACCTGACATCGGGCAGTCCAAGGAGACAGGCACCTTAAGAGGTCCGTTCTTATGACCTCACCCATCGGTGAGGGAAGAGGTCCCCTAGAAGGGTTGGGTCCAGAGGACGTAACGTCTAACTAAGAAATGATAGACCCGGTGGTCTCTTATACGAAGTTGTATCATTTCCGGTACATACTGTTTGTGTGTCGATTGTAGCATGAGTTGTCACTTTTCGACTTTCTTGAAGGAGATTCTAATCCTTTTTCTGTTCCAAAGGGTGAGAGAGGTGAAAATAAGGTGTATCATAACCCTCAAGATTGGTGTTGTTAGTCTATTCTTTTCTTTAGGATTAACCTTTTCCTTCTTACCTTTGAGTGACAAACGTCCGCTCTACTATGATACATATCTTTTAACATTTCTACGATGGTTTTTTAATGATTTTGAGTTACTTAAACCATTTCAACGTCTTATGTTTTAATTATGTCTTTAGACGACAAAGATATGTCATTTTTTGATAGTCTTTCTCTTAAATTCATTTGTTAGAAAAATGTTACGTTACTTTCTTATTTTATATGTTCTTATTTATATTCCTCCGTCTTCTGAACATGAACCTTTGACGTTCTGTGACTATTCTTTGACTTCTGTTCCTTTACCTTTCTATGTGGTACGAGTACTCACACTGACCTGGTTTGATTAAGGAAAAACAGTTGAGATTGAATCCGGGTGACAGGTTGGGGGAAGAGGAAATATGTACTAATTCGAAGTCGGATTAAGTGTTCCTTATACGGGTTCGGTCTACTTAAGGGTAGGTTGAAAATGGAAACAGAAGCACACTATGGACTTTTGACCTCTATACGAAAACGTCTGCGTCTACCAATTGCCAGTATTCTGTAAGTTCGCCTCCTTTTTAGGGGTCAAGGGTAGACACATCTGTACGAAGAGAGTCATCAGTCTAAGACAGAAACCGAAACCAGGAAAATTTGGGGGAACGTGGGAAAGTCACCAAGATTCACGTGGACACTTACGGAGATCTAGTAAACAAGTTATAAAGGACGGACACACATTCCATGGGTGTTCTATGAAGGATGTACGTGAAGTACTTAACGGACGGAGTAAAAAGTTGGAGTTTCAAAGAAGAGTCAAATGTTCCATAATAAGTCATAGAGACTGAGGGTTATAGTACCTAACCTTCTTGATAAAAAACACCTTTATGTTTTCTGGGACTTCTCGGGTTTGTTAGGTCTCTTTCTTGTTTCGATCTCCATAGTGTGAGGAAATAGAGTTTAACGTGACACACAGACAAAAACTGGTAACATCAAAATGTCACGTAAGTTAACTTTGTTGTAAGTTAATTAGATGTCGTTTCCTCCGTTTTTATACGTTACCCCTTTCCGTCAGAGAAGTTATTTACTATAATCCTTTGACTTGTCGATGTGCGTTTTCTTAGTTTGTCCTGATGAAAGAGTGTGTTATATTTTATTTTTGAGTTTTATATAAATTTCTGTATTTATATTCTAGACTTTGGTATGTTGAAGATCTTCTTTGGTATCCATCGTACGGAAAACTGTAGTCAGAATCAATATATATATATATAAAAAAAAAAAAAACGATACAGAGGAGTCCGTTCCCTTTGTTTTCGTTTTTATTTGTTCACCTCGATGTAGTTTTTTCTACGAAAACGTGTCGTTTCCTTTGATAGTTGTTTACCTTCTGGTGGGTGAAGGTTTTAGTCTCTTAAACGAACATTTACTACATAGGTTATTCTTTACTTATAGGTTTTATATGTTCCTTGAATATTTTGAGTTACGATTTTTTGTTTATTGGGTTGAAAATTTTACCCGTCTTCTGGACTTATTTGTAAACAGTTTTTTTCTATATGTTGTCGTTCTAAGGGGATACTGGGTAAAGGATCTCATTACCTTTGTTTTTGTTTTTATCTGTTGACCCTGGATTAATTTGAATTTTCAAAAACGTGTCGTTTCTTTTGATATTTGTTCCCCTTTCTGTTGAGAGTCTTACCCTTTTTATTATCGTTTACTTTGTTGACAATTTCCTAATTATATTTTTTGTATGTTCGTTGAGTACTTTAGTTATGGACTTTTTGTTTGTTGGGTTAGTTTTTCACCCGTCTTCTTGATTTATCCGTAAAGAGGTTTCTTCTGTATGTCTACCGATCATTTGTCTACTTTTCTACAAGTTGTAGTGAGTAATAAGTCAAGTCAAGTCAGTGAGTCAACACAGGCTGAGAAACGCCGGGGTACTTGGTGTCGTACGGTCCGGAGGGACAGATAGTGGTTGAGGACCTCAGATGGGTTTGAGTACAGGTAACTCAGCCACTACGGTAGATTGGTAGAGTAGGAGACAACAGGGGAAAAGGGCGGAAGTTAGAAAGGGTTGTAGTCCCAGAAAAGGTTATTCAGTCGATAAGCGTAGTCCACCTGTTTTATGACCGCAAAGTCGAAGTTGTAGTCAGGAAGGTTACTTGTGGGTCCTGACTAGAGGAAATCCTACCTGACCAACCTAGAGGAATGTCAGGTTCCCTGAAAGTTCTCAGAAGAGGTTGTGGTGTCAAGTTTTCGTAGTTAAGAAGACGGGAGTCGAAAGAAATGTCAGGTTGAGAGTGTAGGTATGTACTGATGACATTTTTGGTATCGGAACTGATCTACCTGGAAACAACCGTTTCATTACAGAGACGAAAACTTATACGATAGATCCAACCAGTATTGAAAGGAAGGTTCCTCATTCGTTGAAAATTAAAGTACCGACGTTAGTGGTAGACGTCACTAAAACCTCGGGTTTTTTTATTTCAGACTGTGACAAAGGTGACAAAGGGGTAGATAAAGGGTACTTCACTACCCTGGTCTACGGTGCTAGAAACAAAAGACTTACAACTCGAAATTCGGTTGAAAAAGTGAGAGGAGAAAGTGAAAGTAGTTCTCCGAGAAATCAAAAACGAAAGACGGTATTTTCACCATAGTAGACGTCTAGACTCCAATAACCATAAAGAGGGTCTTTAGAACTAAGGTCGAACACGAAGGAGGTCGGGTCGTAAAGAGTACTACATGAGAGTACTACATGAGAGAATTTATGCGTCCCACTGTTATACGGTGGAAATGTGTGAGGAAAAGGATAAACCTTGGTCAGACAAGAAGGTACAGGTCAAGATTGACAAGGAAGGATTGGACGTATGTCCAAAGAGTTCTCCGTCTAGTCCACCAGAGAATTCCTCTGTATTTTGAGTTTACTATGTTTTCTTTTTGACGTTCTATGCCAGTTTATACTCGTGTCACATTCCAAATTTAGTCGGTTTATTCGTAAAATTTGTTAATATACGAAGTGTCCGATCTTTCCTAATAATTAGAGTCGGTGACTTATAAATAAGTCATTCGTTTAAATTTAAATCAACTATAAAGATTTAGATATTTGATCATTACAGAAAAATTTGATCAACGTTATAATAAGGTAAAATTTTAATCAATTTAAAAATTTCTCTTTTTACAGATAAGGTAAAATGTAGAGAAACAGAGTTGTATCTTATAAAATCTATAAATGTTTAGATTTTCTTCTACGATACTAAAATATATTGTACCACACTATTAGAATTGTAGTAGTTATGTTTATCCAAGTGTTAATTTTGTACATGAAACTTTACAACTACGTGTAGGTGGATTTTATAAAGAAACCTCAAAAAAAAAATTAGACTTTCTTAGGAATTGAAGTTTCATAATCTTTAGAAGAGACATACTTCGGTGAGTGAAAGGTAAAGTGTCAAGTAAGACTCTAAAAGTTTATACAAGGTTTTGTTTATTACCAACGAAACTTGGAGGTCAATGTGAGTTGAAGGTCCTTAGTGGTCTTATATTGAGTTACTATAATTTGAGTTATATTAATAAACTGTCATTTAGAATGACGTCATTTTAGATTAGACAGGTCGTGAACTAATCGACTTTTACAGAGAATTGATTGAAAAGGTGTACTGTTGCTATTAAATTGTAGTTTTAGTACTTTTGTGGTTCTAGATTTTTTAGAGGACATCGATTTTCACGATCTTCTCTGTAGAGAAGTCTTTGGTTCAATCGATAAGAGTAAAATTTGAGTTTGACCCCGAGTCTCTCTATTCACTGAGACGTTGTACGTATCTCGGTGATCACTTTTTGGACATCAGGTTGAGACACAAAGAGCTGAGATCGTGATGAAGATGATTGAGTAGAAGTGTTAAGAAACCAAGTCTTATGAGTTCATAAGACGTGTATGATCCATTAATGTCGAATGTCGAGGAAATAATTCTGTCAATAAAAGGGATTTTATATATGGAGGATCCATAAGAGGTAGTCTTTTCTTTACCTCGTGTCTTTAAAAATTAGTCTTTAAGTCATTGAATAAACGTTGACACTTTTGATCATTTGTTGTAATAATGTTTTCGTTATTTTATACACGGTATATAGTATATGATTGCATATATATACCCTAGATCTTTCTACCATGACTACTTTAATAAACGTTCCGTCGTTACCTCTGTGTCTATGTCTTTTGTCTGAATCCTTGCACCCTCCGTCTTCCCTCCTCTTTCCTCTCCCACCCTACATACGTCTCTCATTGTACGTTTGCATGTAATGGTATACATTTTATGAATCGGTTACCCTTAAACGACATACTTAGTTCCTTGAGTTTGGTCTTGTATAAACTTTTAGAGTCTTACTTGATACTTTACCTTACACTCACCGAAGTATGTCTCTTCTAAAGATTATGAACCTTCAATTCCTAAGAAAGTCTAATTTTTTTTTGAGGTTTCTTTATAAAATCTACTTACACGAAGTTGTAAAGTTTCATTGGCAAACATTGCCACTTGGATAAACATGACTACTACAATTCTAATAGTGTGGTACAACATATTGTTAGATCTCCCCACCCTATCTCTCCTTTCAACCTCCCTCCAAGTTCTATCTCCCCTGCATACATATGGATACCAACTAAGTACAACTACAAACCGTGTTTAGTTGTGTTAAGACAGTTCGTCAATAGTAAGCTAATTTTTATTTATTTTTTAAAAAATTCACTACTCTATAACCATTTAATGGCATCTGTTGACACCATTTTTAGACTGAACGCAGAACCTAAAAAGAAACGACCCGTCAAATAGGACGTACTTTTTTGTGTGTGTGTTTGGTTTGACAATGAGAGAATTACGACTTTAACTAATTAAGTTGGTTTACAATAACTCACAAATTATATTTCATTTTGTGTAATGGTAGATTTTATATAATTTTGTATGAAATGTCTACCGTCCGATGACACATGTCTTTTAGTATTCTTTAGATGTTTTCTAATAATATCAATTACTTATAAGTCGTTCTAGTGTCCTAAGTTATAATTATGTGTTTTTAACATAAAGATCTACGATATTATTGTCACTTGTTTATTTTTGACATAAAGGTCTACGATTGTTGCTTATTAGGTTTTAACTTTAATCCTTTGATTAAATGTTGTCATAACTTTTTCTATTTTATAAGTCCTTAGTTAAATCGTCTTCACGTTCTGGATCCTTACCTCTTCTGAAGGACAATAATTAGGAATTCACGGTAGAATAGAGACAACCGAAGGAGGGAATTGGAACGGGTGTGGAGAGGTTCACCAGGAAAATATTTGAAAGAAGTTAAATTGGGAAGACTCGTACGGTAGACAAAGGACAAACCAAGGATTATATTAAAAGTCAACTCAAGTCAGTGAGTCAGCACAGGCTGAGAAACGTTGGGGTACTTAGCGTCGTACGGTCCGGAGGGACAGGTAGTGGTTGATGGTCTCAAGTGAGTCTGAGTGCAGGTAGCTCAGTCACTACGGTAGGTCGGTAGAGTAGGAGACAGCAGGGGAAGAGGAGGACGGGGGTTAGGGAGGGTCGTAGTCTCAGAAAAGGTTACTCAGTTGAGAAGCGTACTCTACCGGTTTCATGACCTCAAAGTCGAAATCGTAGTAAGGAAGGTTTCTTTAGGGTCCCGACTAGAGGAAGTCTTACCTGACCAACCTAGAGGAACGTCAGGTTCCCTGAGAAGTTTTCAGAAGAGGTTGTGGTGTCAAGTTTTCGTAGTTAAGAAGTCGTGAGTCGGAAGAAGTGTCAGGTCGAGAGTGTAGGTATGTACTGGTGTCCTTTTTGGTATCGGAACTGATCTGCCTAAAATGTAATGGTCTTAATTTTGACGAATTCTCAATTCCAGAAGGAATTCAATCGAAAATAAAACTAAAAGTCTATGACCAGATAACCTTCTGTATAAAATTCGGACCACATTAGGTTTAAATTGGTAAGACTACTTTACTGGTCTTAGATACTTACACGGACCAATTTTAGTTGTTATTACAATACTTCAACAGACCAAATTAGTTGATGGTGGAGAGTTTTAAATTATTCCAACTAAATTTATATCAATATTATACAAGACGCAATGCCAACAATTTTAATAGCGGTTCGACAACCGAAGTATGGGTTGACAAAATGAGAGCAGAGGAAAAATTCGTTATTGTATTTCTTCTATCCTACTTCCTTTTGTCTTACTCGTATATTTACGTTTCGATGAATTGAAGTGTTGATCTTTTTCGTGAACCCATCTCTATCCGACTGTCAAAAAGAGAGAAGAAACGGGTGTTAGACATCACCTGAAAAAACCCCCCCACCCCCCCGCGAAGCACGAGAAACCTATAAACATAAAAATTTGTGACCTTTCAAGAAGTTGACTTTGAGTTTTACGGAACAAAATTCATTAAAATTTTTACTTTGCTCGTCAACGCTCTCTAAATATAAAGACCATTTATGGATTGAATTTCTCAAGTTTAACGATAAGGACTTTTTACGGTATAGTGAGATTTGGAAGGTGATTACTCGACTTGTATAATTTTAGAGGAAGTCGTTTATACTAAAATGGTGGACGAGTGAAAAGTTTGATTTACTCATGTATTCATTTACAGTGTATTTTTACCGTAAAGATTTTCAAATTAGGTAAGACAAACAAAGTCCAATTTTATATTTTTTGAAGGTGGGAAAGTTTTCCTTTTAATATGAGTTTGAATCGTATTTACTTTCGTAGTTCTCAAAAATTCAATGTCTAGTTTCGTCACTCTCTCCCTGGAGACGACGAATTTTTTTTATATCATATATCTTTTACACCTATTAAGATCTGTAGGAATACGGACAAGAAAGTTTTCGGGTGACGAAAAAGTTATTATATCCAGGAAAACGTCCTTCCCTTCACATTAAAGGTTTGTAGTGAAAATAATTCTATTTCGTTTTGAATTGACGGTTTACCAAAAATCACCTTCGAAAAATCAACATTTGAGCAGTCAACCCCGAAACACTTTATTGTCGATAACTCTTTATGGTGACGTTTATAGGATTTACACATAAAATTTAAAGATGTGGTATCTTATGCTAAGTTCTAATCGAGTCTCTGACTACGTTCGTAGTGCTTTTGTAACTAAGTACATTAGATGTTGAGTTACAATGAAAATTGTAAAAGTGTCATTTGAGATTGTGATGGTGGTGGGGGGGTGGAGTTTATAATATTTCGGAACATTTCCTTTCTTGATATCAAGTCACAGTTTGGTTCTTCGATTCGTTTCAAACGTCCGAATTTTCGTTGACAAAAGGCAAGTCATGGTCCTCCGAATCTCCCGGAGAAGGTATGTTCGGCCCTCAATTGGTAACAAAAGATCAATCGGGTCTTATTGTAGGTGTGAATTGTAGAAGGATAAGAGAAGACTGTAAATTTTCAAGCTAGTGACAAGTCGTAGACAAATGTCGATGGGAAGTTAAGTTATTTGTCAAGACATTTCATTGATGACGTTGATACAATGTCTCGTTCCAAGGAACCGGTGTCCGTCTCGTTCGGTTTTGTTACTCTGACCCTCCAAACACCGTTTTTGTCCCGAATTGAGTGTTCCTTCGGTTCTTCCTCTGTCCTGTCGTTTAGAGTTTTGACCCCCGACCCTATAAGCACGCTCTCGTCGTCCCGGAAGCCTCCTCCGCCCCCCTCGGATCACGGATCCCTTTCCACTAACCCTTGACCACACCATCCGCAGCATTAATCAAGACACTCACGATTCAACGAAGTCAGCACAGGTTGTGAAACATTGGGATACCTGATATATCGGACGGTCCGAGGAGGAGAACGGTCCTAAGAGGTCCGTTCTTATGACCTTACCCAACGGTAAAGGAGGAGGTCCCCTAGAAGGGATGGGTCCCTACCTTGGATACAGAGGACACCGAGGACGTGACGTCGGTCAAGCAGTAGTGACTCAGCCTGTGTTGACTCGCTGACTTTACTTGACTTGACTTGAAGTAGTGACTGGGTGGCCCTTCGGGTTAATCAAGACGCTCCACATTGATTCTATATGTGTACCTATGTCAGGCACCCCAGTGTTTCTCAGTCTGTGCTGACTCACCGATTGTGTTCCAAAATATACGTAGAAAACAATGTACGGTACCCTTAGAACAGGATTCTTCTTTAAGGTAAACTGTGACTGGTGTGGTACCATAGAATATAATAAACTTAAAGTATTATAGGAATCTTCCTTCCTTATCAACAAGACTAAGAAGGGAAAACGTATTTTCTCTCTCTTCTGTCTAGTTCACTAAACGGGGTTTAACGTGGCGATACTTCCCCGAACATAAGGTAAGGATCTCGGGTTTAGTTTCCGTCAAGGGGTGGGCCTCGAAAGGGGTGGGTTTGTGTGGGTGGTAATCATGTCACCCTCGTGATACCTTGACATTAAATTTGACGACTGCGTGACGAGGTGACTGCACAAATCAACAATACTGTTGTGGTTCATGTTTGCTAACCCTTCTCCTGTATACTTTCAAAAGTGGCTTTTTAGAGTCATAGGGTCTCGTGTTCACGCTATTTCTTCGACATTGGGCGCCGCAGTGTGAACCCTTCAGGCCGTTTGGATCCGAAGATAGTGAAAACTTTGTCGTCCCTTCGAAGCGGCGGCCCTCCGCGGATGGGTCCCCGGTTGGAGAGTGGACGAGCGACGAGTACCGACGTTCCTATGCGACCGCCGTGGCCCACCGAGGACCTAGCAAGGACGGTCGCGGGGGTGCTTTGGGGAGCCTTCTCTCTACGCTGGGGGCCGCTGTGCCGTCAGAGATGAAGGATGCGAGGCCCGGCAGATCGCAGGGCCGACGCAAGCAACGATTCGTTGTCTGGGCGCGTCCAAGGAAAAGGCCAGCAGACCGCGAGGGCCTGGCGTGACACCTTGATCGTCACGCAAGGTCACCCTCCGTGAAACGTTCCGCGACCCGCCGCGGACTCGGTTTCACCATGAAGGCGTCGCCCACGTAACTTGTTGATTTCCGCCACCCACGAGGAGGAAGACGGACCTATTCATTTATGGCAAACTACTGGTAGTGTGAAGCCGTTGGAGGATTGTATCGACCCACGAGGTCCAGGGACGGAATTGAGGATAAAAGGATAAATTGAAACACGGATCTTCCAGAGTCTCCTGATGAGTACCTTACTTTACTAACGTCTAAAGTGACGACTACACCCGGTTTCATCTTGTTTCGTACGTTTCAGATCTTGTTCATTTGTGGAAAGAAGATAAAAGGTACCCAAAGGTTGAGGGGAACAACTGAAAAGGGTGTGTGATGTTTTGATAGGGAACCTTCTTTATGGTCTTTTTCTCGGTAGTTCTTAAGTAAAGTTAGTTGTAAGGACCTATCAGATGACGTACTTTCTACGACACGAACCGTGATCCTCATGTTTCAATGGTTCCGCGGTAGGGAAGTCGTGTCCGATCCCCTCATGACTTTATTCGTCAATTTCACGTCACGACTGTTGTACCTTAACGTCAGGAGTTCCTCTTGTGTTTTATGTTTGAAGAATCAAATGAGGACTTTTACACCTTCCCTACACTTTTCACGTCTCGGTTTGACACAACTTTCTGTCTTTCGTCTAAAATATATATATATATATATATATATATATATATGTGTGTGTGTGTGTGTGTGTATGTGTGTACACATATATATATATATATATATATATATGTGTGTATGTAAGGTTAGGGTTTTTTCCGTCACGGTTTCTTACGAGTTTGATGACGTGTTGACATGAGTAGAGTGTGCGATCATTTCATTACGAGTTTTAAGGGGTTCGGTCCGAAGTTGTTATACACTTAACACTTGTAGGTCTACAAGTTTGACCAAAAACTTTTCCGTCTCCTTGGTCTCTAGTTTAACGGTTGTAGGTGACCTAGTAGTTTTTTCGTACTCTCAAGGTCTTTTTGTAGATGAAGACGAAATGACTGATATGGTTTCGGAAACTGAGACACCTAGTGTCATTTGACACTTTTAAAAACTTTCTCTACCCTTATGGTCTGGTGGACTGGACGGAGAACTCTTTGGACATAGGTCCAGTCCTTCGTTGTCAATCTGGACCTGTACCTTGTTGTCTCACCAAGGTTTATCCTTTTCCTTATGCAGTCCCGCCTTATAACAGTGGGACGAATAAATTGAAGATACGTCTCATGTGGTACTCTTTGTGACCCGACCTTCTTCGTGTTCGACCTCAGTTCTAACGGTCCTCTTTATAGTTATTGGAGTCTATACGTCTACTGTGGTGGGAATACCGCCTTTCACTTCTTCTTGATTTTTCGGAGAACTACTTTCACTTTCTCCTCTCACTTTTTCAACCGAATTTCGAGTTGTAAGTCTTTTGTTTCTAGTACCGTAGGTCAGGGTAGTGAAGTACCTTTTATCTACCCCTTAGTCACCTTTGTCACAGTCTCATAAAAAGACTCGAGGTTTTAGTGACGTCTACCACTGACGTCGGTACTTTAATTTTCTGCGAAGGAGGAATCTTCCTTTCGACATTGGTTGGATCTGTCACATAATCTTTCGTCTCTGTAATGAAACGGTTGTTTCCAGGCAGATCAGTTCCGATACCCAAAAGGTCACCAGTATATACCTACACTCTCAACCTGATATTTCTTTCGACTCGCGTCTTCTTAACTACGAAAACTTGACACCACAACCTCTTCTGAGAATTTTCAGGGAACCTGATGTTCCTCTAGGTTGGTCAGGTAAGATTTCCTCTAGTCAGGACCCACAAGTAACTTTCCGGACGGTAACTTCGACTTTGAGGTTATGAAACAGGTGGACTACGCTTATCGACTGAGTAAACTTTTCTGGGACTACGACCCTTTCTAACTCTCGTCCTCCTCTTCCCCTCCTGTCTCCTACTTTACCAACCTACCGTAGTGACTGTCTTACCTGTACCCAAACCCACCTGAGACCCTTAACCACTACCTGTTCCTCCGGACCACACGACGTCAAGTACCCAAGCGTTTCTCAGCCTGTGTTGATCACTGACTTGACTTGACTTGACTGTGTATGTATGTGTGTGTATGTCTCTCTCTCTCTCTCTCTCTCTCTCTCGGAAGGTGCCACCGTGTTCACCATTTCTTGGGTAGACTGTTACGTCCTCTGAATTCTCTACGTAGGAACCCAGCCCTTCTAGGGGACCTCCTCCCGTACATTTGGGTGAGGTCATAAGAACGGACCTCTTAGGGTACCTGTCTCCTCGGACCGGCCGATGTTAGGTATCTCAGTATCAGTCTGTCCTGACTTCGTTGAATGGTGTGTCGTACATTATTTTCCGGGATTTGTTCCCACCTACCGACAACCTTCTTGACTTTCATCAAGACTTTCAAACCTCTCAACTACTCGTTAAATCTCTTTTAGACCTCTACTTCGACTCCACTGTCCGTCCACGACATAAAATTTCCGGAGAGATTTTGTCCTGCATTATTACTTCTTGTTTAGATTGAGGTAAAACCTAGACAAAGAAAATTGAAAACACAAGATCACAGAAGCGATGTTCAATTCTTACAACAGATATCGGACTTTACGTGTCCTATCGGGTAAGAGTTCCGAGACTGGACATTTCAACATTGTCAAAGTAAGTATGTCTCTCACTTTTTTTTTTTACAACGTCTTGTCTTTTATTGTAAACAACACTCTCGAAAGGTCCTCGTAGTACTGGAATAGATGGACCTGTAGACGTTCTTGTTTCTTAAGACTGTGGTACTTTAAACGTTGTTGGTCGTTGTGGGAGAGTGGAAACTCATATTTATTCTGAACTTAAGATTGAACCAATTCTACAAAGAAACGTTGTGATTAGGTGGTAGAAGAGACAGACGACCGAAAGGTTTATTTCAACAATGGAACGGGGTTGTTGAAAACAGAGATAACCGAACAGTACACCACTTGCCATACTCGAACCTGACCCATTCTCACGTACATACACGATTCAGCGAAGTCGGTACAGATTGAGAAACGTTGGGATATCTGACATCGGGTGGTCCGAGGAGACAGGTACCCTAAGAGATCAGTTCTTCTGACCTCACTCAACGGTAAAAGAGGAGGTCCCCTAGAAGGGTTGGGTCCCTAACTTGGTACAGAGAATGTAGAGGACATAACCGTCCACCCAAGAAGTGATGATCGTGGTGGACCCTTCGGGGACCATTGTCACCATACCTCAAATCTGAAGTCCCTGTTTACTGACGGTGTCTTTTAACAAAACAAGTCTTTATTCTAGAGTAGAATTTTAAGTATTCCTTAAAGTTCCATGGATCTTCTCGATCTTATGAGAACTTTTTCTTGTTTTAACTTCCTGAGTGCGAAGTACTATAACTGTAAATCATGTTTTGATGTCTTAGTTTTGTCACATGTTGTCTATCTCGACCCTTTTGACCTATAAATGTACAATTTCTTACTTCAACCGGATTGTGATATATGTTTTCAATTGATTTTTACCTAGTAGCAGGACTTACATTGTCGATTTTTACACTTTAAAAATTTTCTGTTGTATCTCTTTTTAGAAATACCATAACCTAAACCTTTACCAAAGAACCTACACTTTGGTTAACGTATTCGTTGTTTTCTTTTTTATCTGTTTGATCTGAAGTAGTTTTACATTTTGGAAACAGGTAGTTTTCTGTGATAGTTGTCTCACTTTTATATGGGTTGTCTTCCTTCGTTTATAAACATATAGTGTGTAGACTATCCCTAATTATCGGTCTTATATATCTCTTAAAGATTTTGAGTTGTCATTGTTAGACTAAAAAAAATTACCATTTCCTAAGTTAAATGGTTTTACTCTAAATGTTTACCGGATATTTGTAGACTTTTCTACGAACTGTAGTGATTGGTAGTCTTTTTACGTTTAGTTTTGGTACTCTATACCTTTCTACTTTGTGAACCTATATCTTCTATTCCTTTTTAACCTTGTGAAAGTGTGACAACCACCCTTACGTTTTACTACGTTAGTAATACCTTTTACTATACCGTCAAGGAATTTTTTAATTTTTATCTTAATGGTATACTAGGTAGTTAAGGTGAAGACGATAAAAGGATTTTCTTAACTTTCGTGTTTGTATACACATGTATACAATATCGTCGTAATACGTGTTATTAGGTTTTCCACCTCCTTTGGGTTCACAGATAATTTCCTACTTACTCATTTGTTTTACACCATTATGTTACCCTTTAAAAAGTAGTACACGTATGATCATAAATAAAAATTTTCAATATGTCCGTGTACTTTTAAGAGTTTATCTCGTTTTAAAATGTGTTTTTATACAGAGGGATCGTAAGGCCTGGGTAGAAAGTGGAGAGGTCTCTGTTGGTTACAATGATCAAAGAAACCGTCTGGAACTCTTTACAGATATGTGTTTGTATATATAGAGAAAGTAAACATGGTTAAGAACGTATGTCTTATCTGTGTTAGATAGGACATCAAACGAAAAGGATGAGTGTTATATAGAGTCTCTACCTAGGTATAGTACGTGAGTAAGCAAAACTGCAACGTATCACAAGACACCGTCAAAGAGGTGTTAAAGAATTAAGTGATAACTACCGGTGTTAGCAATATATAAGTCTGAATAGTACTTTCCTTTAAGACTGTGTACGATGTTATACCTACTTGATGTTTCCGTAATACGATTGATTTTAATCAGTGCCTTCGTGTTTATACGATACTAAGATGGGTGTATTCCATAAATCAGTTAAATATATTTGTCTTACCATCAACAGTCCCCAATACTCATCTCCCTTACTCTATGATAAATCGTTTCCCATGTCTCGAAGGTAAAACGTTCTACTTTTTTCAAAGTTTCTACTTACCGTCACTAGCCACATGTTACACTTACATGAATTACGGTGACTTGACATGTGAATTTTTACCAATTTTTTATATTTAACACAATACACATAAAATGTTACTGATTTAAGAAAAAAATGGTTTCTTCTTTTAACTTCGGTTTACTCCTCCTCCTACTCCTCTTTACTGTCCTAGGATAAACGTAAAGACTTTCTCGTGTGACCGAAGTAATATCACTTCTCCCTTTCCATTCCACTTCCGTTCTTCCCCAGGACTATCCTCCCATAATCCTCTCGAGCGTCCTCTACTACTACCGATCTTGACCCGAGTATTACTTTCATTTTCTCTCTTCATCTGTTTAAGTTCTCTATAAATCCTCCGTCAAAGTAATCTTACACCTACGAATTTTACCTCTTTATTACAACTCCTAGTAAAATGACGACACATATGGACATACCCTACTACTCCATCTCTTTTCTCCTTCTCTTCACCCGAAATTTCTCTTTCACTACTCAGATCACTCCCTGTACCGTTGACGCTCTATGGACGTCCTGTGCGTTGTCGTGTATGCCGGTCATCTATTACATGTACCGACCCCCCAAGGTTCCACTGTGTCACCGTTTCTTATACGGATAGTCACATCCTCTACGTTCTCTGTGTCCACGGTAGGGACTCAACCCTTGTAGGGGACCCCATCCTACACCGTTGGGTGAGGTCATAAGAACGGATCTTCTCAGGTACCTGTCTCCTCGGAACACCCGATAACAGGTACCCCAGTGTTTCTTAGTGTGTGTTGAGTAATATGTATCATCACTTTCGAGTCTTCTATCAAAACCTTGATTCCTGTACCTGAACTCTGAGATAGTATACTCACTGTAAGTTAGGTAAGTAGGTATCTACTCTACTGGGTCCCTCACATATCTCGTTCTTGTCTCCTCTTAGATCATAATTTTTTCGTTTGTTACAATCTGTCTTCCTTTGGACCCTTCCTCTTGACTCTTCACCGGTTTCTCTTAACTTTTGACTCTTATATCCGAGTACTTTTGGTTTCTCTTTTTATAAAGTTCTTCCTCTTAAACCAGTTGTGACAGTTTACGAAACCGTGTATCTAAGTTTTCATAGGTGACCTATTTCGTTATGTCTTCAGTCACCGCTTACACCGTTTCCCTAAAGTCCCCCTACACCCAGGTCTATGGTCTCCACCCTCTTACTTCGCCCCCTCTGACAGTCAAATCTGTTTGCAAACACAATACTTGTTCTCTCTATCTCACCCCTAACACCCTTCCGTACCTATGTTCCTGGAATAAAAAAGTTTGTCCTCACGAAACGAAGATAAAATACTTTTATCATTCCCTCTCCTACTTCTACTTCCTTTTTCAATTTTCCTCTATCTTAATGAAGGTCTACTTCTCTGTGGAACATCCCTGTGAGTATTTTCCTCCTTCCTACTTACCTCTACACCCACAACACCCACGCCCACAACTAATGTGTGGTCAAACGACCACACATCAACCCCCCGTAAAGGTTTTGACTCAAAGTAAAAGAAACACTACATCTTTCATTTTAGTGAACTTTTCTTGATCTACCTTTCATCCACAGTCCCCAATTTCCTTTTGAATTCACCTTACCTCTTCAAAACTTTACTGATGAACCGTCTTTTTCCCTTCTCTTGTCTTCGCTAGCTCCTTTAAATACTTTCCGGGTCTACTTCGGCTTCGGAGACTTAATCACTGTCTTTAGATGTGAGGTTTCTACAAGTTGTCTGGTCCGAGTCCGAGTCTTTTCTTTTTGTGTAAAGGGTCCGACCATACAGTCGTCCTATTGAAAACTGAGTGTCTGTCTGATTTCTTTCTCCTTCTGTCCGGTAAGTTCTAACCGTCCACGGTCCGAATTATTTGGTCCCTTGAATGTGTACTCTGAACAGAATCCACGAGTGTTCTACGTATCTAGAGACGTGTATGGACGGTCATAGAAGTCAAATATATCTCCGTAATTACCCCAAGTCAGTGTATCTATACCAGGTTCATCAGAGTTGTTGTGTAACGAGATATTCTGACACAGAAACGTTTGTCGAGGGTGACACTCTTGTCTTCTTGTATGCAAAGTTCCTGTCCCTTCCCCCACCTCTCGGAGACTAACGGACCCAGGTGGAATACCCAGTTGACCATCAGTGTACAAGAGTTACTGGAGGTTGTTGTTGTCTCGTTTTCTTACCCCGTAGACTATTCTCACTTCAACTTTATTAGAACTTGGATTTTACTCATCTCCTCTTTCCCGACAACTTATCTGATCCACCACCAGAAACACTCCCATTGTGTGACCCTCCCTGATTGGTAGTTTCGTCTTTCCTATCCTTACTCCCACAACTGATGACTGACAGTAAAGTCTTTAGTTCGTTAAGGTCCATAACTGTTCCAGGGGTATCGGTATCTGTGCCTACTACCTTCATTTCCTGAAACCGGTACCCACTAGTTCCTTGATTCAACGATTTTGACATAAACAAGGGGACTTACAACTTCATCGTCTCACCTTTCCTTTTGGTACTCGTTCAGGAGTTACTTACTTCGTTCTCTGTTCTTCTCGTCCACGATATTTGGATTTTAATCATTCTTAAAAAAAAATGATCTTTTGTCTCTTATTTACGACTCCTGGAGAACAGGACTTGAACCTTACACCTTCTTAACTTTTGGGGTGTATCCTTTTTGTAGAAGTCCCTCTCTGTTTGAAGTCATTTCAAGTCTCTGACCCCTTTCCACATCCTACGAAAGTATCGGGGTCCCGTGTTACTTTTCTAGACTTATAAGTATCTAATTACCTTCCAACTCAGTCGGTTTCTCTTCGGTTTTTTTTCATCTTTCTTGTACTCTTTGTTTGGTTTTTGTTTTGAAAATTCACGAGTGTCGTGGCCATCATTGGTTCTCTGTGTGTCTCCACAGTAACTAAATCATTGGTGGGACATACACGGACGATTCAACGAAGTCAGAACAGGTTGAGAAACACTGGGATACCTGACGTCGGATGGTCCGAGGAGGCAGGTACCCTAAAAGGTCCGTTCTCATGACCTCACCCCACGGTAACGGAAGAGGCTCACTTGTGAGATGCACGACTGTTTTCTTGATTTGGGTTATCGAGGGTCCACATATCTTCCTTAATCCCATTAGCCATCTTAGGGACATGGTTGACCTAACGAAGTACCTCCCATGAACAGATGTCCGGTCGCTCTCTGTTCCTTAATGTCGTTAGTAGATCTGTCTCCACTTGGACCTTTTCAGTCGTTAATTGGGAAAGGGGTACACGTTTAAAAAGAAGAAGCCACGAGACGACAGAGTACCAGGCAAGTGGGGTTTGAGTTTCTGGCATTAACTTTCTTCGTAGTCCCTTTAGACTGAAAGATGTAACGGAAGTAAAGATCGAGGGGTAACCCCAGTTAGAGAGTAGACTACTTAAGACAAAGATTTAAATAGAAGACAACACGTGGAACGGTCTTAGTACCTTTCTTTATGAAAAAATTTTGAACCGTTTCTCTCAAAAAAAAAAAACATAAACGGTGTGACACTGGGTCACTGTGATCATTATTTCTTGGGTGTACAGATATGTCTTCTACGTCCAAGTCAGGGACCCAGTCCTTCTAGGGGACCTCCTCCCGTACCGTCGGGTGAGGTCATAAGAACGGACCTCTCAGGGTACCTGTCTCCCCGGACTGTTCGACGTCAGGTAGCCCAGCGTTTCTCAACTTACACTGACTTCACTGAATCGTGTGTCGTGTGTGCACTAGGCACACTTCGTTCTCCTTACACCGAGGACCGTGACTTAAGGGTACCGTCAAGAGTATCGTCAGTCATTACAGTGGTTCATCTGACATCGACTCTATATTAGAGACAGGAGTGGTAAGTCCAATTCCGTCCGAGTTTTGGGACTGTATAAAGGTTTTTATAATCCTTATTCAAAAACTAATCTACACAACATGGTAACCTGAGGAGTTTTCAATGTCTTTCTGTGAAATAGTGAGGACAATAAACAGAGGAACTTTCTGACGTAGCACGTTAATGAATCACGAATTAAACCCATCGTACTAGATATCCGAAAACTGAATGATTAGATGTTTCTACCTTCAGGTAAATTCTCTTCCATAGACCCTTATCTTCGACCAATGAAGTCAAATTGGTTTATACTTTCTGGTGTACTTCTTCTCTTCAACTGAACGACTATGAAACCAAGGACCTCACAGTTCTAGTCAACGGAAATACTGAAACACAAAAGAAACTACCAAAGCCTCATAAAAAAAAACGATTTTACTAAAATAATCTGTACTTGTTTACGAACGAATTCCTAAAATACGGGTTTAAACAAGACCAAAATTCCCTTAGAAAATACTCTTCTATAAATAAAAGGAAAGTTTATATAATGCATTCAAATACGACGACTCAAGACTGTTCAATAAACAATGATGAGTAGAAAAGTGGAAGGTGAAGACTTTGACATTGTACACATTTTCCTTCCTCACACTCAATGTGTACAAGAAAAACTCCTTCACACTGTAGAAAAATACCAACACCCCGCACCACACTCCGACTCTTTTAGTTCACATGTTGAATTTCGTCTCGAGTCTTATGGTATTATAAGAGACGGGTACGGGAAAAGAGAAATACTTGGACATGAGTAGGAGTAGAACGGGTCACCTGTTTACACACAACTTGTGGTCGATACCCGGTCCCTGACAAGATCCGAACTCTCTCTGTCACCCCGTCGGTTCTGGAACCGAGGACAAGAGTATTTGTTTTTCTCTGTCGATCGTACTGTTTTGTCCACATAATTAGTTAATGAATAAAGTCTACCACTTTCATGCTTTTCTTTCACTTTGTCCCTTTACTCTCTCTGAACGTCAGTTCCTTTAAGAGAGACTCCTCCTCTGTAAATTTGATTCTGAACTTACTGTTCTTCCTTGATCGGAAAGTTTCTACAGTCCTCACTCAAAGGGTCCACTACCTACTTGAGCTTGCACTTCTACTTACACTGTATAAGCTCCCGGACTTCTCCCGGTCCTTGTGTCACTTCTTCCTAGAATAAGATTTGTCCACCTCTTTGATACTTAACTCTACCCCACCCTCACCCTCGTCCTTCCGGTCAATTCTCGGAGAACCCCAGAACTGAAGGGACCCCTGAGGTTGTCATTTCATAGAGGGACGTTCCGTCCTCTGGATCCAAGCTAGGAACCCAACCGTTCTAGGGGACCTCTTCCCTTACCGTTGGGTGAGGTCATAACAGACCTCTTAAGGTACGTGTCTTCGGACCTCCCCAGTGTCTCTCAGTCTGTGTTGATTGTGAAAATGACCCCTTCCAGTCCCTTCATTGTTACCACGAACTTAAACCTCTTTCATCACCTATACCTCTCTTCCCTTTATAAACCCTCTTTTTGGGTTATCCTGAAAGACTATCTGTTCTCCATTCATTATTCTGATCCGACTTTACTGACCCAAAAAAAACAAACAGACCGATGAACAAACAAAAGCAGACTCGACGAACCATCTACCATCATGTAAATTGACTTTGCCCCTTTCGTCCCCGTCCCTCTATGTACGACCTGTCACGTTCTTTTTTTTTTTTTTTGTCACCCAAAAGTTTGTGTCATTTACATTCTGCGGGTAATCGGTAGGTTTACTCTGTGACTCCTTTGACTTTCGATATGTTGAGACCCATATCGAGACCCGTTCCTTGTCTAATCTTCGAGTCGGTATCCGTCTACCATTGATTTCGGCACTCTAATTTTCCTTAGCTCATTCTGTCTCATTTGTCTTTGTTCTTTCTTTCCACCAGGTTCCTAGTTCGGGGTTCCGAGAGTATAAGAGAAAGACTTTTGATCCTTAAATTTTTAATGTATGAGACAGTTGGGAAATTGTCTCTCAATACGTTCTTGTTTCTCAATATTACCTATAGAATCTATGTTTTCTTAGGATACTGTAAACCAACTGTTAAGTACGTACACCATAAACAAACACTTTTATGGCTCGATATATACCTGGTTAAGGGTATTTTTGTTTATTGCTACGACGAAATAACGATGTGCAACTGGAAGCTGATTAGTGTTGGTCTAGACCTTTTTGTGTTTCACTACCGTGAACCAAAGAAACTTGTGATCTCCCTCTATATATGTCGATGTGTTAATGAGAAAATGGTATCTTAGTATCTTATAATTTTTAAAACTATAAGAACGTTAGTAACTCTTTAATTAGTATAGAATTGTCATTTTATTTAATGTGTATAAACCTTTCATTGGGTTAAAGAGACAATTTGGTCCAAAACGACTTTTCGATAAGTATATACAAATAATATACGATATAAAAGGTCACTGTAGAATTAGTAAAAAGAGAACCCGTTTCACTTCGCTATTATGTCTTTAGCCCGGTAAAAATAAATCTCTTCGTAGTCAAGAAGGAGGGTTCCTTAAGACCATTATACGAGTAACATTAGACTTCACAGTTTTCGAAACTGAGACCTGGAATACAGACACCTGCGACCCTTGCACGACCTGAAGTAGTGCAAGTCACAAAAAGTCCACTGAATTTCCAATAACCGTGACTGAAGTAAGACCCGAAAAATAAACGGGTTATTTTACGAGAAGTTGAAACGATCCATTAGTGTATCTATACATCACAAAAGTACTAACGAACCCCGTCGATCTTTTGAAAGGGAAATAAATGAAACCATTAGAAAGGTTCCTTGTATGAGATTTCACAGGAGAAAAGGACTAGTTTCCAACTTATACTCGGACTAGGTTGTTGAGAGTCGGATGGTTTATGAAAGAAACTGGAACATTGATTAAATTATTCAGGAGGAAAGACATTGAAGTTGTGACTTTACGAAGACCATTAACTTCCCCCTTTTTTATAGAAAAGATAAGTATCTCTTCATTAGATCATATCCTTTTCTCCACTAAAAGACTTTAGTTTGACGACACTTAGGACTGAAACCTAGTACAATTAATTTACATACCTTCACTAGTAAAGTCTGTATATAGTTTAGTAATACGACTTGTTTGAATTTGGTTACAATGTACTGTTAATATAGAGGTTTTATTTGGGATTGAAGTAGAGGTGACCACCACTTCCGTTTGTAATGAAACGGAAAGACTTGATAATAAAAGAAAAGAGATTTAACTTTAGTGTTGGAAAATCTTAACACCTCAACTAAGTCTATAACATCCCTTTCGTAGATCGAATCGAGGATCCCTTTTTTCGTAAGGTTCAAGGGACCCAGAGGGAGAGGAAGGTACACTTTACGAGATATTTTGTTGTGACATTTAGTATATAAGTGTCTAACGTACGATACTCCGTAACCAGTTCACGACCCCAACACATGTCTTACACTGGACTCGACGTAGCGTCGATATAACAGGACACGAGATGTCCTGTTCCTATATATATCCTGGAAAGGTTCACTAGTTGGTGAGTATTTATACCCGAGCACTCAGTCCTCTCGTCTCTCCACCGTAACCTTCAGACGACTGCTGACGATAGGGACCTCCTTACTGAAGGGGAAAGGGAGGTGTTTACATTTAAGGTGGAGGGATGAGCGTACTTCCAGGTCAAGTCTAGGAGGAAAAAGGTTCTCTATAAGGGCTGGATTTATTTGAGTGGAGAGGTTTGTGGAGATTGTAAATGGGTTAAGTTAGTAGACCGTTAAGTACGGACCGTAAGGATGAATTGGGAAAGTAAATGGGTAGAGAGGGGTCGGTCCATCCAAGAATTTTCCGTGTCAACTATAATACAGTATAAAACATCACGAATTGAAATTATATACAGTATCACGAGATGTACTCCATCCGACACAAATCTACATAAAGGTACAGTCAAAAGTAAGTCAAATGAAACACCATACGTCGAACTGTTACTTTGAGTACGTGTAATTGACACATCCATCAAATCTGGTAAGACTCCTGTTGTAGACTTTAAATAGAGAAGATAAATTTGGTATCTAAGTATTTTTCTTTCTTGGGTTTTCGTATCGTATAATGCGAATGTAAACATGGTATATGAGACCATAGAGACGGTACTAAAAACTACTCATAAGTGAAAGTAAACCTTGTCTAATCAATGGTACTACATTACTAATAGTGAGTGTCTATTTTATGTCGTCTTATATACTATTTATGAAAGTAGTGGTCGTTCGGTAAAAAAAATTTGGAGAACAGTTTAGAATAATTGTCATTTCTTTTCATACTCACCATTACACTGTGACATTTTGAGACTCTCAACCGTAAATACTGAGGTAAAAATGTATGTATCTTACCTTTGTCTGTTACTTTAAAATAGTAATAAAAAGAAAAAATAACTTCCTATTAACGAAATGTCTTAAAACAATAAAAGACAGTTTGGAGTTGCACTTAATCGGTATCCATATGTATATAGGGGAGGGAAAACTTGGAGGGAGGGTAGAGGGAGGGGTAGGGTGGGGGATCCAACTATGTCTCGGGGACAAACTCAAAGGACTCGGTATGTTGTTTAAGGGTAACCGATAGATAAAGTGTATACCATTACATTCAAAGATCCAATGAAAAAGGTATGTCGAATGGGAGAGGAGGGGAGAGGGGTACAGGTATTCAGATAAGAGATATAGACAAAGAGGTGACGACGGGACATTTATTTAAGAAGTCATGGTAAAAAGATCTAAGGTATATGTATACAATCTAGTGCTATAAAAAGAAAAAGAAAGACTGAGTGAAGTGAGATATATTATTTAAGATCCAAGTAGGTGGAGTAGTCTTGACTGAGTTTACGTAAGGAAAAATACCGAGACATATATATGGTGTTGAAGAAATAAGTAAGTAGACAGCTACCTGTAAATCCAACGAAGGTACAAGATCGATAACATTTATCACGACGTTACTCGTTACCCTATGTACACAGAAAAAGTTGGGACCAAAGACGTCCCATACACGGATCCTCACTCTAAAGACCCAGTATACCACTAAAATAAGGGTCATAAAATTCCTTAGAGGTATGGTAGAAAGCATCACCGACATAGTTAAATGTAAGGGTAGTTGTCACGTCCTCACAAGGGAAAGGAGGTGTCGGAGAGGTTCGTAGATGACAAACATCTTGAAAAACTACTACCGGTAAGACTGGTCACACGCCACTGTAGAGTAACACCAAAACTAAACGCAAAGAGGTTATTACTCGCTACAACTCGTAGAAAAGTACACAAACATTCGGTAGACATACAGAAGGAACCTCTTTACAGACAAATCCAGAAAAGGGGTGAAAAACTAACCCGGCAAGCAAAGGACCGTAACTCAACATACTCGACGAACATATAAAACTTTTAATTAGGAGACAGTCAACAAAGTAAACGATAATAAAAGAGGGTAAGACTCCCAACAAAAAAGTGGAACGATATCAAAGGAAACGACACGTTTTCGAAAATTCAAATTAGTCCAGGGTGAACAAATGAAATCAAAAATAAAGGTAATGAGATCCTCCACCCAGTATCTCCTAGAACGAAACTAAATACAGTAGCTCACAAAACGACTACAAAAGGAGATTCTCAAAATATCAAAGACCCGAATGTAAATCCAGAAATTAGGTAAAACTCAAATACAAACACACACCACAATCCTTTACAAGATTAAAGTAACAAAATGTACATCGTGGCAAATAACTTCTCCGACAGAAACGGGGTAAAATATAAGAACGGAGGAAACAGTTTTTATTCCGTAGGTATTCACATACCCTAATAAAGACCCGATAAAGGTAACCAGATACAAAGACAAAAACACAGTCATGGTATGACAGAATTACTGACATCGAAACATCATATTATACTTCAGTCCTTCCAACTAAGGAGGTCGAGGTGAGAAGAAAGAGTTCTGACGATACCGATAAGTCCCAGAAAACACAAAGGTATATTTAACACTTAAAAAAACAAGATCAGACACTTTTTACGGTCACCATTAAAATATCCCTAGTGTGACTTAGACATCTAACGTAAACGAACATATCAGTAAAAGTTTTATAACTAAGAAGGATGGGTCCTTCTACCTTATAGAGAGGTAGACGTATACAGTAGAAACTAAAGAAAGTAATCACAGAATATTAAAAGAAACATGTCAAGAAAACAGAGGAATCCATTCAAATAAGGATCTATAAATTAAGAAAAACAACGTTACCACTTATCCTAACTAAGGGATTAAAGAGAAAGACTAAAAAGTAACAATCATATATCTTTACGTTCACTAAAGACACATAACTAAAACATTAGACGTTGAAACGATTTAAGTGACTAATCGAGATCATTAAAAGGTTATTGATAGAAATCCCAAAAGATACATGTCATAGTACAGTAGACGTTTGTCACTCTCGAAATGAAGAAAAGACCTGATCTAAGGAAAATAAAGAAAAAGAAGAGACTAACGACATCGATCCTGAAGGTCTTGATACAACTTATTATCACCACTTTCATCTGTGGGAACAGAACAAGGACTAGAATTCTTACGAAAGTCAAAAAGTGGTAACTCTTATTACAAACGACATCCGACTAGTATATACCGGAAATGATACAACTCCGTCAAAGGAAGATACGGGTAAAAGACTTCTCAAAATTAGTATTTACCCACGACTTAAAACAGTTTCCGAAAAAGACGTAGATAATAGTATACCAAAAATAGAAAGTTAACAATTATACCATATAGTGTAATTAAATAAACATATATAACTTCTTAGGAACGTAAGGACCTTATTTGGGTTGAACTAGTACCACATACTTGAAAAACTACACAAAGACTTAAGACAAACGATTTTAAAACAACTCCTAAAAACGTAGATACAAGTAGTCACTACAACCGGACATCAAAAGAGAAAAACACAACAGACACAGACCAAAACAACAGTGCCACTAACAGGAGTATCTTACTCAAACCTTCACAAGGAAGGAGACGTTAAGAAACTTTTTCAAAATCTTCCTATCCGTAATAGATAAGAGATTTACAAATTATTTTAAGAGGACACTTTGGTAAACCAGGACCCGAAAACAAAAACCCTCTAAAAGTTAGTGTTGAAGTTAAAGTCACGAATATTAACCCAACAAGTATTAAAGACAAAGAAGGACCAAGTCAGAACCCTCTAACTTTAATAGATTCTTAGACAGGTAAAGAAGGTAAGAAGGTCCAAAAGGCAAGATAACGGTATATCAACAAGTATTATCAGAGTATTAGGAAACACAAAGACGTAACAGACCACAATGGAGAGGAAAAAGTAAAGAGTAAAACAACTAAACTAAGAAGAGAGAAAAAAGGAACTCAGACCGATTTCCAAACAGTTAAAACAAATAGAAGAGTTTCCTTTTCGAAAATGAAAATAATTAGAAATGAGAACAAAGAAAGAAAAAGTAAATAAAGACGAGTCTAGAAAGAAGAAAGGAAGATGACTAAAACACCCGAAAAACAAGAAGAAAAAGGTCAACAAAATCCATTTTAATCCAACAGATAAGTTACAAAAAGGACAAAGAACTCCATCCTAACATAACGTGATATTTGAAGGGAGAATCTTGACGAAAACGACGTAAGGTATCCAAAAGTCAACAGTACAAAAGTAACAGTAAACAAAGATCTTTAAAAAAATAAAGGGAAAACTAAAGAAGTCATTGTACAACCAATAAATCTTTGCACAACAAATTGGAGGTACACAAACACAAAGATTGTCAAAAAAAGAGCGTCAACTACAGATCAGAGTATCGTAACAGTAGTCTCTTCTACGAACTATACTAAAGTTAAAAGAATTTAAATGACTCCAAACTAAACACTGTGTTCTACATCACATAGGACCTCTGACAAGGTACACGTGAACTCTTCTTCCAAATAAGAAGACGTAAACCTACCTTACAGAACTTCTAAAGTTACTTTAGGTAGAGTACATTACATGGTAAATTGATTCTGAACACAAAGGAATAATTAAAAGACAAAACTACTAAACAGGTAACGACACTCACCCCAAAATTTCAGAGGATGATAATAACACGATGACTGTCAAAGAGGAAAATACAGACAATCACAAACAGAATACATAATTCCAAGAGGATAAACCCCACGTATCTATAAATATTAACAATACAGAAGGAGAACCTAACTAGGGAACTAGCAATACATCGAAGGAACGAATAGAGAACATTAGAAATAAAATTCCAGATAAAACAGACTATACTCCTGACGATGACATCGAAAGAAAACGAAGGGTAAACGTACCTTGTATAAAAAGGTAGGAGAGTGAAAGTCAGATATACGCAGAACTCCAGAAATCACCCAAAGAGCATTTGTCGTATATATACCCAGAACAGAAACATAGGTAAGTCGGTCAGATACAGAAAACAAACTCCGTAAATTAGGTAAATGTAAATTTCATTAATAACTATATTGTTTCCAGGCAGATCAGTTCCGATACCAAAAAGGTGATCAGTACCTACTTACATTCTCAACCTGATATGTCTTTCGTCTCGTGACTTCTTAACTACGAAAACTTGACACCACAACCTCTTCTGAGAACTCTCAGGGAACCTGACGTTCCTCTAGGTTTGTCAGGAGGATTTCCTTTAGTCAGGACCCACAAGTGACCTTCCCGATTACAACTTCGACTTGGAGATTATGAAACCTTCCCCTACTGTCTCCTACTCTATCAACCTAGTTTAGTGACTAAGTTACCTGTACTCAAACCCACTTGAGACCCTCGACCACTTCCTGTCCCTCCGGACTTCACGACACCAAGTACCCCAACGTTTCTCAACGTGTGCTGATTCACTGACTTGACTTGACTACAAGGAAAACGGTAAAAGAATTAACAAACCCCAACTAAAACATCTAGAAAAAAAGAAGAGAACATAAAGAACTGATATATTCAGAGAAATTGTAAACAACATTTCGACCAAACCACCATGACTTAAGAGAATTGAACACGAACTTCAAAAAATAAAGAGGTAGTCAAAACTTACTCTAGGAACGACACATGGTATTAGAACCAACATCTAAAAAGGGAAAGTCAAGAAATTAATATAGGACGGTAAGAGAAGATCAGACGTCTCAAAGACGACTTTCTAGTCGACAATTCACATACCCCAAAGGGAGCATACAATGAACAACGAAGAGGGAACGACGAAAGTTATAAGAAAGAACCACAAATCAGAAACAATCAAACTAATCATACACAGAATCACACAAAGAGGAACCCAAATAGGACACACCCTGAGACACGGTGAACCTGAGCTAACTGATAAAGGAAAAGGTACCACCCCTTTTAAAGTTGATATTAGAGAAGTTTTTAAAAGAGTAAAGGAAAGAAAAAAAGAAGAAGAAGACCCTGGGGATATTAAGCTTACAAACACGAAAACTATAACAGGGTCTCCAGAGCCTCTGATAGAAGTCAAGAAAAGTAAGAAAAATGAAATAAGACGAGAAGTCTTCAATAAAAGTGGTAAAATAGAGGGTCGAGTGACTAAGCAAAAAGACGAAGTCTATAACACGATAACCAAGGAAGATACGACGACGACGACGACGATTCAGCGAAGTCAGTACAGGCTGAGACACGCTGGGGTATCTGCTGTCGGGTGGTTCGAGACGGTAGGGACCCTAAGAGGTCCGTTCTTGTGACCTCACCCAACGGTACAGGAAGAGGTTACGTACTTTTACTTTTCACCTTCACTCCAGCGAGTCAGCACAGGCTGAGAAGCACTGGGGTATCTGACATCGGCTGGTCCGAAAAGGCAGGTACCCTAAAAGGTCCGTTCTCATGACCTCACCCTACGGTAGTGGAAGAGACCTAAGGAAGATTTCATAAAAATTAAAGTCATTAGTCTAACAGACAGAGACTTACGAATAAGAAATTAAAGATCCAGAAACAATTAACTAAGAACGTAAAAGAGGTAAAACAAAGATTCCAAAAACTAGTAGAAATGATAGTAATAAGATTTAAGAAAAAGCCCATCAAACGGATAAAGGAGAAGTAAATAAACCTGAAGACACAAAGATCAAACAGGTAAACACATCATAAAGAGACAGAAAAGTAATAAAAAAAAAATTACATAACACAAACTCCGGAGGAAAAGGGTCTGAAGTTCCAACTTAAGAAAGAAGGAAAACCAGATGGGAAGATTCCAACCAGGTCACCAAACACATTCGAAACATATCTCACTCTAAACACGACTCAAAAACAAACAAACGAACAAAAAGAAGACTACCAGTTCCGACTCACTCCACCATTAGGACAGACAACTACTGACCCAAACTTAAAAACAAAGTAAACAACAAATCTCCTCCGTGGGACGTGTCCCACGATGACCACCAACCCACTACGACCCAGAACATAAGTCCACCAAAGGAAACACACTCAGAGTGATAAACTATGAGGGATCCCAATCAAGAGGCCATCAGATCCCAGAACCTCAGTCACGAGGGTGAAGTTTTCGAGTCCCGAACTTGAGAGGGGGAAGTCGTATGTGTCTCCGTCGTTACTCTGACAAGGATAGTAATAAATAATAATTTTGACGTCTTATTTTCCCACGACTTCGACCTTATTCCTCCGAGGAGTTCCAGTACCACCTATTTCTGAGTGGGTACTTTATTTAGTGGAGAAGGGGTTCACAGTTTGGTATTATGTTCTTTCAGTAACAGGATTTAGAAATCCTAAATCCTGTTGATTTAGTGTCTCGTTGAGACACTACACTAGGTGCACGTTACACCGAGACAAAATCCGACCGGGGTAAGGGAAATTCCTCGTGGATCTGTTCCAAGGTACAAGGAGTTTGTTTGTTATGTCCTTACACGGAAGTTTATGATTCATAATATTACCTTCGTTGTAATAAAAATTTACTCACCATACCATTAATAAAGAATTTCTTATGAGTCCGTTTCCACTGTCATTTTTATTTTTAAATTAATTTTTTTATTTATTTATTTACGTCTTTTTGTAAGTCTATAGAGAATCGACGACTGAGTTTGTAAATTAACTATAATAGAAGATTTAAGATGTGGTAAAGAGGGAGGAAAGTATATGTTAAGGAATTTACCCACCAGAAATGGGTGAATTAGGTAAAAGGTTAAGAACGGTGAACTAGAGAAACTTTTAGAAGATATGAGACCGAAGATAAAAGAGTCAGGTAAGTTGATCTGATCATAGTAATTAACTTGAACTGGGTGTAAAGTAAAAAGAATTGATGATAAGTCTTAACCTCTTCCTTTACCACTGGGTAGGTCATAAGACCGGACCTCTCGGGGTACCTGTCTCCTCAGACCTCCCGATGTCAGGTGCCCCAGAGTTCTCGGTCTATACTGAATCACTGATTTGATGGTGGTGGTGATAAGTCTTACACTACAACGATTAACGAAGGACGAATTTTACGAGAGGAAACACTAGAACACACTGACGAGTCGGAACAAAATCAAGAAAGTACGAAAAATCCGGGAAGAAACGAACAGGTAGGTAAACATCTATAAGGAATTTCGAGTCTCCCAGGGGAGTGGGGAGTCTAGAGTCTGGTTACCAAGTAGATGAGGATTTCGAAGAAATAGTGGAATTCCGAATACCTAGGGTTCAGACACAGGGGAGGATACACGAGACAGTGAACTTGTGTATAGATACAGATTACTAGGTGTACTTAAAAGGGAAAATTACATTAAGACAGGTCTCGACGTCTTTGTTTTGACTGGAAGAGCAGGGTTAAAAAAATAAAAAAGACGTCAGACATGAATCATAGAACTCAAGTAGAACCAAAAGAGGAACAGGAGGTTTAGGACAGTCAAAGATAGTAATGAAAAGGTATCTTTCAGAATATCTAGTAAATAAAAAAGATTAGGATGACGGTGAAAATTTTAGATGTGAGGTTTGTGAGTACATTGACATACTCAGAAATTTAACCCAGAGAAACCAACCAACCAAAAGAAAACAAACAAACCACAAACCAAAACCAGGGATCAGATAGGGTAGTCAAGTCAAGTCGACGAGTCAGTACAGGTTGAGACGCTGGGGTACTTAGCGTCGTACGGTCCGGAGGGACAGATAGTGGTTGAGGGCCTCAAATGAGTTTGAGTACAGGTAGCTCAACCACTACGGTAGGTCGGTAGAGTAGGAGACGGTAGGGGAAGAGGAGGACGGGGGGTTAGGGAGGGTCGTAGTCTCAGAAAAGGTTACTCAGTTTAGAAGTGTACTCCACCGGTTTCATAACCTCAAAGTCGAAGTCGTAGTCAGGAAGGTTACATGTGGGTCCTGACTAGAGGAAATTCTACCTGACCAAACTAGAGGAACGTCAGGTTCCTTGAGAGTTCTCAAAAGAGGTTGTGGTGTCAAGTTTTCGTAGTTAAGAAACCACGAGTTGAAAGAAGTGTCAGGTTGAGAGTGTAGGTATCCACTGGTGACCTTTTTGGTAACGAAACTGATCTACCCGGAAACAACCGTTTCATTACAGAGACGAAAAATTATACGACAGGTCTAACCATATTGAAAGGAAGGTTTCTCATTCACAGAAAATTAAAGTGTCGCCGGTAGTGGTAGACGTCACTATAACCTCGAGTCTTTTTTTTATTTCAGACTGTGAGAAAGGGCTAGATAAATGGTACTTCACTACCCTGGTCTACGGTACTAGAAGCAAAAGACTTACAACTCGAAATTCGGTTGAAAAAGTGAGAGGAGAAAGTGAAAGTAGTTATCCAAAAAATCAAGGAGAAGTGAGAGACGGTATTCCCACCACAGTAGACGTATAGACTCCAATAAAGAGAGTCTTTAGAACTAAGGTCAAACACGAAGAAGGTCGGGTCGCAAAGAATACTGCATGTGACATATCTTCAATTTATTCGTCCCACTGTTATATGTCGGAACTGCATGAGGAAAAGGATAAACCTTGGTCAGACAAAAAGGTACAGTTCGAGATTGACAACGAAGGACTGGACGTATATTCAAAGAGTTCTCCGTCCAGTCCACCAGATCATAAGGGTAGAGAAAGTCTTAAAAGGCGTCCAATAACACTAGGTGTGTCAGTTTCCGAAACCGTATCAGTTATTTCGTCTTCATCTACAAAAAGACCTTGAGAGAACGAAAAAGCTACTAGGTCTTCGTGTCGTCGACGCTGTCTGGTGCGTCGGTTCTCCTCGATGGGGTGCGAGTTCCAGTCCCCAGCTGGTTCTCACGGTCCGACGCTGCCGCGTCCTTACCGGTTTTCCTTGATAGGGTGCAGGCTCCAGTCCCCGCGGCCGGGTCTCCTCGATGGGGGGGCCGGTTCCAGCCCCGCCACCGACTCTCCTCGTTGAGGTGCAGGTTCCTCGTCGCCGACGTACCCACGTCCTCCCACCTTTCCTCGATGAGGTGCAAGTTCCAGTCCTACCCGTTGGAGGAGGTTCCATTCCTCGTCGTCGACGCAAAACGACCTCGTCGGCACTTCTCCATGGGGTGCAGGTTCCATTCTCTTTGGGTTTATTCTGCCATCCACAACATTTTCCCGTAGTCTCCCGTCTGTGTGACTTTGGTATTAGTATCTTTTGATCGGTTAGACTAGTGTGTCTGACGTCGGTACAGATTGAGTTACGTTGATTCGGTACGGTACACCCCGGTGGGTTCTGCCTGTCCAGTACCACCTCTCCAGATTACCTTACATCAGGTGACCTCTTCCCTTACCGTTTGGTGAAGTCATAAGAAGGGGTACTTGTCATACTTTTCCGTTTTTACTATCCTATGACTTTCCCCTTGAGGGACCCAGCCATCTACGGGGTATACGATGACCTCTAGTCACCTCTTTATTGAGGTCTTTCTTGCTTTCCTACCTCGGTTTCGTTTTTGTTATGGGTCAACACCTACACTGACCACTATCTTCGTTCCAGACTACGCCATTTCTCGTTATGACGTATCCTTGGACCTTGCAATCCAGGTACTTAGTTCCGTTTAACCTTCCCCAGTTTGTCCTCTACCGTTCTCACTTGCAGCTGTAAAATCCTTAGTCACTTGATTTTACCTGACCTTACCCACTTAAATTGAGTCTACTGGTAATATAGACGATGACACCCGTCCTTAGGGAATCTTCAGATAGGATATGTGTGAGAATGTCCGTTTGTTGTTGTTGTTGTTGTTGTGATTTCACTACGTCTTGTCGAGGTAGAACCCCAAACTACAGTAGTTTAAGACAAAGTCTTCTGATAGAAGGTTAAGGAAGGAGAAATGGTTAGGTCAGAACAGAGGGTGGTGAGAGAAGGGATATGTCAGAGATATAACACGTTGTGTCTTGAAGATGAGTCCAACACTAGGAGGTATAAAGTTAACCCTGAAGGGTCCACCGGGTCACCATTTCTTGGATGGACGGTTCGTCCGCTGGACTCAAGTTAGGGACCCAACCTTTCTAGGGGACCTCTTTCTTTACCGTTGGGTGAGATCATAAGACCGGGCCCTTTAGGGTACCTGTCTCCTCGAACCACCAATATCAAGCGTCCCAGTGTTTCTCAACCTACACTGAATCACTGATTTTTTGTTGTTATAAAACTGACTCGAATGAAAAGAAGATATAGGAAAAAATAAATTGAAATAAGGTTCGTTTAAGTTTACATGAGGTAGTTAATTCACAAACGAGTTCGTAGGTTTACCAGATAAAAATTTTTTTGTTAAGTATATTACTTAACGATATTCTTAAGTATATTACAGTTGAAAGTTCCATAATTGTAATAACAAACGAACTTATGATAAGAGAGAAGAAATGGTACAAGTTTCTGGTGAAGGAGATGTCAGAGGGGACTGGAAGGGTCCGGACTATAGGGGGTTTATATGGACCGTATCAAAATCTGTACATTAACTTGTCTTCGTTTTTATAAGGTAAACAAGATATAAAACCTCTTCTTACTGGAGTTACTTTAATTAACGGAAGAGTCTGGGTTTCCTATGTGTATATTTAATTGTCCCTTTCTCCTATATAAAGATCCAATTTTGACCATAATAATCATCTTCTTTATTTATCTTTACTTGTGAGTCTCAATCAGATGAAAGTCACTTTAATTCGGTATCGGAAATGTCATTTAATTCGGATGATCTCAGTTACTTTATGGATAGTGATATCACACACATTATTAGTAATAAAAACAAAAATATTCGAAAAGAGATTAATGTTTTTATTTTTGAACTATGGTATTACCACTTATATACATTAATATATAAAAAGTGTCTTACATATTGTGTTTCTCATTTAGAATACACAAACATACATACGTGTGTGTATCTAACGACCTAGATAAGGTTTCCGGAGACTCCGAGGTGGGTGAGGGGGAGTGGGGTCAAAAATGAGATACACGAAGTCAAGACTATCAAGGATACTAGGCAGAAGTTCAGAAAAGAAAAGAGGACGAGCATAAGAAAGATTAAATAGTGACTTTTTAGAACTTTTACGAAAGTAACTGATCGAGGATATAAAGACGGATTATTGTGTGACTCTGGTCACAGGTCACCCGAAGAGTCTCGTTTCAGAAAACGAGGAGGGAGAGGGGGAGGTTAAGACAGAACAGGATAGTCACCCTTAGAAGGAAAGTATTTCCTAAAGTTACTATTAAGAACAGGATCCTTGATTTTAGTACAAACCACTCAAAGATCAGATAAAAAAAAAAGATAAAAAGTTAGGAATAACTGGTCCTCGGAGAAGATCTTTAGTTATGTAGTGCTGAGACAAGACATAGTACATGGAAGGTCCACTAAAAGTACACCTTATTTAGATCTTTTAACGTCCGAGTAAAGTCATTTCACCGTGATTCGTTCAATAGACAAAGATAGGGACAACCTCCCGAAAAAGAGGAGACAATTCCCTTAGAAGGTAGTCGTTAAACTTCCTCTCTCAAAGGTGACCAGTGCAAAGACGGTTCCGAAACAGAGTAGTACGGAAAGGTGACGAGGTTGTGTGTGTGTGTGTGTGTCTGGTATATGGTGAAGATCGTAGGTCATTTCAATGACAAAGGTATGAGTGTATGTTTTGAGAAAAGATATTGTTCTACCACTTGTGACAGTGTTTTAGTAATAGTGATATCCTACCAGAAAACCTAAAAATCATTATTAGAATGTATCACGACTACACGAGTCAGTACCGGCTGAGAAATGCTGGGGTACCTGACATCGGTCGGTCCAAGGAGACAGGTACCTTAGAATGTATCTCTACATGAATTTATCCTGTACCATGAATCGGTTTCTATAGGTTTTCCAAACGAGTCTTTGTAAAGAACAACCCAGTCGGAAATAATTTAGGAGGGGTCCTCTACTATAAAACCCTTGTTTTATAATGACCATCTCTCTGTGTACACTCCAAAGGTTTTCGGTTTCTCATACATTGGTTACTTTCCTATTTTAAAGTTCCGGACATGTCATTTCGTCGACAATATACTAAATGACCTTTTAAGGAGGTTTTGTATTGTCTCCGAAGGATGATGTTTCCTTTAGAAAAGGAAGTTCAGGTATTATAATTTCAAGTTATACAATACGAGGGGTTTCTGGAGAGATTATTTTAGACCCCAAAAGTACTAGTGGAAGTGGGATCCCTAGACTGAAAGAAAAGTAACGGGACGTATCGGTCCCGTGGTGGCCACACTCCGAGTGCTACACACAGGAGTTGCCGTCCCTAAATAGGGAAAACACGTCAAAGGTCACAGTTATTGTCTCCGATCCTGAAGTAAAAAGTCCGTATGGTCACTGAGTACGATTTGATTCGTTTCGTCTATTGGAGAGTGAAAGTTAATCTCCTTAATAGAATCTGGACGGTCGTCCCGTGATACACCTAAAGAGTTATGTTTCGTCGTTTCTTTTCACGTTTCGTCATGAACATCCCACTCCCCTCCCCGCTGTCTCTGTTCTTGTGACAAAGGTCACGGAGGGAGTCGAAAGAAATACCCACTGACTGTGTTCCTTTCTGAAAGAGCCTACGACGTCGTGGACTCACTAAGTCGGTCCAGGACCGCCTCCGGACACTTTCGCCGGTCTCTGACTTCTATCTATTACGGTGTCTCGTCGCTGACACCCCCGTGGAGACACTGGTTTACCCGGATTTTCGGGAATTATGACGGGGTTTGGATTTGAAGGGGTAGATTGGAGTAGGAACTGAGACGACTGGATGTCCTGGTAAATAATCCTCAATAGTCTTTGCACAACCTGAGAAGTATTCCAACATAAATGTGTATTTTGTGGAAGACCGAGTTTGAAGTTCCTCCTGGGGTCGACATGTGTCCCGCGGTAACTTGAACGACTCCCCATTAGCGAGGACCCTGAAACTAGGTGTCCCCTTTTCGTCTTTACCGTCACCTCCGTTCTCTGTGTCACTACACTCGACTTCAGTCTTGGTCTCCACCAGGGACGGCGAACGGAGGAAAACATAAAAATTCTACGGTCAGTCAAGTTCCGACGGACAGGGACCAACACGGTCTTCGCACCGGTCCGGTAACGACGTCTGTCTTCAGCGCGGATCGTCTGTCGGGCAACAACCCAGTGACTAATTGTTACTCCTCAGACGAGAGGGAACAAACCTACAAGTCTTTCTTTCTTGTGCCGAAGTTATACACACTGATCGACTAACTTGGAGGTCCGATTTGTAAGGATGAAAAGAACTCTTTACTTGTACCTTTACCAGGTTCCCGTTACCCTTACGACTACGTCCCTACTGAACAAATCATTGATACTGTGAGTAGATACTGTGTGCTCAGCTCGTAGGTCTCAGCCTGCGACTGTACCCGACTACGACACCCTCGCCCTCGTCTCTCGAGACTCGAATCCGAGGACGAGGCGGAGGACATCGGTGTTCGTCACTTCTAAACTCAAGGACACACCCACTGAGTCGAACAGGAGACAAGAGTCCTCTATTTAATCTACAGTGCACGAACTGAGAACCATTTTATCCAATAAGACCCTTTTTACGTTTGTCTGAAGTTTTTTTTTAAGGTCAGTTATATTTTCAACGGAATAGTCTTTTCCACGTATAAACCCGGTACTGTTCTTGAAGCAGGAAGGAACACTTTTTTATAATAGAAGTTTCAACAACTCTTAACAAATGGTGTACCTAGGAAACTCGACACGACTATTCCTCCTTTCGTTTGTGGTGAGGGTCGCTACGAAGTGACCCGACACCCCTGTGGTACGGAGACGCGACGTGGGACCTACGCCGGTTCCTCGTCGACACTTCAGACAAAGGTACCGTGGTTACTTACCAGGGTCCCGGATGACAAAAGGACACCGGCCTCTATAGGGACCCTAGGCAGACAAGATTCACACAACCTACCGAAGGGAAGACGTGAGACACTTCCACACACGGAGTCCTCCGTCCAGGGGAACGGGAGGAGAGTAGGGGGACACGACTGTCTGGTCACGGGAGTAAGTCTAGAGTCCGTCGTCACACGGGTATCGTCTAGCCGAGTCCGGGTCCCTACTGAGTACGGGATGGTAAGGGGAGTCGGTCACTAACCACGTCCCTAGTTCAAAAAAATTTTTTTATCTTTTGTGACGAATCTCCGAAACCCTTTCCAAAAGGAGGGATTATTTTCCTTGGAACTGTACTGACTCGTCGACCTAATTGGGAAGGAAGTTGGGATGGAGACATGAAGAACAAATCCCTCTCGTATATGAAGGATAACAAATTTGGGGTAACCTATACCACTTGTAACGGTTCCTTTTCGTAAGAATGACCGGAATGACTAAGGACCACCATTCTTGGATTTAAGTGAAAGGTGGAAACCTTCTCTCGATGTTCAGTGTCCGATAATCGAGGATATATTTTTATTCATGTGTATGTGTCACTCGACACACTTAGTTCCGTTAACGGCAACTTAAACGAGTAGACATTTTACCCTAATCGTCGTTATTGTCGACGTCTCCAAATACTACTAAATCATGTCTATTTCGAGAATTTTATCTCGTGTCTCTGAGTTAAATTTACAGTTTACAATAATAATACTTCTACTCTGTTCTTCCTAACTAGTAGAACACAATTTAATCCCGATGGTTGATCTTTTCTAATGTCGACTCGGACCATTATTATATTTCCTCGGTTATTAACGTCAAATTGTTACAGAAGTAGTACGAGTAAGAGAGGTCTCATATACCCACTGGACCGACATTGTCGTCGAGAGTAGGGAAAGTAGAGGTTCGAACCAAGTCAAATGGAAGTCCCCTCCCGACTTTCGACAGGGTCTCTACCGGGACGGGACGGGGACCTTGAACACTGATACAATGGAATGTACTGTTCTCAAACTGTTACAAACACATAGACTGAGTTACGAAGGTGAAGGTTTTTAGTAAAGGCCCTTTACTGTGTTTTAAGCGGTTGTTTAAATGTAGGTTATTATAAACAAATATACCATTAAAACAATCGGTTCTATTCTATGTTAGATTTTACGGACCTTTAGTTTTATATCAATTTATTTAATACTATACCCGAAAGATCCACCACGATCACCATTTCTTGGACGGACGGTTACGTCCTCTGTATTTCTCTGGTCCCAAGTTAGGGACCCAGTCCTTCTAGGGGACCTTCTCCCGTACCATTGGGTAAAATCATAAGAACGGGCCTCTTAGGATATTTGTCTCCTCGGACCACCCGATGTCAAGTCAGGAGTCAGTACAGGTTGAGAAACACTGGGGTATAGGAGGGACAGGTAGTGGTTGAGGGTCTCGAACGAGTCATAAGTACAGGTAGCTCAGTCACTACGGTGGGTTGGTAGAGTAGGAGACAACAGGGGAAGAGGAGGACGGAAGTCAGAAAGTGTCGTAGTGCCAGAAAAGGTTACTCAGTCAAGAATCGTAGTCCACCGGATTCATAACCTCAAAGTCGAAGTTATAGTCAGGAAGATTACTTATAAGTCCTGACTAAAGGAAATCCTACCTGACCAACCTAGAGGAACGTCAGGTTCCCTGAGAGTTCTGAGAAAAGGTCGTGATGTCAAGTTTTCGTTGTTAAGAAGCCACGAGTCGAAAGAAATATCAGGTTGAGAGTGTAGATATGTACTGATGACCTTTTTGGTATCGAAACTGATCTACCTGGAAACAGTCGTTTTATTACGGAGACCAAAAATTATACGACAGATCCAACCAGTGTCGAAAAGAAGGTTCCTCGTTCGTAGATGTCTCAACGTTTTTCAAGCTATCTTTACTTAGTTGAATCGTCCGTCCGTGTGTACGTTTAACACTATGTAGGTGACGTTTTTTACAATAAGAGAGATTTTAATTTGTTTTACTGTTTCAAGAATTTATATGACTGATCATGTTCCACCCGTCTTCTGTCTTCGTTGTAACACAAACCGTAAAATAGAATTGTTGTAATTTTTTGTAAAAAATTTCTGACCTTCTGTATATAGAGGATTAAGGTAATTGTTTTCTTTCCAATTTATTCAACACCATATCCCTGTATTACCCGAAGGGACCACCGAGTCACCATTTCTTAGTCGAACATCAAGTCCTCAGTGTCCCCTGCATCCAAACTAGGGACCCAGTACTTTTAGGAGATCTCCTTCCGGACCCCTAGGTGAGGTCATAAGAACGGACCTCTTGGGTCACCTTTCTCCTCGGACAACCCGATGTCAGGTATCCCAACGTTTCCCTGCCTGTGCTGATTTCGCTGAATCGCACGTGCATCCGTGTACTATTTTATAAATTTTTAAAATTTACTCATCTACTCAGTATAATTCCGTTGTATCTACCTAGAATTATTTATATACTTTTGTTCGATTTGTTTTATAATGTAATAAATCCGTGTACATCCATATGTACACGTACGAACACACACACACTGTTTTGATTCTTTGTTTCACCACTATTTGTGTTTTTACACCCTGTCATCAAGAGAGACCACCTCTTCCGCTACCGTGGGGTGAGGTCACGAGAACGGACCTTTTAGGGTACCTGCCTCCTCGGACCACCCGACGTCAGGTACCCCAGCGATTCTCAGTCTGTGCTGACTCGGTGAAGTGAAAGTGAAAAGTGAAAGTACGTAACCTCTTCCTTTACCGTTGGGTGAGGTCACAAGAACGGACCTTTTAGGGTACCTACCTCCTCGGACCACTCGACGTCAGGTACCCCAGCGTTTCTTAGTCTGTACTGACTTCACTGAATCGTCGTCGTCATCGTCAAGAGCGACCGTCGTTCCGTACTCCAATCTTCCTTATCCCTTTTACGTTTATCTATCTCCAGTCAAGGACGGGACATCGAGGACTGTCCCGTGTCCTAGAAAACGATAAGTAATGTAATATGTCACTATGTATTTGTTTTATTTTCTACAGGTGCGACTCGGTGACTGTTGTCACACTGTGTTGACTATTAACACTAAATAAGTTAAAAGTGTAAACAATCTTCTACTCCAATAACTACTGAAAAGGGGAAATATGTAAAGATGTTAAAGATTAAAGATACTAATCGTAATATGAGATTTTTAAATGTAAAGTTTGTTATTTGTTTAGATCTTTCGGATATCGATATTTTTAAGTTTTCTGTTTAATATGGACTCAGACCTACTCAATCATAAAGGTTTAAATTCAGTCGGTTAACTTAGTTTTCGAGTCCAAATTAACTGGGATTTGATGTTTATCAGTCACCAATATAATGGATCTGGACTAAAATAAAAGAATCAGGACTACTAGGTCTAATAAGAGACTCTTTCCCTGGTGTGACCCCGGATCGACATCTCTAAATTTTCACGATATAAAAGAATATTACTTAATATTCTCGATTATAGTTAAACCTCTTTCGTTACCTTTGGGTGAGGTCATGAGAACGGACCTTTTAGGGTACCTGCTTCCTCGGACCATCCGACGTCAGGTACCCCAGTGCTTCTCAACCTGTACTGACGTGCTGAAGTGAAAGTGAAAAGTGAAAGTACGTAACCTCTTCCTTTACCGTTGGGTGAGGTTACAAGAACGGACCTCTTAGGGTTCCTGCCCCCTCGGACCACCCGACGGCAGATACCTCAGCGTGTCTCAGCCTGTGCTGACTTCACTGAATCGTCGTCGTCGTTATAGTTAATGATGACATACGGTTTATGACACAGTTCACGAAAAGTAGGTGTCAGTTTAAATTACGAGGTGACTTGTATACTATCATTATAACAGTTTTACGTTGTCTACTCTTTTGACTCCGTGTTTCTTATATCCGCGGAACGGGTTCTAGTGTGTTCACAATCAGTGAGTCAGCACAGACTGAGAAACGAGGGGGTACCTGACGTCGGGCGGTCCGAGGACACACCCTCAGACCCACAAGAGTCTTAATGTCTCTCTCGACGGTCCCTCAAGACCCTCTAGTCGGGACCCTAAAGAAACTTTCCTTACTCCGATTTCGACTTTGAGGTCATGAAACCGGTGGAATACGCTTCTCAACTGAGTAACCTTTTCTGAGACTACGACCCTCCCTAACCCCCGTCCTCCTCTTCCCCTGCTGTCTCCTACTCTACCGACCTACCGTAGTGTCTGAGCTACCTGCACTCAGACTCACTTGAGACCCTCAACCACTACCTGTCCCTCCGGACCACACGACGTTAAGTACCCCAGCGTTTCTCAGCCTGTGCTGACTCGCTGACTTGACTTGACTTACGTCCTCTGGATCCAAGTTAGGGACCCAACCCTTCTAAGGGATCCCTTCCCTTACCGGTGGGTGAGGTCACAAGAACGGATCTCTTAATATCTAAGACTCTTGTCCCTTACAAGTCTAGAGGAAATCTTACCTGACCAACCTAGAGGAACGTCAGGTTCCCTGAGAGTTCTCAGAAGAGGTTGTGGTGTCAAGTTTTCGTAGTTAAGAAGCCACGAGTCGAAAGAAGTGTCAGGTTGAGAGTGTAGGTATGTACTGATGACCTTTTTGGTATCGGAACTGATTTGCCTGGAAACAACCGTTTCATTACAGAGACGAAAACTTATACGATAGATCCAACCAGTATTGAAAGGAAGAGGACGTGATCCGTCTAAGAAATGACAGACTCGGTGGTCCCTTCGGGGTTGGTCATTTATTCCCTCGAGTTTTAAACCTGGGTCTCAACGATACTTAGTTCGAAGGAGGACTCGTGTTGATTTTTTTAGAGTGGTGTACGACTAGAGTTATTTATACACAGATAGTTTCACCTTCACATTATTAAGACTCTCTCCTCGGACATCAAACCAAGAGTCTTGGTGTACACTTTCGTCTACATGTCCGTACCGAGAGGTCCCGTCCCTAGACTTCTATCTTCGACCATTTAATGTCTGGGGTTCCTATAGATTTTACTCGTGATCGAACCGAGACTCCGGTGCTGATGAATCTAAATATCGGTCCAAAGTAGTGTATAATCGAAACACTGGACTCTTTTAATGACCTTAAGAGACACGAAGTAAAGGATGCTAACATGTTAATATTTTGTCATCATTGATGGAGTGTCTCAGTAACATACACAATTTACTCAATTAAATGCATTTCGTGAATCTTGTTACAAACCGTGTATCATGAAGTACTTTGTAATCGATAATATTAGAACTACATATAAAAGGGTCACGTATTAGAAAAAAGAGAGGGAGTGACATGTAAGTAGACGACGACGACGACGATTCAGCGAAGTCAGCACAGACTGAGACGTTGGGGTTTCTATCGTCGGGTGGTCCGAAAGGATAGAGACCCTAAGAGGTCCGTTCTTGTGACCTCACCTAACGGTAAAGGAAGAGGTTACGTGCTTTCACTTTTCGCTTTCACTCCAACGAGTCAGTACAGACTGAGAATCGCTGGGGTTCCTGACTTCGAACGGTCCGAAGACAGAGGTCCCCTAAAAGGTCCGTTCTCTCATGACCTCATCCCACACGTAAGTAGTCAACGAAACTTAATAGACGCTTTACTCTCTTCCATATTTATTTATGTCTTACCTTTTTTATTGGAAATATTATAATTATTTAGATGAAAATACTATCACTGACCTCCGAATTTTTACGTCTTCGACCAAAAGAAGTTATCAACTTTCTTGTATTAAGATCCTGGTCCTCTACACTCGAGTCCAGAACCGAGACAGTCATTAATATGTTGGAACCTATTCAGAGTCGAGATAGTCGGAACCAGAAGAGTAGACTGTCACCTCGCCTACTACGGTCCTACCAGACGGTCTTACGAAATAGGACCCCGTAAAACCATCCAAACACGAAAACAAGGTACTGGGTGTGAACCACTCGTTGACGGGACATGGTCTGATCCACAACCTCAACCCTGTACGTTTCAGACCATGGAACTCCTTAAATACCGATTCCTTGACGTTTGGACTGACTTCTCACACGTACACACACTCGGACGTCGTGACCCATTCCCGACTTTCGTCTATATGGTTAAGTTTGCTACTAAAGGTTTAGGATCTTTCGTGTGTTCTCCCTTATTAGGACCGTAATGCAACGGATAAGTCTTTGTCCAAAAACAAAAAACACAAAAAAAAAACTGGGTTTTGTATACGTACTAAGGTACCTTGAAAGATGGATATTAACGGTGGTAGACTTCATAAAAACAAAACGTAAACAAAACCTAGGAAATTCTACGGTGTTTTGATATTGAGTGAAAGAGTCCTGTCTTGTAAACATAAACAAACCGTCCTTAAAAGGGTGATAGAGACAAGTTAATGATTCAACAATCTATCTTTTGTGATTATAATAGTGAGAAGTACGAATAGTGGGAACTGTGTTTATCTTTGAAGCAAGTAACCGATCTTAGGACAAATTATGATAACTTGTAGTTTCTGTAAACCATATGGTTAGAGGAACCTCTTTTCCTACACCCAGAAATTAAATCAATGTGTACCTTAACTTAAACTATCGGGGTCTAATAAACGGTTATTATAAAAACATCGGTGTTTATTGATAGTTAAGTCGTAAAATCAAAACTCAGTCCAGTCCTTTTCCAGATGAAACCCAGACTAATTAGTAAACAAACATATAAAATAAAAGTCTACAAGTGCATCACGGGTACACGTGCCGGTAGTCTCGTCTTTTCGTGTGGTGCGACTGGTTTCGGTATCGAACCACAACTTAAAATTCCAAACTGAGGGGGTTGGGTTTTAAGATATGGACGCCGTAGACGTATTTCCTTCGTCTGAGGGGGTTTTATTCTTAGATTTCTAAAAAACAATTGGATAGTAGTGTTATAAACTACAGGGAATCTGACCGGGTTTAAAACAATTTATAACGAAGAGTTTTACATCATTTTTATCTTTATGTTCACCGACTATTTGGTACTTTTCTACGGACCGGAGTATTACTATTTTATACTTTTAATTTTATATTATAAAGATATTATAACCATTATAGAACTTTTGACTTTTATGAGTCCCAACCGTTCCTATCTCATTCTCCGTGAGAGTGAATCGACAACCTGGAATTTTATAATCAAGTCAAAAGGGTATTCCCTTTTTAAGGGTTATGAGATACATAAGAAAATGAAATTTTAAGATGTAAATTCTTTAATATAAGTTTCCTTTATTGTTACTTACATGTGTTTCTAAACGGGTATTCTTATTAACGACATAACAAAAGTTATTACTTCAATTTTTTTTAATTTACAGGTTTTTATCCTATAACCAATTTATTTTCTATGATATAGGTATGTTATTATATCTTATATTAGTAATTTACATAAAACACCGTTATTATATAAACACTAAATAATTCATTTTCTTAGTAGTAGGAATATCACCAATATGGATTTGCTCCCTAGATTAATAAAAAGTAATAAAAAGTTAAAAACAAAAAGACATAAAAGATTCCACTTAGGTGAATGGTGAAATTATTTTTAATATTTAATATTACGTTAAAAAATAATTTTTCACATATTTGATACTACGTTCTGAAGAATTTATACCTATTTCAAGATTTACGATAATTTCGTTTATCTATGGATCATAAGTGGGACTTTAGAGACACTATCATTGAAATAATTTTAAATATAAAATGATCAAATATAGTAAAGTTAAAGTTCATTAAATCTCACATTATAAACAACTTCTGTGACATTTGTATATCTGTAAAACATATTATATCACCAAAATGTGATAAAGTCACCTGTTTCTCGACTCTAAACGTTTGAACGTGAGGATAGGCACCCTTCGTGCACCTTTATTATCCTTCTCGACTGTCTACATCCATGAAAACATTGACTCAGGTTTTATTATCCCCATCTTTCGGTTGCGAGTAACCATATTTCCCACCTACGTGATTTAAGGACAGTGACGGGGAGTGACCGACGTATTGGAACCGGTTGAGTGATTGAGGCCCTTTTTTCCTTATTGTTATTATAGATGAGGAAGGTCCCTAACACTCTAAATTTACTCTCTTCCTCACCGTTTTTATCTTAAACTTTATGTGTACCGTTTTGTTCATTTGAAATCGATATTAAGGGTAGGTGACCAAGTAGTAGACTAACCATATAGACTTCGGAGGACGAGTCCAGAAACACGGGTCGGTCTCCTCCTGCAGGTTGTCGTTTTAGTCAGTTGTTGGTGGGTGTAACGAGATGAACGAGTACAAGGGGTCCCTTATTTCTCACGTCAGGAACCTTTCCTTTACTTGAACCTTTATGGGAACGTAAGGATGAAACACACACACACACAGAATTACCTTAGAAAAACAATTTTTTTTCTTTTTAGTCACCTTCTTCTCCGAAGCAAGTGGTAATAAATTATAACGGTTCGGAACCCCTTGTTATATGAGTGACGAAACACTGGGTCTAGGGTCGTCCCCAATCCGAAGTTCCCTAGGAAAAACTTAAGGTATTAAGAAGAGAAAAGAAATTCCAACAAATTTACGATGGTTTGAGAATTCACGGATCTGTCTACTTCCAGTGACTCATTTAACCATTTACAACGATTTCGGTCCTCTACTCACGGAGTTATGTTCCTTCCCGGACTAAATAAATAAGTCTCGGACTCGTACTCCTTGTCACTGGTGTAATACACCATTTTATTAATTGGACCAATTTTTGTTACTAGTGAATGTCATTTTTACATTCTTTTCAACTGAATTAGGTCCTTTTACAACCATTCAAATGACTACGAAAAACAGTTTAGTCATTAACTTTTGAGATCGAGGTACAAGGGATTTCATTATTTTGGGGAGTCAGGACTCGTCCAGACCCCCTTTTTTTTACAAACGGAGGACCTTTTCTGTTTTCGATTAAAAAAAGTCTAAAATTTCTCTCTATATTAAATCTTTTCCCTATTAGTGTTCGTTGTAAAAGACGACTCTTGTTTTTGGTTTCGTTTTTTTATAAATACCTGTAAGGGTTCTTTGGTGATACCGTTTAGAGTAACCTTGAAATTAAGTACACCTCCGAAACTTTGTAGTCGTGTGTCGTCCTTTACTTTCCCGTAAACTTTTTATTTCCTGTTGTGATCGAAGAGATAGGTATGGAGATATTTAGCGTTTCTTCCAGGAATAAAAATCGTTTTAACAATAGTGTAAATGTTTTGTTGTCAAAACCTCTACACAGGTGTCAAGCCACGGTTGTCATGAGACAACGATGCTTAGATTTGGGTGGTCTTATAAGACAAAAAGTTTTCATCAAAACGGAATTTTATGTAAGTGTACCTCTCGTCCCTTACTCTTGACAGTACATATTACTTTTCACCCCCGGACTCTTGTTCTCTTTATACGACCTCTCGAGTTCTTCATATGTCCCTTCGTTTCAAGAAAAAATCGAGGGTCTCTTAAGGAGTCGTTAATCACCAAACAGAACTTTACTATCGTCAACGTTCTTAACACCGGTCTCTGGGTACCGGACGGATGTAGTACCCTTATAGGGACCGGAGACTCTACTTTCTTTGACGTCCCAATACCTTCGTGTTGTATACAAAAAGTTTCGAACTATCCGTCGAGAAAGTTATTATATACTTCGTTTGTTTGTTTTTTTTCCGTTTGTTTTTAACAGGAACTAGTCCTAAATTGTCTGGAAAGTTCCACCACCTTACACAATTATGACATTTCATAACAAACACTTGTTCCTTTACAAAGTCACACGGTTCGATGGGAGGTTCTTCATAGAATTTCAGAACCTTCTTATTTCAGGTTCTATTTACCGACACCCTAAAACAGCGATTCTACTGATTGAAGGACCGTAATGAGTTTTTCTATATATTATTTCACAGTACTTCTTGAAGGTTTTAGTAGTCTCAAATTCCTGTTATATTATAAAATCAAAATGTAAAAAACGACTTCGTCGAAACGAGGAAGGGGATAGTTTATGGACTAATATTTTCTTTACGTACGAATAACATCTATTGGTCCTTCGTACTTCTTTATAGTAGATAGTGAGGTGGTGGGTACACGGTTATACTAATCATATGACCGTTGAAAAAGAACTGAAAAAGGATATACATATAAAAATTACATCAGCTCTAATATGACACACACATACATACACGTACAGAAAAGTGTATTACATAGTATCTTAATAGGTTCCAGTAAAACGAATTGAAACAAAGAACAATAACATATAAAACGTGTAAGTAATCATATAAACATATGAGATTCACGAGACAATAAAATTCATTACTCGAAAGTAACGAATTTTGTACTTTCATAATATGTAATATAAATAAACGTGTGTATACATAGACAGAGTCAAAACTACGACTGTGTTTTATAAATAGAATATAAATAAAAGAAACTACGTCAAGGAATCTTTAATTCCTCTGAACAAACTTAGAGTTAATACATCTTTGATTTTTAGTTGTCACTTTCTATTTATATCAGGTTAAAAATCTACCCGTGTTCTAAATTTATCTGTAAAGAAGTTTCTTCTATATGGTTACCGATCATTCGTGTACTGTTCTACGAGTAGTAAGTCAAGTTAAGTCAAGTCAGTGAGTCAACACAGGCTGAGAAACGCTGGGGTATTTAGTGTCGTACGGTCCGGAGGGACAGGTAGTGGTTGAGGGTCTCAAGTGAGTCTGAACGCAGGCAGCTCAGTCACTACGGTAGGTCGGTAGAGTAGGAGACAGTAGGGGAAGAGGAGGACGGTGGTTAGGGAGGGTCGTAGTTTCAGAAAAGGTTACTCAGTTGAGAAACGTACTCCACCGGTTTCATGACCTCAAAGTCGAAACCGTAGAAAGGAAGGTTTCTTTAGGGTCCCGACTAGAGGAAGTCTTACCTGACCAACCTAGAGGAACGTCAGGTTCCCTGAGAGTTCTCAGAAGAGGTTGTGGTGTCAAGTTTTCGTAGTTAAGAAACCACGAGTCCGAAGAAGTGTCAGGTTGAGAGTGTAGGTATGTTCCTTCAGTTTTAGATTTGGTATTCTTAACATTGAAATATGAGTGATCCTACAGTTAATAGTTTTCCTGTCATTGTTCATATCCCTTCCTATACCTCTTTGACCTTGGGTGTATGACAACCACCCTTACATTTGACTATATCAGTGAAACCTTTTGTGCCACCAAGGAGTTTCAAGTTCGTATCTCAATGGTATACTGGGTCGTAAAGATAAGGATGAATATATGAGTTCTTTTTACTTTTATATATAGGTGTGTTTCGAAACTTTTATATATAGGTGTGTTTTTGAACATAATCGTTGTAATAAAAATTGTCGGTTTTTCATTTTTCCATTTACAAGTTATTGACTACTTACCCATTCGTTTTACACTATATAGGTTTGTCTTCTTATAATAAGTCGTTACTTTTCCTTACGTCACGACTATATATACCGGTATACCTACTTTCACTACGATTCACTTTCTTCGATCAGTGTTTTCTAGTAAAAAACTAAGGTAAATATACTTGACATATCTGATCGGTTTGTACGTGTCTGTATTCCATCAAATCGTCAACGGATCTCGACCCTTCAAACCCAAAAGAACACCCCTCTACTTTTACAAGACCTTAATCTGCCACCCCTACCAACTATATAAAATTATTTATATAATTTTTAGTAACTTAACGTGTGAAATTTATCCACTTGGTAAACCATACTTTTAATACAAAGTTATTTCGACAATAAATTTTTCTCATGAGTCGCGTAACGCCTTTTATAAGTCTGTAACCGAGTAAAAAGTATTAAATTTACATGGTTATTCCTGGGTGTTATAAAAACCGTTCTCTCAAACGGACTGACGTTTCGTGAGAAAGCATAGTTTAAAGAAATTTGCACAAACTTTACAAGAATGTCAGTGCCCTCTATTAATGATGTCAGAGACCAGTTCAAAGTCTACCAAGTGAGAATCTAGGGACGGAAAAATTCTTATCTCAATCTGATAAGAAGGACTCACTTTCTCAATAAAAACTCTCTTTAATTAAATTGAGTGTCCGAAAATGATATTAAGTTTTATTTATACTCGAAGGAATAGGTCCTTGACCTTTTTCTAAATAAATGTAAACGTTAGTAAAACTGTTTTTGAGATATATTTAGAGTGTATATCTCCAATAAAGGTAAAGATTGGTAAGATTCTTATTTACGTCATATCGGTCAAATTAAATCTACCGGAAACAAACAACAAATTAAAAGTGTCCGTAAAATCTGTTGAGTGGATAAGGATGTTAGTGTGTCACCCCGACCCCATCCCCTCGTTGGCATTTATAAAGACACCAATAAAAAGTCTTTTATATTAAACGGTGATCCCTACTGAAAATTTCAAATATAATCAGTAAAAGTGAAAACGTACTTATATAAGGATAGACTCTACGTTAAAAGTGTTCTCCCTCTTTTGCACTCGTGTTTCGGAATTTCCTTAACCCTCCCCCTCGTATTTCTTCCTTTACTCCACGAATGTCTTCATCTCTGTCCAAATGGATGGTGGTGAGACCGTCCCGTTGGGTATTTATGGGTTCACAGAATACGAGGATAGAGACAACTATCTTTACCACCCATACGATGGGGGGGTTTTTTTCTTCGTGCGGAGAGACTTAAGTAAGGTGAGAAGTAGGTTAGTCAAGAGAAGTAGGATATAATGGAGAGAGGAAGAGGGTTTGGCACGGAATGACTTCTGCACTGAAGTGACGTCCAATTATACTGAGATTATACCTGTCGACGTAACGCCTTCCGTGACTTCCCGTAACAAGTTAAAGTGACCGGGTGGAGTAAGTCAGTCGAAACGTTCCTATTGTGGAACCGAAATACCGGTCGGTGTCCGTTTAGCTCGTTGTGTAAGGTTTCGGTTTGAGCAAAAGGAGAGTTTGTGCGAGGAGGAGGTGACAATTGAGATAATGATTTAGCTAACGGTAACTTTTCCAATGACATGACGACTAGGACGAGTGTCACGGTCGACAGAGCGGATAGAGTGACACGTGTGACGACTTGGGTACTTTCCGTGCCACGCGCGGTTCTCCGACCTTCTTCTGAGGTCCTCATCCCCGACGTCTGAACAAATAAAGGAGGACCGATCGTGTCCCCTTCCGTTACCGTGGGGTGAGGTCATGAGAACGGACCTTTTAGGGTACCTGTCTCCTCGGACCTTCCGACGTCAGGTACCCCAGCGATTCTCAGTCCGTGCTGACTCGCTGAAGTGAAAGTGAAAAGTGAAGTTACGTAACCTCTTCCTTTACCGTTGGGTGAGGTCGCAAGAACGGACCTCTTAGGGTCCCTACCCCCTCGGACCACCCGACGACAGATACCCCAGCGTGTCTCAGCCTGTGCTGACTTCGCTGAATCGTCGTCGTCGTCGTCGTCGTCGTCAAGATTTAGAGTTTAGAGTGAGTTTAGACAGGTAAAGAGGGTCGAAGAAGTCGGTGATGGTAAAGAATGGTCCCACTGACTTTATTAAGAGGGTGCATCCAGAAACGAAAGTTTAATGAAGGAAATTTATCAGAGGTGTGTCACAGGTTTGTTGCTTTTTTGTACTTAATTCTAATACACTTTGACCTTGAAGGGATCACAAGGTCACCGATTCTGAGACACAAGGGTTATGTCCCCGGGTCCTAAACTAGGGCCAAGTCCCTTGACCTTAGGGTGTACGGATTTGATTTTCTAGGACGTAGTCGTTGATTCTCACGTCAGTTTATGTATAAAAATTTTTCTAATACCTTTTCTGAGACTACGACCCTCCCTAACCGCCGTCCTCCTCTTCCCCTGCTGTCTCCTACTCTACCGACCTACCGTAGTGACTGAGCTACCTGCACTCAGACTCACTTGAGGCCCTCAACCACTAACTGTCCCTCCGGACCGCACGACGCTGAGTACCCTATGCTGACTCGCTGACCTGACTTGACTTGACTACACTTTGAGAGTAAATTTTGACTGTAGAGTACTGAAAGTTCATTTTCCGGACGGGGGCGTCGACGGGAGGAGAGGTCGGGGAACAGAGTGGAGAGAGACCTCTAAAAAAACCAGGGAAGTTACTTAGACCGTAAAACACAGAGTCCCGGGGAAGACGGACTTCTTCCAGAAGAATACTTCAGATAAATTCTTCGTCGAAAATCCTGAAAAGACCACCAGGTCATCGATTCTAGGACACGAGGGTGACATCGTCGGACCCAAGTTAGGGAGTAGTCTCTTGATCCAAGATATACGACGTTGATTTCTAGGGTAAACGACGCCGTGTCAGTTTATTTATAAATTGATCAGAAAGGATGAATCGTTCGTGATTTATTTATGATACTGAATCTACTAAGTCAGGATTGAAATTAACTGAAATACTATGTAAAAGTCAAAAATTAGTTCGTACACGTTTAATTTTAAATTAGAAAAGGATTTACTACGTCTAAGATTAGTGAAAGAGGACAAAAAATTTTTTAAATTATGACCTTTTAAATTAAGGTTAGACCACACTATCTTTCCCGTTTCTTCCGTAAACTTGGGTCCACCTGAACTCGAGTTTAGGGGTGTACAGTATTAATCCATTAACTTTTTAACGAATTGGACTCTGAGTCAAACTCCTTTAGATGTTTTACTTTCTTTATGTTAGTAGGGAGTCATAGACACTTTCTAACTAAGGTCCTCTTAACTCTTATCATTTTAGACGTCTACCGAATAAGGGGATATTTTTTATATTATAAAAGTACATTGTTTGGATACGTGTCGGAAGTTACATGAAATTTGGTATTCTAAAGAATATTCTGGATTATGTTAACAGTCTTGTGTTTAAGACGAAAACCTTTTAAAGACCTTAAAAAAAGTTTATAAAAGGTAGACGACAACCAACATAGGTACCTACGTCTTGGTCACCTATTGTCTCCCGGTTGACATAAGTTAAACGTCTCAACATTTCTAATTTACTTTGTCGTACTTATTTTCCCAGTTTATATTAAGAGTTGAGTACACACGGGAAGTCAGTCAGTCAGTTAAGTCAGTGAGTCAGCACAGACTGAAAAATGCTGGGGTACCTGACGTCGTGTGGTCCGAAGGGATGGGTAGTGGTTGAGGGTCTCAAATAAGTCTAAGTACAGGCAACTCAAGCACTACGGTAGGTTGGTAGAGTAGGAGACAGTAGGGAAAGAGGCGGATGGAAGTTAGAAAGGGTCTTAGTCTCAGAAAAGTTTACTCAGTCAAGAAGTGTAGTCCACCGGTTTCATAACCTCAAAGTCGAAGTGGTAGTCAGGAAGGTTACTTATAAGTCCTGACTAAAGGAAATCCTACCTGACCAACCTAGCGGAATGACAGCTTCCCTGAGAGTTCTCAGAGGAGGTTGTGGTGTCAAGTTTTCGTAGTCAAGAAGCCACGAGTCGAAAGAAATGACAGGTTGAGAGTGTAGGTATGTACTGATGATCTTTTTGGTATCGTAATTGATCTGCCTGGAAACAACCGTTTCATTACAGAGACTAAAAATTATACGAGAGAACCAACCAATATTGAAAAGAAGGTTCCTGGCACGCAGAAAATTAAAGTACCAACGTTAATGGTAGACGTCACTAAAACCTCGGGGGGGGGGTTTATTTCAGACAGTGACAAAGACGACAAAGGGGTAGATAAACGGTACTCCACTACCCTGGTTTACAGTACTAGAATCAAAAGACTTACAACTCAACATTCGGTTAAAAAAGTGAGAGGAGAAAGTAGTTCTCTGTGAAATCAAGAAGAGGTGAAAGACGATATTGTCACCGCAGTAGACATATATACTCCAATAACTATAAAGAGGGTCGTTGGAAATTGAACACGAAGTAGGTCGGGTCGTAGAGTACTATATGAGACGTATATTCAATTTATTCGTCCCATTGTCAAATGTCGGAACTGTATGAGAAAAGGGATAAACCTTATTCAGACAACAAGGTACAGGTCAAGATTGAAAACGGAGGATTAGACATATGTCTAAAGAGTTCTCCGTCCAGTCCAACAGACCATAAGGGTAGAGAAATTCTTAAAAGGTATCAAACAACACTAGGTGTGTCAGTTTCCGAAACCGTATCAGTTATTTCGTCTACAAAAAGACCTTGAGAGAACGAAAAAGTTACTAGGTTGACTACAACTGTTAAACTAGAGACCAAGAAGACGGAAAAGATTTAGGTCGAACTTGTAGACCTTCAACTAGTGTATGACAACTTCGGACCGAACCTCTTAAAACTCGTAGTGAAACGATCGTACACTCTACTTACGTTAACACACCATCAGACTTGTAAGAAACCGAAACAGAAAGAAACCCTAACCTTACTTTTGTGGAAAAGGTCAGGACACCGGTGACGACGCAAAAGGTTTAAACGACCGTATAACTCACGTCGTGAAATTGTCGTAGTAGAAAATCCTAAACTTTATCGAAGGTGATCGAAACAAACATCACTACGAAGGAATCCAGGTGAACTGAAACGTAAGGTCCTACAGACCGAGATCCACTCACTAGTGTGGTAGCACTAATAGACCCAGCACTTCTAGAAAAAGCATATCAAGGAGACACATAAGAACGGTGGAGAAGAATTATAGAAAACGAAGACAATTTCAGGTATGGTAAAGACAGGAAATAACACAGGTAGAAACGTACTTTACAAGGGAACCATAGGGATTAAACCCGGGAATCATTTGATATAAGAAGGAGAAAATTAATTGTAGAATATATAGAGACTTATCTATAGAAGTGTCCGTTATAAAAATATATGTGTGTGTGGTGGATAAATGTATGGTATTTCTAGAAGTTTTTAAGTTGTCTATGAATCTATGTTACAACGTACGACAAACCCTGTCCCCTCGTTTCGGATTCATTAATTTAGAGAATGTTTAAACTACTATTTTTACCGGAGTCGGTGACCGGTAACATCAATAAGATAAAGACCCTTATTTCCTCTGTCCAAATAAACGTCATAGGGTACGAATTAGTAATCATAATTTACTTAATCCTGGTCTTGATTAGTTTCTTCGTTTGTCGACTAATGACGACAAAACAACTTCTTCATTAACTACAAGTGTGTCCAATTTCGTCGGTTTTTCCGGGGATTTATTTACCGTGTCGAGAAAAAGAGGGAAATATCGAACAAAAGTTGCCAGAAATCAGACACTAATGAATTTATAAGTAAATAAAGTCTTCGGAAAAACACGTTTAGGGTTAATTTTTTGGTTAGTGCAAGAATTATTTAACCCGATTGTTGAAGAAAGTTTTCTTCTTTGTTCATTTAACGTTACAAAAGTAAAGATTTTAAACTAAAGGACACTGACATATCCGTCACTTAAGTCAATTTTGGTCCTTCGGAGTATTTAAATGAGTATCACTAACTAATTATCTCCTTCTATATAGACACTGTACCTCTTAGAAAGAAACAAGTTATTATGACAGAAGATTAAAAAAGGTGTATGTAAAACGTGAATAAACAAATGAGTCATATTGATCTCACGGACATGTTGAATGTTGACATAGACATTAACCACTGGGTGAACGTAAAATGGTAGACCGATCTTTATAACCATATTAATCGTGTATAGAAAGAAAACCGGAAAGTTTCCCCATAATGTTAGTGATTTAAATTTAAGGTCACCACTTGGTGTCTCCCACCTTAGGAAAGCTGATTAATATTTTGTTAGGGAAAAAAAACGAATAAGACTTTCAGCTGGTGTCGTACCTCAACCGTACCTTAGATTTACACTATAATAAGTAAACTACGACTGGTGTAAACGTGGGTGGGAACGTATAATCTCTATAAGAACTTGTCAAGTATGAGGATCTTGCCTTAAGTCATCAACACTGTTCCGTAACATACCGAACGTTTCGAATTTTCTAAATTATTGACCGGGAAATATCTTTTTAAAACAACTGTAAAAAGACGTACTAGATCTGTCAGATCTATATTTACATTATTAAAAATGGTCATACTCGACTTTCCTTTACTGATGTTTTATATATTTCTTTATAGTAACTATCTTTAATTATTAATTATTTTTCTCCACGTCATTCTCTTGTTTTAAAAATCTTACTGTGGATCTCTCACCGAGTCTGCCATTTCGTAGACGGATATTACACCCTCTGGGCCCAAGCTAGGGACCCAACCCTTCTAGGAGACCTCTTCCTTTACCGTTGGGTGAGGTCATGAGAACGGACCTTTTAGGGTACCTACCTCCTCGGACCATCCGATGTTAGATACCCCAGCGTTTCTCAGCCTGTGCTGACTCGCTGAAGTGGAGTGGAGTGGAGATTGATTCCCTCTATTGTACTTAGGTCCTTCAAGTCCACTCCTCCATTATGTCTTTCCCTCTTATACTAGTAGTTAAATGAATCAAAAAAAAAAAAAAATGAATCAATGAATGTAGTCGAATGTAAACTCCTATGAATATAGGCTTGTTTCTATTGTGTACATTGAAGTCACTGATCCTCCTTTTCCCCGATTTCTCTTTTTGATCCCTCACCGACACACAGTCTTCTTCTTCTATACCTTGGACTTCCACGAGTGTGTTGACTTCTTTTCAAGGTTTAAAAAGAGTTATGGAGGAAGGATGCTTAACAGTTCAGACGTGTAGTAAAAAGAGTAGTGTAAAGTATAAAGAATGTACCACTAAAATGAGTAGAGATACGTTGTGTCACGTGACGGTATGTAACTGTAAAAAGTTTTCATAATAATGAATCTTCTTCACTTATCGGGAAGAACAAAAGTTTAAATACACGAAATAGGTTGTCTGACCCAGATTATTTGTGTCGACATAATCTTTTCCTCAAGTTTCTGCTACACCCAGTTTCTGGTCTCTGAGGTCCGTTCCTCCAATCGTAAATCCTTATTGCTTAAATCTTCATGAAATTTCGTTTTCTGTTGGTGTTTACAATTTTTTTTACGAAAAATTAAACATTGGTTTTCCTAGTAATTCAACTACATTAAAAAAAAAAATGATCTCATAAGTTTTGTTAACATCCGTTATACGGAATTCGTTGTACTAATGACTTATTTTCAACTCTACCTGCCGTCAACATTAAACACACTTTAAATATGAACTCAAATTTCAAAAAATTTGAAAGTATTTTAATATTTGATTATTATTAAGGGGTTTAACCTTCAGTCTATTGAATAAAATTATGTTAAGTTTTAATTTCATGTTAACGAATGTGTTGTTACTTATTCCTGTTCAAAGGTTCAGTCTACAGTTTGACTTTTAAGTTTATATTTGTCTCCTTTACATTTGTCAATATTTTATAGTTGTCAATATTTACAATGAATGTCTTTCCGATAAGTTTAAAACCAGATACTTACTAAACACTGAGTAAGTTTTACTTTCTTTCTTGAACACGGTCTTACCTTTAGATAATACAGTGATTAACCGATAAAGAAAATATTGTTCTGAAAGAACTACTTCCTTCGTCACACGACTAAATATAAGACCGTGTCCACGGAATAGAGTAATGTTGGACCCCTTGTCCAGGACGAATGAAAGAAATTTCACGGCACTATTAAAATGACGAGTCTCAATCCAATTAAAATCATACCCCCTTTTTTCAACTTGACTGTGTACTAACAGTCGATGTGGAGAAGATAAAAATTAGGGTAACTAGGTTTCTAGGATTGGTTTTTCGTTTAATATGAAATATTTGAGTAGTGTTATATTGTAATTAGAAGTCTACTAATGACTGTAGATAAGTGGAGACTCCCCTAGAGGTATAAGGGTGAAGTTACTGTATATAGTTGGCAAAACTAATTGTGAACGAAAGTTAGAACGCCCTTCTTTCATACTTAGTAAAATATTAATAGTTCTTTTTTTAAATCAATTCATTATCAATAAACACTTATTCAAGGAGATTTTTAACCAAATATGAGTATATAGTTAGTCTCTTTGAAAATTCAAGTAGAAATACTTTTTTAACTTGAAAATATGACAAACCCATTGTTGATCAATGAAATGTTACTTTTAACCATCCCTTTTTACATACCTTTAAATATTGGGACACATAAGATAATTGATTCCCCTTCGTCTATTTGATAAAATTCTAAGGAGTCTTATTTTCATTTGCACGTATTTTATAAAAAATTCTTTGTCAAATATTAAGTTTTAAGTTTGTAACGAACTAAAAACCATACCGTATTAAGGAGACTTTTAATTTTTTATATTATACCAGAAAACACTTTCATTATTAAACGAGAAAGAGGTTACTGAATGATTTGAAATGGTCGTAATCGAATTATGACTTCCGTTTATTTACCTGTTGGTTACTAAGTCCTTTTAGAGTAGTCAGAATCTATATGTCTTCAGACGTCACTGATCTAATGACTTGGCTATTGATGAAGAATTCCTTCAATTTACATATAAATGTACAGAATTCTACTCTCGAAGAAGTTGTGGACTCGACTCACGTTATATGACCTCCCTTCTTAGAGATTGTCTTTCAACAAATTCCTGAATAAAGTAGATAGATATGTATATATGTATGTAGATATGTTTGTGTAAATGTGTATATGTGTGTGTGTTCGTCTTTATTGAAAAGGAAGTTCTTTACAACTTCTACATTATCCTTAAGAGGTAAATAGATTTATTTCGTTAGACTACCAATAAATTTTCAAAAATTCAATAAACCTTAGAGTGTTTTAAAGTTCTTCAAAAAGATCTTATTGTATATTAAGTTTCCCTTTTTTAAGTTCCTAAAGAAAACTGTTTTGACTTAAAGAAAACTGTGTCATAGTACCAACGTTTCAATATCAATGGAATTGAACTATTGTACTCGAATCAGAGGTCCACCTTTCAGTAGTTTCTAAAGGGTTACCCTCAGTTAGGGGTGGGGGAATCCTGACTGTATCAGTGGCCGGAGGGTATTAAGACGACAGGAACCTTATAATGAACGTCACCGGGGTCACTTTGTGGTAATTTCCGGTGAGACGACTCGGAACAGTGTGTGATCCTTCTCAAGAAGTGTTGAGATCTTCTCGAACTACAGTAGGACAAGATACTAGTGTAAGTGGAACGACGTCGACTGACCGTAACACGATCGTCAGGATGACACGATACTATACAAAATACGTATGAAAATGTTGAGGCTTATTAACCGGACATGAGGTTCTGAGTCTTCTATGAATTTTTAAGACGTTCAACACATTCAGACAGTCATGAAAGAAGATATAAGTTACAAAGTAACTGACTTTTATCTCGTGCAAGTCAAAGTAGATTCATAGAAGATGAGATCTCTTAGACCTCTACTTTTGGGAGATGTGAACATATCGAAGATAAAAGGTAGAAAGTCTGGAACAATTTAGACTTCATACCATTCTCACCCGTTTTCTGTAAACTCAATTTTTACTACGGTACGAGAAGAAAAGAGACAAAATTGAACATATGACGACGACGATTCAGCGAAGTCAGCACAGGTTGAGACACGCTGGGGTCTCTGTGGTCGGGTGATCCGAGGGGGTAGGGACCCTTAGAGGTCCGTTCTTGTGACCTCACCCAACGGTAAAGGAAGAGGTTACGTACTTTCACTTTCACTTCAACGAGTCAGCACAGGCTAGGAGTCACTGGGGTACCTGACCTCGGAAGGTCCGAGGAGACAGGTGCCCTAAAAGGTCCGTTCTCATGGCCTCACCCCACGGTAACGGAAGATGTCTTATAGGGATTAGGTCAAAGATTGGGGAGGAGACGAGACCAATTTCCTGGACAGAGTATATTGTCTAGTATACATTACGTCAAAGTTTTATAGGTACTAACTCTTCGTAAAAGTTCACAATTTATAGAGTTCGTAGATATCTTATCGATATAAAAATAAATTTGAACTTTGACAATAGGATTTGTTTTAAGACAGTTATCTCCGTACCATATCCCGAATGGAACCTCTTAGATAATTTAAGTTTACAGAAGTAAAACAAATCAAATGTAGTTGGTATTATATTGGGTTTAGTGAAAAAAGGACTATACCTTCTATAAGACTATTTAAGTAAACTTGGGTTTGAGAAAGTAATTGTACATTTGAGTGTTCATGTTAAAATAAAAACAATATATAAATTTATAAAAAACTTCTCAACTATAGAGTCATATCCCTTACTTTAACACGATCAGTGATGATTAAATCGTAAGTTTGTAAAGGGATTTAAGAAGTTACGTTTTCACGTAAATGTTATATTTGTACGGTATATACTTCGATGTTTGGTGTTAGAGTGTGACCTCACCTAAAGTCTAAGGTCTGAGTCAAGTTTACCCCACTCCTCCTTTCACGATTGTCTCGTTTAGTCTGTGTTCGAGCACCCCCGACCCGTCGCTCAGCAGTTTCGCCTTAGAGAACCTGTGACACGACGACAGGAGGCCCTATAAGAGAAACAGAAGGGCCAGTGACGTCCACGGTAATGTTCTCCCGGACACTCAGGACAGGAGTCTCCTGGAATGACCTACTAGGACTGAAACTCTCCTTGACCTCCAAAGAAGTCCCACTTTGTTCAAAGGTTTCAGGGTGACGACATCGGTTCTCACTCTTTCCGTCTAAAGCCGACAGCCAGAAAAGGAAACTTGCTTTCGTGGCTCTTTTCTAACTCTAGATTTTTAGCCCAACCTTTACAGACATCAAGTCATGTAATATCCGAAAAATTTTAAATAAGACTTTTATTATGTGTGGGTATCATGTCCTACCTTATTATTATTCTTTTCACCTTGTGGATGTCAAACAAATTCAGACTGTCCATGACTTTTAAGTTAAATAGTACTTCGAATGTCTGTCCTGATAGATCAGTTTTGTGAACCCTTGTATAAAATCCGAACGTTTATTTTTAGTCATTTTAATATTTCTGAGAACCCAAATATTTGGGAAACTTCCTTTTATGTACATTCATTTAATATTAGAGATAATAATTAATGAAATAAGAATTTTTCATCATTGTCAATTTAGAACTTTTGTCTCTGATGAGAAGTTTCTACAAATAGATTATAAAAATGAAAAATTTAAAACAAAAGAGAACACTTTCGTGGTACAAGTTTACAGTGTTATAAAGTCTTTCTTTCTTTTGGAGTTGGAATTGTATTGGTGGTAATAATAATCTTGCATCCAAAGGAATCAGAAACAAAAATACAAGGTAAAAATACTAATATTTTTTAATTCCACGAGTAATGTCTTTAAAATCTTAGATTCACTTTTTATAAATTCTTTTGATTTATCAAATTTTGGTATTTGTGTATCTTATTAGTGATAAAGATAATTTATTGGTAGATACTTACCATCGGACGGTCCGAGGAGACAGGTGTCCTAAAAGGTCCGTTCTTATGACCTCACCCAACGGTACAAGAGGAGGTCCCCTAAAGGACTGGGTCCCTAGCTTGGCGCTGAGAATACAGAGGACGTGACCGTCCGTCCAAGAAATGGTTCTCGTGATGGACCCTTCGGGTTTTATCTCGATCAGTCCCAAACAATTCTGAACGTAATTGACATCCAAAAGAAGAATTCGTTTATTCCTTTCACTTAGGAGGTCTTCTAATTCATTGACAGTCTCGCTCTTCTGAACTGTTCATTGTTTTGGTCCTAGGGTCGGGTTCTGTCATATAGTGTCGAAGACTCAATGTACGGCGGTTCCGTAAAATTCCATTTATCCCGACTAGGCCTCCGAAGGGTCCACCGAGTCGTCATTTCTTAAGTGGTCGTTACGTCCTCTGTATCCAAGGTAGGGACCCAACCCTTCTAGGGGGCCTCCTTCTTTACCGTTAAGTGAGGTCATAAGGACAGACCTTTTAGGGTATCTGTCTCCTCGGACCACCCGATGTCAGGTGCGCCAACGTTTCTCAGCCTGTCCTGACTCGTTGACTCATGTGTGTAAGTCCTGAATAGGTCCATTTCTTTTCCTCCAGTCGAAAAAGAAAAGGACGAAACTTCAGCGGTTACTCGCTCCATTCTCAAAATTCTGTATGAAAGTTCATGGAAGAAATCATCCGTTTCTCATAGACCGGGAATTTTTAAACTGTTAGTCATAAACTTGAACAATATGTTGATACCAATAAAGTGATATTTATTAAGTATTGTTTCAGAGTAGTATTGGTCGGTACATATAATATTTAGAGACCATACACACAAGTCAACGAGTCAACACGGATTGAGAAACACTGGGGTATCTGATATCGGGTGGTCCGAGGAGACAGGTACCCTAAAAGGTCTTATGACCTCACCCAACGGTAAAGAAGGAGGTACCCTAGAAGGACTGGGACCCTGACTTGGGTCCAGAGGACATGGAGTATGTAACGTCACCTAAGAAATGACGACTCGGTAGTCAAGATGATGTTAGTAAAATTCCTTAAAGTCTCCTGTCATCGTCCAACTGTCTCTCTGTTGGGGTTTAGAGAGAGGTAAAGTTCTAAAGGACAATATATAAAATATAAAGGATACAAACTTCAGTACCTAGACAGTAAATTACTAGAGAATATGGTGGAGAGAAGGGTAAAATGGACTTTGAACTCTCTCGTATATAGATTATTAAAATATGACAAAATATTACATAGAAAGAATTATCAACATATATTAAATAAAACATTATCATAAACTCATTTAATTATAATGAATGAGACCTAAAAAGTGATTTTCCGAGACCTACTTCAGACACCGGTCGACACTTTGACTACTTTTTCAAAGAAGGCTTATTAGATGTAATTGAACTCTTTATAACTCCATACAAAGGACTAATAGAAGAGGGTGTTTACCCCTACACACTCAATTGTTGTATATACGATAATGTGGTTGTAAGGACTTTTTTGTTTATTGACTCTTCTACCCTTGAATTTTACACACAATTAGAATTTTATACATATATTTCATTTTAACTAAGAACTGTATAAGGACAGGAATTTAGAACACGTCAATTTGATGTCTAAAATTTGACGAAAAATTTCAAGGGTGTCATATGATAAATTCGACTTTATTAATACGACAGAGTTTCAAACGGAGTGTCTTTTTCTGACTCCCTTATGTGTACATACAATATATTTTTATTACATAATTTATACGTAGTAATATAGATGTCAGACGGGAAGTGTGTCTATGGACAAATAGTTCATGTGTTTCGACAGGACTCACCGTAAAGGGTTTACCACAAGTTACTGTGTCATTACTAGGCACTCTGTATTTATCCTAAGGTATGTTTGTCTCCGACGTCCAAACCATTTCGTGTCATAGCCCGTCTGTCTAAAGAAAAATTAACGTTTTGAAAATCTTGGTATTTATACAATTACTGTTGAGGACACAAGTCCTTGGTCTTTTTCTGTTATGTATATATCGTGGATAAAGTGGGTGAATAAATCGGTATCCTGGGAAAAAAGAATCGTTTAGGCAAAGTAGGGGGATGTACCGTTTGATTTGAGAAGGAGAACAAGACTACCTCAGTCAGACGGTGACACCAGAGTTCATTTCGAGACCATAGTTACGGTAGAGATGGGGTATTATAAGACAGACACAGTTGGTATATTTGAGTGTTATGGGTTCTTTATATGAGAATATTTTGATTTGAAAATTTACCTAGATTAGAGTAAAAAGATGACTCATTTATAGAGAGATCAAGATCTGGATCTAGTATACAGAGGGTAGACCACGAACAGACGACGAAGAAAGTACCAATAATTTATCATAAGATAGAAATAATATCTTGTATATCGTGCGTGTCATGACACTGATAAAACAAGAAAATGGTCTTCCTCAGAAGGAGGTCCTTTCCCTAAAAGGACAAATAAGGACATGAAACCGAGTCTCGGTTTCACAATAATTTTTCTTACTTGTCCATTTACAAAAGGACACCGTATTATTACTATCAGTTTATTTTAGAAAATTTCTATCGGAATGATAAATGTAAAACTTGGTTTCTTGGTGTCATATACATGATTGGGCGAGAATTTTTTCCTTATGTTCATTGATTGTTTTAGAATGGTGTATAGACAACGACACCATTACCCTAGCATCAAGTCCTAAAGACCTCGACTTTCTCTTTTATTTTAAGTTTGAGTTATGACTGTTTAGATTTTTGTACTTTTAACGAAACGTCATTTGACCTAAATTAAAATTTCTTAATGGTTATATAGTCATCTTTGAATTGTGTCATAAAGAATAGGACACTAACCTGTAAATCTATATGGATTACAACTCTTTTAATATATTGGTCTACCAAGTTTTCGTGGTTAATATAAGACCCTCATTGGTCATCAATACGTCATAAAAAATTTTTTTTGTTAATTCTAATTGGAGTCTTTTTCGTTGATACTTCTTCATTTTACAATCTTCGATTTAAGAAAAATGTTAAAATCAAAATAATGAGACAATCCTTAATCAAACTCAATGAATTAATCTTACTAAAGTCAAAAAGAAGAGTCCCATTTACCTGAGTATACGTAAGTTTTTACTGTGATACTTGTTTGGTCGAAGGACCTTCATAAAATCTAAAAGTTTATCTAATTTATAGGGAAAATTTGATACATTTTGGATCAAAGGATTCGTTAATTAAAAGGTGACAGAGGAGGAAACGGGTGGGGGGTGGTTTTTATAAATGACAATGTTGTATTTAAGAGATATGAAAGACTTGTAATGATATTTAAAGTTTAATCATCTCAGGTTTGATCATAGATATGAACTTATTGAAAAATCAAAGTGTCATACTAAAGTATTGAAAACGTTCGTATTGTCAGACCAATTATTTCGGACACTCAGTATATATAACAGTCGGACGTACGTGGTGGACGATGCAAAGTGTATGAAGACACTCGATATAATAGATATTAATGTTAGTAATAAGATCCTGTGACATCGGAGATAGTCGTAAGTCTTCAATCATTAAACAACAAACAGTAAAACCCTTTCAGTCGAGGTAACGACTCATCGTGGACAAGACAAATGAACATAGAAAAGTTACGGATGTATCCCTATAGTTATACTCGTTGTTCTTTTTTCATATTTTTCTAACATTGATGTTTAATTTTATGAAATGGTAAATACACGACGAAATGTCCTGAATTTTTGTAGAAAGCAGAGGTACTAGATTAAACAACTAAATCATGTTATAAGGATCTAATAGATTATTGTCTAAGATGAATTGTGGGAAGAAAAAGTTTTAGGAGGAAAATGTTGAGAGTGGTTTTTGGAGTGATCCTGTCTTCATTTTCACTGCAGATAATTTGTTTTTCCGAAGTTTACGTCATTGTGACTAAGTCAAAAGCATAAAAAAGTAAAAGAAGGCGAAGGATTGAAGGAAAAATGGATAAAAAGAAATACATGTTTCGAAAATGTGTGTTTGTAATTTGAAAATTGAATATACAGGTTACAGGACATTTGACACTAACAGAGTCAAGTGATGTTAAGTAAATTTACACAGTTTTGACTTAAAGTTACGTGATTTTAGGAACTTGGTTTATCTAGAACCTCAATGTACGGGATTTTATCAAGATATATCCATAGTGAATAATTATTTAAAGTTTCACCATATATTTTATTTCCTTTAAGAATGGGTTCATAAGACCACAAGGGTACTAAAGGGCCTCAAGTGTACGTAAAGGATAAAAAGCTCTGTAAGGTTTTAGATGTTAAAAATACAGGGGTTCTCCTATATACGACGAGTTATTATATAAGACACCGATTATTTCGTGTTGTTCTTTACTATTTATTATATTTTGTTCTTTTCTGATGATTTGAGTTTAGTCTCCATTGAATACATCTTAAACAAATCGCTAATTTGTAAATAACTCAGTAGGTGATTTGTAAATGATTTGATGATGAATCCTCCTCGATATATCAGTTACTATTTATTTCTTTTTTTATGTGAAGTTCTCATAAGAACCAAATTTATTTTTTTCTACCTATGTAACTAATTGACTAATACTATATGTCTTATGAGTCATCATTTCTAACGAATTAAGACGGGTATTTTTTCAGGTTCTTTCGAAACGTCATCTCTACTACGAATTCTACTTAGGACTTCCGATTTGTCTTCGTACGGTCACTCTTTTCACCAGATCCCTTATCGTACCTTCTTCCGTACTGGTTTATTTTTACACAAATGTGGGTCTTTCTCGATTACCAAGTCATGTCACCATACCAAGACACAGACTGATAAGGGTCCTAACCTGGACTCTGTCTTTCTCCGTACCCTCCCATATACTTTTCCTCTAGTAGGTCCTTCCCTTCTCAGGTCACAAGTTTGTTACTCTCTGTTAAACTAAGTCTAAAGTTCCAAGAACATACCGATCTCTCCTTCCTATTCCTCTTTCCTATCATTTTGCTCTCCGACTTCACAATCGAGTCCCAAACCCTTCCCCGGACTTACCAGACCCCACCCCACACCTCTTTCCTTTTCGGTTCTCTGATTTTCGGAGTTCTCTTTCTACTTACTCGTATTACCCTCGTTTCCTCATTCCTGGTCGTCCAATAGAAGTTCTCCATCGATTTTTAATTCATAAAGTCTCTATCTGCCAAAATATTCTGTTTTTCAGGTTCTACACCGTTATTCTTGTCCTACGTTACTGTACTGCCATCGTAATCTTGTATACATTACTACCAAAAATTTTCGGGTCACTAATTATAGACTCGACGAGTGTTTACGTCAGAAGATAGTCAGTTATGTCTTCATTCAGGTGGATCGTGTACGTGTCAGATCTGTTCGTACTGGATGACAAAGGAGAGTCATGGTCAAACGTCACTCAACACGTCTCGTTCTCGTCTCTTCCTTCTCTCTACATCACCGTGAATTTTGGTGTAATGTAATGGAAATCTAGTTCCACATGTTACAATAAGACTACATCCATTACTTGAGGAAGTTCATAAACAAATTACTCAGACTATTACAGTAAAAGTCTTTGGTAAAGTCGGTTGAGTCCATTTGTGTTTAACTTTTAAAGAGGTGGACGTCGTGACTTTATCTTAAGTTTCTTATCTTTGAACTTTTTAGTAACTAGATTTTTACTGTTGAAAATTTATGATATATGGAAATTCATTTTCTATACCGGTGGATTTGAAATTAGAGAGATATGCATGTGTAAACTATCCCCCACCATCTACCACGACCCTCCCTACAAATTCTTTATTTTATTTACTGTTCTTATTAAATTTCAGACCCACGATCATAAATGGATACTCGAGTCGAGACGAGATAAAATGAGTAAATAAGTAATATACATTTGTATGGACAGTAGACATATATCTATCTATAAAACTAAGAGTTTCGTTAGTACACTTAGTACCCATAGTAAGGGTAAAACGTCTATTTCTTTATTCATGTTTCTCCACTTTAATACACTCTCCCGTCTTAGACTTAGACATATTATACCTACTTTTAGATGTAAGAATTGGTTATAGGACGCAACGTCGAAATGTTTCTTATCAACCCCGGTCTTGGGGTTAAAAAAGAAACAAATATTCTTGACTTATAGATTTCTTACGGTTGTTTACGTATTACCTTTTAAGGATCTAAACCTTAGTTTACTAACTTTAAATTTAGTATTTAGACGATAAACGGTCCTTACATTAAATCCCAGTTAGTGAATAAACTCGAAGGAGTAAACATTTTGTCTCTATATTGACTTGACTAAATCAGGAAAAAAGGATTCCTGATTCAGATTTACTTACTTTATTTTTGACAGTCTTTAGTAGGTTTTTTTTAGATCTACCAATAATTATTTTTGAATAGTCCATACAAACCCTTGTAGAGTTCATTTCGGATGAGATATACTATTTAGTCTTTGAGTAAATAAAGTGTCTTGTGATAAAAGGGGGGAAACCAAGTGAGGACATAGGTGTCGTTGTTCTTCTCACAGACTGTGTATCTTCCATGTGTCATTCACAGATAACTTACTCACTTATTACCTTATTTGTCAGTAAGAAGTCTCGTCGACTTTCATGTTAAGTAATCAGAACCACTGACAGTTCTCCTTCTTCATACAGTATATATAGACCCCAGTGTTCTTCCTTTTTCTTAGTCACCAGTGTTTAGACTCAGAGTAACTTTCAGTATCCTGACTGGGAAGTGTGAACGTCTCCATTGGTCCGATAGTCCCGTAGACATGTCTCGTACGGTTAATCTTCGACGTCCCGAAACAACGAAGTGTGAAATGTCATAAAGTCTCTTTAGACACCCTGTCGACGATTCCGTGTACACCATTACGAAGTTATTACAAATGAAGTATAGAGTTACTGAAGGTCGGGGGGTTTGAGGGTCTTTCAAATGCTCTTTGCTTGAAATTCTAGACTGAAGTTCTAAAGTATCATTTCTGTTAGACTCATACTTTTTAAATGAAACGATATTTTGTAACATCATCACTGGAGGTTTCAATCCATGGCTTCTGTTACAATCTTTAAGTAAGTAGATTTTTTCTTTGACTAGAAATACTTATCGATTATAAGTCTGATGTGTACACCGGGGAGTCAAATGTGTAGTTAACAAATAAACAGTATTGGGACGAGTTCCAGAGGAATCCCTTCTCCCTGAGGTGTTCGGTTCGATGAATCCTATGGAGTGAAGAAGGGAAAGACCAATACAATAAGTCGAAATTACTTTACTTAGAAGAGTTTTGTTCACCAGTTTTATATAAGGACATTCCTGTGATGTCTATTCCAATTATTACGTTAACATTCGTCTATTCTTTTACTTCTCTATGAAGTCTAAGAGAATCTTATTCACGAAACGATCCGGGAAATATTCTGTGTAGACTATTCTTTAGTCCGGTTTATTAATTTTTAATTTTCTTTTAACATACCTTATACCTAAGGATCGGTGATAATTTTATACCCTTTATGGGTTTTGATACCCTTTATAGTCTCTCTAGATTTAAGAAGTCATATGTCGTCATATACCGTCGTATTTTACGAATCTACTTTTTAAGGAAGAACTTGTGAAGTATTAATAAATATATGGTTGTGACTGCAATGTGAGAGATTTCAATTAAGCTATCTGTCTTAGGAGTAATTAAGATTTTAAGTTTGATTTTATTTTCTTTTGATGAACTCTTTTGCATACATTTCGTGAAGGGTCACGGATCTGTATTCTCCTGTCCGACGGACACCTTCATGGGTGATTTTGTTCCGTCGGACTGAAGATAAGTCTGAGACGGACTGATCAGGGGACTCGACCCTGTTTTGTACGAAGACAAAGAAGATGACTATGTATCACTATGTGCCGTTTTTTACTGTCGAGATTGAAGTGACCGAAGGTCAATTCAGTGTATTTCATGACTCATGTTGTCTACAATATTCTTAGTTTCGTCTAGTGGACATCATAAATTATGTCACAAACTGTGTATCATTTATAAGTTATTTATAATCGATAATAATATTACTCAGTTGTTTATAATTAAGGTTTAGGTCGGTTGTAGGTCGGAAAGACTTAAACCCCCGACGAACAATTTGCGACTAATACTTCAGTTGAAAGTTTCAGAAACGATTTAATTTTAAGTAAAAATCTTTGTGATATAAAGAATATATATATATATATTTACGTGTGTTGTATAAGAATTCACCTTTTTTTCCCAATATTATGGTATGCGAATTATCTAGTGCTAAAACAAAGACTTTCATATGTATGTATCTTTTTATTTTATTAAAGTTTTATCTCCTTATCTGACAAATGTTTACTAAAGATAAAAGATATCCAAGATTTAGATTGTGTTATTTATCTACAATAAAAATATGGTCCTTTTCATAGGATTCCCAAACAAATAAAGTCATTGCTCTAGTTTGTGTGTGACACTGACAGTCGGTTAGTGTGACAGAGATGGAGAGTCAAACTGGTCGACTGGTCACGGAAAACATCCTGACGGTAAAAAGGGTGTTTTCTCCCTTACGAGAAATGGTATTAAATGGTATCGAAAGGTTTCTACTTCGGTACCATTCGTCTTTTACTTCTCCTCAATTTTCCTCCTCTTCGCTATTGTATTCTTCGTCTTCAATCGTCTTTGACCTTCGTATTTACCTTTCGTCACTCCTCGTCGTCTGATTGTCTGGGAAACATTTTTGTGCCGTGGGTCTCGTCACTGATGTCTCTTCTTTTTTAGAGAGACATTAGTCTCTTCGGTGAATATAGTAATAACAGGACTTTCCATTTGAGTCTACATAAAGATGGGAAGGAGAGATAACTTTTCAAACGGGAAACTTCCTTGAGTTGATTCTTTAGTCTTTAAACCTCATAAATACAAAAAAACGAATACACGAACATATATACAACACGTAGACACTCACCTACACTATCATCATGAAATCATGTCAATGTGACAGCGTATTTAGATACATGATATATGATAAATATAGATGTAAACAGAAAATGTCGAAAGATTTCGTGTCAAATCTTTAATCATTCCTTCAGCTCTTATAGTAAATTTTTTGAGGGTATTGTGTTATTTCAATTGTACGTCTTCTAATTTTAGTTTGATGTACCAAATGGAAAGTAAGTACGTTCAAATGGAAATTTAAGAGGAACCCATTGAAGTGACCTACACGAAAAGTTTATTTACTTATATGTTTAATAAAGTTAGGATAGACGGGTAGTCTGACAAAACGTCTTTTGAAGATAAAAGACACGGTGACCGTTACTTTCATATGAGTTAAAGTGATATGAGATATTTGTAACATAACAGTAAAGAAAAGACTTACGACAAATTAAGTAAAACCCCATAGACACACTCCGATGTGTAATATTCAAAAGACTTTTATATACTTATATATGATACAAGGAGATTATGAAATAATTGTCCTTAGAAATGTTCAAGAACAATATGAAAATAGTAAAGACAAGAACTGTAAAGTTCGTGGAATGGGTGGTTAAGTTTATCCATGATATTTGAATGAAGTCAAAAAATTTCTCATATGAATGATAAGGTTATAGTTTTACTAAAGTGAACATAAAAGTATCTGAAGTACTTCTAATTAGTGTACCCCTGTTCTAAAACGGTTAAGTTCATGACGTTAAAGTACATCTTAGAGACGAGCTGTCAGGACAGGAGAAGAAGAGAAAAAATCTTTAAAACGTCGTATAAGAACAGGTCATCTAAAACTATATGTAACAGATTGGTGTCGTTTAAAAGGAGACCCCCTTTTCATTCTCGTTTTCAATCATATTGTGTCTATGAAAATATTGAAATAGTTAGGAAGTTTGTAGGTACGGTAATCCTTAAATGGAAACGAGAGAATTAGGTTAGTTTGTGATGTACATGAAAATATTGTGAATATCATAGTAGTGTGTTTTTATGTTTACCGTTTACATTATATTCTGTATTAATATAAATAAGAAGTGGTAGTATAGTAATTGTACTATGTAATGGTAACATCCCTCTCTAGAGTAAACGGGTGGTTGAGGTACGGTATGAGATCTATACTCAATAAAATTCATACTATTGTTAGGATATCTCATTTATAATAAGACAGACCGTCTGAGGTCTCTTCTATATATAGAACCAGATAAGGGGAGACAATTTTTAAAATCGAAAGGAAGTTTGTTTTTTTTAATTTACGTTTTTACCCATAAGTAGAATAAATGAAGATAATCGCATTTGTAAAACGGAAAGTTGTAGTGAAAACGGTTGGAAACTTCGAAAGATAGTGTTAAACAGTCAACTAAATGGTCTCATAGACAATCACAACGAGTCATCAGGTGTTTCGAACATTGTCTATAGTTTTCACATGTACAAAATGCCTTTCATAGGTTTCTGTGAAGTACTAATTGATTCTTTTAAGTACCAATAGTTTTCGATACATGTTTGTGTAATAATTTCAGTACAAATAGCAAAGTCCTTCTTCGTACAAAATCGAGATAGGTTATTGTCACAAGTTGTAAAGTCGATTAAAAACTTTCTGAGACCGTTTGGATACGTAAGATTTCATTTCTAACACTTTCAACGAGTCATCACAGGCTGAGAACCTCTGGGGTACCTGATATGTGCCCGGTACCTTGAGATCCGGTCTTATGACCTCACCCATCGGAAGGGAAAAGGTCCCCTAGAAGGGTTGGGTCCCTGACTTGAGTTCAGAGGGTGCAACGTCCGTCTAAGAAATGGTCGACTCGGTGTTCCCTTCGGACACATAAGATTCGGATGTCAAAAGGGTTTAGGACAAAGGGTTTCTGAGTCGATAAAACTCAGTCTAACAAAATTCTTTGATTATTTTTAATAACTGGCGGATGGGTCTTTTACATGTGTACGGAAATTTTTCTTTCAAAATGTATATTAAGGTGTCCCAAAAATCTAAAGTTTCTGATAGGTATTTCAAGGATTCGGACCAAGTACCAAAGATTTTAATTCTTGAAGATAGGATTCCGAGTTTACTGAGTGACTTATCGTTATTTAGTCCATATTTATTTTTGGATAAAAATTATATGAAAACTAAACCCCATCTTCAGTCCCTGTCTTATTTGACGCATACGTAAAAATAAATGATAACAGTTCCCGTCCTACTGTTTCTAGGGATGAGAAATATAAGAGTTAAAGGAGTTTTAACCACGGTTACTTTTCGTGACTAGCCTTTAATTCTACTTTTCCATATCGATGATTACGTTTTTTTTTAAAAAATTCTTTCACGACTTCGATATTAAACTAAGAAAATGTATATAGTTTTATTTATAGTTGAGTCTTTTAAACGATCGTATTTGAATAAACACTATCTTAAAAAGTAAATTCTAAACTCTTACAAATTAAACATAAAAGAGTGGTATACGTTTTCCTTATGTTTGGTTTCGTAAAGTTACTCGAGTGTTTTTTTGAGTTAGTCAGGGAAACAAAATATAAGTTTCACAGGTACAAATATCTAAAATATGACCTATTTAACTCAGTCTGATTCTAATTTATGAGTACTTTCCAGTATATACCTTTACCTGACGGTACTGAAGTTAACGTCCTACACTTTAGGATCGAAAGATAAGACTGGTGATGTTTTATTAAGGAAGGAAATTCTATCAAAAGAAAAAATTTCTTCATCTAAGTGAAGACGGTTAAGAATAAATCTAAGTCTTCACTTTTAAACAGATTTTGTTTTTCCTTTAAAATTCAAAATACTTCTTTAAGTGGAACATTTTAAATCCTTTGTTTCCGATCAATCGGTTCTTGAGACAGGTAGACTTTATCAAATGTCATGGTCGACATTGTTAATTCAAGACGATATTAAAATATTAATATAGATGTTCGGTCTTAAGAGAGTCTTTGTTTCTCGTTTTAATTTATTGTGAAATTGACAAAGTCCATAAGAGTACTCCGAATGTTCTTATCATGAACAATTACGTCCCGTTTCTACTGGTTTGTTATAACCATTAATGAATAAACGGTTGCAAGTAGCGATTTATTTTCGGGATACTCCCGTCTTTGGGATAGACAGGATTAATGATTAGTATTTTAGATGTGAAGTGATTGTGTATTATCTTTGACTTTATAGACAACTTACTTACGTTCTCAATATCTGGATCATGTCATGGTATGTAACACGATAATACATATGACATGAATTTCGTAAGTGTAAAAATTTGGAAGAAACTCTGAGTTTTAAAATGTGTGTATAAGTAAATACACACAGTTAGCGAGTCAGCACAGACTGTGAAACACTAGGGTTCCTGACATTGGGTGGTCCGAGGAAACAGGTACCTTAAGAGGTCCGTTCTTATGATCTCACCCATCGGTAAGAGAAGAGGTCTCCTAGAAGTCTATAAAAATGGTATTAATAGTCTACTGAAGCCCCTTTTTTGGTTCATAAACAAAAGGTAAGATTTTACGATTAACAGTAAATCTTCATAGGTTTTGTTATCAGTCCCGAAGGGTCCACCGTGATCACCATTTTATAGACGGACGGTTGCGTCCTCCATATTTTGCACCCAAGGTTGGGACCCAGTCCTTCTAGGGGACGCCTTCCTTTACCTTTGGGCGGAGTCATAAGAGCGGACCTCTGAGGGTACCTGTCCCTTCGGGCCACCCGATGTGTCAGGTACCACAACGTGTCTCAGCCTGTGCTGACTCTCGGATTCGTGTGCGTATTTTATTATGAATTGTGTATTACAGGGATGTACTTTAAATTGTCTTTGTAAATCCTTTTAAATTTTGGAATTGTTATCATGAATTACATATTGGATTTTCCCGTTCCGATTGATCTAAAGGGTCGTCGATTTTCCAGATCAATCAATGAGAAGATGTAAGATCTTGTCTGTTATTTTACACTTTCCTCCCCCCTCCCATTCGGTGTTTTCTTCGACTGCAAATAAAGACGTAGACGGAGTGGGAAGATTGGTGTTCAGGATACTTTGGAACTAAGTCAACCCCCTCCCCACCTTTTTTGAATGGGTTGTACAATTTTTTGTCCTTGTTACGTTTCGAAAAACTCTTGTCAGTTTTTAATTGACGATTGAAAATGTATAGAATAAGAGTAAACAAATTTCTTTTTAATATTTTGTAATTTGTAGAATTTTGATTAAATTTTTGACTAAATATTTCTATTAAAACATTAGTAGTGCACGATCTTAATAATACAAACATACAAAGTTTTACATATTCGGAGTCTTCTTTGTTCTAATACTAGGATTAAAAGTGAAACGTTTCACACCCTATCATAGTTTTAACCATTTTATAACTTTCTTAAATTTCGTTCAAGTACCGTCTACTTTCCAGTACTGAAGTTAAATAGTTCCAAATAATTACTCTGTATAGTTATAAATGGTCCACTGAGTAATCCGGTATAGTTTATTTTCTTTTTTCCAGAGAAAATACTTCAATAATTTTCTACTTTATAATCCTTAGACTTAAACAAAAGTAGTCTCAAATAGTACTCAAAAACGAGATTTTACAATATTTGACTCAGTTCAAATACTAACAATAAATACTACCGTGGGGTAAATGTTTTGTTAAAGTTTAATAATTGTAACAAGGGTTTCAAATACAAGAGGTTTTGGTAATTTCTTTTTTTTAGTCAGAAAGATCGAGGGTGTGTCCGATAGAGTTATGTCAAAACAACATAAGGTCTACCATTCTATAATTGTTATAACGTAGGTAAGAACTGACAAAGTAAAATTCTGACTCCTATTTTTCGATGTTTCACTAGGTCGTCTCCTATGTACCTAGTTCCTTGTGACAGACCTTTAGTCCAGTATTTTACTCGTAGATTTCTTTGACTATTGTAAATCGATGTAAGTTTAGAGATTTCCTAAAAATGTACCTATAATATACGTCGATGTTTTCCCCTTGGTACATATAGTCCATCTCTAATCGTCTTTTGTCTTAAGACACGGATTCACGGGTGTTCTACCTTGTCTGTATAAGACTCCTTCACTCAAGGGATAAGGACTCTGTAAATTTAACTCCGACCTATTTTTTTGAATAGTCCTTTTAATGTCCTTTTTAACGACGTGACGTATTTTTAATATAATCTTCCGGTGATTGGTAACTTCAAGAAGGTTTCGTTTCTGAGATACTGATAAATTACTCATTACTCGATGTCAGTTGATTTCTTGTGAATGAGAAAGGACATATTACGTTTCTCTTTATTAATGTCTGAATCTTGATTTGATAAAGAATTTTTATGGTACTTTCCAAAATTTTTGATATAGAAAAGTATTTGGTAATTTTCCGGGTTTATAAAATACGTGTTTTAATTTATTTATTTATACGGACCTTAATACTTTATTTATACGGAAGTATAAACCAAGAATCAGACTACTGTATCTATAATAGTGGGAATAAAACATTTTCTTTCTGACGAGGGTTATAGACTGTTCATTTTTTCGGTCCTGAACGGAAGTAGAAACTGTATTTTCTGGTGGTTCTTGTCTTAATGAACGGTACAAAGTCAGTTAAAAACAAAAGTGTAACTGTAATAGTTTCTGTTTTTTAGTAAGTATGATAAAATGACGTGTAGGTAGTTGTGTTTGTACCCGAAAATGATAAAGTTGTATTTTTAGTTTGATTTCTGTCTTTTACTAGTGGTAGGAGGGAAACAATTCACAAATTTAAATTTCGAGTTTTACGACTTATGTATTGTTTAATAAACCATATAGAAAACATTAAAAGTATATATAAGTTTACCATCACAATTTAAATCCAGAGTATTAGAGTCCAGTGAGGAGCCGGACTTCCTTAAATGTGGAAGCAATTTGTTTTTGCCTAGTCATAGTCACATTTATTTATGTCCAAAATGAATGTCTTGTACGTAACAGTATACCTTAATATAATAGTTTATACTTAATTAAGTAAAACAAATCTTTTCTCCTCCTCTTAGAGGTGTAAAAAAATCCGACCGTGTTATAGGACTCTTAATCTTTTCGATAAGTTGTTTTTGAAATATCGTAAGATGATAAAATATTTATAATTGAACAAATTCTGAGTGTTGTTGGTATATTTTATATATGCTAATGGAAGTAAGGGTGAAGAGTCTACTCCTTTGATGTCTTGACTCTCCTTGTCATTAAACTCTAGTTTATCGTTTACCGATTGGGGTTTAAACCTACACTGTCAGGTGATACGATGCGACGGAGAAGGGAACCTGTTTGAGTTCATTTTCGGGACTGAAGGGTGGTACCCGATACTCCACTCCACGTTATATAGTATGTCCGAGTCATTGGGAGGTACCTAAACTAAAGGTCCAGTGAATTCTGATCTAGGGACATATATAGTCGTCTCTACTCCTGAAAAGAAAGATTAGTAACGATTTATTATTAGTTCACTCAAAATATTTGTATATCTGTTTCTTTAGGACACTAAAATTTGTGTGTGTGTGGTTTTCAAAGGAATGGAAGGGTCAAGAAATCTACATTCACATATTTTTAATAATTTCAAAAGGTGAAATTAACCCCAAACTCCTCACCATCAATCGTACGGGCTTTATGAAGCCGTTAGTTTAGAAGAGGAGTTGTACTACTGAGGGTCTATCCGAAGAAGTCAGTGAATAAAAATAGACAAATTTTTTTCTCCTCTGCGTCCCATATTGAATATACGCTAATTCCCCTTTTTTTACAATAGAGTCTGTCCTATACGCAATATGACATGTCGAGGTTTATATCGATATTCCATGTTGGTTTTTTTTTTTCTTTTTCTGCCTTCTAAATTTTCGTATAAGATGGGGTATTTTTCTTTTTGTTTCTGGTCTGTGTATTTAACCATAGTGGATACAATGACTTAAAGTAAAGTCTTATTTTGATGACTTTTACGGACATTCTGGATGGTTTAAGAAAATTTTTCAATTATAACATTATATTAGTAAGTTAAAGTAAAATTTTGAAACTAAGAAATTTCAACAATAGACGTGTATTACTATTAAATTGTATCTTTTTGTTAATAAGTAAAATTTAAATTAAAATGTACCCGTTTGTTTATGTCACCGATTAGTGTACAACACTCAATATAATGACTGTAGACTCAGTGATTTTCTTTATCTGAACGAAGTACCCAGAATCTAAGTCTTGGGTCTTGTCTCATACTTCTCGACATATTAAAACAACCTACTCACTCGTTCATGTGTATTTCGGGATAAGACCTCAAGATTAGACATAGACTTCGAGTATAAATAGACCTTGAAAATACTATAAATGTTCATAAGTCAAAATTATAATTTTGATGATAAAGTGTAATTAACTTAAGTATATTACTGTTTGATGTATAAAAATCTATGAAGGAAGATGATACCGATACATTATCTCTAGGTCATAATAAGAAGATCGTGTGAGAATGTTCTTAGGGATTCGAAAAAAGGAAGAGACAGTGCAAAAAGGAGGCAAATAAAGGATGAACTGTACAAGATATGGAAGGATGTAAGTTTACGGTGGATATAAGTTGAATCGTTCACTTGTCACACTAATCTCCCGTCACAAAAGTCAAAGACATAAAGGGACCAAAATTCAGCCGTAAAAAAAAGAGAACCGGAAACCTTTTTGTCTGGATTGATCAAAACTCCATGTAGAGATCACAAGGTTTTAATCGTCTCATGGTGAGACTTTTATTGTAAACCTAACTCGGCGTAGACTCAGACTTAGGGTAAATAGGTAGTATGGTCAATACTCCGTAAATGGAAACGACGACAAGACTCCACTTAATACAGGGAGGGAAGTTTTAAGGATGGAATTTCAGGATTAGGGGATCATGGAGTCTTTCACTGACATAATCCTCTTTCCCGGAAATTTACCCATTAATTTAATTTTACTCCGGTAATCCCACCCGGAATTTCGTTATGTGGTTCAATTCATAGAAGTAATTTTTTAACACTAATCCTATGTCTTTGTGTGTCCCCTTCTGGTCTACTTCTGTGTCCCTTCTTCCGGTAAGTGTTCGGTCTCCTTTACGGAGTCTCTTCGGTTCGGACAACTGTGGAACTAGAGTTTTAAGATAAGAGGTCTTAACATTCTTTCAATTAAAGTTCAACGAATTCAGTGGGATAGATGTCAAGAAACAATGTCGTCGGATCGTTTCATTATGTCGATGAAAATTTTTTCTTTCATCATAAAGTTTACATAGCCTTCCCTACGTTTATATTGTTTGCGAACCTCCAAAGTTAGAATAAGAAAACAAACTTAATTTTTGTTAATTAGTGTCTGTCTCAACCAGGGAAGAAAAGTAGGGTGATCGGGACCCCTCCTCTCGAATAGTAAAGGAACGGTTGTATACGGGGTAAGTCTGTCAAGACTCTAAATGAAACGTAAAGAGGACTAATGATCGCTCCTTTCGACGTTAAGACGACGGGGATTTCATACCTACTTAGTATCTTAGATAGAACGTCACGGGATTTATGATTTTTAATTTTATGTTTGAGTACTTCTTACTGTGACCACGTCGCGATCAGTACTTTCGTGTAGTACCTCAAGTTATTTGTTTATGACAATCATGAGAGACTTTCTAGAAGAGGTCACTGTCAGGGACGGTGACTATCGAATGGGAGAGAGGTATATGTTTTGAGAGTGAGGTTCAATCGAATTTGATCAAGAATTTTAGACAGAAAAAATAAGGCAAAACTACTTGATAAATATATGGAATCAAGACTACCGTAAGTCAAAGTGACAAGTGTATAAGGAGAGACTTTTTAGTTATACCAATGGTTAAAGATACGAATCACAAAAAAAGAAGTCCAGTAAGAACCCGAAATTCTAAAAAAAGGGATTTAAATGTTCAGATATCTACACATACGAATACTAGTATAAATACAATAATCGTATATATGTCTTTCTTCCCTATATGGACATAGTTTCTATGTTTAACCCGATGTAAGGGTTGTGACAAGGTGTAGTCCGGAATCCTTAGTACTAGTGTTCTTGTGTCGTTTAAATGGGTATCTCTGTCTCACATCCGAGAATTAAGATTCTACAAGTGGAATAGATCTAAGATCTTAGATTCTACAAATAGAATACGACATTATGTAGTCGATTTTTCGTTAGATGAGTATTCTTAGACCATTTTGTCTGTATATAAAATATTAATAAAAGACAAGAGTTCAAAGTTTTCTTAGTTATACTTAGAATCTACAACAGTTTCTGTACGAATTACTTCGTACTAAATATTATCACCTTTTTTTGGTTTTTCGAAAGTCTCACTTACGTAGGGTTTCAAATTGTTATTCCTTTACCAATTTATATGGATTTATTGTCCTATAATATATGGATTATTTTTAACACGAAAGTTTATAAAATTGAGTATATTACTTTTTTCCTTCTATTTTGAAATATATGTTATACAATTAAAACAATATTTATATATACAAACAATATATATTAAAAGTTTAGACAAAATTTATTATAACAATTTATATTTTGGTTTATCTACTTTTATGTCCTTTGATACTGTTATATAATTGTCACCAATAGAAACCTAACACTTTAATACCGTCATAAATATGAGAGGAAACAAATTCAATAGATATAGTTCGATCCTATCTGTTTTTTGGTTGTTTACGGAAACCGATTTTTTCTACCGACACTTATATATACTGATCTGAGATTTACGTCTTTGATTGGGTACACGTTGTCATTTTGTAGAGAAATGTGTGATTCCCAAATAAACCGACTTTCATGTACTCGGTAATAACGAGTCTAAAAAATTCCGGAGTTACAAAAGAGACGTAAATAAATCTCGTCTACCACAAGTAATACGTTCATTGTCCAGGTAAGAAGACGTTTCTAGTATGTCCGTAAATCCCATGTATGATTCGTTCTTAGTTATGGGACAAATTATGGTGGGTCTTTTTTCTTAAAATATTTAAGACTTAATTGTAGTTTCAAGATATATTATTTATTATTAAACATTGGAATTCTATATACGGAAATAATAATATAATGAACACTTTTAAGTTTAAGTGGAGTCCTAGGGAGAATTTTTTTTGGGTTTCACACTATAAATTTATAATATGATTGTCCATAATTCAAAATATTATGGATAAATCAATAATCTTCCGTTTATTTTCGATCACAAAAAAATCCTGACCTTATTTAGTACTATTATATTTGTCCCGGATTATTAGTTCGATGAATTGTCGTAAAGGATTATGATCTGTAACCTCATACGAATCAGAAAATGGGATTGTTTGAAAAAGGGGAGTGTACATGACAACCAGTAGTGTTACCTACTTACTGGATACCTATAAACATATAAACATACCGATATTTACGTCGACTTTCGTCGTGACCTGTTAGTCGTCAAAAATTTTGTGTACGACCAAGTTTTTAGTAAAAAAACTTAACACAATGTAAAGTGAGACCGAGAGTTGTACGACCTTTGTGTTTGATACAGGGTCTTTTTTTCCTTTTTGTGTAAAGACTTCCAATCTGAAATTTGAATGGATGTCTGACGATTATGTGGATATAATGTTTGACGAAATCCCTAGGTATGTCGTACGGTATTTAGTATAGAAGGAAGATAAATGTCGTGAACGTGGTCGACGGTGTCGGATTTATAAAAAGATAAAGGATAGGAAACCGGTTAAAACATATATTGTCTCGTTCTTACAGTGGAAACAGGTGGTTAGGGAGGTGTTTGTGGTACGATGGGAAATGCATTCTAAATTAAGAACCCATGTGCTTCCAATAGTCAATTAAAAGACAGAACGTAGAAGGATTTAAAGAGTGCTTTAAAAGAAATTGAGATTGTTCGTTAGTGACTGGAAAAGAACGAAAGAAGGTATTAAGTGTTAGATATTGGCTAAGATTTAATGGTTATTAGACACGATCAATGAGTCAACACAGGTCAGGAAACACTGGGGTACCTGACATCAGACGTTCCGAGGAGACAGGTACCTTAAGAGGTCCGTTCTTATGACCTCATCCATCGGTAAGGGAAGAGGCTCCCTAGAAGGATTGGGTACCTAGCTTGACCACAGAGACCGTAACGTCCGTTTAAGAAATAACAGACTCGGTGGTCCCTTCGGGTTTAATGGTTACATAGGGAAATTTCTTGAAATGAGGGACGTACACACGATTCAACAAAGTCACTACAGACTGAGAAACCCTGGGATATCTGACATCGGGTGATCCGAGAAGACAGGTATCCTAAGAGGTCCGTTCTTATGACCTCTCCCGAAAGTATGGGAGGAGGTCCCCTAGAAGGACTGAGCCCTTAGCTTGAGCAAAGAATGTAGAGGACGTAAACGTCCACCCAAGAAATGGTGATCTCGGTGTACCCTTCGGGTATTACGAAATAATCCGATGTGATTTTTTTTTTTAGAGTTCCCTAAATCATCCGTTTTACACATACACACATACACACTCATCCATGTGTTAATATCTGTATTAGTCCGTGATTTTTGTCATTCTCCTATTATCTTCTTCCGTTCTATGTTATTTCGAAGGTTAATGTGTCATGACGGTCCTTATCACCTTAGAGCAAATAAACATCTCTAAAAAAAAGAAGTAATTGAGAGTAATGTTATTAATGTTCTTCTTAAGTCTACCCTAGCCACTTCCTTCCTTCTCCCTTTTACAATCCGAAATAGACCTTGATTCAAATGATCCTCCCTCTTTCGTTTATACTACACTAGTTATTATTCTAAATTTTTTTTTGGGAATATTTGGAGATTTACCGAGATAAATTTTTACGAGTAGTACTATAAGTGGAGTTTCAATAGAATATTTTTACAAAGTATTTTAGATTGTGTAGTATACTGTTATTTATTTTTGTAGATCTCTTAATTTAACAGACGAAACTAGGGACGTAATCGAGGAACCATGGATCAAGTTTGGGACTGTGGTTCTGTGTGTTTTGGGAAGCACCGGTCGAAGTAAAGGACGGTGTGAACGTAGAGTATAAAACGGAGGTGTAGAGACAATGTGAAAAGACAGACTTGTAGGAAAGATGGAAAGGAATTTACCAATTGAAAAATAAATTAGAAGAATGGAGTTGTTTCTTACAGTAGAGGGGGTCCTTCGAAACGGATTTTGGGTGTCCAACAGAAATTACGGACATGAAATACGAAGTTTGTCCTCCTGGGAACTGTATGGAGAAATGGAGTTGTACATTGTACAATCTGACGTTAATATAAATCACAGATTTCCTATTGTTGGTAAACGAAAGAACGGATTTGAGGGTCGTACCACAGACCGTGGACCATCCTTAAAAAAATTTACAGACTACTTGACTTGTATTATAACTTATAATTCAAATATAATTGAATTATAAAGAATTCTTAATTCTCTATGTCGTTCTTAAAAATCCATGTAGAGTGTAGAAGTTCCCAAATCGTCTTAAACTCTAGGTAAAACTTTAATATTATAACCCCGAAGTTTACGTCGATTAGAGACGAATTAAGTTATAAACCGATTTATTTTATTCTTTATAAAATTTAACGATAGTCTCTTGAAGTCAAAATTTGTCCTATCGGTACTTCAGACCTTTGTACCTATTTTAATATTATAGTACATAATATTATATTATGGTTGTCTAGTAAATAAAACGTAAATGGATAGAAAGGTCTGATCCATCGGTGTACAATAATATGGGGATGAAGTCGATTCTTGTAGTTATAAAATTCTTGATAAAGTTAGTCCTTTAGGTCTATGAACAGGACGTTTTCCTGACTATTTAATTCTAGGAGTTCTTCTGTAGACTTTCCGTTACATTTCGTTTCATTCCGTGTTCTAATGTCCCTTTTTTTCGAAAAAGAAAGACGTGCTCGTAAATGTCGATGGTTCAAAAGGGATACTTTGTCTCCTTGACCTCTAAATAAATAGATCTTAGGTAGTTTTATTTCTTGAAAGACGATCACACCGTCTTCTTAGGTAAAGATTAATCAGTAACTAATCTTCGTTTCCATAACCACATCCCTTTCCCTGCTACTACTAAAAGTCAAAGTGCCTTCTCTGGTAAGGAGACTCATAAGATGATTGTCCAAGTAGCCAAACAAACAAACAAAAATTTCTGACTTATCTTTCATATTAGGTTCTTAAATTAGGAAACTTTTTAGTGTTGTTCTTCGGTCGATTGACTGAGATCAGATTGGTCAGATCATTTGTGATAGGTTCCCGATTTCAGGGTCCATTACTGGAATCTGGACTAAGACACAGTGAAGTCATTCCGGTCCACAATAGAGAAGGTGGAAGTCTTCCTCTCAATTTGGGATATTAACACTTGGTCCTACCTTTCTACAACTCTTGCCTTTATATCACCCGGTTGTTTGTATGCCACGAAAAGTAAGTAGTCTACCTTTTAATTCAAAGACAACGTTTTATTTCATGACAAATGAATATCGTAGAGACTTCATGACAAATAAGTCATTCATAATGTTACGTTTTACTTTATACTAGGATCCTAATTTCTACTTTGACAGTAAAGTGACAATTATAATTTTAAAAATTTACGATTTTTATAATTGATCAGGGAGAAAATTTCTTCAACGTTTCCCAGATCCTGTGGTGTTGTGTACGACGTATATTTACTTTTCTTTGAGTGATCAAATCTACAATCTCACCAGGACTTCAAGTTCCAATGTACATAAAACCCCCTTTTACTATTTATTTATTTTTTTAGTTTTCAAGTATTTCGTACAGGACTTTTAATGTGAACAGTGTAAATATAAATATATTTGTATACATTGAATTAAGAATGTTTGTAAACAATTGACTTTATCAGTTTCTTTAGGAAACTATTTTCAGATAGCATCTTATGTTTTATGAATTTTAGTGACTTAAAATTCAGTAGTTTTAAAATTAAAATTAGTAGTTTTAACATTTTATGATTTTATTGATTTTGTAAATCAAAAGTGTTCACCTTTCATGTATTTACTAACAATTACAAAAACTGTGTTGGTTAGGGGTGTCTTGTGTTTCTTAAGTATTTTTTTTTTTTGTTGGGGTTTAGGAAATTTTCGTTATGTAGATCATCGTGACAGGATGAATCGACGGTTATGTGTGACGTTATATCATATGTACGTTAACATTCTGTTAAAATCCTAGTTCACTTTCACAGTCGTTACCTAAAGGAACTAAGGACGTAAATTTTAACCCAGACATTCATTTTTGTCCCTTTAAAACTATTTCTTTAAGAGAGAATATTAATAGTTTGTCGAAGTTTTTGGTTCGTAAATTTTACATAAATTTACAAATGAATTGTGATCATTTTTTTGAGAGTCACGTTCAAATTTCTATCTTAACAAACTAACCTTTGTACGGTAGTTTACGTACATAGAAGAAGTCGAAACGATAATTATAAGACCGTGTCACTAGTTAATCAGTTCAGAATTGAAAGGACTTTTGACTAAGATAGAATTCACTTTCAACGAGTCAGCGGAGACTGAGAAACACTGGGGTACCTGATGTGTCAGGTACCTTAAGAGGTCCGGTCCTAGGACCTCACCCAGTGGAAGGAAGAGGTCCCCTAGAAGGGTTGGCTCCCTAACTCGGGTCCAGAGGGCGTGACGCCCATCTAAGAAATGATCGACTCGGTGGTCCCTTCGGGTTCTTATGACCTCACTCATCTGATAGGGAAAAGGTCCCCTAGAAGGGATGGGTCCTTAACTTGGTACCAGAGGACGTAACGTCCACCTAAGAAATGGTTGACTTCGATATTCCCTTCGGCCTAAGATAGAATCGGTTGGCCATTAAGACAAAAGTTACTCGGGTTCTCTTAGATGTTGATAAGACAGGTGTGTGTTTTTACTTTCCTGAAGCTATTGTGTTAAAAATGAAAATTTTGAACTTATAGAACGGTGCATTTATATCGAGTGGAATTAAAGTTCAGGTATAAAATCTTTTCACTACATTTTACATACTATCCATGGAGTTCTTATTTCGTCGATGATTATTGAAGTCGATAATTTTGTCTTTTTTTTTAATTTTTGACTTGTAGACGAGTCTCCTCCCACTTCCCCTTTCTTCTCCTCAAAATTTGATCCTGTGACAAAGACACCTGGTTGAAAAAGTTTGTGTGTCGTAAAATACCCGTACACCAAATTATAAACATTTTGTTTGTGAAGCCTTCAACGACTTTTGATGAAGACCTGTTAAATGATATTTTGGTCACCACTTAGTTGCTGTTTCATCCAAATAGTAGAAAATTATTCTAACACCCGGGTCCGAGTTTTACGGTCCAATATATACGACGGTGAACGGGTCGGTAGAGTCATCTGGTACGACAAAGTCCCGTGTGTAAGAGTTTGAGAACTCTTGGATATTCCCGTTAGTTACATAGTGTGTAGTGGCGTGTAGTAGTCATGGTCTCTACATTCGTAATGTGCGACCGTTTTGTTAGTCGCTTACACTGTGTCTGGATTATATTGACTTTAGAATAGTTATACACCGAAATTTTACAAAAGAAAAGGAATTAAAGTTAAACGTCTAACTACAACCTTCCGGAGACAGGGTAGTGTCGGTCTCCTTCTTGATTGTAGTCGATGATCGACGAGTGTCAGAGAAAGTCGAAGCAGAGATTCTCTTAAGTTTATTTCGCGAAAGGGATATATTTTGTTTCTCAACTCATTTACAGTTTTGGCATCGGCAGTGCGTCAACATAATGTACCGCAGTTTTATTTTGGTCTAGCGTCCTTTAGTGCCTTTGTTGACGTTGAGCTGAAGAGATAAGTGACTGAATTTTTTTTAGACAAGTATTCATCATTGACTTTTACAGGGTGTTCTACTCGTTTTTGAAAGAGGGCTGCTTTCCGTCGACACTCGTCCTACACAGGTACTCAGGTCTACACTTGTGCAGGACCCGGGGTGTAGGGTCGACACTTGAGCCTTCCCTGGTCTCACCCTCAGGGTGAGCACCAGGTTTCCCTGGTGCAGCTGCGCTGCACCTTTCCTGCGCTCGCTCGGCCACCGCTTCCCCAAGGGCGCCTTACTCTGGGCCATTCTCTGGCCCGGTGTGTGTGTGTGCGTGTTCGTGTGTGTGTGTGTGTGTGTGCCTGGACCGACTCTTTCCATGACCCTCCAGGTCGGCGGCAGGGCTCGCGGCGTGGGTTTCCTTGGTCCCTTCGTCCTGAGGTCGGCCTTACGCCGTTCCCCAGGCCTCGTCAGCCCGGTGGGCCCCTGCTGCCACAGACTCGGGTAGAAGGGGTCTGGCCTCCAGATTCGGCTGGGGCCTAGGCGGGTGTGACGACCGTAGGGAGGAGCCCTGGGGAGGGTGCTAGACCCAGAGGAAAGGTGGTCATTTCCCCCGACGAACCCCCAAACCTCAGCGTCGGGGGTCGGATGGGCGGTTTGGGTCGTCCTGGCTCCTGCGCGCTTCGCCTTCTGTGACTGGCGAGCCCGGCGTCGTCCAAGAGGGCCCCGACGGGGGAGGTTCCCCCGAGGTTAGGCCGGGGTGCGTCCACCGGTGCTGTCCTGTGCAAGAGGTCGAGATCGGGGAACTCCACGGCGCGTCGAGGCTCGCACCGTCCTGGGTGAAAATGGGAAGGCCTGTTGCCGATTGTCAACACTGGACTGGAGGGGTCACTCCACCGAGGGCTGATGCCGCCGCTTCTGCCACTGCCCTCGCATGTCAACTCCAAACTTTTGACGTCGGCGCAACGCCCCGTCCCGACATCTGATCTTGGGTGGGGGACCCAGAGCTCTTGGTTAGGTTCGCGAGCGCCTCCCGACCCGACAGTGCACTGCCCTCCCCGCCTCGCGGCCGGATGTCGCGCACGACGCCCCGTCCCGAGTCGCCACTCCCCCACGCCGTCCGCGGCCGGAATCCTCCGATCCGCCTCGACGTGTCGTCCACCCCGCGAGGTCGTTAAGGCCGCTCGTTTCTCACTCCACCCGCCATCGGACTGGCGCGTTGGCCGACATTGAGGTTGGCTCACGTAGGGCCGGAAGTCTCACCAGTTAGGTGTTCCTGACTCATAGCCGTTTGATCCCTGGCCCTTTTTCGTTTTAATCAGCGACGAAGCCTGAGTAAGGGTTTGAAGACACGGACAAAAGTCTGACAAGGGTCAGTAGAAGGAATAGTGGACTTGTGTGAGCCGGTCACCTCCGAGGTCAAACGATATTGAACCGTTCGTAGTTGTAGCGAACCCCTAAATACCTTGCACCCGAGGTGGAGAGTTCAGGCGAGGTCGCTTAACTCCAGAAGACTCCGCACCGACTTCAGTCACATTCCTCTCAGGTTTATTCTACTTACTGACAAATACGTAAATCCCACGATTCCCTTTTCTACTTTCGGGGAGTCGTTCGATGAGTCCTAAACAATATATAAGTTCTCTTTCTTTTTACACGTTCAGAGCACCTTCTGTTTCAACTTCCCGTAAAATTATTAACATATTCTGATAACCCTTTTATCCCGATTGGACCACCGAGTCACCATTTCTCAGACGGACAGTTACGTCTTCTCTGTCCAAGCTAGGGACTAGACCTTTCTAGGAGACCTTTTCGTTTACCGTTGGGTTAGGTCATAGGAACGGACCCTTTAGGGTACCTATCTCCTCGGGGTTTCAGATGTCAGGTAATCGAACATTTCTCAGGTGTTGAATCACTGACTTGTAGTTGTTGTAACCCTTGTATATGGTCCTCCCCTTAGTAAAAAATTGTCTAAAGAGGTTCGTTTAAAGGTAGTTCGGTAGGTAAAGGAGAAGGTATGACATAAAAAGGGTTCTATTCATGTATTTTATTGAGTGTCTTGAGAAGAACAATGAATTGACTGAGTAGGGTCAAATTACACAGATAAGGGATTTCGAACAGTGAACCTCTTATAAAGGAAGTAGATATATGAAAGAACAACGATTGTCAACCTGACTGTTCGGATTTCAATTCTACCTCTTTTTTATTTCGACGTACGACTTTACCTAAAAAGTCGATAGTAATAGATTCTTATTTTTTCGTCACTCTGACAACAAAGGTAGAAAAGAAAATCCTTGTGCCCCGCCAAGGATCTTCCGAATCGTGACCCGGTCATTGGATGTCTTTAGAGTACGGACGTCATACCACCACTAAAGACAAAACAGATACGAACACACACACACACACAGACACACAAATTAAGACCTGGAGGAGTGACAGCTGTAAACTAGTTATCGGTCGAGAATCGTCAGAGGAGTGTGAGTCAGATAGAAGGGAAGACAGTGATTAGGGTAGAATGGTGTAGGGAAATGTGACGTCTGGAAAGGGAGAGGGTAGTGACGAAATTTGGTTCGAAGGAACACCAGTGTTTGGGAGACGAGATTGGTTAGGGACGATCCGACCATTCAGAAAAGTACAGAACAAAAAAAGATGGAGACGGATCCGAGGTCGAAAAGTGGTAGGAGGAGTGGTCGTGGATAAGTATTTAAAGGTTGAACTTCTTCAATGTGGAAGGTCTTTAGTGTTTAGAAATGACTAAAGACGAAAGATGAGGGTCGGACTAGTAGAGAAACGGGAGAGAAGGATCCACGTCCTGACTTTGAACAAGGAACACAAAGAGAATAAGGGGATTTATCTAACAATTGGGAACGAAGAACCCCAGTCTAAACGGCCGATCGTAAACACACGAATCAACGAGTCAGCACAGACTGAGAAACGTTGGGACACCTAACATCGGGTGGTCCAAAGAGACAGGTACCCTAAGAGGTTCGTTCTTACGACTTCTCCCAACGGTAAAGGAAGAGGTCCCCTAGAAGGGTTGAGTCCCTAACTTGGGTACAGAGGACACTGAGGACGTAACGTCAGTCTGAGAAATGGACGACTTAGTAGAATACAGTTCTCGTAAGTCGATACGAATGAACCAGAGTCCGAGACACCATGTTCCTTGTTCTCTAAGGACCATAACTCCTTGTCTGACATGGTAGACACTAAAACGTCATTTTGAGTCTTCAGTTTTGTGGGAAGTAGGATGGAATAAACGATTTCAGTAAATATCAGTACAGTTTCCACGTACAGGAACGGAAATAGGAAGCTCACCCTTTAGGGGTACACTGGAGGACCAGTAAGACACCAGTGACGGCGACTGGTGTGTCAAGTTATTTGACTAGGAACTTGTGGTGTGTGACTGTTCTCTACCACTAACAATACCCGACTTACACAAAGGTGGTTTGACTACGCAACTCCAGGATCGGGGGTCATGGAGTCTCACACTGTGTCAAACCTCTATCCCGAAAATATCAGGTACCCCACTGTCTCAGCTTGTGTTGATTCACTAACTCGTCCGTCCGTTCTCGTATGTCCACCCAGTCTTAGGTTCTACTTTTCTAATGTGGAGTCGTTTTTACTTTTCCGTCGGATGACTTACCCTTTTTGTAAAAGTTTAGTATATAGACTATTCCCCAATTATAGGTTTTATGTATTTCTTGAGTATCTTGAGTTATCGTCTTTTTTAGGTCAGACTAAAATTTTGCCGTTAGACTTATATGTGAAAAGGTTTCTTCTGTATGTCTAGCGGTTGCACATGTACTTTTTTTATGAGTTATAGTAATTAGTAGTCCCTTTATGTTTATTTTTGGTATTACGTTATAGTAGAGTGTGAAGAGTCTTATGAATAATATTTTTTTTTACAACCATTCTTACCCCTCTTTTTCCTTGTGAACATGGGACATCCACCCTTACATTTAACCACTACCTTGATAACCCCAAGGGGACTTTTAATCTTTGTCTTGACGGAACACTAGGTCTTTACAGTGAAGGACCATAAATAGACTTCTTTTACTTTTGTAATTCACCTTTTCTATATACGTGAGGTACAAGTAACGTCATAATAAATGTTATCAGTTTTATCGCTTTGTTGGATTTACAGGTAGTTATCTACTGACCTATTTCTTTTTTTATATATATATGGGTATATAAACACATATATATGTATGTGTGTGTGTGTGTTGTCTTATACTAAGTCGGTATTTTTACTACTTTAGAACGGTAAATAGGTTATATTTGTCTGTAACTCCCGTAATAAGATTATTTTTATTCAGTCTGTCTGTTTCTTTTATGACATAATAGAGTGACTGTATACCTTAATTTATGTTTTGTTGTGTGTGTGTATGAGTGTGTGTTTCAAACATCTATGTCCTTTGTCTGACTAGTAACGGTATCCGTCCCTGACCTCTTATTCCCCTTTTTCACTTCCCCCAGTTTTCCGTGTTCGAATATTTTATTTATTCAGTGCCCCTACATTATATGTGGTACCACTGATATCAGTGGCATAATATGATATAACGTATAAATTCTCAACGGTTAACTCATATAGAATTTTCAAGGGTATTGATCTTTTTCTGTAAAAACATCCGATACCAAAAAGGTCATCAGTCCATACCTACACTCTCAACCTGACACTTCTTCCAACTCACGGCTTCTTAACTACGAAAACTTGACACCACAACCTCTTCTGAGAACTCTCAGGGAACCTAACGTTCCTCTAGGTTGGTCAGGTAAGACTTCCTCTAGTCGGGACCCTAAAGAAACCTTCCTTACTACGATTTCGACTTTGAGGTCATGAAACCGGTGGAGTACGCTTCTCAACTGAGTAACCTTTTCTGAGACTACTACCCTCCCTAACCCCCGTCCTCTTCTTCCCCTGCTGGCTCCTACTCTACTGACCTACCGTAGTGACTGAACTACCTACACTTAGACTCACTTGAGGCCCACTACCACTACCTGTCCCTCGGGACCGCACGACGCTAAGTACCCCAACGTCTCTCAGTCTGTGCTGACTCGCTGACTTGACTTGACTTGATATCCACTGTCTACAATTGATGTAAATAACACCACTAGTAAACCGTTATATATGTTTATAGTTTAGAATACAACATGTCGACTTTGATTATAATATTCAGTTAATATGGAGTTAAATGTTTTTTTTTTTTGAAAACTTTTTACCTAATATTGTGTCTGATGTGTCTGATTTCCGACTGGTGGCCTCCTGTGTCACTCTTCCACTAGTAGACATTCCGTTCCCCTCTCCGGAGTCTTCTTTGACTTTGGTAACTGAAGACCGGAGTTCTTGACACTCTTTTGAATAAAGACAGTAAATTCGGTTGTTCGGATACCATAAACAATACCGTCGGGATCCTTTGATTGTGTCGCCACGAGGAGTCAGTGAGGTTCCCTTGGGCTTCTTCACTGTTCCCTACCTCCAGAAACTAGTACGGTCGTGTGAGTGGTGTAAGAGAGGTCCCTTTCACTGGGAGGGGTTAGTGTGTCCAGTCAGTGATGTACGACTGGTGTACAGTCATACTATATGGGACGTACATTCAATTTATTCGTCGAACTGTTGTATATCGGAAAGGGTTAAAACTTGGGCAGGTAACAGGGTACAAACCAAGATTGACAATGAAGAACTGGGCGTAAGTCCAAAGAGTCCTCTATCCAGTTCACCAGACCATAAGGGTAGTGAAATTCTTAAAAGACGTCAAACAACACTAGGTGTGTCAGTTTCCGTAATCGTATTGGTTACTTCTTCATCTACAAATGGACATTAAGGGAACGAAAGAGATACTAGGTCGGTTACAACTGACAAACTAGAAATCAAGGAGACGGAAAAGATTTGACTCTAATACGTAAACCTTCAAGAGTGGAGTGTATGATGACTTCGGATCGAACTTCCTAAAACTCGTATTGGAATGATTGTACACTTTACTCACGTTGAGATACCATGAAACTTGTAAGAAACCGTAACGGGAAGAAACTCTAACCTCACTTTTGTGGAAGAGGTCAGGATACCGGTGACGACTCAAAAGTCTTAAACGATGGCATAAAACACGTCGAGAAATTGTTGTAGTAGAAAATCCTAAACTTTATCGAGTCCCCCTTAAGGTAGTAAAGGTGATCGAACCAAGGGATGAACTGAAGTGGGAGGTCCTATAGACCGAGAACCACTCACTGGTGTGGTAGCACCAATAGTGCCAGTACTTCTGGAAAAAACATATCAAGAAGACACATAAGAACAGTGGAGAAGAATGAGAGAAGACGAAGACAATCCAGGAATGACAAAGACAGTAAAAAACACGGATAGGAACGTACTTTATAAGGGAACTATAGAGGTGAAAAGAACTTCTCTAAGATCAGAAAGGGTAAGGTAATAAAAAGAGACACAGAAACGTAACAAGTAAATTCTTCCGGAAGAATAGAGAGGAACTATAAGAGATCTTAATACGAAAGTCAACCCATATAGAAAAGGAAAGAGGGAACTGAAAGTGAAGAGTAGAAAGGAGTCGATAAATATTTCGGAGGAGTCTGTTGTGAAACGGAAGAACGTAAAGAAAAAGAATCCCTACCAAAACCAGTGACGGAGGATATGTTAAATGTTTGGAGGTAGGTATCAAGAAGTCTTTGAGACGGATGGTCTTGATTAGGGAACTTAGATAAGTAGAAGAGGTGACATATTAGTATTCCCTAAACTAAATCCACTATGGACTTACTGGATCACCAAAAGGTATGAAAGAAGTTAAATTCGGACTTAAAACGTTATTCCTCGACTACTAGACTCGGTCTCACTCGAGGTCTGGAACAAAAACGACTGACATATGTCGAAGATGTAGAAACCGACGTTTCTTATATTAATTAGACTAAAACCATAACTAGTAGACCACTACAGGTACACATCTCAGCAGAACACAACAATCCTCTCTCACGGACGATACTGGTCATACAAGAACACTGTTTTGAGACAATCGGAAACGGGAAGAAGCAAAACATTAGGTTCCGGTTTGCACGGACAATAAGACCTATAGATAACTGAAGGATGAAGACGTAAGGTCAGGAAATACTACTTTTCCTGTAGGAAAAAACCACAATCAAGATCTTCAACAACATCGAGAAGTGTCTTGACAAGTTGAAGTCGAAGAAATCTTAATGACCAACCCCGTATCCGAACCTAAAGACACTATAACTTACTAAACGGAACCTTTGTTTGACTCTAGTAAAACAGTAAAAACTCTAACATAGGTTCATGACGTCAAACTTGAGAAGACAACTGATACTCCCGATGAGGTAAAGAAGATTCTCTTAGAACGGGTCGTAGTCCGAAATGAAAGTGGTGGTCTGTGTAGGTGTTTACTCGTAGCAAAGGTGAAACCGGGTCAGTGAAGAAAGAAAGACCTCGATAATCATTAACGGGAGGTGAGAAGGGTCATCGTATAACCTGTGGAAGTCTGGACCCCCCGAGTAGAAGACCATAGTAGAAAAACGGAAGTATGACAAATACCCTAAGAACACAATTCTTGTGACCTCACCAAACGGTAAAAGGGGAGGTCACCTGATGTAAAACAGTCTTGAGAAGTGATACTGGACAGGCAGAACCCACCGGAACGTTCGGTATCGAGTATCGACGTGACTCAATACGTTGGGGAAGTGGTATTTTTCGGACACTAAATACTTCCCCGTACTAGTGTAATTTTCATTTTTTATCTATTTTAATTAAAATCATTATGTAAATGGATTAGGGTATATAGATTTTATAACAGACAGTAAAGTTGTACTCTTTACTAATTACTCCATAAAACCAAACTGAAAGACCACCGAGTCTGACGGACGTTGTACCCTCTAGGTTCAAGCTAGGGACCCAGTCCTTCTAGAGGACCTCTATAAAATGTAGGAAAAAACTATAACAGAATTTAGGCCACATAAAATGTACATGTTATGTAGAGTTAAATCTACGATTTAAAAGTAGTCTTTGTGAACTAGACATAAATGTAACATGTTTTAAACTTTCTTTCACTTACACCTTCAACGAGTCAGTACAGGTGACAAACATTGGGGTACCTGACATCGGACGTAACGAGGAGACGGTACCTTCAGAGGTCCATTCTTATTACTTCACCCATCGACAAGGGAAGAGGTCCCTTCGATGGGTTGGGTCCTAAACTCGGTCAAGAGGGTGTAACGTCCGTCTAAGAATTGGTTGACTCGGTGGTCCCTTCAGGTTCTTATGACCTCACCCATCGGACAGGGAAGAGGTCCCCTAGAGGGACTGGGTCCTTAGTTTGACCCCAAAGGACGTAACGTCTACCTAAGAAATGGTTGACTCGAGTCCCTTGGTGACTTTTTTCTGAGTATAGGAATGGAACAAAGTTTACATGTTCAAAAGTCATTGACTTATGTCGTGGTGAAAGACTAAAGTTTAAATAAATTTCACTGTATCTTAATATCAAGGTAGTGTAATGTTCACAAGGTATCGGTGTACACCGATCGTCGAGGTCATGACCTGTCGTGTTCAGGTTTCCCGATCTGTGTGCAAACGATTAACGGAGACTTAGAATTTAACAAATTACGTCATCTGTGTCACATCCAAGAACCATGTAGTACCGTGACGTCGTCAATCCTTGAAGTTTTTGGGAATGCCAAGTCATCAGGATAAAGGAATATAATCTTCTTTCTCATGGATCTTACTCTCTTCAAGTCATTGAACGTCTTCTAGTATGTTAATCTGATAACCGTAAGTAGACCTGTTCTTAAATGCCGAGGAATAAAAATTAGGACTCCAGAAAGATGGAGTAATACAGTCTGTAAGAGGTCCTTCTTTCTCCTAAAAATGAACTGATTAGTGAACTTATTATATCCGTTTCTTTTTGTATGAATATTAGATCAACGTAAACATATTGGACTATTTCTATCCCGTACGATTTCATAAATTCCGGAAGAAGGTGACACCAGACCCCCGGTCCACCAGATTAGACAGTTAGGTCAAATGGAGACGAATAGTGACGAAGGAGACGAGCGTCGGCGGAGTGACGTGTAGAGAAGGAGGGCACGGACCCCGTAGGCCGGTGTAAAAAGACAGACGTCGACAGGAGAGGGTCGACAGATGGTGTTAAACAAATTCCGACACGAAGTCTCTCAGGAAATATAAACGTTTAGTTTCATAAGTCATCTTTGACGTCGTTTCAACCTTTTCTCGAAGATAGGTCGGTGTTTGTGTGGTTTGAGACTCCAGGACGAAGGACTCCCACCCACACACTAACACAGTCACACACACACACACACACACACACACACACACTCTGTCTCTCTCTCTCTCTCTCTGTCTCTCTCTCTCTCTGTCTCTCTCCCGTCCGCTCTTCTGCTTGAACACCAATGCACACACTGTAGTCTGTCTGGACGTGAGTTCAGGGTCGAGGTGGTAAGGGTCCACACACCGGAACCCGTTAGGAGTCAGAAGAGGGGACGTCTTACTCCTGTCAGCCTTATCGACGAAGGTCCTCTAAAGTCACACTTTCCCGTGTGTCTCTCGGGTCACGGACTGTTCTCCTTCGGGGGTGAAGTATGTTCGACTACAATGAAAGGTCACCAGAAGTCCGAGGGACTCCTACTCCTGATACACATAGTCCGAGTTGTGACGTAGAACGCTGATCGTTTTAGGGACTCTGTGTCATCCAGGATTTGCTTATAAACAGTTTACTACAATATTCTATGAATACTAAAGGGAGTTTAGAAGATTGACTACGATTCTCTCTCTTTACCCCTCCCCTCACCCCCGCTGTACCAATATTCCTTTCCCCTCTCGCTCCATCGACGAAGGGAGAAGTCTTAGATGGACCGTCACTGTGGTCCGAGTTTTACTTTGACATTCAAGTTGTTTATCACTGCAGGTCTCTCTCCCAATACGTTCTGTTTTCTTAATCTCAGTATCACAAGTTTCCCCTTCTCTATACCTCACCTCGTTCATTTATATCTCACATTTTAACAGTAACTGAACTGAACTGAACTCATCTATTTACAGATGTCCAAGACAGGTTGTTTCGCAGAGGAAAACATGAAGATTCTGTGAAGAAAATGGTCGACGTATAAGGCACTTAGAACTGGACCACAGTGTAAGGGGTCTTGTGTACTGTCCATTCTTTATCATTTCGAAGGTCCTTAGAAAGTGATTCGTTCAGAGAATATTGTTCTTCCGTGTACATATCTATTCCGTCTCGATTGAAAATTGGAAACGGAGTTGACCGATTTCGACTGTCGTATTCGTGACTCTTCCGAGTAGATGAGGTGATCGGCTCAGGAAAGGACCGTACTTTTACAACCATTACACCCTTTACTATTACTACTAGTGATCTATGTGTTCATATTATTTACGTTCTCCTCCCCCGATCTTACTAGGTACACTGTTATTTAAGTATATTCTCTGTGACTCTTATAAGTTTCGTAGGAACTCACAAAAGTCATCAATCGGAAGGGAAATCTAAATGTCTCACCGTGAAATATAGAATTACATTATTTTCTATATGTATATCTCGACAAGTCTTTGGGAAATTTCCCGTATCAAATACTCTTTCACCCAGACATCAAATGATTGATACTCTAAAACTCGTCCAATATAGTAGGGATACGGAGTGAAAGAAGTAGACATTTCATATTTAATATTATACGAATGGGTATCACATATATCATTGTTCACCAGTATTTAAGACTAGGACCGGGACAAGATTTAAACGAGAAAACCATTTGTAAATGAGGAGTGTGAGGATACTCATTTCACGATATAAACGGACGAAATTTCAATTCTTTGAAGTTCTCTGTTCCTTCAATATATGATATATTGACATTGGACTCAATGAGCACCTCATCATTGTTCTAAATTCGAATGAGACACATTCCGGAAAATGACACCTATGATATATTGACATCGACACTTGTTGTCTCATGTCCAAGAACCTACAAATTAAGTGAAATCAGTGACCTCAAGACCGAGAAAAGTAAGAAAACAAAGGTGAGTATGGAGGTAAGGTTTTCAGGAAGTGACAACTTTATTAAAATGTTCATATATTGTTTATGTTCTCCTCTTCCCACATCTTACTAAGGTACACGTTACCTAATCTCAATCTCTATAACCATACTTGATTACAAATCAAATTATATCTACGTCTACAAATGTATATCTAAATAAATATCTATAGACACACATGTACCCAATCCTGTGTACAGAAGAACGAGACAGTCGACTCTCGTGTATTTTCGTTACTGTGGGGTTCTCGTCATTCATGAGGAGAGTGAGCACAGAACCAAAGATTGTGACAAGAAGTTGTTTTCCTTTGTTTCGAGAAACCTCTTTAACTACGAAGATCCTGACCCCGTCCTTTGTGTGTCGACGCGGACCTTGTGACATCGTACTCTTTCTTCACGTTTGGTTGGTTGGTTGTTTGTTCGCTGGTGTGTTACCATAAACTACTCCTTAAGTCCTCGGTTGCCCTGTTCGGGGGTCACTGATTTCGATCTTGTTAAACTTGATATATTATTTTCGTCATGGTCACCTAATATATGGTTTCATATTTCATTTATAGACACTCATGTATATTTATATTTACTAACTTATTTATTTACCCTTTCTTATCTGTTTGGAGAGTACGTCTTAATACATGTCAAATACATCGGTGAGGTGGGAGTTCAACCGCCTCAGATTGAGAGGTGAAGAATTCATACCCGACACGTATTACTGAAAGAACGTTTCTCGTGTCATACCTTTAATTCTTCTTTTCTCGTTGAAATACCACTTCTGGTACTTTTTATCATGTAGTTCGGTCCACTAGTTTCAATTGTGGTATCAACATTCGGTAAAACTATTATGTATGGGTAATAAACTACATTACGTTTACTGTACAACGGAGACACTAGAAGAAGGTGTTTTGGGTATTGGGTCAGGTTGGTACTCTTTTTGTAGTCTGTTTAGTGTCAACTCTCTGTAGGATGTTTTATGAACCGGATGTTTTATGAAGAGTTTTGACAGTTCCAGTAGTTTTGTGTCCATTCAGACTCTTTGACAGTGTTAGTTTACCTTGGATTCTACTTACTACTGATTTATATTGCACCACAGGATCTACCTTAGAACCTCGTCTTTTTACTGTAATTTGTTCTCTATCTATTCTTTTAGTCTTATCTGATACTTGAAATCAATTGTCATTATTTAATTAGTGATTATACAGTTTTACACAGAATGTCCACATTCTGTGATAGTATCCTCTGACCAACACGCCATGTGAGACCTGATAGCAACGTTACTAATACATTTAGATTCACAATCAGTAAGTCAGTACAGGGTGGGAAACGTCGGGGTACCTGATATCGGACGGTCAAGGAGACAGGCACCTTAAAAGGTCCGTTCTTATGACCTCACCCATCGGTAAGGGAAGAGGTCCCCTAGAAGGCCTGGGTCCCTAGTTTGAACTCAGAGGACGTAACGTCCGTCTAAGAAATGACAGACATTTAGATTTGGACAAGATTTTATTGTTCCAACAAATTTTTTTCATTTACTTAGACAGTAACGAATATTATACGTTTAAATCCCTTGATATCTCAGTCTTTAATCTCAACCTTTATTGGACACTCTAGTTTCCTTTCCTGTTTTGGGGTAACTTGTTGGTTTTATCTCAGGACGATAATAAAAACGACAGATAATTTTTATAGTATTATTTTTATTAAACTATGTCCAAGATAGGACAGTTGGAAGTTCGTTTTAAAGGTTCAGAACCTATTTTTATATATACATCTACATCTTTTCCTAGGTCTCTTAACACACGAAGTTATATGATATATAGTGGATTAATGTTAGTGTTTCGTTTAGAAAGTAGATTGTTAAGAGTTTGACACAATCCCTCTGGGGTCATGGAAAATTCCTCAGAGGTTACAGTTTTGATAAAAGTATGATTATAATTCTACTATAAATGGGAAAAGAGAGAATAAGAAAGTGTTCACATACTAAATCAAAAGGTCTCTAATGTCTTACATTAGACATTAGGTAATTGGTTTTCCAATTACCTCTTCGTCAACACTCTTAGGTTGGTGAAGGATAATTCGATCTTTAGTCTGTTTAACGTTTGCACATTTTATTATGGTAGGAATAGTGAAGGAAACAAAACCCATCATATCGATAAAAAGTATTTTATATCCTTTTCCCCATGTAGTTCTGACATCTAAAATTGGGACGAATAAATTGTATACGTCTCATGTAGTACTCTTTACGACCCGACTTTCTTCGTGTTCGACCTTAGTTCTAACGGTCCTCTTTATAGTCATTGGGATCTATACGTCTACTGTGGTGGGAATACCGTCTTTCACTTCTCCTTGATTTTTCGGAGAACTGTTTTCACTTCCTCCTCTCACTTTTTCAACCGAATTTCGAGTTGTAAGTCTTTTGATTCTAGTGCCGTAGACCAGGGTAGTGAAGTACCCTTTATCTACCTCTTTGTGACCTTCGTCACAGTCTGAAATAAACCCCCCCGAGGTTTTAGTGACGTCTACCACTAACGGCGGTACTTTAATTTTCTGCGAAAGAGGAACCTTCCTTTCAATACTGGTTGGATCTATCGTGTAAGTTTTCGTCTCTATAATGGAACAGTTGTTTCCAGGCAGATCAGTTCCGGTACCAAAAAGGTCACCAGTACATACCTACACTCTCAACCTGACACTTCTTTCGACTCGCGGCTTCTCAACTAAGAAAACTTGACACCACAACCTCTTCTGAGAACTCTCAGGGAATCTGACTTTCCTCTACGTTGGTCAGGTAGGATTTCCTCTAGTCAGGACCCACAAGTAACCTTCCTGACTACAACTTCGACTTTGAGGTTATGAAACCGGTGGAGTACACTTTTCAACTGAGTAACCTTTTCTGAGACTACGACCCTCCCTAACCCCCGTCCTCCTCTTCCCCTGCTGTCTCCTACTCTACCGACCTACCGTAGTGACTGAGTTACCTGTACCCAAACCCACCTGAGGCTCTCAATCACTACCTGTCCCTCCGGACCGCACGACACTAAGTACTCCAGCGTTTCTCAGCCTGTGCTGACTCGCCGACTTGACTTGACTGATTTGACTACAACTGTATTAACAAGAATAACTATACATCAACAATTTTATAATGTAGAAAAATTTTAAGGAGAATTAAGTATGTATACTATTTATAATTATCTTTAGTGGACATGTTCGTTTTGGAGAAACTTTAGAAATCATTCAAAGCTCACATCTTTCGACCTCTTGACCTCTACCTCTTGATGACACGATTGGCACCGGTCAAACGAGAGAGTCGAAACCCTGTGAACAGTGAGACGACAGTGGAACATAGAGTTGGGGAGGTCACAAAATTCTTAAGGAGAGGAAGACTCAAACATCTTCACCTTCACGGTGTATGAGTACAAAGGTCGGAGGGAACGTCGATCTAGTCTTCGTTAATGGAATCGAGGATAGTTTAATGGACTTGTGTGACTCGGAATCTTAGACCTCTTTCACTCCGACCCCGGTCTGTGTTGAAATATTACCTTCGTCTTCACCGTTCCTCTATTTCAGGATCTTCGTCATCGAGATTACGGGGAGAAATCAGGTGGTATTCAACACAGTTATCGTGTATAACGACATCTTAGGACATAAAGCCGTCGTCACCACAGAAGTGGACTTGTTAGATGAAGACACTTAGACCGATAATAAGGACCAATAGAACAGGACTGTGACTGAGAGGTCGACCCTAGAGACAAGATACTCGACGTGTCATACGAAATTTATTATAAGGAAAAGTTGAAGTTTGTAGGTTTCTACGAATTACGAATGTTAATTATTGAGACTGATAAGATGGTTTTTGACCAAAAAATCAATTGAAGTTAGGACTGGAGAAAGTTGTAGTCGGAAAGACTTTAAGGTATTCACTTGGTTCTAATTAATTTCCTTTCTTTTTCGTTTTATTTGAATGGGAAATGAAATAGATGATATCTTTTGTTCATTGATGTGTTTATTTAAATTTACAAATGGTAAAACTTTCTACTTTTATTGAAAACCGGAAGATGAGATTTGAAAATGGATGTAAAACCTTAATACTAGGTTGAAAGTTGGTCGTGTCATATTCTAAAAGTACACAATGAAGGGTCAATACATTAAAGATATTTTGTTCGTTCTCCGAGACTTCTCTTACTGAATACTGTGGTACGGTACACGAATCAAGTAATATTCAGTAAAGTTCCTGGAGGTCAGTAAGACTCGGTTAGTTTTGTCTTTACAAGATTGTGTAAACTCTCATAGAACAAAATATCTCACGAATTCTTTCCGTTCTTTTCGTGTGATCTAAAGTTTACATGGTTTAATAGGTCTTTCCTAAAACTTTGACCAAGGACAATCCAATGAAAAGAAATAATAAATTACACCATATATTTTATATTACGAAAAGACAAACTCGAGGATCCTGCACCTTACCAAGACGGAAAATTTTAAACCGTTCGTTTAATATTTTGTAAAAATAAGGCGAGTAAAAGAACGATCTAAAGTTTTCACTCTTCATGTTTCTGTTCAATCCGAGATGTCTAGAGGGTTAAAGTACGATTGAGTCTAATTCTCCCCGAATTTAATTAAAACTGATCCTTTTCGTAAAAGATGTTAACTTTATGATGGAATCTAATTCCTAGGAAACTTCGTCACAGAGCTTTATTAAATCGTTTTTGTATACCCGCGTCATTAGGTAATGAAAAAGGGAGAGTACGAGAAACAGGTCCAAACTCAAATCCCCAGAACCTAGACCTATAAAGGTGTAAATTGAAGAGTCTCCTTTCCAGACAAATGTCCTCTTCAGTTGTCTTTTGGTAAGTAGTCGTGTGGAATGGAACTCTTATTCAACTCCGTGACTTTTTGTCCGTCTACATTACTGGTTACTATTGGATGAAGAACGTTTGGATTAAACCCCCACGTAGAAAATTTTATACTCCCAAAACTCCCACATAAACCCTCTTCGACGTCTCTGTTTGAGTAAACAGAAATAAAGAAGGACAGAGAATGGATCCCACATAAAAAAAGAGACGAACGATTCTTGTCCTTTAACGTCTTGTTTCTAAACTAGTCAAGAGTAGTGAAGTTACTCTGAACGAGTCAAATTGAAACCGGTTGTCGTGGATATATAAACGGGTTTATTTAATGTGTTGCGTAGTTTTATCTAATCAAAATACATCAAAATTTAATAGAAAATTAGAAGGTTCGGACCTCAAGAAGAGTGATAATTTTCGGATAGAGACTCTTCCAACGGGAAAGTTTCATTTTTATCCGTTATGGAAACTCTGTAAAAGGTAATGACCAACTGGATCTTTTTAGGGGAAGAACGTCGAGTCAGGACTCGTCCATATTCTTCGAAGGGTCGGTCAGTACGTACACTTGCACCGTGTCCTATCTGATCATAATTATCGTGGACTTCAGACCTGTCGTAAAATCTCACTTATCTCTCGAAAGTGTGTGTTATAAAACAGACTCGAAGTTGTTGGGACGTAAATGACATTCGTTCCGATCTCGACAAGGTACAATGTTTACTCTTACCTGAGACTCTCACTGAAAGGGTTCACTCCACTCCCGAGTCGGATCTTGACGTCTGACATCTGAACAGACCCGGTGGGGACTCTCTCTCCTGCTAGGTCTCTCGTTTTAGTAGACTGATAACAAGAGAGGAGAGGGTGAGGAGCAAATGACTTTGTAATGTCCTTCGGGTTGTTGTTTCGTTGGTACTTGTTACCTCTCCTTTCCTCTCGGGTTTCCGGTCTACCGTTCCGTCCGACTCGGGGGCCTCCTACGTCGCGGTCCTCGGGACCACAGTGGAGTTCGAATCACAAGTAAAGAGGGGTTGGCCGGACCGGTACAAATAAGGGACCTAACGGACTCCAGTAAAACCCACTCTTAATCCTTTTAGTCCTTACTAAATAGTGGATTTCTTTATTCTAAATCGTGTCTTTGATTCTTAAGGTTTGGTTGTCGGTTCCAAACTCTTTCTTTAAATTCTCTTTCCTTACATGGATGAAAATTTTCGACTTTAAAGACACCACTCTGATGGATTCATGTGTCCTAAATTCAAAACATCACTTTACTGTCCTTACAAGATTATTTCGTACCGTTATGAAGAAGTACGTTTTACGATTCATATATAGTAAAGTAAATTAAGAATGGTGGACGGAACTCCAGTGGTAATAATAAGAACCAAAAGTACACTCCGTCGAGTCCGAGTCTCTTCAACTTACTGACCGAATTCCAGTATGTCGATCTTTACGTCTGTTTTAAACTTGAGTCTACTGTTTAGGTTACAGGACGAGTCATATGACGTGATGTAGGGTTCATCATACAATGAGCAAGAGTAAAAATAAAGGGAAACACAGGGTAGAAGCACTGAGTAATATAATATGTCTACTCAAAAAATTTGTATAAAATAAAAGGAACAAATAATCGACCTTTTTAAAAATAATTCTCTGTAAATGTTAGTAGGTAAGAAACCAACGGACGTTCATGTTGTTTCAAATAATCCTTTTCAGTCTTATTTAATTTAGACATTGTCGAATGTTTTATTACTCAAACATAATGATATCGTTTTTCGATGAATGGGCCATAGATTGAAGATTCTTTGTCCTTCATACGTTTGTTGAGAAGACTCCTCGTCTTATCTACAATGTTGTTCGTAAGTATACACTCTTCTAAGTGAAACCACCACTAATACAGAAAATACACATGGGACATTAATAAACCCTACAATATTCTGAAGTTACTATCCTATGACGTCTTCGAAAGGGAGACTAGAAGGTCACTGACTGAAGAGAAGGTGGAGGTCAAGAGTGGACAGGTAACGACGCGGGACAAGAAATGTCGTGAAAAATATTATTAATTATTAATACCTAAATAAACGAATGACGGACAGAAGGGGTACTCTGACATTTGAGGGTTGTCTGTCCTTAGCACTGACGAAATAAGTCGTCACAAAGGGGTCGTGGATAGTACCACGGACCTTGTATCATCGTTAAGTTATTTATAACTAAGTTACCTACCTATCTACCTACCTACCTGCTACCTACCTACTTACCTACCCGTCTGTACACTTACAAGGGTCAACGGTTTCTAAACTCCATTAGACCGGGTCCCTTCCGACCTATTGAAGGCCCTGGTTCCAATTCAGTCAGTAGGAAAGGGATTTTTATCCGGATTCTCGACCACCATTCTTTGAAACTCCGGTCATAGGACCCCACCTCTCCTTTCCCTTCAGTTATATGATTCGTAAACGGTCCACGTGTCGTTACCCGAGTTATGTCTAATCGAGTAAAGTGTATTTTCATGACGTACTCTTTCCTTAAAACAAGATAAAATGTTTACTTTTTTCACTCTGAGTCTAACCACTCTAATGGGTTCCAGTAATTTGTCTTATGTCTCTCGGTCTTATACCTGTAACTGAATAGTATACAGTTTCTGGTATGCAAAAAGGAAAATTTTGTTTAAACGAAAGAAATTTTGTAAAAAATTAACCGGACATTGAATGTATATTCTTAACTAGGATAAAATTCACATATCGAACTATTTTAGATTTATTTATATATGTAGGACGTTGGTAGTAGGTCTATTTATTGTATTAGGTTGAACTTATAATTATTTGTAATTAAATAAATTTATTATCAAGGAGTAAGACTCTAACGAAAAGAGAAGTACACCCATAATTTTACATAATGTAAAATACTATTATTGACATTCTCACATACTATGAACGTTTAACAATCGTTTACAAGTTGATGTACATTTCAAGTATTGTGATTTAGTAAAGGGACGGTAGTGATTGGTGTAAAAAGAAAACCCAACATAGTCAAGTCAAGTCAAGTCAGCGAGTCAGCACAGGCTGAGAAACGTTGGGGTACTTAGCGTCTTGCGGTCTGGAGGGACAGGTAGTTGTTAAGGGCCTCAAGTGAGTCTGAGTGCAGGTAGCTCAGTCACTACGGTAGGTCGGTAGAGTAGGAGACAGCAGGGGAAGAGGAGGACGGGGGTTAGAGAGAGTCGTAGTCTCAGAAAAGGTTACTCAGTTGAGAAGTGTACTCCACCGGTTTCATGGTCTCAAAGTCGAAGTCGTAGTAAGGAAGGTTTCTTTAGGGTCCCGACTAGAGGAAGTCTTACCTGACCAACCTAGAGGAACGTCAGGTTCCCTGAGAGTTCTCAGAAGAGGTTGTGGTGTCAAGTTTTCGTAGTTAAGAAGCCGTGAGTCTAAAGAAGTGTCAGATTGAGAGTGTAGGTATGTACTGGTGACCTTTTTGGTATCGGAACTGATCTGTCTGGAAACAACCGTTTTATTATAGAGACGAAAAGTTGTACGATGGATCCAACCAGTATTGAAAAGAAGGTTCCTCATTCACAGAAAATTAAAGTACCGACGTTAGTGGTAGACGTCACTAAGACCTCGGGATATACCCCGACTTAAAATAACGATGTACTATGGGTTCACCCTTTCGGTGACGAAGTGTGGTAAGAGATTTTGAACCCTGGTCTTAAAAGTGAGAAAATAAGTTCTTATTCGGATTACAAGAGTAGTTGTAGGATAAATAATTATATCGTTCTTACAAACCACTCAAGTACTATCACTATGTAATAATAATTGATTTCAGGTGCTAAATAAGTAAAGAGGAACCATAAATCTACTACAGGAAAAAGGTCATAGGATAGGTCCCCTATTCCGTTACCGTGGGGTGAGGTTATGAGAACGGACCTTTTAGGGCACCCACCTCCTCGGACCTTCCGACGTTAGGTACCCCAGTGACTCCCAGTCTGTGCTGACTCTCTGAAGTGAAAGTGAAAAGTGAAAGTACGTAACCTCTTCCTTTACCGTTGGGTGAGGTCACAAGAACGGACCCCTTAGGGTCCCTACCCCCTCGGACCACTCGACGGTAGATACCCCAGCGTCTCAACCTGTGCTGACTTCACTGAATCGTCGTCGTCGTCGTCGTAGGATAGGTCCTATGTATGGTAATACAGAGTAATTCGAGGAGAAACTCACTGATAAAGAGACAAAGAGTCCCAAAAGGACAAAAACTATTGGAACTATCAAAATTCTTTATGTCCGGTCCATAAAAAATATTACAGGAATATAACCTTAAACAGACAAAAAGATTACCAACTTGACGTCAATATCCAAACCCTTTCTGGTATCTCCTTTTCACAATAAAAATAGTATAGTATAGTTCCCTTATATGTTGGGTGTACTAAATATTGGTAACTATATAACCGAACCAGTGGACCGACTCCATCACAACTAGTCCACCAAAATGAAATTTCAAAGAGAAGAGAGCGAAGGGATAAGACGTGACACGAGACACCTTCCCTCAATAATACTCGTTGGTTGTAAATTTCCACCTCATAGATGTATTTAATGAACCTTAAGAGGACGTACCTACTAAAGAGAGAAGAAGTAAATAATTAATAAGTTCATAAATAATAGTTACACCTGAATACCTATAAATATACAACATAAAATTAAGTTATGATGAAAAAAACGAGTTTAACAAGGTCGAAAAAACCAACCGAGGATATAGGGAAACTGTGTGAGGGTGACGTTCAGAAAAATAAAAAAAATTCATAAAAGAATGAAAGGTCGTGATATTCTACGTGGTCCGAGTAGAACATACAAAGGGTCTCAGTCATTCACGATTGAAGTTTTTATACTAAAATTTATATATACTAAATATGGAATTGATTTCTCGAATTGAGTCCTGTCCAGTTTCAGTCGATCCTTAGTAATCAAATGATCACACATGCACATGTTGGTAGTGGTGTGGGTTTGACACACCGACCAATCATTTCTAGACACGTATATGAGGGTGGTGTTTTGATGACCGTAAGAACGAACCAAGGTTCTAAGTCTGTCGGATAATAGAAGTAAGGAGGAATTTGTAGTAAAACTCACAATATTGTCTGTCAAATTAACGTCTACTCTCTTTTGTTTGGGTTTGTAAAATCGAGGTTTAGTAGTCATCATAACATACTCCTTCTCTAAGACTACTATATCTGTAACGAAAAGTTTGGTTACTCACGTATGGGGTTCAATGGGTTACAGACCGGTTCCTTGTCTGTTTTAATTTCACCATTTCATGACCCAGTAGTGTAAAGAAAATATAGACCCCGTCACCCGTTCGTCAACAATAATTTCGATTACCCTTTTTAGGTATAAAAGTTTAATTTAGGTTCAGACTACTATATATTTTCAAAATGAACTTTCATTTACTTTGTATGTATACTAAAACACAACTACCTCGACTGAAGTTCGATGGAAAGGTATAAACCTCGTAGGAGACAGTGATGACCACTAAACTACGTTGTAAATTCTTTACAACTATACCAAAGGACTAACTTTGACCTTATTATCATTTAGAAGGGATTAACCACTTATCAAAGAATCGTTTGAATTTTACCAAACAAGACAACAAAACAAGACACTCTCCATCCCTCTCGTACACAACCATCACAGTACTGTTCCAAGTTCTCAAACCCAAACTCAAGGTAAAAGGTTACGGTTGATTTATGGTCTATCTGTACTTAATAATAATACAGGTTCTTACATCACAACGTTCTCCATCATAAAATATTGTTATAATATTTAATAGTTTCTTTATATATAAACTGTCTCTAAATACCAAACCTTTAACGACCGAAAAGAAAAATCAAGTAATTTGATCTGTAGTCGATTTGTAGAAAACTGTACTGGATATTATTGACCCGTTTATTTTACACTTAAAGTAAAGATAGTTATATATGTTACATAGTAATAATCTATAAGAGTAAAGTTGATGTCAAGTCAAGTCAGCGAGTCAACACAGACTGCGAAACGTTGGGGTACTTAGCGTCGTGTGGTCCGGAGGGACAGGTAGTGGTTGAGGGCCTCAAGTGAGTTTGAGTACAGGTAACTCAATCACTACGGTAGGTTTGTAGAGTAGGAGACAGCAGGGAAAGAGGAGGACGGGGGTTAGGGAGGGTCGTAGTCCCAGAAAAGGTTACTCAGTTGAGAAGAGTGCTCCACCGGTTTCATAACGTCAAAGTCGAAGTCGTAGTCAGGAAGACTTCTTGTGGGTCCTGACTAGAGGAGGTCCTACCTGACCAACCTAGAGGAACGTCAGGTTCCCTGAGGGTTCTCAGAAGAGGTTGTGGTGTCAAGTTTTCGTAGTTAAGAAACCGTGAGTCGAAAGAAGTGTCAGATTGAGAGTGTAGGTATGTACTTGTGACCTTTTTGGTATCGGAACTGATCTGCCTGGAAACAACCACTTCATTATAGAGACGAAAAGTTATACGATAGATCCAACCAGTATTGAAAGGAAGGTTCCTCATTCGCAGAAAATTAAAGTACCGACGTTAGTGGTAGACGTCACTAAAACCCCGGATTTTTTTATTTCAGACTGTGACAAAGGTGACTAACGGGTAGATAAAGGGTACTTCACTACCCTGGCCTACGGTACTAGAAGCAAAAGACTTACAACTCGAAATTTGGTTGAAAAAGTGAGAGGTGAAAGTGAAAGTAGTTCTCCGAAAAATCAAGGAGAAGTGAAAGACGGTATTCCCACCACAGTAGACGTATAGACTCCAATAACTATAAAGAGGACCGTTAGAACTAAGGTCGAACACGAAGAAGGTCTTGTTACAAAGAGTACTACATGAGACGTATATTCAATTTATTCGTCCCACTGTTATATGTCGAAACTACATGAGGAAAAGGATAAACCTTGGTCAGACAAGGTACAGGTCAAGATTGACAACGAAGGACTGGACGTATATCTAAAGAGTTCTCTGTCCAGTCCACCAGACCATAAGGGTAGAGAAAGTCTTAAAAGGTGTCAAATAACACTAAGTGTATCAGTTTCCGAAACCGTATCAGTTATTTCGTTTTTATCTACAAAAAGACCTTGAGAGAACGAAAAAACTACTAGGTCGTCAACAACCGTTAAACTAGAGACCAAGGAGACGGAAAAGATTTTGACCGAACTTGTAGACCTTCAAGCGTCAAGTACATAACGACTTAAGACCGAACCTCTTAAAACTCGTAATGAAATGATCGTACACTCTACTCACGTTGACACGCCATCAAACTCGTAAGAAAACGTAACGGAAAGAAACCCTGACCTTACTTTTGACTGGAAAAGGTAAGGATACCGGTGACGACTCAAAAGGTTTAAACGACCGTATAACTCACGTCGTGAAAGTGTGTAGTAGAAAGTCCTAAACTTTATCGAGTTGACCTTAAGGTAGTGGACGTGATCGAAACAAGCATCACTACGAAGGATTCCGGGTGAACTGAAGTGTACGGTCCTACAGACCGAATCCACTCACTAGTGTGGTAGTACTAATAGAACCAACACTTCTAGAAAAACATGTCAAGAAAACACATAAGAACGGTGGAGAAGAATTATAGAAGACGAAGACAATCCAGGTATGGTAAAGACAGGAATAGCTCGGGTAGAAACGTACTTTACAAGGGAACCATAGAGATTAAAAGAACTTCTCTAGAGATCAGAAAGGGTAAGACAACAAAAGGGGATAAAGAAACGTAACTAGCGACTCCTTCCGAAAGAATAGAGAGAAACGATAAGAAACCTTGAGACGTAAGTCCAAAGGGGGAAACGAAAAACGAAGAGAAGAAAAGTGTCGATAAGCATTCCGGAGACGTCTGTCGGTAAAACGAAAAGACGGAAAGAAAAGGTAAAGTTGAATAACAATGAGGTTTCAAATGATACCAACTGTTTACGATATACTCAGTCGGATTATAGACAAATCTTCTTTCATAAATTTCCCCTTTTTTACAGTAATTATCCATTGTAAAAAACTAGTTATTTATCCCCTTTCATGCTTCTTTTGAAAAAAGGTTAGGAACTATTTCCCCAATTTACGAAAGACCCATTTCCTACTTTAAAAAAATTTTTTAGTTCTTTCTGAAGGACATCCACTAATGTTACTATCACCCTTAACACGTAACAATTTTGTTTCCAGGTAGATCAGTTCCGATACCAAAAAGGTCACCAGTACATACCTACACTCTCAACCTGACACTTCTTTCGACTCACGGCTTCTTAACTACGAAAACTTGATACCACAACCTCTTCTGAGAACTCTCACGGAACCTCACGTTCCTCTAGGTTGGTCAGGTAAGACTTCCTCTAGTCGGTACCCTAAAGAAACCTTCCTTACTACGATTTCGACTTTGAGGTCATGAAACCCGTGGAGTACGCTTCTCAACTGAGTAACCTTTTCTGAGACTATAACCCTCCCTGACCCCCGTCCTCCTCTTCCCCTACTGTCTCCTACTCTACCGACCTACCGTGGTGGCTGAGCTACCTATACCAACCAACTCACTTGAGGCCCACTACCACTACCTGCCCCTCCGGACCGCACGGCGTTAAGTACCCCAGCGTCTCACCCTGTACTGACTCGCTGACTTGACTTGACTTGACTTTTGTAAGTGGTTCACTCAAAGTACAAAAGAATTTTCTTATATTACTTCCATCTATTTAAATAGTATTACTTTCGTGTCACTCCAGTTTCCAAATATCTCTCTTGTAATACTGTGTTATTGGTACTTCAGTCACAGTATCCAATTAGAGAACGAGAAGAGAAAGTTACTGTTATAGTTTGAAGTCAATCAATATCTTCTACTCAGAAACGAAATTAACGAGAATACACTATATCCTTTAAGTGAAGATCAAATTTTATGTACTCAAATTACCGTGTAGGAAAAGTGTTTTTGAACTGTATCTAAGAGTTGAATTTACTTACTTGTGTTTAACCAAAAGTTTTTCTATGACCATTCGTGCGTAGTAAAAGTTCATATAGTAAATCACTGATAGATGGGAAGGTCGTATATAAGCGGAAAGGGGTATAGAGGATAATTGACGGTACAGAGTCATCATAAATAAACCAGTCAAGTGAATATAATGGTCGGTCAGTATTTTATTTTAATCTCATTTAGTTCACAAGGTTTGACCTTCTGGACGTTCCATTTACGTTGGATGTCTGAATAAACGAAACTCGGTGGGTCATAATTCCCCGACGGGACTACCGAGTCAACCACTTCTTAGACGGACATTACGTTCTCTGGGTCCAAACTAGGGACCCAACCCTTCTAGGGGACCTCTTCCCTTACCGATGGGTGAGGTCACAAGAACGGACCTCTTAAGGTACTTGTCTTCGGACCACCCGATGTCAGGGACCCCAGTGTTTCTCAGTGATTACGAAAGTGAAAGTGGGTCATAATTTCTCTGGATCTTTATGATGTTAAAATCTTTAGATTTCAAAATCTAAAGACTCAAAGAGGACTGTTTATTTTTGACTGGATTTAGAAAGTTGTGACTGGACTTAAAGTACACTCATCTTAGACGACCTCGTTTCCTAATGTTACGGAGGAAATCCGTTTGGGTGGTAAAAGGTAACGAATGTGGGTCGATCAACGTGAGTTATTTATGTGGGTGGATCTACGAACAAAATTATAACAAAATGAACAGACCGGGGACATCCGAACACTTATACAGTGGGGAGTTAATCTGACTACACCCACCATCACCACCGCCTCCACACGTATACACCAATACTTTATTCGTAAGTTGGTTCTACCAAATCGTTTGTCAGAGTTGAGTACACTGAATTCTCTAATACTAAACACAATTAAGTAAGGAAATTGTAATTAAATACGTGATGGTTTATCATTTTATTAGAAAATCCCTATTTGTTTTATCTAAGGATTAATATTTATAGTACTTTTCTCTTGAAGGACATAGGTGTTTCGACATGTGATTAGGGTGCTCTGGAAATAGGGATGAGACGAGAGAAAGGAGAACTCAAAAAAAGGAGGGGTTTACATAGTGTCTTTTTAGTATTAGATAAAAAAATTTCTTCTAAATAAAACCTAATTCACTAAAGTACTACGTTGTACCAAAATTTGTTTTTATCTCTAGTCATACTTTTATTTTGTTCAACATGTGTATTTTATAGAAAGGGAGTTTCGTAAAGTCTTAGTATTTTTTTATGTTGTGTTTTCAGTCCCCAAGTCCATTCCTATTCTTATGTCTGAAAGGTCTTTTGATTGTTCAGATGTAAAGTCTCAGGGTCCGAGGTAAATTCTGGTGGGTACTAAGTAAAGATCCTACAGTTGTCAGACATAATAAACGAACCTCTTTTTTTCTACTTTAAATTTATATTCCATTTTACTCTCGACATATTAGAGTTACAGTTATCGTTTATGAAGGGTAATAACAAGAGATAATTTTCATTGTAACTTATTTATACTCCGAATTTAGTTGAGTTGTTTTTATCTTTGTATCGATAATTAACACTGTACCACATTATCTGTGTTACCCACCTTAAACACTTTTCTTTAAACTTCCGAATTTTTTTATGTGGTAGACACGAGGTGACTTTAGAACCTGTATTTACACCGAAAAAAAGAAAAATGTCTCGGATTTATAATTTTTCATTAGTAATAATATTTTAATTATGAAAGTCATTCTCCGTTCTCTCTACGTACATAGAAATAAGTAAATGAAACCTTACGGACGTAGGGATAATATTTTTGTACACTATTATACGTGGAAGGTTGTATAATTGTCGGAGTTAAAAATGAATACTATGGTATATTTCTTTTTATCCAACATTATGGTAGAAAATCTCGTAATTCCAGGATTTCCTTGTAAGTCAAAACACACAAAGGACCAATCAGGAAGGTTCCATAAAGAACTCGTAATAGGTAGGAAAGGATATCTTCCACTACCATTGGTCTTCAAATGACTAAGGAATCGACGTAGTCATTATAAACTAAGTCGAATTTAGTATGTGGAATGGATAGTTGTAACGAGTCCCAACATTATAGGATTTTCTTTTAACCTATCTTTCTATTGTGGACGGGTTCCGGTAAGGTGTATTTTTAAAGTACATATTCAAATTAAAAGGATACAAAGGGTCTTTGGTATGTTGATCCCGGAAGGTCAAGACGACTTGACAAACTAGTACTTTCGGTTTATTTGATGGAATATCTAATTTAGATTCGTTTAGATAAAGTCGGAGTTAATTAAAGAACTTTTTAACCTTTATGTCTAATCTAATCTAACCTTAACGTCTAATCTAGAGATAAACGTTAAGTCATTGGGTTAAGAATCCAAAAAACGAATATGTACTGGTCCCTTGTGTATTCAATGGTAATCTTTGGTACTTTTTACAAAACCTTCACTGACATTGTAGTTTCTTACAGACGATTTTTTGTTTAATTTGTTTCTTTACACAGTTCGTTGTACACGAGAGAAAAGGGGATTTCAAGTTAATATCATTGTTGTTAATTCAATTTTCATTAGGTGTTGGGTTAAATTACGATTTAGCAACCTAGAGGATTAATTCGATACCAATGGAAATTATGAAAACCTGATTTAAGACAAAACGTTATGTCTTTTTACAATAGTGGGATGACTTTATTCCCTTAGGTGATCCAACTAATGGTTCGTCACGAGAGTAACCCGTCGTGTTTTAAGAAAAAGAGTTTCAGTCTTTGGTTTCATACACAAAGATGGGTGTCGGCGGTTCGGTATTCCACTAGGAAAGTGGGAACAAAATTGAAAGAGGGACGTTGTCACGATAACTAACAAGCCTATACCCATCCCGTGTGTACAAGTAGTATAGGAGACACGGTCGAGGAACCTTACGTCAATGGTGAGGACTTAGAACTGTCAACCAGGTATTAATCGTAATGTAAGAACCGTCCCCACCCCCCACCAGTGGTGATGACCAACGTGGAAAAGACTAAAAAAACAAAGATAGTAGGAAGATCACCCGTCGTTCACCAACCGGAATTCGGTGTTAAATCTTTCGAACTACAGAGACTGTAGGGAAACGAAGGTACACTCTGTCCGTTTAGATCGATCTTTTGTGTTAGCTTAATCTTTCCGTTATATCCGAAGCGTTTTAATCTTGGATTCACTTTCACTGTAAGAGTAATTAAATTTGAGTTAAAGTATCTTCATTCCACAGACACAGATTCTAAATCTCGTAAAAGTGAGATTTTAATTTAGTCTTTCGTCCATTCTTGTGGTTTCCCGGACTTTCAGTCTAAGTCAAACTCCCACTCCGGTACCAGAAATAAACATAAACATGATACGTCACACATTCATCAAACATTACTACCACATCGTAGTAAAGTAGAAGTCACCATCAAAGGTTTTGACCCAACCTAACCTTTCTGAGTAATAGTCTACAAACGGAATCAATCTTCACTAGTTCAGTATTAAACACGTCTTCCTCCTTTTTTTCAACCTAGTTACACTCCTTCTGTTTCTCCTTTTCTTGGACGTCACTAGGGAAGTGGGTATAGTGACCTTGAGTCGATAGTCTCAAAAGATCTAGGTAGGAACAAATTTTAATTTTTTATTTTAGTCCGAAGACTAATTTCACGACAAAGTAATAGAACGAAGGTTTATTATAAACTCTTTTGATTTGAATGATATTATATCTTTAGGTGGTTTTCGTTAGTTTAAAACGTAAAACAAAAATTAAAGAGTATTATGTATCATTTTACCTTTGTAATTCCTATAACCCTCAAAAAAGATACTTATACGATTAAAGAAGTTCCTAAAAAGTCTTCCACAGTACAAAAATTCTCACAACTTTTTTACTCTCAAACCCATCTGTTCGTCGAACGTTTAAAGTCACTTTGACCTTATCCGACCATATGTATAATCACAGGTGTAAAGAGTTCTACTTTGGACCTTGACATCGACACTTCATGACTTTGGCTCGAGTGTTCGGTGAACACTTTTAGTCGGAGTTACGTCTGTCCTGAACTATGGAAGATGAGGTAGTCTAGTTCTGTTTGATTCGTGGACTTTCGTGACTCTGTGAGATTTCGTGATAAATTTGTATAAGGTGGTAATGACAATTAGTAAACTTACGTCAAAAATTTTTGAACTAACAATATGTTCTCTTTGTTTAAAAGGAAGTAAATAATGTCTTGAAAAGGAATTAATGTTTCATTGTCTACGATCTTTTAACGTTAGTGTGAAGAAACCGATTCTAAGAAAGTAAAAAAAAAAAACGTGTTCCTTTTTGTAAAACTGGGGTCTCCACCTACCAGAGTCCTTAACCCTAAAAATTGTGACGTTTCGTTTCCATAATCCAACCACGTTTACATTGAAACCAAAACGTAAAGACTTGAAACGGTAAACTACGACCTTATGTGAGAATTTACACCAATACAATATGTAGTAAAATTACACGTAAAGAACGAAATACAAAAAACGAGTACTTAATAATGAACGACAAATAAAGTATACATAAAATCCGATACCTTTAATACAATCTGTTTTCCATTTAAGTTCGTTAAAAGAATAAATTCAAGTTTTACCCACCATTTCGTCACCTCTGTTGAGCGTTGTAGTTGTTACGTAAATCGGGCCCTTGACAATTACTTGTATATCACGTCACCAGCAAGTTCTTCAAACCGTTTCCTCTGTTCTCGGAACTTCTATTCCTTACGTCACCGACCGGTGACCTTCAACTGTTACTGGTTACCTCTCTTCGTGACTTCGACTAGGAGAATCTTGATGTACTCTTCAACGGGTTCAGTTTTTAAGATACTAACAGCCCCGTAAACTTCGTTTGACCTTTCTACTTTTTCGAGTCATTCACCCACGGAGTACTTGACTGGTGGTTAGTTTTTTTTTGTAGTAAAAAGTTCACAATAGAAGAGAATAAGATATGTTGTTACTTGGTAAAAAACTGGTCTAACACTGTACGATGTTTTTCACCTAAAATGTGTTGTTGGTCGTTACTGGTCACGTCACCCACCTGGTTCTTCCTTAAGGTTTCGTGAATGATTTCGGTTTGAACATGGTTTATTTCCCGGTACCAGTGACAAACCACCAGACTACGACCAGACTAGGTGATGTCGAAAGACTTAGGACCGCTTTGGTAATGTAAGCTCTTCATACTAGTCGTTTAGCTAGTCTACGTGGTTTTTGACGTTACTGACGTCGGTCGTGACCAGTTGTCTTTTCCGGGTTAAGAAGAGGTGTTGTGGGTTGTCGTCCAGTATGTTCGTTGTGAAGTTTTCAACTTGTTTAACCCGATGCTCCAAAACAGAGTAGAGGACGTAAGTAGACTGTAGAGTGGTTGACTGGTGGTGAAGAAGTTCGTAGAGTTGTTAAAAAAAAAGTCCCTTTTACGAAAGGTTCTCAAGTAGTTTAAAACTTCCTACTTTTTATTTTCTTGTTTTTTTTATTTATTTATTTCTCGTTTTTTTATTTATTTTATTTTTACCATTTATTTTTTTTTAAAACTTCCTACCTAAAAATACGATGTCCTTATTTGTTTGAATAAAGAGTAACCGTTTTCACACAACTGACACTACCAAGGATAAAACTAATTATTTCTACATAGACTCGGATCGATATTACTGAATTTTAAGTCCCAGGCTTTGGTATCAATGAAAACATGGTTGGATTATGTGGTGTCACGTCTACTTTTCTTTGTCCCTTTGATAACTTGAATTGACACAGTAAAACCCCTATTGAACTTCTAGGAACCCAACCAGGTGGTACCAAGTCCAGGAGTGGAAGTGTGAAATTTGGTACACACATTTATCCGAGGTCCGAAGGTACACGTACGTACACACACGTGTGAGTCGACATAGAGAAAACACCGGGGCACCTGGCATCGGACGGTCCGAGAAGACGGGTACCCTATAGGGTCCTTTCTTATGACCTCACCCAATGTAAAGGAAGAGGTGAGGTGAAGGAAGAAGGTGTGAACTGGTCATAGTAGTATGATAATATACGGTAATCCATAGTTGTCTTTCTCGTAAATATATATATAAAAAAATCGGTGTCATAGAGGGTGTATACTTCAGCAGTGAGCTTGAGGGTCTACCTTGTTCGACAAGAGAACTAACATCTTGTATAGTTTAAAATGAATTTTATAAAAGACTTGGAACCATACATAAGGTGATCTGACATTCGAAGAACTCCTGTCTAAGACTTAGAACATCGAGTTGGTAGTTGGTATCGTCGACCGTGTCTCACTGACGGTTACGGAGAAGAGAGTGGATTCTCTACAGGTGTATGTAAACTACGTAGTACTGACAGAAAATATTTTACCATATGATATACGTAGTAAATACTCGTAAAATTTCTTTTGTTCTGGTCTGTCGGTTTAATAGATCCAAGTATCAGGTCTTCTTTTATAAATACCTATAAAGATAAACATCTCATATAATTTCAACTTAAATAAGACACCTTTACAATAAATTACAAAATTTATCAATAATAGTCTAAGAAAACAACTATGTTTACTTTTTATTCTCTAGGCAATAGTACCATAAGACTACATTATCCATGTAGAACCTATTAAAGGTTAAGACTCTTACCATTGTTAATTACTAATATGACCATAAACCTTTATTTATTAATTTCTCTATATAAAATAAAGTTTAGCGAATGGATTATTACGTCTGTTACTGTTGTTTCACAGTGTTTGGTTTTAAGTTTGATTGTACCAGATACTTTTATCAAAACTTTCTTTACGACATAAAAACTTTGGAAGATAGTCGATGAATCCCTTACGGTCGAGACTTTGTAGAATATATGGTAGTTTTTACACAAAAAATTTTTCATACAATATGATAAAAGGGAATATTACTTTTTTTATGTTTGTTCATTTTTATCAAACATTTTAATTTATATATGAATATAAGTACTATTCATTCATGTTTGATTGTAAAGGTCAATTCGAAAAAAGAAGGGAAAGAAAGGTTATGTTAATATCATGTGTCTATTTAGAAAGGAAGAATGAAGGTCTAACAACATTGGAAAAAAGGGTCTTACAAAGAGGTGTGACGTCATGGACGGAAATCACATCCTTATGTTGTTCATCATAAGGAGAACTCCCAGGGGTATCATTTACATCAAATTGGTTGTCGCATTAGCCAAGAATGGTAGTAGTTGCTAGATACTTTTAGTACGTAAACTGGAGATATTTTGTATTCTAACGATTGTAGGATATTGTCCTTAAGGTACCGATGATATTTACAACAAGAGTTTCTTCACAAACCCGTTACGGACATTATGGTATCCGACCGTTTGGTTTGTAAATGAGGTTACGAAAATAATGGGAGTTAAATTGAATTAATATAGCTTGTGGACCAATCAACGCCGGTATTCAGTTCTTTATTTGGTACTACCACTCATTGGGGTTTCATTATTTTTACTTTTGTGGGAGACTATTTGATTCATCTCTGTTGTGATCACTACAGTACGTCAAATACTCTATAATATCTTTTTGACAAAGAATTATAACTATTCTTTTAATACGTAGTCACTTTTACGTCTGAATCTTTATATCATGACTCTGAAAGTTAAACACTACAGAAGTGACTACTCCCTTTTACCTTAAGAATAATGATTTCTCTCGACTAGAGAACCCACAACGACTACCGAGGGATTGACTCGAATCACAAATTACTACGACATGTTTATTTTTCGTCACCCCCTTTATGCTTTATAGACATAATTTACGGTAGGACATTTCATAAACTACCTACCTTCTCAGATTACGTAAAATTTATTTACGTATAGTATGATAGTGTATATCACTCAGAATTTTTTAATAATGAATCTACGTGTCAGGAACATCACCATCTGTACCGTGACACTTCTTTCAACCTAAATCTTCGATAAAAGATAATATGAACAGTTCACTACCTCAACAACAATCAGTATAATATTACAGGGAAGTTGAAACCATGTAAGTCACGTTTTATAAAACCCCTTAAAAAACATGGAAATATTTTTATTTTCCGGGAAAACAAGGGAACTCTCACGAATTTTCCTATGTATGTTCGTACTACGGGCTTATTCGTACCTTATACTTTTACCTTGTCTACTATGTATATCATACTATCCATCTAAGAATAGATGTAGAATCTCTTGTATTTATATTACTTTGATATTTTTTATTTGTCTTGAGTGACACATGAAAAAAGGACTATGCGACACTAATTAACGATTAATAAAATTTTAACAAAAGTACGTAATATTTCGTATTTTAGACAGTAATCATTAAGTAACATATTGTCAAACAGAAGTCGGTATTAATGTGTGTACAGTGAAACGTATATGTAACAGTGTCTGGTGGAATAACGTTTAGAATTTCCAATGGAGTATAACTGAACCAAAGTAAAAGGTGAACACAGGGTACTTTCGACTTTGGATATCATGTGTGGTACGTCCATGAGTATTCGTTCTTTTACTTATAAGACAATATTGAATCCCGAATTTTCTTACATAAAAGTCCTTTATATAAACAAAAATAATATGATAAATTGAACGTGATTAAACCTCTAACCCGGTTCACGACGGTCAAACCGAACTTGGTACAAGTTTCCATTCAAAGTACTAAGAGGACTCAGAGACTTTCAATGGTACCTCGACTAGCACATGTCCAAGTAGAAACAGAACCTTGTATTGTTTACCTTTTTTCAAACCGTCAGTTCTTGACAACTAACTTTCTGACAACCCACCAAGGGACCCGTAGTTCGAGTGGGTTTAGGAAGGTTCTCCTAGTAGTAGTGATAGGTCATGGGTTTACACCGTCTCGTAGGCAAGGACCTTTTATTGTCGTAAGTTGAAATGAGATTACCTTCGCTGAGAGCTTTGAAGGTTGCAAGTCGGTAAGAAGTCCTTCCGTCGAAGGCCTTAACGGACAGATGTGTTCCGACCCGTAAAACGGAGGTCCAGTGAGTTCAGGTTTCCATGACCAGAGAAGTTGACGACAGTTCTCAAAAAGTATTTCGTACCTCTTCCTACCCATACCTCCCTCTAGGTCTGCCAATTTTGTTCACACTCGAGACGTTTGTCTTCTTCGTCATGTCTCAAGTCTTACGAAACTCACTTTACTCTAGGAAAGAAGACCACAGACACGTACGAACTGAAAGTATAAGTTTAACCAAACAACGGTTAAAAGTGTGAGGAAAACCTTTGTGAAACTTTTACAAAACTTGCTAAGTCTTGACTTAAGAAAATTCCCTTTATTATAGAAATTTTTAATAAAGAAATGTAAAATTGTTAGTAAATTTTAGATATACTGTATATATAATGATAAACAAATCAACAGATTCTTAATGTTTCTGTTTAAACATAAAAATAAAGAAAACTACAATCCAAGGGGGGGTGGTGGTGTCGGGACGATTTTCAGTACTTCTATTCGAGAACGTTTCATTAAACAAAAGTCTCAACCGTAAACGGACTTACAAAGAATTTTTCAGTTACCAAAACGTAAAAAAGTAAAACAACCAGTCCCTTCTCGTGACTCACAGAGACTTCTGGAGTACCGAATCTCGAAACCCTTTAAGGGACCGACCTGAAAGGATAGCATCAGTCATCTGGTAACAATGAAGAAACTGAGGACACGATATTAGACTAAAGAGGATTAAGTACTACGTTTTATTACCGGTAAATTTAGTAATACAATGTAAGAAAAAATCTTTATGGAGGGGAAACCGGTTCTATCCTTTTTTATACGAAAGGACAATAAACGTGGACTTAGTGTTATTTTTTTATCTGTTGGAGGTTTATCGTGCAGAATAGCCCTTCGTTTAGACGTGAAAACTGTACTTTATCCTTCGTAAAATAAACCTTCCATGTTGTCAAACAAACGTCCTCGATTTGTTGAAACGAAAATTTTTGACGAGGACTTAATTATACCTTAAAATCCTCGACACTAGTGATTGTCCGACAATAATGTTTTAGTGTACCAAAATTGGAAAATAAGAATATTTATTGAAGTTATAAATTCTCTATTTATATCAATATGAGGATCGACGTCACGTCATAACACCCTTCTAGTCTCCAAACGTCAACCTCTTTGAACTCAAACTTAAAGTCGTAATGGCTGGTCGACACACTAAACGTCACTTAATAATTTTTGGACGGTGAGTTAAAGAGTAAATATTTTACTCTTAGTATAATAAACAAAGTCTTCCTATACTCCTAATCTACTTTAGTATCTTTGTGACAATAAACAGAGTCTCCTATACTCTTAATTTACTTTAGTGTCTTTGTGTGAATTAAGTTACGGACCGAGTGTCACAAACTAGTTAATTATTCTCCACGTAAAAATCCATGTAAAGTAATGGTAGTTTTTGTAAATGAGATTAACGGAAGTAATTTAACGGTTTCCTATTAGTACTGAGCACCTTTGACTCTATTGTTTCTCTGTTATTTATTTCGTCCACACACCGGTGTATCGAATAATTTTTGTAATTGTGTTTCCCGTGACAGTATAATCTTTTTAGTCCAGAAGGAGTCGAATGTTACTCCAATATATGACTATTTGGGGAGTATTTGACTTTTATAGTATTCGGTTTTTTCGTACACTATGTGGATTGATTGACTTGTAGTGTCGAATCGGATCTGATGGAACATGTACGAGTCTTGTGAATGTGACCGGATGTCAACCCGTTGTAGTAGATTGTGTTTCGGAAAAGATATTATTTCTCAACTTATAGAGTACATTAAATAACTCAATGTCCTACAAACATACCCATACCTTACCAACACACACATGGAAAAGAAAAAAAAAATGGGATCACTAGTGTACCGACTGATCCTCGACTCCAAGTGACTACGACAGGTCGTAGTACTTCTTCATATCGTGACTTATAACAATCGGATCCTTTTCTACTACTGAAAGCTTTTGATTTTCAAGCTAAAGATGACTTTCACATAGTGAAAACACACACGCACAAGTCAGTACAAGTCGATAAACACTGGGATAGCTGACGTCGAGCGGTCCTTTAGAAGGACTGGGTCCCTGACTTGGGTGCTGGGGACGTAACCGTCCGTCCAAGAAGTGGAAACTCGGTGGTCTTTCCGGAGTATAGTAAAAGTTTGGTGATATTTCAGTTTTTTAAGATTCAGTTTGGAAGGACCCAGACCCTGACAGACATGGTTAAAATCGTATGTCTTTATCTTGACCGAGTCTCAAATGTTCAAGAACTATAATGTCTGAGATCTTATATAACCCCTTTTTAGTACATTAGTTAGAAACGTTAGTTTATCAAAAAGTATTTGATAAAGTTTTAACGTAAATTGTATCATGTATAATATGGAAGAATGTAGTCTCGGAATTGAACCCAGAGTTCTTCTTGTAAAATGAAAAATATTTCTTTGACTTGATCACATCACTTTCACAATCTTTACCAAATTTATAGATAGAACACATTTTGTGACCATATTTTTATGATTGACTTTTGAAATTTAGACAATATCCCTTTCCCCTCCTTCTTCGTTTCTTTACTTCATGTCAAACTTATATTAATAGTAGGTCCGACTACATACTATCTAGTGGGTCCGAAACACACTTCTCAGAAATATGGTAATCTGATTTCTACCATGAAGAAAATCTACTTTAAATTTGTAAAAGTGAAGTGACCGATGATTGTTCCGACTCTGAGAAAGGGGTTCAGTCGAATAAACATTGTAAAGGGCAAAGCACTAGATGTACAAGTAGATGAAACGGGTAAATAAAAAAGAAGTTTTTAAAAATAAAACTATTTGTGTGTAGTGTAGTGTAACTATTGGTGACAGTTCATGTGTCAAGACATCGTAATTCATGTAAGTGTAACAAGACGTTGGTAGTGGTAATAGGTAGAGATCTTTAAGAAAGGGAAAGGTTTGACTTTTAGACATGGGTAAATTGTAATTGAGGGTAAAAGAAGGTGGGGTTACCTTCGTTGGTGGTTAGATAAAGGACAGAGATACTTAAACTGATGAGATTCATGGAGTATTTTCACCTTAGTATGTTATAAGTAGGGGACACTAACCGAATAAAGTGAATCGTAAAAGGTCCAGTACAATATCGTATTCGACGTTAAAGGAAAAAAAGGATCGACTTATTATAAGGTAACAAACATATATGATACAAACCAATTAGGTAAGTTGGTAACTGACTGTGAACTCAATAAAAATGTAAAACTGATAACATTTTTTCATAACGTTACTTGCACCCAAGGTTAAAAAGATATAGGAGAGGTTGTGAACAATAAAAAAAATATTGTCAATAGAATACTCACACTTTATTTAAATAGTATATTTCAAAATCCTAAAGAATAACTGAATATTCTTTATGAAGTTTTATTTCTCTAAATGAGAACATAATAGAGAGTGATTTAACGGTATGTAGACGACCTAGTACCTTTTTCCTTCTCTCAAGGTCTTTTTGTAGATAAAGACGAAATAACTGATACGGTTTCGGAAACTGATACACTTAGTGTTATTTGAGACTTTTTAAGACTTTCTCTACCCTTATGGTCTGGTGGACTGGACAGAGAACTCTTTAGATATACGTCCAGTCCTTCGTTGTCAATCTTGACCTGTACCTTGTTGTCTGTCCAAGGTTTATCCTTTTCCTCATGTAGTTCCTACATTACAACAGTGGGACGAATAAATTGAATGTACGTCTCATGTAGTACTCTTTGTGACCCGACCTTCTTCGTGTTCGACCTTAGTTCTAACGGTCCTCTTTATAGTTATTGGAGTCTATACGTCTACGATGGTGGAAATACCGTCTTTCACTTCTCCTTGATTTTTCGGAGAACTACTTTCACTTTCTCCTCTCACTTTTTCAACCGAATTTCGAGTTGGAAGTCTTTTGCTTCTAGTACCGTAGACCAGGGTAGTGAAGTACCCTTTATCTACCCCCTAGTCACCTTTGTCACAGTCTGAAATATAAAGACTCGAGGTTTTAATGACGTCTACCACTAACGTCGGTACTTTAATTTTCTGTGAATGAGGAACCTTCTTTGCAATACTGGTTGGATCTATCATATAACTTTTCGTCTCTATAATGAAGTGGTTGTTTCCAGGTACATCAGTTCCGATACCAAAAAGGTCACAAGTACATACCTACACTCTCAACCTGACACTTCTTTCGACTCACGGCTTCTTAACTACGAAAACTTGACACCACGACCTGTTCTGAAAACTCTCAGGGAACCTGACGTTCCTCTAGGTTGGTCAGGTAGGATTTCCTCTAGTCAGGACCCACAAGTGACCTTCCTGACTACGACTTCGACTTTGAGGTTATGATACCGGTGGAGTACGCTTCTCAACTGAGTAACCTTTTCTGGGACTACAACTCTCCCCATCCGTCGTCCTTCTCTTCCCCTGCTGTCTCCTACTCTGCCGACCTACCGTAGTGGTCGAGTTACCTGTACTCAAACCCACTTGAGACCCTCAACCACTACCTGTCCCTCCAGACCACACGACGTTAAGTACCCCAACGTTTCTGAGCCTGTGCTGACTCACTGACTTGACTTGACTTGACTTAGAGAAGATCGGACAAGTGGAAAAATAACTCAACCGGTTTTCCAAAAGAGTCGCAAAAGACATTGTAGTGTACCTTTATAATCTTACTTGAAAAACCGGTTGGGTCACAAATCAATACGTAAAATAAATATGTCGTTATAATTGGACTAATGGACGATAGGTAAAAATTATATAACAGAAAGAAGTCGTACCACGACACTATTCTTTACAACTTTTCTATTAGAGATTACAAATGTGGATGGTCTTCAACAAGGGACAGAAAAAAACGAAAACCATCACGATCACATGGTTTCTCATACTATCTAGTTGAAAACCCTGTTGAGAATTTTCTCATTGAGTAAAATATATCCACATCAGAGTTTATCTATACACACTTAAGTAAAAACACTTGACTTAGTATAACCCCTTTGATCCTTTATTTTATTAAGTTCATTTGGGAAAGAGATCAATTCGTTATTAGGGACTTCACTTTCACAATCAACGAGTCAGTACAGGTTGAGACACTAGGATACCAGTCATCAGGTCCGTTAAGAGGTCCGGTCTTATGTCCTCACCCATCGGTAAGGGAAGAGGTCCCCTAGAACGACTGGATCCCTAACTTGGACCCAGAGGATGTAACGTCTGTCCGATAAATATCAGACTCGGTAAGTCAATTCAAATCAAGTCAGCGAGTCAGTACAGACTGAGAAACACTAGAGTACTTAGTGTCGTACGGTCCGGACGGACAGGTAGTGGTTGAGGGCCTCGAGTGAGTTTGAGTACGGGTAGCTCAGTCAAAACGATAAGTCGGTAGAGTAGGAGACAGCAGGGGAAGAGGAGGAAGGGGGTAAGGGAGGGTCGTAGTCCCAGAAAAGGTTACTTAGTGAGAAGCGTACTCCACCGGTTTCATAACCTCAAAGTCGAAGTCGTAGTCAGGAAGGTTACTTGTGGGTCCTGACTAGAGGAAATCTTACCTGACCAACCTAGAGGAACGTGAGGTTCCTTGGGAGTTCTCAGAAGAGGTTGTGGTGTCAAGTTTTCGTAGTTAAGAAGCCGTGAGTCGAAAGAAGTGTCAGGTTGAGAGTGTAGGTATGTACTTGTGACCTTTTTGGCAACCGTTTCATTATAGAGACGAAAAGTTATATGATAGATCCAACCAGTATTGAGGAAGGTTCCTCATCCGCAGAAAATTAAAGTACCGACATTAGTGGTAGACGTCACTAAAACCTCGAGTCTTTTTATTTCAGACTGTGACAAAGGTGACAAAAGGGCAGATAAACGGTACTTCACTACCCTGGTCTACGGTACTAGAAGTAAAAGACTTACAACTCGAAATTCGGTTGAAAAAGTGAGAGGAGAAAGTGAAAGTAGTTCTCCGAAAAATCAAGGAGAAGTGAAAGACGGTATTCCCACCACAATAGACGTATAGACTCCAATAACTATAAAGAGGACCGTTAGAACTAAAGTCAAACACGGAGAAGGTCGGGTCGCAAAGAGTACTACATGAGACGTATATTCAATTTATTCGTCCCACTGTTGTAATGTAGGAACTACATGAGGAAAAGGATAAACCTTGGTCAGAGAACAAGGTACAGACTCGGTAATCCCTTCGGGTTAATAATGATTAGTACCAAAGAATCCTGTCCTGTCCTGACATCCACATCATACAGATAGTGTACGGACAATTCGGACAAAGAAGGGAGAACTATTGGTTTATTAAAGAGAATTGACTTCCAAATAAAATGGAGTAGTTCTTAATTGTTTTATTAGTTTATGTACTCCTACTGTTAAGTATTTGTCATTACAAACTTAGGAGGTTAATTGAAGAATACGTATGAACCTAACTTACTACTTCAAATTAAGTGACACCAGAACACCATACTTCTTAAGATTATACTAGACGGTACTGGGTACGGAAACATATTAGGGTTAGAAAATTCATACTGTCCCCTGGACATTAAACATTGGTTATCTTATACCGTTCCCACTTCTATATAACTTCTATGTTAATTCAGAGTGTAGTCAACTAAAATTCAATTAATTTTCCCACTACTAGGACTTGAACCCGGACTGGATTAATCCACTCTGAAATTTTCTCGTAGATCTTTAGTCTCTCAGAGTGACAACGACCTAAACTTCTCCATCTGACGGTACTTAAGACATCTACGTTCCTTATTTGAGATGGTTGTTGGATTCCCTCAAACCTTCGTCCAGGAAGGGATCAACTCGAAGGTCTACTCTTACGTTAGGTCGGCTGTAAAACTAGAGTCGAAAGTCTACGACTCGTCTTCTGGACCGAGTTAGCACGAGCCTGAGGACTAATGTCTTTGTCACTGTATCATTGGTACAACAAAATTCGACGATTTAACCACCATTAACCACTACGTCGAAACCTTTTGACGATGTCCAGATTTACATCATCGCATCGGATGCTTCTCCATAAATTCACATTATTCACATTATATCGTCGTAGTGGGGATAGTTCCCGTCACCACGCTTCGACCCTCAGTTGTCGTCAGGAAAGTAGGAGGGTCCAAAGACTCGTTCTTTGTCCTTGAGACTTACAGAGACGACAAGTCATTGAATAAGTCATTTAGGTATTCGGACCTATGAGTATAAAAAATAAGTCAAGAGTTGTGTTTTCCTTCCTGACCTGTTGAAAAAACTAGGAGAAGTCAGTGTTCTGTATTAGTGGTAGTAACTAGGAATTGGATTTCGATAGTACCTAAGGATTTAACGTGGACCAACGTGTTATATATCAATGGTATTGTCTTGAAAGGAAGACTTATTTGACTTGTCGAGGATACCTTTGACAAAGTACTCCTACTTCTTTCATACATAACAACTCCCCCTTTGACATCTTTCTAATTTACCAAGGGGGTTTCAGTTTAGTTCTTATCTGGTGTTGGAACCCAAGGATCCCCTTCAGGTTGTAATTTGACTTTCGTCCCTTTCATTACGAAACCAAAAAAGTCAAAACCTTCGGACTCACAAGTAAAGTAGGATGAAGTACTAAAATTTGACGACCAGGAGTTGTGGAATGGTCTAATGTGTGTAAAACTCCTGTCTATAATCTTTTTATTTCGAAGTTTATATAAAATTTACTTACTGCGTTAGTTTTGTATGTCCTCGAAGTCCCTTTTACCAGGTCTAAACCAGTCAAGTCTTTTCAGACCCTCTATGGTCCCCTAAAAAGTCCACGAGATTGGTTGTTCAAGATAGAGTCCGAGTGGTGTTTCGTCTCTCTAAGTCTCTCTATATCCCCCTTAAGTGGTCTTAGTAGGTTCTTTGAACAAATGTTACCTCTAAAATCCACGTGGGAGACTTTAAGATGAAATCTTCCAGACCCCACCCGGATCCCTAGACGAAAAATTGATAGTCAGATTTACTCAGACTGCGTCCATCCGAGGTGATAACCTCTCTGTAGTTAATGTAATCTTTATTCTATAGATATAACCGATAAGAGTCGTCTCAAAAGACACGAACGTTTTTAAAGTTTTGAGGAATATTTGTTCTGTCGTAACGATTATTCCTTTAACTCCTTAGTACACCAATTTATTTAACGGGTTATAAATGGTAGTTGAACGACACACTCGGTTCTTGTCCCCTTTTTTTTTCGTTTTGTTTTGTGTTAGGAGACTCCGAAGAGTGTTGGGGAGAGGGTGGGGTAAGGTACAGGATTCTTTTGAGATCGTCTTTTATTGTCTTCCCGGGAACCTGATACAACTATAACCGTTGTTTTCGTGTAGGTCAATAAGTCAGAGTTATTTTCTTGTAAAAAGTTTAGAAAGTTTCGGTCGGTGTGATTCCGATATTACTCAAATGGAGTAAAATGAGATGCGTCCGTCTTGGTGAGTTCCTCCCGTCCAGACTTGATCAGAAACCCTTTAGTACGACCGTAATTATATTTCTTCTAAATTTTCGGGAGGTCTGTAGACCAGACTGAATTATCTAGAGAACCACGAAAGACCTAAGAAATTTACAATTGGTCCTCCAGTATACGAATTGGGAGAAAAGAAAGGATATCTATATCTGTTCAGCTAATAGGTTTAGGTTACTCGGGTTTCTTAGTGTTAATATAGACCAAAGTATCTAACTAATTAACTAGTTACACAAAGACATACACATATGTAAATATTTAACTAAGAGGGTCTTCACTGAAAACCTTCGAATATTCCTGAGTTTTATACTCCGTTTCTTCTTTAATCTTAGTTCTAAGATTTGTCTCTTACTCTTTTGGTACCTGAAGTAAAATAGATCATCTATATCGGGATCTTTATTTTACATATATTTAGATTATTTAGGAAAAATAAACGTAATAGTAAATCTTACACGAAACAGTCATAAGAGAAAAGTTAACCGTCACCACGGATTAGGAAGACTAAACAAAGGGATGAGGATAAAGTTGGAAAAGTAGCTCATTAATTATTTAGTTTTTGTTTATGAATTTTCGTAAGACCTTTTAGGGATTTTCCTATAATCTTATAGTGTGAAATTACAGTACTAAAGACACCTTTATCCTCGTAAGGACTGGTTCAAATGAACAGTTCGAGTTTAAGAGGGGTAGACTCGGACCGAAGGGGTGTTCCCTTAGTCCACAAGTCCGTCAGAACGACCGTCCCGTCGGGTCTACTTCCCCGTCTCAGCCGGTCCTCGACCCGACACTCCACCATTTCTCCCCGAGAGAAGAATCCAAGAGGTCCCTGGGGCGTGGAAGTCTGAGAGAAACTAATACATGGGAGAACTTCCGGGGTATAAACTTTCGAACCGTAAGGATATGTTTCACGGGACTACTTATTTTTAATTAAAAAGTTAAATGTAAAGTAAATAAACTTGTTTGTTCAAGACTCCAGTATGACGTACGGTCTGCAACTCGACAGGGAAACATATACTCCTACTTATCAGACCAGAGACGGATGTTCTACAAATATAAGACTGTTGTTTTACGCGTCCGTTTGCCTTGGACGGTTTCCAATGCGTCAGACACGAGATATGATCCCCAGACTTTACGTCGGACGGAAACTGAGACGAGTGGTTGAGTGTTAGGGATCGAGTCCCGACGAAAAGAGGTCTTTTGATATTCTTTGGAGACAGATGAGGTTTTTCTAAGGATACCCGATAATCACTGGGACGTATGTTGCTCATTACTCAGACGAGACACCTCAGTTCTTTCCGAAATCTCTCCTGTGATAAACACGGTTCGGAACTTCCTAAACTTCCACACATCCCAAAAAGACCAAGTTGTTGTTTCTCTTCCTGTAAGGGTCGTCTGACGGGTCTTCGCTCTCCTTCGTGACGTCCTTTGAACTCTTGAGTTCACGCACTCACTGTCCTCGGGTCTGACCTACACTTACGTCTTTGGAAAAGGTAAGTAAGGTACGTAATTTCCGTCGATCACTCACCCACACCTCGTACTCCACCGTCTCCACGATAATTTGTGTTGTCCGTTATCTGCTTTACCTCTTCCTACTTCTACTACTTAAATCTCGAACATTGACCGTACTCTTTATGTGTCAAGGGTTAGTGTGCCTCACTGGTTAAGTTGACTTCATTAAGTCACTAACGAAACAATCGGATTTAAATAATTGTGTTTATTTCGATATTGAAAATAGTACTGAAAATATTTATAAGTGTTAAAGAGAAAATAGGGGTGATTGTAAAAGAATCTGGTACCCTAAATCCCGTCCTTAAGAGTGATTCTGTTCAAGTGTTCATAAACACGTTAGGACCACCGTGTCGTGTTGGGACTGAGAATGGTCCACAAGTCATTTACACTTTGTTGTCTTTCCTTAAGATACCGTGAATGATGTGGGTGATGGGCACACACTATGTGGTAGACCGTTACTACAACCAATAGACAAGTAACTTTATACAATCAGGGAAGAGATCCAAAATTTCAGGTACAACTGTTCTCTAGTTGAATATAGAGGGTGTTCCATTAATCGTAGATTTCCGAATAATTTCCTTAATCTAATGATCGATTATAGAATAAGAGTTCAGAATAATCCAACGGACCCAATTTTACTTGGCCTAGATATTTATGTCACATCTTACAAGGGTGTCACCCTTAAGGACGTACCCCTTATTAGTCGTCTTCTTTGAGAAGTTTGACACGGACCATTCGTCCAGTACAGAGTGGACACCCATCGAGACTCTTTTCTACTTCTCATGTATGAAAAGTTTACATTCTTAAATTTGGGTTGTCTTCTTTTGGGTCATTCCTCATCAAGGTTAACTCTTGAGTTTGTTTGATGTTTGTAGGACCGACCTATGTCGTGTAAAGAATTTATAGATTTTTGACATTTTACGGTCCACTCGAGACTTCCTATCCCTAATCACTGTTGTCAGTTTTGTAGACTTAATTAACTTGCTACACAACGACGATTCAGTGAAGTCAGCACAGGCTGAGAAACACTGGGGTATCTGCCGTCGGGTGGTCCGAGGGGGCAGGGACTCTAAGAGGTCCGTTCTTGTGACCTCACCCAACAGTAAAGGAAGAGGTTATGTACTTTCACTTTTCACTTTCACTTCAACGAGTCAGCACAAGCTGGGAGTCGTTGGGGTACCTGACGTCGGAAGGTCCGAGGAGACAGGTACCCTAAAAGGTCCGGCCTAATGATCTCACCCCACGGTAACGAAGACTTACTACACAATCCGTGGTAAAATTCGTGAAACGGGTAACATTCACTACCGTTTTGATCTATCGTATAATTTTTCGTTTCTGCGGATAATGTGTCTCGTTTCATTCAGTCTTTCTTTTTGTGGTTATGTCATATAATTGCGTATATATATCTTAATCTTTCTATCTTTGCTACTGGGATATACTCTCTGTCGTTTTCTCTGTGTCTACATTTCTTGTCTGACAACCTGAGCCACCCTCTTCCGCTCCCACCTTACTAAACTCTCTTATCGTAACTTTGTACATATAGTCGTATACACTTTATCTAGCGGTCAGGTCCAAGCTACGTACTTCGTCCCACGAGTCCCGACCACGTGACCCTACTGGGACTCCCTACCCTACCCCTCCCTCCACCCTCCCTCCCAGTCCTACCCCTTGTGTACATGTGGGTACCGACTAAGTACACTTACATACCGTTTTTGGTGGTGTTATAACATTTCATTAATCGGAGGTTAATTTTAAAAAATTTTTTATGTTTTTTTTTTTTTCGTTTCTGTAGTCAAGCGGTTGTTTCCAAGTATATCAGTTTCGATACCAAAAAGGTCATCAGTACATACCTACACTCTCGACCTGGTATTTCTTCCGACTCACGGTTTCTTAACTACGAAAACTTGACACTATGATCTCTTCGGAGAACTCTCAGGGAACCTGACGTTCCTCTAGTTTAGTCAGTCAAGATTTCTTTTAGTTGGGACTTATGAATAACCTCCCTAACTACGACTTCGACTTCGAGGTTGTGAAACCGGTGGACTACGTTTTTCGACTCAGTAGTCTTTTCTGGGACTACAACCCTTTTCTGACTTCCGTCTTCCTCTTCTCTCATCGTCTCCTACTCTACCAATTGCCGTAGTGACTGAGTTACCTGTACTTAAACTCGTTTGAGACCCTCTATCACTTCCTGTCCCTTCGGACCGTACGACGTCAGGTACCCCACCGTCTCTCAGTTTGTACTGAATCGTTGACTTTTTGTTGTTTTGTAGAGTGAAGTAGAGGTCTTGTTGAATCATTACATTAATGATCACGGATAGGGTTAACAAATCTACTCCCTTATTTCTGTATTTTCACTAAAACCGTATAGAACAGACCTTACCAGGTCTCAGTATACAATTTGAATTCTCGAATAGTTTTTATAATACACGATACCAAACCGTACTGTCCGTTTCGGTGTAAGTTAAGTTTATTCGAGGAACAAGAGTGTCCCAATCTAGGATCTCTCCCCTCTATCAGTCATCCATATGTTACTGTCTTGACTTCATTCAGGATATGTCATTTATTCTATTCTGTCTTACTATCCATGTGACCCTCGTCTTCGGACCTCCCGGAAAGACTCGTGACTCGACTCAGGAATCCCTACTGTTTCGGTCAGTGTACGTCTTGGTCGTCTTTTCTCTACCCCGTCGTTCAAGATCTCAGAATTCCGTCTCAATTCAAACCATTTAAACTCCTTGTTCCTCCTCCGACCACCGACGTCGTCCACTCCCCTCTCACATACTCACCTCCAACCCCATCATCCGGTCTGGTCCGGTGAGGGGACCATCAATCAGGAGTCGTTCCCCAGACCTAATTACTGAACTTCGGTAACTACCCATTTTCATCCCCTCCCTCCACTATACCTCTAAAGTCGAGTGAAACCAACGACTCGTGTCTTACTTGATATCACACATATATTGTCTTTATCAGTACATCTGTCGTCCGATACCGTTATCGGAACACCTCTCCCCGAACACGCCATCTGATACCACCACCTTTCTCTACTCGGGTTTAATCAAAAACCAGAACTTCGGTGTCTCTTCCCCTACTGGTTAAGGAATAGGCGTCATTACAAACAGTAAGTGTTTGTGTATGAAATACTAAATGTCGACAACACTGAACTTTCCGAGTCAAGATAACTTTCGTTGTTACTTTTGATAGTTATGAAAATGAGGTAAATCCTTGATGTTTAATAAAGTTATCATAAAATGTAATACATGACGTCAAGAAAAAAATCTGTTTCATACGAAATACTTGTAAAATAGGTAAAAGGTTCCATTTCTGGTTAGGTTTTCCATATCGTATAAATTCGTAGAAATTATTTCATTATAAGGATCAGTAGTACCCATATCGAAACAATCGTGTACGACTAAGTTACCGTCCTATGTTATTTTGGAATTTTATAATAATAATCTCTCGTACTTAACTCATTCTTCCTTCTTTCCCTTTCCCACCCTCTACCGGAATATATTCTCTAATTTGGTACCTCGTCTGTTGAAATAACATCCTCTCAGAAGACGGTTGAAGGAGAGTTGGTTCCGGGGAGTCGACTGGTCGTACACCATCCCTCAACCCTCTGGTCCCTCCCTACGGAGTTCTGTTCATGTTTTTTCTCCCCCGTGGTTCCCTAGAAATGTCACAGACAGAGAACAAGACTTGAAAAAAAATTAATTTCTCTCACTGTGCTCGAGGAGTGAATGAAAGGACAAAGGATCAAATGTCAAGTCAAACGGTCATCTGCTACGATAGACATGATCTCCTCCTTCCCGACTTAATGACTACTGTGACATTTCGTTATAAAGTACTGTGACCTTCTACAAGTACTAATCACTACAAACTCTTTGTTTTTCGTCCAGTATTTGTCATATATATGAGACTAACATAGAACAAAAATTTACACACAGCACATACACATACAACATATGTTTACTCCTCTTCATACAAATCTCCAATAGAGATTTTTATATAGAAATATATAAAATAATATATAATGATGAGAAATTAAAATGAAATTAAAGAAATTATAATGATATAGAAATATATAGAGATTTTTATATAGAAATATATAAAATAATATGTAATGATATTATAAATAATTAATATAATATCTTATAGTTACTATATGATATTATACATGATTAAAATAATATATAAAATAATATATAATGATATATATATAAATATAATATATGGGTAGAAAATAAAAATTGAAGAACCGTAAAGACACTTTTAAAAAGAAATGAACCCAGAAAGGACCACCGAGTTTACCATTTCTTAGACGGACGTTACGCCCTCTGGGTCCAAGTCAGGGACCCAACCCTTCTAGGGAACCTCTTTCCTTACCGATGGGTGAGGTCATAAGAACGGACCTCTTAGGGTACCTGTCCTCGGACCATCCGATGTCAGGTACCCTAGTGTTTCTCAGTCTGTACTGACTTATTGATTGTGAAAAGTCAAAAGAAATGCATTCTAATTTTTCACTTTTTTACAGATCGTTATGCCCCAATCCCTCATTCTCCATGTTTGAATACATTTTTTATTCGAGATTCCTATATAACATGTTGTGACCCTTATATCGGTTTTTAAATATTATTGTTATTTACCTCTTATTAGAAATTTTAACACTTGGTGATATAACATATGAACATTGAATGTATTATAACGTAATAGTTCATATGTAGTTAATTTTTGAAATTACTTTTTATAAATAGAAATTTTTAATAAAATAGAAAATTTCAAGATAAGGTGACCTTTTCGACAGAGGGACTCTGTGAGTAAAGTATTAATTGATAATGAAAAATAAAAAATTAAACCCAGTCGTAACATAAATATTAGTAGAGGTCTGTGTTGGTAAAAGATTTTACTCACAAAGGGAGGAAACCGTTTTGGTTTGTGAGGGGGTAATGCTGTCGTCGAGAGGGTGACGGATGACCCGTTCTCGGAGACCCTTCTTGTATATTTCAGGTGTGGTGGGACCCTCTCTCCTAGACTGGACGTAAAAGGACGCCCGTGCACTCGTCGGACAAAAAGTCTTACAAATTCTCTCGTAAACAGTATTTCACTTAAATGTCAGAGGTTTCTCAGCCTGTGCTGACTCACTGACTTGACTTGACTTGACTTCGGGTAGTCTCGTGTCCCCTGTCCTTTAGATGTCTTTACGTTTTATGTCTCGATTGATGGTTGGTCCTTCGTCCTTCATGTCATTACACGAGTTCAATCTGTGGAGGTGTCTCTGTGGCCGGACGGAGGTAGTAATAAATGGTAGACCAGAGATCAATGAAATAATGGTTTTCTATCTTTTTCTCTCGGTGCCTAAGTTGAACAAGGCCGAAGTCTCTGTGGGGATATATGAAATTATGTGAAAAACCGGGTGCAACACTCATCGTAATAAATGACGATGACGTTACTCCTGATCCTTCAGACTCTTCTCTTACTCTGAGTAAACGAAGGAACTTTCCGACTTTCCGGGAGTTAGTAGGTACAGATCTTATTCTACGGGAGGGAAGACGACCCCGACGGACAGGAATAGGAAATGTAGGTGGAGGTGAAGGTGAAGAGGTCCCGTGTCGGAGGGGACGGACTGTGTTCTACTACGGTCTGAAGCATCCCTTATGTGTAAGATTCTTCGTATAGGTAAGTAAAACATAGGTCACACATGTTACAGTGTAAAAATTACAATCTGTAGTAGAGTGTTTATTCTTTATCTTTATGTACCCCCAACTTATCGAACCATGTCTGGTCAAGAAATCAAGATGTTGAATGTGGATCCTCCTTTGTCGTCTTACTACCAAAATCACATAGACACGACTATCATCCCCTTTTACCCGAGTCAGTATATATGGTAGAGAAATCTGGTCTCGGTTAGAATGTCTAGAAAAACCGTGAATTGTACGGTGTAAAGTACTACTGTCAATAGTCACTTCTTTAGCGAAGACTATTTTGACATACCAGTACTCAACTTCAAGAGGAAAATACAAAAAGAAGGTTACATGGTGAAAACACTTCGTCTAAAATTATCAAAGTCGTCATACCACCGAGGGTCTTCTTAGTATTATTTTCCAAATTTTCTTGTTTCTTTTGTATGATAGGAATTCCTGAAAGTACGTGTAATGAGAGTGAGTGAACAGTGTTTATGAGGAACTCGTACCGTAACAATAAAGATGAGAAGTCTCTACCTAGGTCCGAGAATCCTAGTGTATTGATCACATAGTTTCCCGAATTTAGACGTGAGTATAGAGGATTGTTCCGATACATTCAACTACTTGATACATTCAACTACTTGACCACTTCATCTTATCAGTTCATCGAGAAAGGAGGGTGACCTGAATTTTGTAATCTCGGACAATGTCCGTTCCATACTCTTACCAGACGAACGGACTACACGGAGTATAGTAGAAATACATACTGAAAATGTTAGACCCATCTTGACCTTAGATCTTGGATCTCACAGTCCAGTGTTACTGCTTTCCTTCTTTGTTGTTACGGACAATGGGTTGACATACATACGTTACGATACTTCTTGGGGTGGTAAATACTACTCAGTTCATATACTTGAAGGACCTTGAGGCCCCCTTCATCTGTTCATTTATACCGGACTGGGGGTTCTAAGAAGTCGTTTGACAGTCACGATGAATAACTACTTGACTTGGATTGTCTGGTGGGGAAGGGACCGGTAAATTTCCACCTCTTTGTCCGACTCTCTAGTTCACCAGAAAAGACCAGGGTCTCAGTCGACCACCGTCTCCACCCGTTCTTTAGGGTTGGAGGGTTCTTGAGGTCCAGAAGATTGAAGGTCGGGACGTGAGAAAGGTTATTCGACGTCGGACTGTATATAATGTCTACTACTACCGTCTTCAGTATTACCGTCGGTAGTAGTCGACCCGGTCCCAGTCGTCATTTACAAAATATACGTACTAAAGTAAATTAGAAGTCTTAATGACTGGATGTTACATCTACTCCTTTGTCTCCAAGTCTTTCTAATTCGTTCAAGAGCTTCTGATGTGACGTCCGTTCATTGTCTTGACCCCATCTCGAATCAGAGACTTCGATCTCAAACAACAAATGTGGTTTAACGGAAAGAGACGAGTGGTCCAAACCACTTTTAAAGTCACTAATTTATACTTGTCGACTATATAGAAGGATGATAATGTCAAATAAGGTAGATGAAATGTTTTCGTTTAGAAATGTTTTTGTCTAAAGTTCTCTTTCTTGTGTTAAGTAGACAGGAAAGCACGGAGAAATTACGTAGGAACTCAAAGAGTCTTTCCACTTTCCGGGATGAGTCTCTCACATTTGGACGAAAACACAACGTTTACACCAAATTCGTTCTTTTCGGTACAAAATCTGTATTCCTTTTATTTTATTTTAAGAAGAAATTTATTACTTTAATTTAGAAAATGTAAACCTTGTGGTTCAGTCGGTCGATTATGAATCTACAAATGTACGTTCGTGGAGACAAGTGTTTAACTCTACATGGGTTTCTCCACCGAGTCCAGTCGGGACTCACTCGAAATAAGTAACGAGAGACATAGACATAAAAGTCGTGGTGAAAAAATGTACAAATACGAATCTTACGATAAGAATTTTTGGTCACGGAATGTTGACGATTCTTCAGTCAGAAGAATTATTCAAAGAGTTTCCGTAGACATGTTAACAGAACCATAGGGGTCCCCTACCAAGGTCTTGAGGGAGTCTCTATGGTTTTAGGTACCTACGAGTTTATATTTTACCGTATAATAAACGTAGATTGGATACGTACAGAAGGAGATATGAAACTTAGTAGAACACAAGTCAACACATACTGAGAAACACTGAGGTACCTGACATCGTACGGTCCGAGAAGACAGGTACCTTAAAAGGTCCGTTCTTGTGATCCCACCCAACGGTAAAGGATGAGGCTCCCTAGAAGGGCTGGGTCCCTGACTTGGGTACAGAGAACGTAGAGGACGTGACCGTCCACCTAAGGAATAGTGACTCGGTAGACCCTTCGTTCAGTAGAGATCTAACGAACTTTTGGATCATATTACATTTGCGATTCATTACCAAAGGTCGTACATCGTTTAAGTTGAAAACAAAAGACATTGAAATACCTTTGAAAAGTTTTTTTATATAAACTGGACATCAACAACCCTTAGACACCAACCGACTTAAGCATCTACGTGTTGAGTACCTATATCTGACATGAATTTGAGTCCTATTGTAGTAGCCCTTGAATTATAGTGAACCCTTCTAAATTGGAGGGGTCTTTCGTCAAAGTAATAATCGTTTTACTCTCCGTTAGACTTTAGGAAAAATGAGTTTTTAAGTTATATAATGACGACTGACTATTTCCTCAAGACTTTGATTGAGAAGAGAGAAGGAGAAATAAACGAGGGACGAAAAGAAGACGAAGTCAAGGTCAAACGAGGTAAGTTGGGTCAAAAATTTAAGTGTCTACGACGGAGTGATCAGAAAATATAAATGGTCATCGTCGTCTTTTCGTTAAAAAAGGTGAGTTCCTTTATATAGTAAAATAATACTTACTCTCATGTTACGTCTCTCGTAAGTGTTCCACCATTCCGTACATACTGTCTATCTTCTCTGTATAAATGTACTAAATTAACAGGAATCTTTGGTGTTACCAGTAAAAATCACTTCCCTAAGTTTTATCAATGGTTACTATTTGAATTTTGATCTCGAAGACTTTGTATTTAATCTTGATGTTCATACTGTTGTGACGAAGAGGATAGTGATTGTTTACGAAACCAAGACAACATAAAACATAAAATTTCATACATGTATACATGAAGTTCATACTAGCCCTTATAGAAAGAAAGGTAGTAAATCTTTCCATTAGGCTCTAGTTAAGTAAGATTTTCGAAAAAGATGAGAAGGTTTGAAAGTTGTATTTTTGCCGTTATTCAGTTGTGTGTGAATTCGATTTCGAGGGGGGGATCTCGTGACATCACTGTCATTTCTTTACGAAAGATGAAATGGACCCTTCTCGTCACTAAAAGGGGGTAAAGAGGTGTGTCTTAGAAGAACCCGGTAATGACGGAGCCTCTCTTCGTTTAGGAAGTATCCCTTACGACCTACACGGACATTGTTTGATCGTTGGGTTCTTTTGTCTTCCTCTTCCACTTCGGTTCTCTGGTCAGAGATCCTTTCTCCAGTAAGTATATGTCTCCAGGACCCCTTCTCGTCGTACGACGAGTGACCACCATTTCGAGTTTTCTATTTTGGTATCTCTGTCTTATTGATATTACACTCTTAGGACTGTCTCTCGACCTCTTAGGGTTCCTTCCTGTCACGTAATATTTCCCTTTCCCCTACACCTGCCAAACATCTTTTATGTCGTAGGATATGTCGGAAATTGAATCTTCGAATTTGGTACCTATGAAAGGTAATCTCTAATTATTTCACCTGTACAGTTAATTGGAGTCAGATGAATCGTAGTCAGGGACTAGTTAAACTCCACTTACTTTTAGTTTTTCTTAAATATCCGGACGTTTAGACTCTGAGTCTAGACATTAGGTTTCCTCGATTCTAGGTCTGATGGACATTCTATAACAGACTCGTTTGTTTTCCGAAGGAATACAGACTATAAAGAAATCGACGTTAGTTATTTCTTAAAGAGACATATTGATATTGTGGTATTCTTTTATTACTCAATCAAAAGGGTCATAAGAATTTAAAGTTACAATAGAGTTTAAACACCTTTCGATCTACCTTCTTTTCTTCCCTGAGAGATAGTTCCTTGACCTAGTAAAGAACTATTTACTCTGACTTCTAATAGAGAAAGACGACGGTCTCTACGACCGGACGTCTCATGAACCTCCCGGAGACCTACTTCCCTAGATTGACGGGACTTCCACCTACAACAAGACTCCTGAGAACCTACCGTCAGCCATGAAGGAGTGTCGAGATTACTCTACGAACCTGATCAATCTCTACAAGACGTGTCACTACCTTGGTTTCTTGGTACGTTAGTCTTCTCGGACTTTTGTCACATGAGTCTTATACGTCTATTTGTACCCTATATAAATAACTCATATGAATAGGTAATAATTTTTATACTTTAAGGTTGTTATTAATTACGTATTTTTCTAATTGATTTCCGTAGAATGGACATTGTTGGAGTCAGCAACAAGTAACAACTTAGAAAGGTGACGTCGGGTCTTGGTGGCTTAATGTTACACTAACAGTACTATCGGATAGTTTGCTTAGTACTTTCGATCATAATGAAACTCAAAAGATAGAATTCAGTGATACTGTGACCATACAGTTGTTTTCTGAGGGTCTGTATTTAGTAGTAGAACCTAAGAAATTTCCAATAAATGTTAAAATCTGGTTCCTTATTATGACAATTACACTAGTGTACTCACAGTTTTCATTCATTTTGTTTTGTGATTTACCTTGGTTCCTTAGACAAAGGTAAATCTTCAGTGATTTACTTTGATCGCCTGTCTTGTTCACTCAATAGCAATTGGTGTAGTAAAAACTTTTTGTATCAACGACCATAACCTTTACGAACTTGGAAGGTAAGGAAGTAAATCCTTTATTAAGAGATGTCCTCAGACTCGTTTGAAGTCCTCTATCACTTTCTGTCCCTTCGGAACACACGACGTCAGGTGCTCCAGTGTTTCTAAACCTATGTTGACACGCGACTTGTTGTTTGGTGATACGGTTCGTGACTTGATACAGAGTCCCAACTCCCATGTTATCGTTTCTTTTATGTGGGAGGGTCCCGAAGACCATTTCTCTCTCTGTATTTAGTTTATTAATATGTTTATTTGTATATAACGTTTGGTAAAATTTTGATATATATTACAAGTATAAAATTTTAGTTTAATGAAAAACAATTGTTTTTCCCTTTTATTAATATGATGAAAGTAAGGAAGTTGCTCATTTAAAGTTTATTAGTAGTTGGATTTACAATGAAAATAAGGTATGACATCATCTCAAATTATTTTACAGTTATCATAGTAGGGTGTCCTCCTAATTCCCTCATCGTCACCTAAAGATTTTGAGTCACCTCTTTTTAATTCAAGTCTCTCTTCCGGCTGTTTCTAGTACCGTGTCAATCACTAAGTCTGGTCGACTGACTGTGTAAGTCACACGTCTCTCTCGATGAGATTAAGACTTAGTCATCGTCAATCAGGACTTCTCTTCCACCCAACTTTGGTAAAAGGAAACTTAAAAAAGAGTGAACCCAAAACTCCCCTGAGAACGGAATTTGACAAATGGTAAACCAGTCACTACGGGAAACCTCTTCTTTCCCTTGGTTTACTTCCCATTTATGTTGATCTGACCGGTGCCTTTAGGTCTCCGAACAACAGGACGGAAACCGTTTCTAATCGATAAACACGACTCTTTTCTCAAAACAGTAGATATTTTATTCACGTAACCGAGAAATATCGAAATTTCAAAAGACTGGGAAACTTGACCGGGAAAATACGGAGAGGAAACGACAGACACGGTTTTGGTAAATCTTTTCCGCCTTCTCACTTTCATAGAGCAGCATAAGAGATGTTTGTCGACGAGACACTTGTATACCGTTTACCGTCGTTTCGGCGGGGAAGTAAGTCACGGTTGATCGACCCATTCGTTTGTACCGTTGACCCATAGAACGGGAAAAGGATGGGGAGGGAGGGGGGTCGTGAGAGAAGGCTTCCTAAAATATACTATTCTAACTGTTATTCGTTTCTTTATCCATGAACTAAGCAGTATGTGTCTCTTATTTTCAGATAGGATACATTTGTGTTTTGACCGACTATACTAACTTACGATAATCTTAGAGGACCCCGTCACGTACCACCCATTTTCTTGCTCGATTATCATAAATACCATTGTGTATTCAATACGTCGTACAACCTCTTTAACATAAAATCACTTACTTTGACCAAATCAATTTCCATATTGTCGGTTCCGGATACACCTAATGTGTCTCCCGGTCAACCATTTCTGGATAGTGTCGTTGACCTGAAGTCTTTATCGTCGTTACCTGTGACGTCAAATTAGGACGGAAAGTCTCTTTACCCGTCCGTTTCGGTCGGGTCCCGTTATCACTACCTGACCTTCTCGGTTCGTCTTCGGTTTTCTTTTCGTTGACTCGGTTACAATTCCATATAAAAATGAGGTATCAACATTCCAAAAAAAGGAAATTTAGAGACAAAGTTAAATGGCTATTGACCTCTTGACGAGTCGAGATTAAAATCAGACGATTCACTAATTAAGTCACTGAATTTCGAACATAAGAAGTGAGAGGTTCAAGTATTAATGACGAGAGGAGAATGTAAGATTCAATTTTCTGTTTTCGTTTTGGGTTGACAGTAAAAAGTACTGAAAGACTTCTGAATTATTGTGATGTTATTTAAAGTCTTTTACATAAACAAGAAACGAACTTTCATAACTTATTTTGATTGAGACCCAATCGTAGTCCAGGGAAAGGTTCACATAACTAAGTCGTTAGTTTAATTTTACCGAAGTTACGGTTGACAATTAACTTTTGAACATGACTAGATATCTTTACGGTCGGGGTTTCGAAGGATAGACCACCGCACAGGTCAAAATTCGACGAAGGGGTCACCGAGTCGTCATTTCTTAGGTGGACGTTACGTCCTCTACCTCCTCTACACCCAAACTAGGGACCCACCCTTTCTAGGGGACCTTTTCCCATACCGTTGGGTAAGGTCATAAGACCGGACTCTTTAGGGTACCTGTCTCCTCGGAATATCCGATGTTTCCCATCCCAGTGTTTCTCAGTTTGTATTAACTTCTGTGACCCGTGCGTACGTCAAAATTCGATTAGAATGTCGTCAAAGGAAAAACCAACTTGGATTACGAACTTAAGATTTTCCCGAACAAGTTATTTAAACTTTAGACTCTTGACATAGAATAAGATAAGTACTCAAAGTTGACACTTAATGTTGACCATTCATCAAGTTCACTTTACGTCTTTTTGATACAAACGAGTAATTCTTCAATTCTCCCACACGGAGAAGTCCAAACCCTTACTTCTGTCTTATCCACCTCAAATTGGGCAGCCTATAATCGAGGAACTACGAAGTGATTGTTGTGGTATTTTGTTAATTAATGACAAGGATACCAGTGTAAAGAAGTGGTTGTTAATTCTGAATACTGTAGGAGTTTACCACGTATTCGTCAGGAGGAAGGTGAACTGTCTACTCTGTCGATCCCCTTCTTCCCGTACATAAACGGGTACCAGAGTCTCCTCTCACACAGTCTGGATACTAATCTCACGTTCACGGAGACGAACAGGACCTAGACCTAGGTGCACGACTTGGTGAACGGAGGGAAATCAGACTTTGTTTTAGGTCGGTAGTTATTCAGTTTAAAGTGGAGGAGATATAAGACACAACAAAGAGGTTAGTGAATCCAGATAAAGTCGACACGGACGCTACTGGTCAAGATCAAGAGAACGTAGTTTTTGTCTATGGTCGGACCGTAGGTGGTGGACACCTTATTTTTCTTGTGTCCTGTACCGAATTCTTGGATCTCTTCGGAGTCGATGTCAATGTGAAGTAGTTTTGTCCTCCCGTGTTCCTCACAACCCTTATGTACCTACATAAGACACCTCCGTGAAACTTTTGACATTTCAAGAGATATTTATATAAAAATCATGTTCCAACTACTTTAAAAGTTGTCTTAAAAACAAAATATTAACCAGTGATCACTTAAGAAAAGAAAAAAAAAAGGAGAACCTCTTCTAGATCACGAGGTCAGTAAAAGTATCAAATAAAAATAAAATCGATACCCCCGAAAAAGTGTTTTCTTCAGTGTACTTTATGAACGTTGTTGAGTAAGCCTGAGAGTCTATGATAGTAAAGTGTATAGTCCGTGCTCTAAACTAATGGGCGTAGATTCGTACTCATTCTACGTACTGAATTTACAATAATCACCAGTAATTTGAGAGTTTACGATAAACTTAAGTCCAGTAAAATAAAGTTACTAAAGAACATTGTCCCGTTATTTAAAAACACATAAGAACTTTGTATCCTTTTTAATAAATTCACAAATTTAACTTACTCGTTGTCATTTATGTTGTTTTCTCTTTACTCTTATACTGTGTGTATACTTCATCTTACTCTACCTGGTTCCATATTGACCCCAGTCGGCTCTTGGGGTGATATCGACCAACAGAAATGGAGTATCTTCGGTGCGTGATTCGAGAGACAGACGACGTGCTGTGGGGAGAGTTAGGAGGTAAAGTGGTAGGAGAGTTACATGAGAAAGAACAAGAAGAGACACTGACCCTACAACCGTGGGGGACCAAAATTAAGAGCAAGGCATTAGACACTAATTTTTTGTTTTTCCGACTGGTATTTCGTTATACAAACTACTCCATTCTGATGACGATGGTTACTCGACCTTAGTCGGGGATGGACAGGGTCGGCACCCTTGTAGAATGTTCGACCTCCAGTCGTGGTCGTGTCTCAACCCGCATGTCACCACGAGTCCCTTTTACCCGTTACTCAACTACGGACTCGCGGAGACACCGATTTATATATACACGGTGTTCACGAGGTCCAATTCGAAATTTAGGTGTTTATTTAGAAGATTTACTTTTACTTCTCCAAAGTTTAAGACACTGTGACGATAAACTTACAGACTGTTCTGTAATAGTGTTTAAAGAAATCCTAAGTCTTAGTTGATGTATATCTTTCGTTTATAAATCCATTTCCAAATGGAATTCCTTCGTCTTTATGTAAGTTCGTTTACAATTGAACTCTGGATGAAAGTTTCATACTTTAAGTCCTCTGGTCGGTCCATAATTACAGATTGATTCTTATAATGAATGCTTGGTCATATGTTAAAGACTTTCTTTAGAAAATTGGTTGAGAAAATAGTTAATTTTTTTTTCTTCACAAAAGTTCGGAAGTGGTTTTATCACAAATGAAAGGGGATCGAAGTTTTGTTAGGTAAAATCAAGAATTGGTACTTACTCTCAATTCATGTTCACGATTAACTTATAAAATTACAAGTTGAGACTCCATCGTACCTAAAAATTGTTGATATAAAATATAGTCCATGTAAGATTATAGAATACTCCTATAAAATCAACCTTTATTTTTCTTCTAACGAATGTTGTGTGTTTATCAATAATGATAGATATTTAATTTTGTAGAATTAGACTTCGACCGTAATATTATTGGAAACATTGGTTCTAATAATATTGATATGTATTTAGACCCAAATTTGGTGGGTTGGTCAGTGTTTATTTATTTGTAAACTAAAATCGGTGACTTAATTAGGAAACGGTTGGTTGTCAGAAGTTAATGGTGTGTGTTAGTGGTAATAAGTGTGTGTCTGGACGGGTTTTTGAAGAAGCAAGTGTCACTTGCACTCCAGGTCCTACAGTACCTACAGCAACAGAAAGTAGGTAACGTCCGAGACTACCTTGAGAAGTAGTTCCATAAGATCTAGTGAGTCCAGTGTCTCTGACTCTCCTGTTTCTCTTTGTTTATGCATCCGTACCTATAATCGTTTTGGGTCTCAGCACTTCTTTGTGTGACTCTTAGTCACTATTCATGTCATAGTTGCTTTATCCGTCACTAAAGACCTTACACAAAACAGTTTCAGTCATTGGTTTCGTCACTTTATTAAGTCTTTACGTATTGTAAAATTTTAGGACTATACATTTTACGGAATCCTTAGTAAGTTAAACAAAATAGAAAATGTCTGTGTCTTGACCTCCATGTTTCTCACCGACGACAAACGTGTCGGTGGGTGTTTATTACGGTCTCCATTTTGACCCTGAACCCAACTGTTGAACCCAAGTCATAAGAAACCGATCCAATTTGATAAAATTTAATAGTAAAAGGATTAATCGTTAAGAAACATGTAAGGATATGACATGAAATATTGAAAAAAGGGGGTTTCGAAAGGCGGGGGGGTGGGGGGGGTTCCTGATCTTAGATACCAGGTGTAAGTGTATATAGGGAAAAAAGGAGTACCAAAAATGAGAAAGATACTAAGACTTTGGACTTTCGGTGTCTAACGAGATGTCAAAATTATCAAAAGATATAAAGAGAGAAGAAAGAAGTAGCGACTCTCTACAAGATGTACTCCACCTCGATGATAATGTACAGGGACAACATTTCCACCATCGTTAACTAAGCGAAATAACAAAACCTTAAAGGAGGGGAGTCGGGTCAAAGTTTCTACTAAAACAAATCAAGTCAGATGTGTACATACTCTGTGGTTAATACACGGTTTGTAGAATTATCGATGAACTATTTGTCAATGACGGGAGTTCCTCGATTACATCTGGTAATCTCTTTGTTTCTGTGTTCATCTATTCAACTAAATTCCACTAGTCATTATCGGATCCCACCTATTGTGTAATAAACACATGAAAAAATATACATACAATATGAAGTCAATTTCAATTTTTTCCATGCATTCCATCTATGATCCTGGAGGGTGTCGTTTGCACGTTCTGTAAATAAAACTGGACCTCTGACTGACTAAAAAGACTAATATAAAAAGTAAATCATTCTGTTTGTTTAAAGCTATATTATAAAATAACCAAGGTATTACAAAAGTGTATATCCCAGAGGTGGTTTTACAATGTCCCATCCTTATGAATAGAGTTAAAATGACTATTCTTTGAGTCGAGTCCTTACAATATATTCAACGGACTACAGTGTGTCGGTCATCCATCGACCCTGTCTCGAACTTTAGTCTAGTTGCAAAATTTTTTGTAAAAGAGTAAAAATTCTACTCTTTTGACGTTTAGTCATTAATTCAGTTCTAGTTTTCACCGACCCCCTTTTTTTTTTCACCGACCCCTTTTCGACAAAACTAGACTAAAAAACAGGTCACGTTTAAGATGAGGAAGGGGGAAGGGTGTTACGATAATGTAAAAGAGGTCGTTGTTTACTGTAGAAGTCAAATGAGACATGTCAACTAAATTCTGTGTCGAGTTGGATTAGGTACATTTGTAAACTTCTAGTTTTGATTAGAAGTCTGTCTAAAATTTATCTAATGATTAGTTCGTGACATTCACGGTTCACCACTTCGATATTATAGACTATATTTGTTGGTTCGATGTATTAGTATTGGACCTCTAAATCTTCTTCGAAAAACCTCATCTACTATGTATATAATTTCAGAAATCCTACAAAGTTCGATTTCTCCATTTCCTCTTACTTGTTTTTCCTCTTTCCCTCTTTTCTCTCCGTCCTCTTCTGTTGGACTTGCTTCGTGTTTCCCTACCTCATATGTCTATAAGGTTCGTATACCCGTCGTGGTCTTCTCGATTGGCATTCTGTCTTACAGGTCTCTCACTCCGGTCTTTACATAGATCTTCGACCAGAACTCACAGTAAGATTCCTCGAACCACTAAGTCTTGATGACTTTCCAAAATTTTGTCCGTTACTGCCTATACTCCACACTGAAATTTAACAAATAGGCCTTCACCGTCCTATCTCCTAAATGAATATTACCCCCCACCCCCCATCCATAGTAACCCACCTTTGGTTAATTCTCTGGTGATGTCATTGGACAGGTTTCATTCTATTTCTAAAATCAATCTCGTGTCGATAGTCCCATCTGACCCATACACAAGCTAGCACGGACTGAGACGTTGGAGGACCTGTGGTCCGAGGAGACAGGTACCTTAAAAGGTCCGTCCTTATAATCCCGTCTCTTCTACTTGAAATCTTAATAAATCCTCCGTTTACACCTTTACTCATTTGGTAAAATCACCCACCCATTTTTCTTCGTATAGATTTTACTCTGTCGTTTACTTGAGTTCAATGTTCTATTGAGACTAAGTGACGGTCAGAACTCCCGGTGATCAACTTTTTAAGGATTCCGGTATTCGAACCGTCCTTTTTGTTGGACTTTCTAAACACTGGACATGGCACCCTTACCCCGTCCTCCACCCCTTCTCTTCTTTGATGGGGACAAATTCCCACTGAGGGTTAAAGACTGGTGTCACTAAACTCTTACAACCGTGATACTTGATACTGATCCGTGTGCCCCCTTCCATATAAAAATCCAGTCCTCTTTAACTACTTAGATCAAAATTGGTACAACCAAAACTCCACGGACACTCTGTATGTTCTTCTCTGTAATTCATTTTATAACTGACGAACTCGAATGTTGAGTTCTCTCTAGTATAGGTTCCCACACCTGACCTCTCAGTCATCTACTCTGTCGACTTCTCTAAAGGGTACTCTTGTATATATCTCTCTCTTTTCTTCCCCTTGGTCTTACCTTCGAAGTCCTTGTGGTTCCAATTTCCCGTTCAGTCCTGTGGGTGTTTCCTCCGTATTGTCATTTTCCACTTGGGTCTCTCGTGTCACAGTACCTGTGGTCTTTTCCTTCTTGAGTTCTTTTTACCTACCCAGACCCTCCCTAGTTATGATAGTTTTCGTTGTCTCACCAGATAATTTTATCTCTGATTTTTTGTAAGAAATTTTCGAAGGTATCCAATAACCACCCTTTTTTCGATCTGACTTCACACAACTCCCGTACAGTTGTCAGTCATATCTGATAAGAAAGTCCTTCAAATTTACCCTTCCTACTTGCTATTCCGTTACTTTACCTTTCTACGTTTACCCGGTCCTCTTGGTCTCTCCGTCTTCCAGTCACAGGTCCACGAGTCCCGAAGTAACCGGATATATAGTTTTCTCTGTTACCGTTTTCAGAAGGATGACCGGGAGAAATTCTTAGGTAATCTTTATGAAAGTCAACTCTAGATCATGAGAACGGACCTTTTGGGGTACCCGTCTCCTCGGACCATCCGACGTCAGGCACTCCAACACTTCTCAGCCTGTCCTGACTCGCTGAAGTGAAAGTGAAAAGTGAAAGTACGTGACCTCTTCCTTTACCGTTGGGTGAGGTCACAAGAACGGACCTCTTAGGGTCCCCTGTCTCCTCGGACCATCCAACGGCAGATACCCCAGTGTGTCTCAGTCTGTGTTAACTTCACTGAATCGTCGTCGTCCGAATGTCTTTCGTCTATGTACCTATGTACCGGAACCAATCCCTTACTCGACCAGTCTTGGTACGTTAGTACGACGTGAAAGAGCAACGTTCAAGCTCGATGATGTTTACTGATGACTAATGTCCTGTCTTTGACAACCGAGATGTAAAATGTTATTAACGTTAGAAAGTGACACCATTGTTACTTCTTTTTCAAGACACTTACGATTTCAAAGTAGACGGTAGTATTTAATGACGGAACGTATATCTCTCTAAAGTTCTTTTTGTACCCTGAACTTTTTATACCGGGTGGAGATTGTTTGTTTACAATTTTTTCCTCTCACTTTTAAACTTGGTTCTTATTCGTCAACTTGCAAACGAATTCCGTTTTACATTTTCCGTAAAACACTTTCTACCCCCCGATACTCAGTGGTTCTGATTGGGTGTTGATAAGATAATTATTAACCGTAATTATGGTGTCCTTAAAGTCGTGACATAAATTTCATATTGACAAAACTTCTTTGTACATATCGTTGTTTACTCTTAGTCAATGAGTCTCATCTCGTTTTGATTCGGAAACCCTTGTTCTGTCCTTATTTCCTAGTCTTCGACCTTTTTAGGTCATTGGTATAAACTTTAATCTAATCAACTAATCAAAGTCTTTAGATTTGGTGATAATTCATTTATTATTATCTAAACTCTATCACTCAGTTTTGTACTGGAACTGTTTTCTAAGAAAACCTATTTCCTTTATGAAGTAAGAAATGTACGTTTAATGTGTTCGTTATTTTTATGAGCATGTAAGACTCTTCTCGGAATATTTTCCCGGCACACTTCTTCCGTAGGTTGTTTATGACCACTTAATCACGTTCTGGTTCCTAGGAGGGTGACTTGGCCTTGGACACTTCCTTTTCGTCCTCTACCAAATGTACAGAACCTCGTCAAAGATTTACCAAGACAAAGGAGAGTTCTTACGGAAGGTCAAGATTGGGGGATTCTAAAAGATTCTACTTGACGGAAGGTCCAAGTACTCTTAAACATACGTGACACCCGATACAGAAGTGACCAACTAAAAGTGTAGATGAATATCTTTAGACAAAGATAGACTATAAGTCTCTCTATGACGACGTGGAAGAGGGGTATAGTCACTACAGGTCGTACATCGTGAGATGTACTTTAGGGACAATCGTACTGTCACTTTAAAGGAATTTAGTAAACATTCTTTACAACTGTCTTACTCTGGTCATTACCACCCCTTTTACAGGGGCACATCAAACACACGTACTTATAATCGCCCTAAAGAGATCACGTTTGGATCATCATCGTTAAGGGAAAACTCCTTTTCGGGTCAGAACCTTACTCTTTCAAGGATGAAGATAAGAGAGAGTTTGGGGAGAGAATTGTCATTGACAGTGGTAGGTTCTTAATACGTACACATGTAAACTCCCTCAAAGGAGTACCCTGTCAGACAAGAGATTTTAAAGTCACAAGTTAAGATAAGACTTAGTGAAGCCTTTGAAATAATTTATATAGACAGTACTGACCTAAACGACTCTACATGTATATAAAAGAAAAAGTTTTTATAAGTTCAAAGATCGGAAAACTTTCGGACTACGGAAGACTTTCACATTTAGGTGTGACTCCAAGTATCACAGGTCGATATTAAAATCACAATCCGTTGGTAGAATTCTACTTATAGGTCGTCGAAACAAAAAGAAATAAAGGTGAATCCAATCGTATTGACGCTATCGATGAGAATCCTCCTGAAGATTGACATCAATTTGCCTTCAATAAAACTTCTTATTCAGGATTTGGAATTACGGGAGGTGGGTGGTTATAATTGGAGTACTGAGTTTCTTTAAAAAAGGTACTAAGAATAAGAGCAAGAAAAAACACAATGATATCACTTTTACTTGTCTTTGTTCGCTTGCTCAATATATCTATGAAGTTCTGATATTTACGTCCGTACATTTTTTACAGTGTCTCACGTTAAACTCCAAAATTCTTATTTATTAAGGGTCTACCCTTAGGATATGGTCGAAATGAACTAAAACACACTTTTTAATCCTCGTCCCGTTAAGAATTGATGTTTGAACTTTACCACTGACCCTATTCACCGGTGACGACACTGGGATGTGAGGACGAACGGACGGTCCTAAGAGACGGTGGTAGCCAAGAAGATTCGGTGAGACAGAAGGACAGAAGGGAGGGTAATCTTTTGGTTGTCCGGGTCGACGAGACGGGGAGGGATGTACAATCGGTGAAGGGGTTCCTGACAAGATCTTCGACGAACAGGAAACCCAGTCCTAAGACGGGATGAGTGGGGGTGGTCAGGGGACAGTGTCGAGTCTCAGTGGGTTTCGAAGTGTGTTCCTAAATCCCAGAACGATTCTTGGATTGTAGTAGACGTTGCAAGAGAGTCCTTTTTTGGAAAACCTAAGATGGGTTGAGTGAATTTTAACCAGAATGTCTTGTATTAGATAAGGATCTAACCTTTCACGGACATACAATTTAAACTATTACGTTTGTTCGCAGTTTACTCTATAAATTGCCTTTTATACTAAAAGATTTTTTTTGTTTTTTTCTTGAAAAAAAAAAAAAAATTCAAATCCACGAATATTTTTGATTATAGTGTCTTTTAGTCGATTTCTTTTTAAACCCCTCTTCTTATGAATGGTAAGTACCACTAACAGATGTTTCCGTCTGTACCCTGAATAAACATGACACATACACAGTAACCGACTTATAAGTTTATTCGGTATTATACCCAATTTCTCAAGAGACCTATGGTCCTTCTTTTTGAGAGACCTTCCAGGTGACATTAGGTCGGAAATTTTTTAAGTGTTTTTTCTCGTCAGTAATAAAAAAAAGATAAATAATCCGTGTAAAATGTATTACGAGTTGAAAGACATTTTGTCCTTCAGATTAATAGTTCAAACCACCACCACCAAATCAGTAATTTAGTACATAGTTTTCCATTTATTGAATTCGCGGGTCTCGGTCCGGTACCCCTCTCTCTAACGTCAACCCTTACGGAATAAATTCGTCCAATTTGGACTCCCGTAGTCAATCTATGTAGGTGCCCTTGTACCTCAGGAGTACAAAAAGGTTTTGTGAAAATTTACCCCCGTTTTCCTCTGAAATCACTTAACCACTCTCCTATAATGTCTATATTCCGGAGGATCCCTCTAGTCTCCGTTTTCTACCTTACTATCCCAAGTCTACTTTTAAAATTTAATATTTTGTGGTTCCTTTTAATATCTGTTCTTTTCACTCCCACAGATTTCGAAGGAACCCTTCCATCAACTCTTCTCCGACTTTAAGATCGTGGACTTGTTGTTACATTAAAGGTAAAATGAATGTTTCTGTAGTCCCAGTTTCATTTTAGACTCTTTACTAACACACTCCAAACTCCTGACTGTTCGCCGTTTGTTACGACTCTTGTTTTTTTCGTGGTTTCTCCTCATACATTATTTCGTTAAACTATACGAGTGAAATTTTACTTTTTACATTTCATGTAGATAGATGGGATACCATTTTTTTTGTATTCCCAAGTTTCTGTCCTTCCTTAAGACTTCCCCCTTACTTTCGTTACCTATTCCACCCTAAATTATTCTGACGGAAACAAGTGAGATAAAAAAAGGGAGATACCTTAAAGGAAGTTACCGGTGAAGACATAAAAAAATACTGTTTCTTTTTTAAGGTGTACACACCATACCTTAACACACTATCTCTTTTCCTAGAATAATATCCATCTTCTCCCTCGACCTTATTATCATTCCTTTTAATTTTCCGGAAGTATATAGAATCAACTTTCAAATTATCTTAAAAGAATTTTGTCTGTAGTCGATAGGTGTATGATTCAAGAATTAAAAACGGTATAGACTTATATATGCGTGATGATAAATGAATTATAAAGGTCGAAATGAACGAAAAGGTTACATCGGAACAGAATGTGTTATAAAACCTTAACACTACACAATCGAAATAAAGAAAAGATTGTGTGTACTTTTATTTGTACATTTATAATTTTATTTTTTATAGTCAGATACATTATCCGGTTCCGTCGAAGACCACCACAGAAAGGTGACAGGATCAAGACCAGAGACTGTAGTGGTTCTTGTTCATCTAATGAAGAAGGTGAACTTGTAAGAAGTGTGTAAATCTCCGAGAGGAAGTTGTTTATACACTCACGGATAATCCAAACCCCATGATTAGATCTACGATTTCTACGTTTCAAAATAAAAATGCAGTAAAAGATGTTCTAAGATTCAGGTCGTCACAGATATAAGGACCACGGACAGGGGAGGAGTGAGTACTTGTTGGAGGAGAGTTCCGTCCCGTGCCTTAAAGGAACAGTACAACCAGGAGACGAGACTTGTGAGAGGTTCACAGTTTCAAACTGGATTCCCCACACAGAGATGACTAGTGTTATGAGTTCCACACCAGAACAGTCGTTTTTGAATCCCGAGAACTGGAGAGAAGAACCTGTGAAAAGAGGTGATGACGTCGAATTATAGTGGGACGGAACACCCGTCAGTGAAATGAAACAACTGAGTAGTGTTCGATCAGTAGTCGAGTTTGGAAAGTGGATACAACGAAATTTGATCCTGAGAGGGTGGGACAGACGTGCAGCGAGATAGAAAAATTTTGGATTCGTGATCTGTGATTATAATTATGAACGGTATGATTTAAAGTGAAACACTCTGAAACAAGTACTAAGATCAGATGGATCTAGGGACACCTGCGTTTTGAAGAGAGATTTAAAGGATGACTACTACTTAATGTAGTCGGCTCGGGACACAGAAAAGTCTTTGTCTCTTACGGTTAGTTTTCATAGAATCACCAGTAAAACAGGTAGGCGAGTGGAGTGACTCCTCTACTGACCCCGACTTCCTTTAGTGACTGAACATAGTTTACTTTCGACGTCACCTCCTAGGTCCGGAACTGTGTCCAAAGGACTGGGACGCACACTACAAGTAATGAGAAATGTCAGGTGAGAAGTTATATAAATTTTGCAAGTAGTCCTGATTTGTGTTGTAACGAATATCTCCTCTCCAGCCTTTTGACACTGAACGTCCGGTTCAGACCAGGTCCGGGAGTGAAACATTTTTTCAAAATAACCTTGTGTCGGTACGAGTAAACAAATACACAACAGACCCCGACAATACTACCGTTTCACTCATCCATTACCGTTTTACTCTCCATGTTGTACCTTACCGGACTTTTCGACTTTTAGGAATGACATACCGAGAAATGCCATTTTCAAACGGTTGGAGACAATGCCTTCTTTCATCCTCCTTTTACAATGAAATAATTTTTGGGATCGAATGAGATTTAGGAGAAGAAATCACTTCTAGTAAAGTTCTTTTCCATTTTAGTGTTATTATAGGATCCCACATACTTTAGAAGTCCTCACCAGTGTCGATGATTCGTCCTTCGGTACTCGGGACCGGACCTCCGTTACATAGAGCCAGATCCTCCTTTTACATAGAAGGAGTTGACCAGTCCGAAAATAGACGAGAAAAAAAAAAAAAAAAAATTTTGAGGTCGTCGTGACTATTCTCAATGAGATTTCACTTCTGTAAAAATTTCAAACTAAACTAATATTAGACTTTAAATCTTGGTGTATAGACTCTCGTCCAACAACTAATGTTTAATGTATGCAGATGGATTAAGTTATTCTGGACAGGGTCATTCTATGGAATACGTACACGAAGGACATTACAGAATCGTTGGAGAAGGTATATTTATCAATTATACTGAGTATAGTGTCCCTAGTAAACAATGTAAGGACAAAACGGTCAATCCAACCAAGGTATCGATTTCTGAACCGTGCCTTTATGTCTTTGAGGCCTGTTGCCCACACATCGGTGTGTTGTCGACGTAGACTCCCGTAAAACCTTATTCGTGTCTACAGAAATCCCACCCAGAAGTCGGGGTACTTTACGACTATTCCGTAAAATTTGTGGTAGTGCAACGACCCGACTGTGGTGGGCTCAACAATCACCGTAGGTTATAAAGAATTTATTAAAATAAGAGACCAAGAAATACAAGTTGATTTTTAATGGTTTTTGTTTGATAGGGTTTCCTTCGTCTGATATTTTACTTTCTCCTGTCACCGTAACCCTTCAGACTGACAGTAAAGGATGTGCAAAAGACCTTCTGTCTTTCCAAAAGAAAGAATGTTCGACCAAGTCCGTGTGTACCAGATGTGTGGAAGACTAAGTGAGAGTGTAAACATCGTCGTTCCGTAATCAAGAACTCGGTGATTTCTTCACTATCCACTCATCCCTAAAACACTCGTTAATTATACTGTTTCAAAATGGACCTCTATGGTTCGGTTTCGGATCTTTATCTTCGTGGAAAGAAGTCGTACCAAACCCAATCCAATAGGACGTTTATAGAGGGAAATCTGTTTTTGTTCGTTGTGGAATCAAAATGAACTTCGGAATGTTTATAAACTCCTTTGTAACCAGTTCCGGTCCTGGGTTTTGTTGAAGATCTAGTCAGTCTACATTCTCGACGACCAATAAAATATTCATCCCTGAGTTTTTTTGGAAAGTCTAGAGTAGGGGGGGATCAAAGCACGTAAACGGATTCATCTTTATGGTATCCTTCTCGAGTGGACATGAATTTAGGGGTTTGATTTTGACAAACGTGTGTGGGGGAGGGATCAGGTTCATACCGAAACGTTCTGCCTACTGATTACAGTATATCTTCCGTGGAACGTATATTACTTGAGTAAGAAAGAATTTCTTTCCACGGAAAATATCTCAACCGGTACCTCCTGTTTTTTTGTCTCCGTTAGTGTCACATTTGTAGGAGAGAACTGGGTCCGGTAATAAAGGAATGAACAAAACCCATGATTCTTCACTTACATTTGGACTTTGATTGTGTGATAATATTTAGTTGAGATGAAGTTATTTTTCTTTTTCTTCACTTACCGGGTCCTACAGGATACACTTGTGTTATCAGATGCATCGATTGAAGACTGTGGTTGTTCGAAATCAACGACTTTGAAAATTAAGTCTTCTTTTATTATGTGACTTCTTATACGTCATGATACCGAGGGGAGAATTTCTTCGTTACAGACCCGTCTGTCTTCGGGTTCTCCGTCCGTCTGGTACGTTAAAGGACGGTGTGAGTCAGGTCTGCTGGGTCAAAGGTTCAGTAAGGAGGTGACGACAAAAGAGGATGAGGGGTGAAACGTTCTCGTCTATTGGTTGAATTCGACCCACCTTTAAATTTACTGATCTTGTTTTAGAGGTCGAGACTGGTTTAATTTAGTGTCACAAACGAATCTTTAACTGACATAAAGTATTTTTCGGTTCGTATTGTACTGTAATTAAATCACTCTATATGATTAGTGAACAGTTGATCGTATTGATGTATTTTTCCGAGATCTTAATAAAAAACGTAAAAATTAACTTATGTCCATAGAGATTATAAGACCCCAATTAAGATGGAGTGTACCTTAAGCATCGACAGGATATGTAAATGCTGATACTGTGAAGAGTAGTTAAAGAGAACTGAGTCGAGAAGGTAAAGTCCTTTTTAGATATATAGTACACAGTTGTGGATGTGTTTCTTTGTAGAATCTCGTCTTGACTTCAGAGACTCACTTAGACGATTAAGTGTGAAAAAACCTCTCATCCGTCTGTGTAATAAGACCTTTCTATTTAGGAAAGAGAAATACGGGAGTGATTAGATAACATTTATTTCTGGGACTAGTACTGTCCATCTTTTATGATAGTCACTCTACCATAGTTATCTTTAACGTTGTATAATAAGGGAGTGTCTATTGTTTCAACTGAAATCGTTGTATTTTATTATGAGATATGTATGGTTATGGAGATGATTAAACCTGAAAGGTGTCTTAATTGAGAGAGATATCTGAATGATGAGATGACTGGAGTTCACGTTTTCCTTCGTATGTATATGGTTTTAATGGGCCACTTGGGGTAGTGCGTTGTTGTTTTATTCTTTTGAACAAGTCCCTTTGTCAAAGACTTAGAGGGATTTAGGACAGAGGTACGAAAGAAAATGATTCACTAGAAAAATCTTATCAAAAACCAAATATCTTTCCAATGTTTCTGTCATCCCTCTTAAGAGTATGGTGGAGTGTGGATCAAAGGGACAATTGTTGTAAAATGTGTTCATATGATATAAACAATGTCAATTACTTGACTATAACTATCTAATCATTGATTTTGAGTGTGCAGTAAGTCTGAAAAAAGTAAAAACGGATTATAGGGAAAAGACAAGGTCCTAGGGTAAGTCCCATGGTATGTTGTAAATTAACGATACAAAGGAATCCGAGTAGAATTCGTGAAGAATCCCCGAAGACCAAAAACTACTGGAACTGTCGAAATTCCCCGTGACCATTCCATTATACCATCTTACAGGAAGTCAAACCTAAATAGACTATAAAAAGAAGACTAATCTGACCACAATGTACAAAACCCCTCCTTCTGTTATTTCCATCACAGTAAGAGTAGCGTAGTATGGTTCCTATATATGATAGTTGTCCTATATAGTGACAGTAAAAAACTAAAATCGGAACTAGTGGACGGACACACAAACATTCCGAAGAGGTGACATCCGAATGAAGAAAGGGTGGGGAAAAGTATCCCATGACAAATCTTCCTTCAGTGATACATGTTGAGTATTCCTCGTGACTTAATACGTCTTTTAATAAACCTTTAGAAGACGTCTCCTCTAAACAGATAGGAGGAAGTAAATCAATAAGTTGACATATAAATATAGTTGTATATAAATAGAATATGAAGTCCCAAGATTAGGTTATGATGAAGTAAAACAACGAGTTTAACAAGGTCGAAACTGGTGACCCTCAAGAAAGTATACCAAGAACACAGGGAAACTGTAGTGACACTTAACAAAACTCAAAGGGATATGAAAGACCATGTTCTACGAAGTCTGTGACAGAACATGTTAAGGACGGGGTCAGGCTCTTAGTAGGTAAAGATGTTCCTCGAGATCAGGGGAAATCATTTCTTGTTATAATTTTCGGTTGTAGATGTGTGATCAACATATAAGAAAAAATTATGGGTAATGATCTCGATTTGTACTTTTTGAAGGTTTTATTGTGTAAAACTCCTGTAATTTTAATTACTTCCTTTTCCCTGTCTTTTAAAAGTCGAGGTAAGGTCTTAAGGTGTCTTTTTGGATCCTTCGAAAAGAGAAACCCATAAATAATCTTTGGTCTTTCTTTACAATACTAGAAATTAAAATTACATTATTCTACCGTTTCCGATTTTATTGAAGAATTAAAACAAAACTCAATTAGAACGTTTTGTATACTACATAAGGATTACTGAATTATCGTTTTATTTAAACTATAGATTATTATGTATACATACTATGACTGTACTATTTCGTACTATAGTCTTTATTGGACCGGGATAAGGTCGGAGTTATTCGGAATGCGTCTCTAACGGGGACTCCCGATTCCAGTGTGGAGTTTTATAGAAGACAGAATAAAAAGAAGACCCCAATGTTCTTCTTCTGTCCATTATCTCCGTTCTTTATAAACCTGTAATCATCGTTAATTTATTTCTCCAAAGTTAGGGGTGAGACAGACCCGGAGGAGGATCCTTGCCTACAGTCAGGTCTAGTACCCCTCTGTCAAAATTCTACTATTTCGTACTATTCGCAGACAAGATAAGTTTGGATTCATTGTCGTGAAGGTTTCTGAGTACTGACGTAGAGACTCTAGAGTTGTTTGACACCAGATTGTTAATACCTTCTGTCGACCTCGAGACTCCCTCCTTTTCATAAGAGTAGGTTTGATCCGACCAATCATTCCTTTATGAACCTTAGGGTACGTATGGACACTAATCCGATTTTTGTAAACGGAAGTAAAAGTTGACACGTGGACGTAGAAATTCCGTTGATTGTTTTCGATCTTCAGGTGATTCCGAGCAGCCGTTGTTTTCCGAGTTCTGAGTCCGTTCGAAAAGTCTGAAAGAGTGTAATATAACAAAAGGGTAGATTATAAAATAAAATTAGATCCGTGTCGACCCTCTGTGATGTAATTCGTTCTATTTAATAGTCAGTGATCGACTTTATCACTTTTCTGGGTACCCATCCTTTTTTAAGTCTATCTAATCTCAAGTTCTTCACTTCACTTTTACAGTACAGGACGAGATGTCAGGATACCTGACATCGTACAGTCTGAGGAGACAGGTACCTTAAGAGGTCCGTTCTTATGACCTCACCCAACGGTAAGGGAAGAGGTCCCTTAGAAGGGTTGGGTCCCTAACTTAACCCCGGAGGGTGGAACGTCCGTCTAAGAAATGGTAGACTCGGTGGTTCCTTCGGGTCTCGAGTCCTCAAAACGGATTTAGGATTATAACCAGATTCTTAGGACATACCTTCTGTTCTCCGGATTAAAACTTAAAATTAAAACGATAATAGATCAAACTGATCGTGTACTTTTAATAAAATATGAAACTGTCGAGGTAAAGTAGTTGGTTTTTGGTGTACCGACTTAAACAACTTATAATAATTCTAAGGTATTAGGTGAAATAAGGACCCGTTCTGACTCGAACATCGGAATCTTACTAGGTTTAGTTATCCTCAATTCGTCAATTTCTCTTCTGTTGACCTTAAAGTCGTGAGTACACTATAAAAATTTTGAGTGTAATCACTACAGATGTTTCTTCCACGATTCTGAGGTTTGGATTTGGACTTTACTCCTTTCTCCTTACTGAGATCCTCTCTGTTCTCGACGGTAGAAGACTTCTCAGTATTTTGGTGACCATACGGACAAACTTACCTTATTTGTGACACATCCTCAGAAGTGACGTAAGTAAAGGATTGATATAGAGGTGCTCGTGTGAGTACCTTCTCAGTATCTTCCGATCCGAGAGAAATGCCATCCATCAATAAAACCATCCACACGGTTTCTTTCTCTTTTTCACCCCTGTCTTTTTATTCTTGATTCCGGATTTTCAATGACGACCCCTTCATAGGTCTATCTTATCCTCCTAAAAAGGGGGAGAAAAGAAAAACAGAGAGAAAAATTAGTTTCATATCAACTGTATGTTATAGTCACAGTCTACATGTTGTATCACTAAGGTATAAAAATATGTGACATACTATTGGTGGTTTGGTGGCACTCAGATCAATGGTAGAGTAGTCGTGTCTTTCGATAATGTGACAATGACTGTTATAAGGAACGATATATAATGTAGGACACTGAATAAATAAAATGTTGACCTTCAGACGTGAAGAATTATGGGAAACAGATAAAGTGGGTAAGGGGGTACGAGTGTAGGGGAGGGGAGATCGTTTGTGACCAAAGACTGAGCACTAAGATTTTGACTTGAAAAAACTGTCCACTTCATACTAAATGAAACGTAAGGTCATGTGTATTGTTCTAGTATCTACAATTTTACGTTAAAGAACGAAAAAGAGAGTTTCAGGTACAGAACTTGGAAGAATATAACAACCACCTTTACATTTTACCACTTCGGTAGTACCTTTTGTCATACTCCCAAAGTGTTTTCTTGGTTTTGATCTCAATGGTATACTAGGTCGTTAGGGTGAAGACCCGAATATTGGTCTGTTTTGAGATTAAACTTTTCTATGTACGAGGGATACAAGTGTCGTCGTGATAAGTGTTATCGGTTCTATACCTTTGTTGGTTTACAGGTAGTTGTCTACTTACCTATTTCTTCTGCACCGTGCATATATGTTACCTTATTATGAGTCGGTATTTTTCTCTAATACGGTAAACATCGTTGTGCCTGGCCGGATCTCTAATATATGATTCACTTCATTTAGTCTTTCTTTTTTTGTTTACGGTATGCTACAGTGAATATGCACCTTAGATTTTCTACTGTGTCTGCTTGAATAGATGTTTTGTCTTTGTCTGAGTGTCTGTATCTTTTGTCTGAGTACCAAAGACTTCCCCTCCTCGACCCCCTCCCTACCTCACCCTTAAACCCTAATCGTCTACGTTTGGTAATTTATATCTTACCTATCTGTTGTTCTAGGATGACATATCGTGTCCCGTGATATAAGTTATAGGACCCTCTTTGGTATTACCTTTTGTTAAAGTTTTTCTTACATGTATATATATTGACTTAGTGAAACGAGATGTCGTCTCTGATTATATTGTGATATTTAGTTGAGATGAAGTCAAAAATTTTGTTCGTGTAAAAGGAAAAGTCTCTTTCTCAATTTCTCTCTTCTTTGCTTTGATTCTAAGACGAGAATTTTTACTAGACATCAATACTCGAAAATGGCTTCTTAGAAATACAGTTTACTAAACTTTTGGTCCCCTTCGAAATTTTTTATCGACTTTCCAAATTCACATACTCTTGTTGTAAAGGACGGTCTTCCTAAAGGACAAAATCCGTTGGTGTCCCCTGCAACACCCCTTTGTAGGCGGACGTCGGCGTCGGGTGCGAAGTCTCCGGTGAAGAGACACGATGAGTGGGAAGGAGGGGCTGCTTACACTGCATGTCGAATAAAGAGACGTCCAGAAAAGACCTCATCGGGTATTAAACTAATTTTCGTAGAAGCTCGTTCACTAGAGAAGACTATTAATTGGACAGGCACTTCTCTGTTAAACTTTTTTATGTCTACTAAAGGATTAGGAATAGAAAGGTCTTGACTCGTGAACGATAAATTAAAGGTAAATGGTGTTGATGCACTTTTCACCCTACTGAATGATAGTAACGACAGACGTTATTTCGTGTACAGACAGAAATTGAGAACTATCGTAATTGTTTTCAATGTAGTCTCTTAGTAACCATTTATCTCGTAGGATGGATTCTGGACATTTTTGTTACGTTTTCAAGACCACCAGTTTAAGTAAATAGGGTCCTCCTTTTACTAATTTTAGTTGTGTGTGTGAATGTTTTGAAAACAAATACTTTCCTTCTAATTTGGATCCTCCAGTACAAAATTCGTAAGATACATTGCTTACGTGGATCTGGTCCTTAAGTTAAGAATTCATCGATCTTTCTGCTGTCACTCTTGTTCTTTCTGCTTAAGAATCACATTTTTTCTCCTCAAATGTATTTAAAAAGATTGAAATTTTAATCCACTTGGAACTTTGAGAGATCCACTGTCTATTTTTACTTACTGTGAACGTCAACTAATTAGATGAATACTGTTACCGTTAAATTCAGTAAAAATTTGTCCACATTTAAACGGGAATTACGTTTATCATTACCTTTCCCTCTACTGTCCCTTCGGTTTCCGTACTTTCAGACTAGTAGTTCTAAAAGTATTCACTTCGAGTCTCTGTATGTCACAAACCTCTTCCAACTACAAAAAACTTCCACTACTTTCCCCTTGGACGCTCAAGTCACCTCGTTCGGGACGTGCCCCCGTCACTCGACACGTCGACAACCCGACCCGCAAAAAAGATCGTGTGGGTCGAGTACCACCACGATGTCAGTCTGGAGGAAGAGACAGGAGAGAGTTCACCGTATGACTAGAAATCACCTCTGTACTCTACCCCACCCCCACCCCGACTTCCCTTATACCCATTCACCCTTTAAGTGAATTAAGACCCGGTTTGTTGGACTACTAGAAAGTTAAAGGGGTAAATTTCCCTCCACTTCGAATAAAGTACCTTCTTTTGTCTCGATTCGTCACCACCGTGGTATATGAGGTTAGTCGGTCCGTCACTACACGTTGTGTCCTGAGACTGTCGGAATATAGATCACTTGTACATTTGTCAGTTGTTTCTCCATGAAAAGTTCTCTTGTTTTATTTAGTCGAAAATTAAAACGAATATAAAAATGTACTTTGTACTAACAGTGAAAGGATAGACGAAATTTTGGAATTCAAATTAACACGAATTAAGTTGTTGATACAAAATCCACTATGACACTAAATATATGTGGTTTTATTAATACAATTGATTTGTCTAAGACCAGTAGGGTTTGGTGTTAGATAAAGGATGTTAGGGGTTTCGCAACGTAGGATAATGGTAGATGGTTAGGACCCCAAACATCGTAAAACTGAATGAAATTAAAGGGACCCGGAACAGGTATAGGAAATCAGAGATTGAAGGACATTTTCAAGGAATCAAACCGAAGTTTCAGAGCGAACATTCCCCGACCTCGTGCCCGTAACCGTGCGACTCATGGATGTCGTTTGGTGTTTCTCTGTCCCTCACCTAAACTACAAGTAGTGTAGTGGTACTTTTTCTTATAATGGTACACCGACTCTGGTGTCAATTGTTCATTTTCCTCCGATATGAAAACCCAAGGACGTGAAAGTGGAGAGGTTCAACTTCCTGTAGTGTCCCGAATCGGTCCTAGAATTCTACAGAATCTACAGAAGGGACATCGGAAAACCAACTCTTATCGTTAAGACAAACTTCTTAATTACCACGGATACACAATCAGTTCATACAAGGAGAAAAGTCGGGTTTAATTATATTCAGTTTGTCTTAATGAGTACAGATTACCACTCTACCATAGTACCGTCAATCTGTCCTTCAATGTTACACTTTCATGCACCATGTGTTTCGTTCTTGTCGCTCAAAGGTATGAACTGCTTTTTGGAAGTTTTTGAATAAAAACTATACGTGATATCACATTGATTCTTTATGACATCTGTGTATTAATGTATGTAAAGTATGATATCCCATCTTATTATGACTAGACTTTGTTTTAAGTCGGTATTGACGTCTTTCGGGTGCAGAGGACCAACACATCTCATTTTTATGATGCTAAACAACACAAGAATTATACACGGTTCATGACACTAATGGATGTCTAATAGATTTCTACAAAATGTACAGTAAGGTGTCGTTCGTATTAATTATTTTATATTTTCGTTGTATCAAACAAGGGGAAAGGTAATTTTTTTAGACTAAGACACAATGTGACACTAATTGACTGTTCGGTCCTACGTTTTGACTACTACTTATACCCTTAGTCGGTGGTACTGTTTTTATACCCTTTAAAGGTGATTTAAAGTGTTGTGTTATTTTCTGTGTGCTTTAGTTTTGAACACTACACAGAATGTAATGTGTGGTACATTCGAGGAATGTATATAGGAATACGTACTTAGTTGATTCACTACTAATAAAAACGATTATGACAAGTCGTTGTCTACGAGTTTTACTTGTTCCAGTCCAACGACCTCACCTATAGAACCAACCCTTCTGTCTTTATCATGTATAGTTTGTTGATCTCTTACCAATTCAGGATTTGATCTACCATATGTTTGAGGATATTTCGTCTTCCTTATTTTGATATCGGGTCGGGATATTTTATTTTTCATTTTGATATTTTGATTTTTTATTTTGATAAATAAAATTTTTTATAAGTATTTTTGTTCTTTTATTTTGATATCGAACCCATACCGGCTCGACATGGACCGGAATAGCTAGATAAAACAAACGGTACATTATAAAAATTTAATTGACAGATGTAAATTTTAAATCCTCTAAAGTTCAATTTTTTTTTTTAGACTAAAGAGGACTTTTAATAGATCCCTGAAAACATTGTTGACCGAACGTAAAGGGATCCTCCTGTCAACGGGGCACTCCACTTCGGACACGAGGGGTGACACGGTGTCGGAAAGTCACTGTTACGTAAACTCTGGTCACAATGTCTTTTCATTATCATTCACTCCTATTTGTCTCTAGTTTTACAATATACCGAAATATTTGTACCCTCTTGGGTATCCGATATGACTCCGTCCCGTCGTTCTCGACCTTATTCGTAACGGACGTACAAGTCTTCTGTGACACCTCTGGGGTGATTGGATCTCGTCTACCCCTTACGACCTTTCATCTTATAATGTAACCAGTCTTCAAACTATGGTTTAATACTCTGAAAAATTTTTAGATCGGTTCTTCACACTCGTACTAAGTCGTTCGTCCCCCTTGGGAAAAATCCAAGAACTCGTTCCTTTATTGTTTGTTCACTACGAAAGAAAGTCTTTACTAAAAGTTTCCCACAACTCATCTAATTCCTGTCCTTCCTCCTTTCTGCTCCCTCCTCTAGGTCAATCCTCATCAACGCCTTTGTCTTCGGACTCCCCTACTCCTGTAGGGGGACTCCCCTACCTGACACCACTGAGTCTCCACGAAAATGTTACACTTTATTCTTGACCATTGGTATCTATTCATTCCTTCTCTTTATCCTTCGAGTGCACCATTATTTTTTGGAAAATTTGTCATTATCCTCAACAGTAAACAACACAGACGATACGTTATCCCTAGTAAGTGAAGTGTTTCGCCTAGAACCCTTTAGGAGTGTTCGGATTCTTCGTCCGTAACAAAAATGATGGCAGTGGTGGTGAAACATTGATTCCTTCGACTTCCGTATACGGTCACCTACCATCTAAATCCTAGACTCGGGCAAGACTGACTACGACCTCCGGCCCCCGGCCCCCCGGTCCCCGGCCCCCGTACACTCCGAAATATGTGTGATACGACCTCCACCTATATGGGATAGTCGTGAACTTTTGTATCATGACCTCAAAACCACACTCTAGGTCCGGTGTGAACCCCTAATTTACTCAGTCACAGACACACCATATAGTGAAGTACGTCCCGGACGACGTAGTCGTCGGGGTACATTTACAACAATAACGTTAATAGACGTATTTCCACTTATGATTTGTGTACCCCTTTACGTCACCCTAAACCTCTTACCTTAAAATATTTTAGTAGATAACTAATCATTAGATAACCGTATTAATACTTAGAATGGTTTTTCGATACGGTATTTCCTTTGTTTATTTGAACTGGAATTTTCCGGACCCTATGTCTTCCGAGGATCCGTCATCAAGAGTTAGAACTTACATATAGTCTTAGTGACTCCTACGAAAAATTTTTTGGGTTACAAGTCCGGTGTTGGTCCTGTATTGATGTACTCTTAGCCACCCCTATTCTGTATCTGTATGCACACAGTACGTCCAGAGGTCTACTAAGGGTGTACGTCGGTTCCGACTCTTGGTAATAGAGGGTGTTCTTCCAGTTTTGATTGGTTACTTTAGGGACCCGTGGTAGGTCCCTGTTTCACCCCCATGCAGGGTACATAAACATTCTGTAGGAGACGTTGTACTTCCTTGTGTTAGACACACTTGAGATCAGAGGAGAGAACCTGTCGACTCCTCGTCTCGGGACGTCGTGTTCAGCACCGCCTTATTTCGACAACACCGATGTCTGATCATTTGGGTCTGTCGAGTCTTTCGTCGGTACTACTTAGTCGAAAGTTCTCGTGTCTGTAAATATCCCTTCTCCTTTTTCTCCTTGTTTTCTGACTTTTAGAAAGGTCTGTGTTTTCTTTGTGTTAAGAAATTCCCGACTAATGAAAAATTTTTGTCGTGTATAAGATGACGGTTTATTAAACTCTACAAATTTTCCTACACCCTTTACGGTATTACGTAAGGCAGTTATAGTTGTGTCTGTGAATTATTTTTAATCGAGATTGAGGTAAATTCGAGATCCATTTCCTTAAGTTAATACCTCTGAGACCTCTGTCTTTGACAATTTGCGTTTATAAGAAAACGATTATCAAGATAATACTTTTTTAGTAAATGTGTAATGTAGTACCAAAATTTTAATGTCATTTAATACGACGACCGGGAACAGTTTAAGAATTACGTTCAGTCCACGTTGACGGTTTTTTTAGGTACCGTCTTTGTTATAATGAAGGTGAAACCTTTATTTCTTTTTTCATAGAACCTCTCACTCGAGTGTCTTGACTTATTCTTAGTATTGACGTTCCCTTCAAGATCCTATACTAAGTGAATCTCTCTCAGTACAGTATCAGAAGTACCAGAATTTTTTCCTTCAGTCTATGTTTTCTAGTTGTAACGTATATTCTTCACTAGTTTATTTTCCGACTAAAATACTTCTCAGTCATAATACAATTAATAAACGTCCTTTTTAAAGTCATTGTCTACATTCTAAACTTTTTTTTTTGAAACGATTCGTCAAGATTTCGTGAGGGTATATTACGACAATTATAATGAAGGTATCTGAGAATGTTTTGACGTGTTAGGATATGTTTGAATTTCTGTCTCCTAAAGAAAAGATCCACTATGATTCTCTTTAGAACCATAGTTTGACGATTCTTCAGACCCAGAAGAAACTGCGACCCACACTGTGGGTCTTGGGCCTTACGAGACTACCAGAACCAGACACCACCTTCCCACTTCGAGTCGGGTCAAGTCGTACCAAGGTCCGAAGACTTGACCCTACGGAGTCTTCGCGTAAAGAAAAGACAAGTGAAAGATTTTTGTTATTTACGATACCAAAAGAAAAAATATTAAGGGACAATTACTTACTCTTATTTGACAGTCCGTGATTTTATTAAAGACCTTTTGAGATAGAAGACCTTGTATCTTGTTGTTACCTTAATTCTTTTTTGAGTTTTCATCGACCATGTCTCGTGTTCGTTCCGTCAGGATCGTAAAAACGAAATAAGAGACGCTCATTACTTTCCGGGAGTGTAGTGACAAAACTGGAACAACTACTGAGATGAATGTATGGTAATTTTTTTTTGTTTGTTAGTATAGACTAAAAAGTTTACAATCGTTTAATTTTCGTCAAATAATTTTTTCGTTCCGACCTCCCGTACGGTCCCTGACCGTAGGAGACTCTTGTGGTTTGTCTTTGTGTTTTTATTTTGGTGGACGGATAACACTGTTTCTATCATTATAAACCAAGAGGAAGTCAGAAACCTTAGAATGGGGGGGTAGGGGTGGGTGATTACTTCTCGAAGGAAGTAAACATAACAAACCAAGGATCTAGTAGAAACACCCCGACTCGTATTTCGGGGTGTTTATATGTCGATTTTGTTCATCTTTCGACGACGCCGATGCAGCGAAGTCAGCACAGACTGAGACACGCTGGGGTATCTACCGTCGGGTAGTCCGAGGGGACAGAAACCCTAAAAGGTCCGTTCTTGTGACCTCACCCAACGGTAAAGGAAGAGGTTCATCTTTCGATCCTATGATTTTGTTTTCGTTCCTATTTTGATGAAAAGATTTTTGTTCATATTTCGATGAAGTCTCTGATACTCCCTTTCCTCCCTTCCCTCTCCCGTTTCCTTTCCACCTTCCTTCTGTTCTCCCTTCCTCCCTCTTCCCCCTCTCTCTCTCCGTCTCTCTTTGTCCTTTTCTTCAGGCCCTCTTTCCCTCCCCCTCTCTTCCCTTCTCTTCCTACCTATAAGCACTTTTCTCGACTGTTCTGTTCGTTTTCGACCCTACTATGCTGAAACCTCCCTTTGCCCCTTTCTCCCAGGAATTCCTCGACGTGACACACAACCCTCTTCATTGACGGGAGTTCTGTCGGAAGTCCTCGTTGGGTGTGCCGAGAAGTCACGAGAAGCCAGACCAATGAAGGGAACTCGTACTGGACCACGAGATGATCGAGAGTCTCCAAGGTCAAGGTCAGTTCATTATTGTCGAGACAGACTTCTACGGGAGTTTATACTTTGTCGGAGTTCCGTGACTCCTATCCCTTCGTCCCTCTCTATATTACATGACTAATTTTTCAGAGTCGTTTGCCATCCACTTTGCTTAAGAGACTACAAGTTGTAATATCGAAACCAGTGCACCTTTTAAGTGTATTCACTCGAGTAGAGGTTGTTATAGTCTATTTACTCCACAAGAACGTAAATTTAAGGATCTTTACACGTCGATGTTTTTCAAGACTTTATTTGAAGACCCAGGATATAAACCGTATTATTTGGTATGCCATTAACCTTTCCAGAAAAGGAAGACCGTATTGATTCCAGTCCTGACCGTGATATTACCTGGATCTTTTTGTTTGGAAGTGTAAGGTTTTAAAACTGTTGAAATCCACTTGTGATATTGTCGACGTTTTTCGTCACTCAGTTTCAAAGGTTTCGGGAGAGAGGGGACGTGAACTTTTCTGTACATTTACACGAACCTTACTCCTTTTCGCACCTTTCAAATCGTCCAAGAATCCGCAAGGCTTTCTAGTAATTTTAAATACTGACAGTATTAAAAGTGTTATAATAAAGAGTGTGGTGATTTTCCCTACTTTAAGATCAGTATTCTTTCTCATATTCTGTTGAAAGTTTTTAGGTAAACTTTACAAAAGTATTCTTGAAGTCCTCATAACCAGCTTCTTCTCCGATAAAATGAGTTTCTTTGTCTCTAAGAAGGTGTCCCATTTACTCCGATCAGAACGGAAGCATAGTACACCTTAATCAATATCAATGAAGGCAACTATAGTCCGTCATGTAGGGTTGAAGTTCTAGTTTATTTCGGGTGACTTTCACTCATCCGGTTTTATACCTCTACTAAGAAGGACTTTTAATTTTGGTGGTGTTTGTGACGTTCGTTAAATCTATACAAACCTTTAACATATTGAGAGTTAGACGAAGGTCTTACGTAAATAACGGTTGTACTTAATGCGTACATGTAAACACTACGATATATTTTTCTTCTTTGTCAGTGGTAAATCTTACAAGTATCAGAGTTCTTACGGTTTGAGCAGTAACTCTCTTATACGGAAACATCCCGGGTCTTCCCTGTCTTAGATCTCTAGATGGAAAAAGAGACCCTCCTACCCCGGTGCCATTTCCAGACCTTTCCTCTCGAAACTGACCTTACTCGTTATGAGGTTTCTCGAAGTAATTAAATTGGTATTTCGTACTTCACTTCCCTGTTGTGTAAATAAATAAATAAAAAAAAAAATTCTAAATTTTACAAAATAAAAAATAAAAATAAAAAATTTAAAATTTTAGAAATTGTGTAAATTTGTAAATTTGTAGGGGAATCCAAGGTCGATTCTAATTCTGGTCAGTCTTACTAATTTTGAGATCCGTCGATCAAGTCATTTAGTCCTTATTCATCTAAGTATGTTTGGTCAATAATCACCAAGTTTATAATTGTTTAATATGAAGAGTTGAAGGTCTTTCTTTCTTTCTCCCTATTTGATTGTAAATAACCTACGAACAGTACAAGATCCATGGTCCGTTCCACAAGCAGAGGTCTATTGATACCCTCCACTAACAATAATAAAGGTATAATTTCTTTTTCTTTAAGTTTAAGTCCTTTCTGTCATTTGACGGGTTTCAGTGTGTGCCAACCATTTACTGGTTCCGGTCATTGCTTAAGGTAATTAGAAAGAGGATGAGGAAATTGAATGGGGATCTCAGTATGTTAAAAAAGGGGTAGGACATAGCAGTTTTGTCCCAGGGATGAAACAAGATTTCAACCGGACACGAGAACAGAGGTCACAAGACAGAAGGGCGTCCGGACACGAACGATTTACAACGACGAAGAAGTGGGGTAAGTTGTTTGGTGAAAGGAGGGTGGGTGTGATAGACTGGAATTGTGTATGTGTTTGTGAGATGAAGGTGTAGGATTTTAGGAAGGGAATTAAGAAGAGGAAGATTCGTAACGGAATAAAACGAAATAAAAGTGAAGGTACAAATTACCTTTCTCATAAAAAATGGGGGAAAAAGATGAAGTATAGAGGATAGTAGGACATTGACCATTGTAAGGTCAAATACTGGATAATTAAGTACCTTTGACGAGACCCTTTACAGTATATTTTGAAGTACCAGAAATTTAGATTATCGGAGAAGAGTCCGGAGTAGGAAGAACTGAGGAGACTCGTGGACCGGGACCCTCGGTCAGGAAGGAGGAACTTTGGACCGAAGGGACTTTTCTACAAGGACTAAGAGAAGGTTTTAGGTGACTGAGAGAGTGAACGTAGGAGTCGGGGAAGAACCTATGACCTCGACGAGTCCAGTGGCAGGAAATAAAGGAGAACAAAAGGTGACTGGACAGGAGGGATCAAGAAGATTAGATGGGACACCCGACGTTGACGGTGGTCATTTGGACATAAGGATTGACGATTGGAGAAGACTCGAGGTTCTGACAAAGAGGTCGACAGAGACCCGTAGAGGTCAACCCACCAGGTTTCTAAGGAGTTATTTTGTACAGGGTCTAGTCAAAGGAAATTAGGGGAGGGGGGAAGTCAGATTGGAAAAGGGAAAGAACCATTTACCGTAATGGTAGACGGTCCGTCAGGTACACCACTCCTGGAGTCTTAAACAGAAGTGAGTACGGGCGGATCTGAGTTTCAAGATCTTAGATGCATCTAGGTTGTATCAGAAACTTAATTGAAGGAAAAGAGGTAGTGGTAACGTACGATTCAGCGAAGTCAGTACAGGTTGAGAAACGCTAGAATGCCTGACATCGGGTAGTCCGAGGAGACAGGTGCCCTAATAGGTCCTTTCCTATGACCTCACCTAACGGTAGGGGAGGAGGTCCCCTAGAAGGACTGGGTCCCTAGTTTGGGTGAAGAGAATGTAGAGACGTAAGTGTCCGTCCAAGACCATTTCTTGGATCGCGGTGGACCCTTCGGGATATCAGGTAGGGAAATAGCACAGCGGACTTAATTACGTTGTCGAAGGGTCTACCTAAGAGATTGAGATCAGAGAGTATAAGATTATGTAAGACGTGTACCGGTGGTTTGACTTGAAACATTTCGGTCAAGACGAGAAGACAAACATTTAAAAGTCACCAAGGTGTACCTTATGTTTCACTCCGAAGTCATTGGTTGGTTGAGATCGGATAAAAGGGTTGGACTGGAGACTCTTGAACGGAAGTGAACATACATAATTAAACAGGATTTGACGAAATACAAAGACACCAAATCGAAAACGATGAAGAAATGAATGTTACAGGAGCAAGAAAGCCTGGTGGACCATTTTAGGATAAGTAGTAAGAAGTTCCGAAAGGAAGTGTGGACAACATAGGTGGAAAGGGATTTGAGGGGTGGGGGTGTGGAACTTCCTTCTCAGTAAGGGTGTAGACACAAGGGTTATGTAGAGAAGTAATGTCCTGATTGGTGTCTCGAAAGTCAGTGAACAACTGAGTGACGGGGTGGCACTTAAAAGTTTCCGTCTCTGCCATGATAAGTAGAAACATCGTGGTCCCAGATTAAGTCACGAACCTAGGATCGACCTACGAGTAATAGAGACAATTTACTTGTTTAATTATCTGGAAAAGGACAAATACCATAAGTCAATCAGACATCGAAGTAATACTATGGTTATATACTTTTGTTTTCAATATACAGTTTCTTGTGTTTCGTTGAAAATCACCGTGTCTGTCTCAAACCTAAAGATAATTTTATCAAAATTTAAGACTATCGACGATACCACACCTGTTGTATATCGAATTTTATTCCTATTTATATCGACTACAAAGTTGTAGTACTGATGAAAGGAATTTTTTTATGAGTAAATGATTCGACGTAATAGATGAAAAATAAGCAAGTAAGTATGTAAGAAGACAAATGTAGTATGGAGAAAGTTTTTCTTAAATTTGAATTTAAAAAATCAAATAAAGTAAATAGTTGTACAAGATGGACAGGTACTTAGAGACCAGAAGGATAGATTACGTTAATCACTCATGACTTCCCTTTTTTAATAGATTCTGGTAATTTGACCGATTAAAATTAAGACATAATAAAGAACCTTGACCTCTAAAGAAAAATAATAAGTGACTTAGTTAGAGGATTGATCTTAAAAAATTTAGGTTTTTCGATTGTGTCATAAAACACGAGTTAAAAAAGATTCAGTATCATCTGCGGTGTACTGTATTGTTTTCATTTAAGACGTAGTCACATAAAGTATGACAATTATAAATAGGATAAAACCTTACAGTAATAGAAGGACAGTTTTACAAAGGGGTACCTTTGTTCGGTAAAAGTCTCTGTCCTTCGCGGGGTCTTTGGGCACAATTGTGATGTCTACATGGGTTTCACAAGGGAATGACAGGAAATACTCCTGTCTTGTAAACTGAAGTCCCGAGGAAGGAATCTCTTAAGTGACGTGCGTCGTCCACCTGAGTGGACCACTCAAGACCCCTCTCCTGTGTCCCCTCGGTGCACCCCTGACTGTCATCGACCCTACCTCATTCCGTACACCTCCGTGTATACTGTAATAGAGAAGAAGTTTATTTGACCCCTTTCTGTTCTTTGTTTTACGTATGAAGTCGGTTTCTATGCCCATTTGCGAAACAAAGACGTTACTCATTCGACTAGAGAGGGAAACCGAGCAAGGTAGACTCCAGGTCAAGTGTAGGGTTTCTTTCGTAGGCAAGGGAAAGAGGACGTCCATTAGCAACCCTGTTTTGCGACCGACAAACGTCGAAAACACTTTGGACGCCAATAAATGGACAAAAGGGTAGTCGAAACCTGTTGTATTAAAGATAACACAGTGAATTTATTCACGCAAACTCAAACGCACAAGTAAACTTTTATCTGACCTAAAAAATAAAAATGTAAACTCTTATTCTAAGTTTGTGTTCTCTACTACAAATAACTCCTGGGTATTAATTATGTGTTTCATACAAGATATAGAAGTAAGGTTCTGTATATCTTGTCCTAGAACCGGAAGTTTCTTGAGTCCTAAAGTAACCTCTTAATTTTCGTTTTACATTATTTTGTGGAACTTTTATTAATGTTGACGATTTATTAATCGAAAGGATAAATGAGACTGAAATATTATAAAAAGTTTACACTCCTAAAACTAGAATAAGTTAGATCACAGAAGAAAGACGAGGTATCACGTCAAAAATAAAGATTATGAGAGGATCTTCTATCATTAGTCATTAGACTCTAGAACTTTAGGATCTGAAATTAATTGACGATATTATTTCTTTGTATGACAACTAACAGTTTATATGTTTGTGAACTGTTTTATCTTAGTTGCTAGATTCATTCTCATGAACGCGAAAAATTAATTCTCCATCTTCACCGAAAAAAATTTCAATCAGTTTAGCTCTTTAGACAATTTAGACAAAAGTCTTTTGTAACTCTTTTCCACCGTCGTCAAATCAGAAGTCTCTAAATTCCTTTCTTGAGGACTCCTAATATCTTTACCGAAAGTTGACTCCGTTAAGACGGGAAGGGACATGAGAGACTCTTGTGACCTGTTACAGACTCCTGTAAAAACCAACACCATTGACTCTTCCCTCATGAAAACCGTAGATTACTCACCCTCAGTCTTACGACTATTTGTAGAATGTTACGTGTCTTCTCACGGGACGTTGTTTCTGTATAGGTCGGGCTTTACAATCATTAAAATTCCGACTTTGAGACCCGATATAATTATTGTTATGTTATTGTAGAACTATCAAGAAAAGACCAGAAATAAGTAGACGTGTACAGACAATTTGGTGATATTTGGTGATATCATTTTCGTAAAAATCTATGGTATAACAATTCGGTAGATATGTGAAAATTTGATATTTCCAGTTTTCTAAATCTTTTTCTTCGTTATTCATTGATATAAACATTATGGTTTAATTCGGGGTTTTGTTAGTTAAGAGAAAGAGTTACTTAGTTATTGGTAATCCTATTACACTTAAAATTCAACTAACGATTCCTTTTTACGGTGTATTTTGTCAACTATGGTGTTTCCAAATTTTTGAGTGTGGTTTTAATTCTCATCGTTAATCGTGGGAGAGGAACTTGTAGATATAGACACAGGGCAACGAGGTACTGTGGATAGTAAAGGAAATTTATGTTGGTTATACACCTTTTGAAAGTATGGTTCTCTCTTGTAAAAGATGAACTTTTTAAATTGTGTCTCTCTCTCTTGTTATATTTTTGTGAGTTATGTATAGTAGGTCCTAATTGTGTATAAATATGATAATAGAAAACGAAGTTTGTATATATGTATGAATATCTCCACTTATATGGATATATATCGACATAGATATGTCGACATATACAAGAATAATATATCCTTCGGGGAAAACTCGAGGAGATAGTACTAAAATTGTATAGGAAGGTCTTAAAATTTAAAAGTTGTATACATATGTCCTTTTTATATATCAAAACGGAATACACAATGATCTTTAATATATTTATTAAATATTCATATAATGTAAGAATTTGATAAAGTGAGTTGTTATATAAAGACTATAGGTAGACACAATGATATATTCCCTAGATGAAATGATAAAGATGGACGGTACATTATATGTCAGGTAAGATACGTACAAACACGTATACGAGTCCGGGAAGACAGCTTAAGCTGAGAAACGTTACGATACCTGTCATCGGGTGGTTCGAAGAGACAGGGACCCCAAGAAGTCCGTTCTTATGACCTCACCCAACGACACAGGAGGAGGTCCCCTATAAGGACTGAGACCCTAGTTTGGGGGTAGAGGACACCGAGGACATATCGTCCTCCTAAGAATTGGCGACGCGGTGGTCCCTTCGGGATAGATACTTACATAGACAAATAAATAGGTGTTGAAAGAACTGTTGACGACTGAAAAGGGGGTGGACACACGAAAATAGTTATTACCATGTTACTAATATGACATACATAGCAGAACATATGTATATTGTCTCAAAGAATCATATGTATACTTCACTTCACTTCGGCGAGTCAGCACAGGCTGAGAAACGCTGGGGTACTTAACATCGGATGTTCCGAGGAGACAGGTACCTTAAAAGGTCCTTTCTCATGACCTCACCCAACGGTAAAGGAAGAGGTTCATATGTATACCATATACAGATTTTCGTCTCAAACGAATCAGTAATCACATCCAAAAGATAGGTATGTTGTATGACAGTTTAACAAGAAACTTCTCCAACATCTTGACGTTATGGTGGTTTATGTCTGTCATACCTCAAGGGTAAAGAGTGAACCATAATAGTGAAAAATTAAAAAAGATAACTTATTGCACTTTATCATAGAGTAATAAACTTTAACGTAAAATACTAATGATAGTAGAAAGGTACTCAAATAACCGATAAGTACGAAGCTAAGAAAACTTCACGGAAAAATATAGGAAATAAGTAAAAAGAAAACCCAATAAAAGAAAGTTTAACTAAATTTTCGTACGAAATACATAAGTACTATAGAAACAAAACATAGTACACTTGTATCAGAAGATCAAACCACGGAAAGAAATACAGAAATATACACTACAGAAAGTAATGTATTTAATTGTTAAGGTTACATCGGTTTAAATAGTTAGTAAAGGATATATTCGAGACATATGAAAAATATTAAATTGTCTTATATACTTTATCTTACGTACGATTCAACGAAGTCAGTACAGACTGAGAAAATACTGGGGTACCGGACATCGGGTGGTCCGAGGAGACAGGTACTCTAAGAGGTCCGTTCTTGACCTCACTCAACGGTAAAGGAGGAGGTCCCGTAGAAGGCCTACGTCCCTAGTTTGGGTACAACGAATACAGAAGACGTGACCGTCCGTCCAAGAAATGGTGATTACGGTTTTATCTTATTGGTTATTGTTTATGTTTTTTCAATAAAATTTTAAGAATTCAAATATTATCGATATAACCTTTTTTGAAATGTACCCAAATAAAACTTTACTTATTAAAGGACCTCGACATAGTAGAGATATAGCGTCGAACGACTATAAGTTCAGGTAAACATAGTTCGTACTGAAAGAAAAAATTCTTTGTCTTTTACATATATGCATTTTTTTATTTAGCTATGCTCCTATATTTCATGTCGTGTCTTTTAGACCGGTTATAAAAATATTATTAAAATTTACCTTATGTTATTTACTTTAGTAACTTAGTAATGTAACATGTGGAGTTTGATTATATCAAAACATTTTTAGTTAATACCCGAAGGGATCACCGAGTCACCATTTCTTATACGGACGTTACGTCCTCAACATCCTCTGTACCAAAGCTAGGGACCTAACCTTTCTACAGGACCTCTTCCCGTACCGTTGGGTGAGGTCATAAGAACAGACCTCTTAGGGTACCTGTATCCTTGGTCCTCCCGCTATCAGGTATCCCAGTGTTTCTCATCCTGTGTTGACTTCGTTGAGTCGTGCGTGCGTGTGTTTAGTTAATATGTAATTATTTTTATAAAAAATAATTTTTTATTAAGTACAAGATGTTTCAAGTGGGTTCTTTTATAAAAATTTATCTTTCTTTTTTGTTTGTTTGTTTCATATTTTTGTCTGTATCTCTAAGGTAGATACATTGCTTGTTTAGGTGACGGACTCAAATATCATTGACTACCTTTACTGAGTTTGAGGTTTCGTTTTATTTGTTATTTCTTTACTCTCATAGGGTTTTACAAAGTTATTAGTAATTTGTAATAAATAATTCGTACGTGTACATTATATAACAATGTCACATTTTAGTAAATAAACGATTAGGTTTACTTCATTTTCAGATCTTAATTTATAGTAAATAATATACATACGTTATTAATATTTCGATAATTATATATTCATTTAAAGAGTACAAAGAGGTTTCCGAGTAATTGAAGTCTTTTGTACAGACAAAAGGATTTCCACTTTTTTACATCAGAAAGAGATATATGTTTAGTCAAAAGTTTATAAAATTTTAAGTTGGTGTATTGTGTATCTTTGAGTACGTTTAATATCACGAATGGTTGTATGTTTATAATATTTGATACAACATTGAGTTTTATAAATCCCGACATAGTAATTTGCAATGAATTGGTTCTCTTCCACATGTTATTAATACTAAAGACAAAACATCAGTAAAAACAAAAATGATTAAGGTTGTCATCTTAAGAAATTTATTTTTTCGGTGTCTGAAGATATTACTTAGTTTTCTCAGGATAGAGTCGGTCTTAAAACGTTATTTTGAACGATATAATAGTTGTTGCTTTGATACCATCTTTGTAGTATAAGGTGTAATTGACTGGTTCTTAGAAGTACTTATAGATCGTACAGTGTAGGACGAAAGTCTTGACGGATTTGTGGTGTCAACTCCCAATCGTAGATCGGACTCTTCACTGGGGATAGGTGGTTTATCCAGTACAAGTACTATGTTACTTCCTTTTATAGGTACTTTTTACCAATATAGGGAAACTCAATGTAAGGTTGACGTCTCATTTTCTTTTACTCAAAAACCGAATTCAAAATGTTTATACCGTCGTTAGTTCGTACGTCATATTTACCAATCTCAATTCTAAGAGTACTTATTATACTTACTCTGATCATGATGAAACCTTATTTATTTTGTAACGAACTATTACCGGGTCGTACTGAAGGGAAATTAAGATACCTCTAATATTATCACCCACAGGGTTGGTGATCCAGTTCGTTTTATAATAAAATGAGACCGGAGGATGTAAACTTTTTATTAGTTTTGACTTTTTCAAAGGATTTTTGAACGGTCCAAAGGTAAGATTTGAGGGGATTTCAAGTTTTAGTTTCGGGTAGATTGGTAATTTTTTCTTTTATATTAACCAGTCAAAATACTTGCAGATAGTTCTATTCAACCGTCACTCATGGTCACTGGTTTAAAGTTGAAGGAAGAGACTAAAGGGTTTAAATTTAAGAGTTTCGGTATTTCATTTATTTATTGTAGTTTAGTCGTTTTCCCCTGTTTTCTGTAAAACTCTTTTTTTAAAACCTCTTTTATGTTTATGTTGGAGAGAAAATGAGAGTACGCCATTCACTCCATATTGGAAGACGGAGTAAGACACTACCCTGTAAGATGAGTAACCAGAGAAAGGGAAAGGATTATGACGTAGGAGACGGTCGTCCCATTTTGTTTTTAGTTTGACTAAGGTCACTATTCTTTACTTTAGACTTTACTGAATAGTGATTCGGTCATAGGACATAGAGGTAGTGCTCATAAGGAGTTCAGAAAATCTTATCTTCTTCGTGACTGACCGACGGTTATGATCGTGTAATGAAAGATTTCGTGAGGTCTTACGGACTACTATCTATCCTCTAAAGGATGAAACTTTTCCGCAATGTATGGAGTCGTCGTACTGTTCCAGACGTAGTGAACTTTCTGCGTGGTTAGGACCTCAGGGAAGTCAAGCCTATTTAACCTAGAAGAGGGATAAGTTCGTTTATTTCTCAAGTTTATACACATCATTTGCAACCGCTGTATTAAGTCATGAATTCCGTGGTAAAGAAATTTTTTCTTACCAGTGGTGTAAAAAACCCATGGATAACACACCATCGATAACACGGGATCCTTATGCGTAGGTTCATTTTGCACCAGGAACAGAAGTTCCTCCTGGGAGTACTCGTAGTTGTAGTGGGTAAAGATTGTTACTATTTTTTTTATAAATTAACAAGAGTAGAAAACGATGAGTTTATGATGATATCCATCGTCATGGTTGGTTGGTTATTTTAAGTCAGAGACGAAACTCAATTTGGGAACAACGCCCGAACTGATATTCGTTGTCAGACCTGGTAAGGCTAACTAAAGAACAATAAGGTTTATACTATAAGTAAATAAAAGGACCCCTATATGGAGATGTAATACGTACTACTCGTGTAAAGATGAACCTTCATCCATGATAGACATTTAATATATAAGCGATATTTTCGTACACCGAGAAAGTTTATTGACTTTGGATTTTGTAGAAGTCAATGATGTCAACCACTTTGTCTGATATACATGTGAGAATGTTTACACATATATGAATATATGTGTGTATGGTTTGTGTTAAAACCTGGTAATAAATAATATCTCTGTACACTATTGTGGTCGCAAGTAAACAAACTTCTCAGTGACAAAACAATTAGAGTTAAGAAATATACTTATATTTAAGTTATTTTTAAAAAAAACCAACAAAGGTAAGTAAATGTAATACGGTAAAGTTTCATGTGATATAGTTAAAACTGTTCTTCTGTTTTTTATTCTTGTATTTGACCCATGACTTTCGTAACGAAAACTATCCTTATATGTCAGTTGTGTTTATGTGTTAAAATGAGATTCACGATTTACTACTATATAAGACTAAAGACATATGATACTTTATTTCATAGTTATAGACTATATTTATAAACAAATCTAAATCAATAAAAGATATCTCATAGAACAAAAGGATAAACTATCAAAGTATTTCAAGATTAATTAAAAATATTAGGGTTTAAAGTTTAAGATTAAATGGACATCCGAACTTTCATTACTCCACTACTGTTCCAAGTTGACAACTCTACTTTTTAAGGGATTACACACGAGAATTGGTGTATCGAATGACCCTTACTATTTGACTCAAATCAGGATCCGAAGAAGACGAATCTAGGTAAAATTTATTACACAATCATGTACTTCGTGGATTACAAACTATAAAAGTTGAAAAGACGGAAAATAACGGTCATATTTGTAATACAAAATGGATTAAAATATATTATAATATTGGTATAATATATATGATATATCGTCGATCGATGACCTTTATGTCTATGTCTATATGTATATCCACTTACCTTTCGTATATATATTTCCTTGATGGTCTTTTCTTTTCAGTCGGACAGAAGAGACGAATACCAATAAAGTCAGACTTCAGAGTTTGGTTCGTCTTGTAAAAGGGAGATCACAATATTAGTATACAGACTTCGTGTACTACCTTTGGTTCCGGGTAATAGTCCATTGACCATAAAACTATTCTCTATATTTTCAACCAAATTTCTTTCCATTTAGTCTTTTTTTAATAGAACCTTTTTTTTACTTGAACTGGTTTCTTCATGAGAATATTCGCACTGATTGTTATACAACACTAGAACGTCTTTTTTTTCGATGGAGATCAGATAGTGGTGTTACCTGATCCGTTTGTTGTTTTGGTCTTTTGTTTGTCCGACTTGAGAGAGAAGATGAGTAAATTGACCTTGGTGTGTCTTGCCCAACTCACTACTTTTTCTGTCGTACGAGAACTGACAACGAACACACGTAGGATACTATAGGACACCTATTCCTTCTCTAGTATCGAAGGACTCAGTCTTTCTACTGTCCCACTCCCTTTCTTTCGCTTTCTGTCACCTCCTTTATACGGTTAACCCTTTGAAGAGTAGTGAAAGGTCTATAATTGATACTCCGTCACTTCTGTTGACGGACTAAGAAATCCGGTCTTTTATATCTCCACACCGAAGGGACGACCGAGTCTGTCATTTCTTAGGTGGACGTTACGCCCTGTGGACCCAAACTAGGGACCCAACCCTTCCAGGGAACCTCCTTCTTTACCGTTGGGTGAGGTCACATGAACGGACCTCTTAGGGGTACTTGTCTCCTCGGACCGCCCGATGTCAAGTACGCCGACGTTTTCAACCTGTGTTGATTCACTGATTCTTGTATGGTCTCCGTCCGACTCTGATCGAGAGATGTCCCGGTCGATTAAATAGTGTTACTGTTCTCTGCCCAGTATACGAAGGTCCTTGTTCCGTGACCTTGCACAATAAACTATATGTAGTATAGTGACAATAAGTCAGCGGTTCAGCACAGGCTGAGAAACGCTGGGGTACCTGGCGTCGTGGTCCGAAGGGGCAGGAAGTGGTAGAGGGTCTCAACCGGGTTTAAGTACAGTTATAAGTAAGTAAGTCGTTTGTTAAAGACTCATGGATGATACACGATCCGTACCATAGTATATGACCCTTAGTTTATCCTACATTCTGTGACGGGGAAAGAGTTTCTCAAGTACCACGTCACCTTCTCTCTCTTAGGTACCCGTTACGGTCGTACTGTACTTATATAAATTCAATAAGGTAAGTAAGTTGACTCGGGACAAATCCGGAAGAGAAGATAATTGAGGAAGTATCTCAAAAAAAGTACATTTTTGTTTCTTCCGTAACCGAATGACAGTTCTTTCTTCTAGTTCCGACTCCTTCTCTTTTTTCACCCATCAATAGGAGTCTTTATAGTGGTTAGAAAAGACTGCCCCCCTTTTTGTCCTTGCTAAGGAACCAATAGTCCATAAACGGGTTATAAGAAATCAGGTCGTAAAGAATTTGACCGTAGTAACGGATGATCTTTAGATGTCTGTATTAGAACTTATGATCCTCTTAAAAATTTACGACACAAAGGTGAAACTACTAATTTTGACGATTATACTCCATTCATATAAAACCTGTTCGACCTACTGTAAATACTGATTTGTAATGTTTCACTGAAGTTGAGGGTACAAACGTAATTGTTCTGTGAACAACGGTTCACTAGTCTCCACTTGAAAATCTCACAACTACTCGTCCCGAACTACAATTTATGCTATCGACATGGACAGACGATGATTGTGCGTTAAGAAAGTGGTAAATTTTTCTGTTTTGAAAAGAAACCATCATAATTTAACGTCTACTTTACTATTACTACTTTATTCCGTTCCATTACATATACATTTAACGGTATCCGATTTCTCTTTTGTTTTATTTACCTGAATTTTTACGATTTATTTCGTATACAATACTAAAAAAGATTCTTGTTTTCAAATATTTATCAAATATTCATCTTTTTACCGTCATCTTAGTAGTGTCCTATACAAATTACTATATAAAAGAAGTCATAATATGAACCCCCATGTGTTCACTTAACCGAGTAGTGTATCTATTTTCGTTCGATAAACAATTCGTTCTTTTTAATACTGGTTCTATTACGGTGTCTACGTACACTATCTGGTAATCTGTGTTTTTAGTTTTCTTAGTTCAGTTTGTGTTCACTTTGTTTTTCGTGTTTATATAGAAAGGTGACTGTGACCAGAGTTGTAACCACTAAACAGAAGACGTTTTGTTTTAGAAGAACGTTATAGTAATTGAGTTTACAATATAAAAAACAAAAATGAATTGAATATAAAGAAAACCGAAATATCGAATATTTCGACATTCCTATACCTCAAATACGTACAAAATATAAACATGTGTAAAATGCAAAGTGATTTATGTGTACCAATTTTTAGTGATAACATCTAGACTTTACAAACAAAAGGAAAATCCTACCTTTTATTGTCTAACCTAGGATTTTTTAAAGGTACTCAGGTGGGTCACAGACTTTATTAGTATTGTTCAAACTCTTTATAACAACTTCTAAGTGTACTGAGACTAATCTTCCTGAAAATTTTCAATGTAATTATATAAATGAGCAAATAAAATATTTAAATGTCTCAATCTCATTTAGACACCATTAGGAGATTAAAGAAAGAAATAACGGAAGTGGAATTACTTCTTTAAGATAAGTTAGAATCGCCAAATATTACTCTTACTTCTAATATAACCGAAGGGACCACCGAGCCACCATTTCTTAGACGGACGTTATGTCCTCTGTGTCCAAGTTAGGGACCCAACCCTTCTAGGGGACCTCCTCCTTTACCGTTGGGTGAGGTCATAGGAACGGACCTTTTTAGGGTACCTGTCTCCTCGGACCACCCGATGTCAGATACCCCAACGTTTCTCAGTCTGTGCTGACTCACTGACTCGTACGTTCTAATATAAGTTTCTTGTAAAATAGTAACCTGGTAAAGGAGTACCCGTACAACGAGTGACATGGGAAATGTTGTGTGAGGTCGTGAAGGAGGTCGTGACGTGAAAGAGTGTGTCGGTGAGTCAATATTGAAGTCAAGGAAGACTCAGCACGCTAAGACCTCCCGTTTTCGGGAAGGAGGAAATAGAGACACGGAAGGTCATGGGTCGTGATACGACACGTGTATTCTGCCCGAATCGTTTTAGTTTGGTCCGTTTACTAGGCAATTATGGTTTTATGTAAACCGAGGTTTGTTTAAGGGGACTCAGATAAGTCATAAACCTTATTTGAATAGAAATATGGTAAAAAACAACACCACCTCTTTTCTCTTGGTCTTTCGATTGTGATAAATGATTTTGTCTTGGGTGACGTCCTTTATGTTTTGTCCATTACTGTTGAAGACGTGTTCTTTTGTGTTGACAATATATTGATTCTCTAAGTATGTCTATGATCTGATATATATATCACTGTAGAGTCCCTTTTCAGCGACCGATAATGACAGAGAGTCTACGGACAGCTTAAGTCTGGAACCATTGGTGAAGGAGGGTTACGCATCTTAGTGGGGTCTTTTAGTTGAGTTCGTCTTCTAGTAAACTCCTGTTCCTTGTATCAGAGTTCTGACCTTAAGGGTGTCTTTTATCGGAGTGACTTTGGTTGGTTGTAAAACCACATCAATTTCATCCCGTGCACTAGTTTTTGTTAGTCTTCGTGGTTACGGAGATTTGGTGTTATGAGAGACCTAAAGTCTGAGACGTGTGTACAAAGGACATACTACAACAACGACAACAAGTCAGCGGGTCAGCACAGACTAAGAAACGTTGGGGTACCTAACGTCGTACGGTCCGGAGAGACAGGGAGTGATAAAGGACTTCAAGCGGGTTCAAGTACAGGTAACGTAGCCACTACGGTAGGTCGGTAGAGTAGGAGACTGTGGAAGAAGAAGACATTTGTCTTCCAAAGACATATGTCAAATCATTTGGAAGTTTTTATGTATACAACACTTTTTAACGGAGTTCCGTTGAAATCTCTTTAGGAGTACTGAAAAGACTACCTCATTACGGTTCTTTCCTTTTAGTCATGATTACTAAGTATAAAGACTAATGTCAGTGTCCCGTACCAGACCGAACTCCATTCTTGGTTCCTCATCTTTCCAGTTGAAAAGAAAGATGAAGGGTAATGTATCCATTCCAAACTTTTATGCCTAGATAATAATAGAGTGTTACGAATACCTGTATGTCTCCACTTTAGTTAATCAGTATATAAATCTTCGTTATAAACAACATTCACCTATATTTAGTCGAGACACGATTCTTAAGTCTCTCAATGAATTGAGAGAGACGAACAAAAGAGTAGAACTTTATTCGTATCAATGTCATAAACGGAGTATCCAACCACTTTTCCTAAGTTACTTGTTTACGTTTATTTTCCGAATCGTATCTTGCTAATATGTCCTCGTACGTTTTTAAAGTTTTATAACTCATATAATAGTCTATCCAGAGTATTAATAAATAAGGAAAAAGTTGTCTGTCTTACTAGATAACTTTTATCTCGGTTTAATCTACAGACCAGTATATAAGGAAAAAGACGAAGATAACAACCGTTCAACAAAATTAGAAACATAAATAGAACCAATTAAGGTGTCTATGGATAACTCATGGAGATACTATACGTGATCTATTCTGAGACCGGAGAGACATTATGACTTTAATTACGACACTCCTGGTTTCTCTATTATGTGTACTTCCCGAATTTTAGGAGTATTTAATTGTCTGTTACCATTTGTAATAAGAGTCATTTCGTTTTATTTCGTTTTGATAAAATTGTGGTTGTTTTCCTTAAATCAATAATGTACGTTTTTTGTACACCGATATTCTGTGGAATCAGTCTGTAAGAATTGTCGAACATGGGATTTAGGTAGTAATAAGACTTCTTATAGATCCAATACGATTTTACATATCGATCTCCAAATATAAAAGAATAATTAATATTATTAAATAATACATAAACTATGTTCTCAAAATTGACTTTTCTATAAGTCCTTAACTTTGATACAATATATCCGTATATAAAATAAAATTTTATATATATACTTTCTTTTTTGTTCACCCAATGTTATGTTGGGTAATTGTAATCTTACCTATTCAGACATTTTGTCATACATTTCCTCGTCTGTTCCTATGTCGTCATAAAAAATCTGTTACTATATTTTACAGTTCCATTTGTTTTTTTTATTGAACTCTGTGGTTAAAGGTCTTTTAGCATGATCTTCAAAAGATCTAATCCGTCAGTAATAAATCTTTTGATATTTTTTTCAAGTGAGTCTTTGTTTTTGTATTTTATGAAAACCTTTTGGATCTGTGTTTTGTAAGTCACGGATATATTTATTTATCTATTCTTTTTACGTAACATTCTTTACGTTTCCGACTTACGTACTTTTTAATATGGACATCTTCTTTTTTCCCTTTTGACATTTATAGAATTAGTATACGTTTCATTGAATTTGAAAATTTTTTACAGGTAGTTTTAGGGTTACACTAAAATTTCCAATTATTGTAATAAGTTTTAAAGTAGAATTATGAATTTTATTACGATGTACGATCTCTTAAAATCGGTTCAAAGATTTTATTTATTAACAATGCGATGGTAAAGGACCCTACATTTCATTAATAACCTTATATATTTCTATATATTTAACTAAATAATTTTTCTCCCTAAGATATAGAAATATATACACTAGAACTTGTGACCTTTACATCAATGAATGGGGAAACTCCACTTATTAAAATCCCCGATAGTAATTCAGGGTTTATATGACGATACTTTAACTAATTAAATAGTATAAAAGAATTTGTGGGTGAAATATGTTATATTCTATACTCCATGATACTCTTCATTCTTGAATATTTTACTCATTTTATGTTGAACTAAGGTACATCGAATATGAACTAAACCTTATATTCACATTCTTTTGTACGACCCTTTTATTTTCAACAAAAATTTGTAAAATTCGTGTCTACCATTATAATATGGTAAAAATAACATTTATATTTTAAGTCTGTGTATACTATGGACTAAAAAGCATATTACCGTGAGACTACCCAGACGTTCTTACAAATGATATTTTACATGGAAGTTCCATGTCTGTCGTTATTGAATAAGTTACCCTACATAATTATCATAGGTAAACATACATCCTGTTACACGAACTTTACTCCCGTAAAATTAAAATTGGTTTAATTAAAAAGACTTCTGTCAAAGGTATTGATAAGTTTAAGTAACTCTTTCTGTTTTTTATGTAATAATTGTATCTCCGATACATATAAAATAAGCGAAACATTCTAAGTGATTATTAAAACGTTAATTTACATCTATATTTTTAGTCTAAAGTAATTTTAGGTAAAAATTATAGTCTTTATCATTATGTAACAAGAGATACTAATTTCTTTACAAAATAATAAGAGAACCCAAATCCCTTTCGTAACTCCTATCTTAGGAAGGACTGTGACATGAAACCAGGTGTGTCTCTGATGTAGACTACTCGATGACTTCTTCCTACGGTAAGACGACTTGAGAAAAAACTATACACGTTGGCTTATATCGTTTTTAGTTGTTATCTTGTGTGTATGGATTTTGTACCAATAAGAAGTACGTTCTTTTACCAAACTTTTGGGATTGACTTAGGAAACAATCGGTCTTTTATATTACGAAACCTCTTTATAGGTCATCTACTTATATAAATTCTTGAAATAAATACCTTTTTAAATCGTTTATGGACCCATATTATGAAATTCTCTTAGATTTGATTAGAACCGATACTCTTAAAAAGAAACCCCGGAAAGAATTGGAATTTACTAACTGACAGATCAATAAAATTTTAATTATCAATACTTTAAGGTGTATCCCTTTCACACTTTTGATCTGTTAATACATGTAAAACTACATGTACAGTTTTTAGATATGTGATGATGTTTAACCTTGTAGGTAAACGTATTTTGTATTCATCGTTAATAAAGAACACGTCTTCGACACCTTATCTCTAGATCCTGATTCCTAGACACAAGGAATGATAGGATCCATTGATATAAAGTTGGGAGAGTAATCTAGATGTTCTTCTAATGACGGACTCTTTTACTCATATTAAGTGGAAACCTACTGAAGATTTTACAATACAGTTACTGAGACGGTACTACAAACCGGGAGTCATTAAACATGACTTAGAACTTGGTCTTCTGAGTAAGGAGACACGTCTACACCTCGTCAGTTCGTTACACCAAAGTAACGAATGTACATTTTTTAAAATCTTGTTTCAAAGGATTTCTTGTATCTCATTCGCGTCGTGATCTTTCGACAGGTTGTATCTTTAATCACTACCTTCCGTTCTCTGGTAAGGACATAAAATTGATGCGGGTGTCTTAATATGCTACCGTGAATATGTATACTAGGTAGAATTCTTCTCACCAAATCTTTTGGTCGTTTAAATCCCCTTTAATGAAACTTGACTCAGGAACACTATATTAGTTCTTCACTTCCTGCCCGATGATTATATTATAATGAATTTAAATGATATAGGAAAGATAACGAATGTATCATAGTCGTGTCATTTATATGATAGAGTAAATTAGAAGTTTTCCTGTGACGTTCAATCTTTGAGGATAGGGGTAGGTCTACTCCTTTGATACTGAACCTCCTCGATTTACGGAGTAAGTTTCAGACCACTCATTTGGTGTCTCGGTCTTAAGTTTGGTCCAGAAAAACTGGGACTTGAGAATTCTAGATATAAAATGATGAAAGATTCACAGTAATAATTACGACTAGAGGGTCAACCCTTTGTCCTGAGAGGTTATTGTAATACACCAACAGTCACTTAATAGAATTCATAAAAAATTTTTAAGTTATCAATTCGATACATTAAAAAAGTATTGTTTTTTTCAGAGTTACCTCTAAAGGACAATGTATATTGAACCATGTTGTTTCAAGTCTTTAAACAGTGCAACCAAGGTCTGTAGACTTTCTTGTCATTTGTTTACTCCTCTTTTACTACTCTCTCGATCCGTCCAGCATTGTCCTTTACGTATTCCTAACCGTTCCCCTTTAGATACGATAAAACTTGTTCATCTAGTCTACAATTCACTCTAATTATAAGATCGGTTATAATTTACGTCTTTTTGAGTGGACAATCTTTTGACTTGTTTTTTATCTAATCTTTAAAACTTGCGACCCCAAATTCTTTCCATCGAAAGTCTTTAAAATTGAAAAATAAAGTGTTTTAAGACATAATAAACTATTAAAGTGTTACCGTATGTGACAAAAATTTTTACTTTTGTTTTAATTGGTATATTAAACTTGTTATTACTTTAAGGTCCCGGGAATTTTATCCCAATACCCTTCTTTGTCTTCCAGTCTCAGACGCAAACGAAGATAAGACCACTTGGGACCCTGTGTATAAGTAAACGGAAAACATCGAGTCTTAAAGAACTGAAGGTTAAATAACTAAATGATCACTGTATTTATCCTTTACCGGGTTAAATAAATCTTGTCTTTTTTTCGTAGTATCTAATAAGAGTGCCCTTCCTTTAAAAAGTTTCTTGTATGAGTACCTCCCTTAACTGGATATCAAGCTTTATTAATAGTAGTTACAAACTCCTTTCGACCCAATCATCCCTCATCTAGATGACCAATTTAAGTTGACAATGTGTTTTCCCTTAAGAGTTGAGAATTCAGTCAAAATGTCATGAACCAAGGAACAAGTATTATGTTATAACATGTTCATGGTTGTGGTTTTAAAATAACTGAAACGTACGTAAGATAAGTAGATATTTTATAAGAATTTTCCAACACAAAAATTAATTGTCTAACAGAAACCTATTATAGAATCTTGTAAAACATAGTCAGAAATAAAATTTCAATATCTCGAAGAATCATCCTAATGAGAGAAAGTGATTCTTGGTTACATCATTAGGTTACTCTGTGTTAGGTAGACTACCTTGATGTTGAAAACCTACAACTCAAAAGACTCGTTTATCTAGAGAAGACTCTAATTTTTTCTCTCTCTTTTGTTGAACCATCATACATGTAAACGAACTGTCTACTTCAATCTCCTTCGTCTTAAAATTTTTATCGTTAACTTTCGTTTTCGATATAGGGTTACTACTTTTGGGTATTGGTAAGATGTCCTTTTCCATGAGTTCCATGCAGAATTCCTTCTCTTTCGACACATACCTATGTTTGATTTGTTTAACGAACGATAGAAGACCTCCCGTTCCTTAGTATGCTCTTTTTACTTTTTTTGTGTTTCGTGTCTCCGTATGGATAAACTTAAAGGGTTTCTGACTGTGAATAAAGGAGTAATATAATACCTCTTTTATTCTTCCTTATAAAAATAGACACGGTGGCTACTCCTTGTTACATGTGTGTCGAGTCCTGTCCGAGTGTCAATGGAAACGATGAAAACTCGGTACTGAGTCGTCAAGGTAAGGTACGTATTTAGAGAATAGTTTACATACTGACTTTGTACTCTAATTTCTTGGGGTCGAAGGGGCGGAAGTAAACACCCTTACAAGGAATGTTACGTCAAAAATTGCTAAACTTTGTCTCACAAGGAAGTCTACATGTTTGAAGGGGTAGTACATCAATACTATTCGTTTCACGACTTGATAGTTGTCTAAAAGTCCGATTTTCGGTATCACTGTGTGTGAGATACTCGTTGTAATAAGGCAACTAACTTCAAGGACGAAGAAGGATGAACAGTACTGACGAGTTCGAAAGATACCAGTTTAAGATATTTGTCAATATCTTTCATATTTACCTTTAAATAATTACAAAACTTTATTCTACCTTTATAAAATTTTAGATAGTTTATTATAGAATCGTTATCTAATAGTGTACTCTAACAGGAATTAACTCCTGGGGTCCACAGTGATTTATTTTTGGAAGTCGTTAAAAATCCTCTAATCTCTGAAATTTCTGAGATTTTTCGTCTTCCTTATTTTGTTTTGACCTTAGAAGGTCACCCCGGACATCCAAAAAGGACAATCCTGGACAATTCCAAGTCAGTTCAATTACCATTACACATAACGGAACAAGTCCATCTAATATAGTAGAATAAAGAGACTGTTATCTCTAGAATTCTATACAATCTAATTATTATTACGCCTCAACGTCTCGTTTTCACCTTTTCAAACACTCAAAGGAAAAAGAACAAGAAAAAACAACCCTGTCCCAAGAAAGTCTCCTTACTTATAACTGATGTTCCCCTCCTCGTCCAACCTCGACTTCTACCATTTCTCTCTTTTGTCTCAAGAGGGATAAAAGACTAAACGTTTTCTCCTCCCTAAAACAAACATACAAACAAACAAAACGAAACGTCGGGTCTTGGAGATTCTAGAGAGTAATATCTTGACTCCCCGAGTAAAGACGTTTCAATAAAAATGTCTTCTGAGAGATCTCCGGATACCCAACGACTCATCTACGATATTATATTTTATATGTTTTACTGTCGAACATATTAAAAATTTTAAAAAGGACTGGCTCTTGTCGTACGAACAGTTCAACCCCTTTTGTGACTATGGACTCAATCTACAATCAATTGATACACTTTGGTCCTAAAGATATATTCGTTGTAATCATCATAATATGAACTTTAATACACTTCAAAATCGGAAATCTTTGAAATCTTTCAAAATTACTACTGAAAATTCTATGCTCTCTGATTCTTGTAGTATTCTTCCTATAAACCATTAAATAGAGGTATATTTGTAGATGCATGTAAGTGATATAAACGTTTTACAATGATCTATAAAATCGTCATTCCTTCCTCTTTATTACTTAACCTATTCTAGGGATAAACGTTTATCGAATATTAGATTAACCTTTTATTTCGTATTCCTGAACTTTTCAGTTTCGTGTTTTCAGTATATTGGTTTTATCATCCTTCCTGTCGAACTATGTAATTTATTAATCGCTAGTTTAGTCACAGATCTGGTCTCCGATAATATGGACCTACACGGTAACTTTAGTACACCTCTTCAAAATCCTTTAATTTACGAACTTGAAATGGATCTAGAGGACTTGATTTAAAGACCAGTCCCGTACCCTCCTATCTCCCGTATTTAAGTCTCTTCTTTCTATTCAACCCCCTTCGTTCTGGACCGTAAAACCTGAAATATTTTGAGGGGTCATTATGACTGTTTTTGTCAAGTTGTGTCGAATCACCTTGTCATAAACTCTCGACGACAGTACCTGGTCCTACCGGGGTGACCCGTTTGTACAAAAACGGTAATTTTCACCGTACATCTGATTTACCCGAAACTCAATACATCCTAAAGTCGTCTTTGAGGGTTAAGAAAGGTAGAGGTGGAGAGACTACGATTCGTGTGGTTTCAACTCTTTCTGATCTGATGTAGTGCTCTCACTCTCAGGTGGTACCTCGGCTTTCCGAAGTTCCTCCCCGGAGAATGTGACTTAAATTTTCCTTTCTAGAACGGTGTGAGTCTTCTCGAACGGTCCCTTTTCCTTGTCGTACATAAGTCCTTTCATTTTAACCCAAACTTCGTACTATGTGACTTCTCAACAAATCTTCTCTCCCCAGTATGTCCCCTTACGATCTGAGACCTCTTCTAGTCTAAAGAAGAAACTCGAGGTGACACAAAAATAATGCCTTTTTACAGTCATGGTTCAGATTCTAAAATACAGAGTTAAGTTATTTGTAATACGATGAAAACGAATAAGTGCAATGTAGGTTTATCAATCACAGAATAATATAAGTAATATTAGATGTGTAGATCCTACGTAAGAACCGACACTTTAAAACAAACAAACAAACAAACAAACAAAAGTATAAGAAATTTCTACCAAGATCCAAGAAATCAGTTTAAGTAAGTTAAGAGTATGAATTGTCGCTTTTCGGTCCTGACGTGACTAGACTATAACCACTGTTTCATAAACACGTGTTCTACGGAAACAAGTCTTACGGTCTTTCGTTTTCACTTAAAGGTTCTACTAATAGTCACAATGACTTCTAAATTACCAACCCCGAATACGTTGAACTTAATTTATGGTTATAAAACCAATGGACTCACTCACTAAGGACCATTCTAGTCCAACTGCAAGGACGTCTTAAAGTTTCTACAACCCGACCGCGTCTTTACGTTGTTAGAACAGTAACATTCGACCTTTTTTATATATATATTTATTTATATATTTATATATAAATATATTTATTTATTTATTTATATATATATATCATACATTGTTATAAAAGTTTAGACAACAATCAAAATAAGTGTATTTAGGTCTGAAGAAAACAAAAGGACTAATTATAAAGGACATAAGTCTCAGTATCAAGTCTCGGGGACACGACACGACACGAACCAACGAGTCAATACAGACTGAGAAACTCTAGGGTACCTGACATCGGGTGGTCCGATGAGACAGGTACCCCTAAGAGGTCTGTTCTTATGACCTCACCCAACGGTACGGGAGGAGGTCCCCTAGAAGGATTGGATCCCTAGCTTAGGTCCAGAGGGTGTAACGTCCGTCTAAAAAATGACAGACTCGGTGGTCCCTTCGGGTTCTTATGACCTCACCCATCGGATAGGGAAGAGGTCGTCTAGTAGGGTTGGGTCCTTAGTTTGGTCCCGAAGGACGTAACGTCCACCTAAGAAATGGTAGACTCGATGGTCCCTGCGGGAATCTTGGTGATATCTATTGATTTAAGGTTGAACACAGACCGGACGACATACTCATAACCTGAATCTACAATCCATACTAACTAAATGTGTGAGTAATTTGAGTAAACTACTCGGTATAAATAATAGTTTAACGTTCTACTCTAACAGTCGTTCTAAGATCTATGACTATGATGATGACTAAGATCTGTGACTCTGAATAACGATGAAGAATGATTTTAGTTGGAGTATTCGTTGACGATCTTTACCTTTTGGTAGAAGACTAATTTACAGTCGGTGGATGCTCCCATTTCTCCGTCTCGGTCTCAACGATTTTATGTTCTCAACGGTTGTCGTTGATGATTTTACGTCTCCGTTCGGTAAGGGTTTAAGATCCACCTTTATTTACGGTGATTCAGTGTCCCATCGAGAAATGGTTTAGTTGATGTGGTTGTCGATGTTATGTTGGTCGTAGTAGTTAATACATGTATTATAAAATTTTCCTTTTAGTTATAGAATCAATTCCAACCGATTACAGATATCTTTAAAATTTACATTAATTTTAAATAATTTCCGAGACGAGTATAAGAAAATAGTTCTTTTGATTGAATGGATGAATTCTATTAAGTAGAAGTAATGTAAAGATGAAGATTAGGCTTTATGTCTATGTAAATTTAGTGTCTTGACTCATAGACCTGGGAGTTTGTGGTCTCTAAGATCAAGTCAATGATGAGAACATAAGTATTTATGCTAGTTCTTTGTACGGAATGAATTTTTGTAGTCAGTTTTCTTTGTGTTAAGAGACCAGTAGACGGTGAAGTTTAAAATTGATGTAGTACGAATAAAATCAATTTAAAACTTACTTTAAAATTTTTTATGATAGACGATTTTACCTTAGAGTAATAGTTTGAGTTGCACAGGATTGACGTGAAAAGTGGTGTATATTTATTATTTGTATGAAAATATCAACTTTAGAATAGTGATCTAAAAATATAAAGTAGATTCTAGTCTCTGATCTATTAAAAATTTGATGTTAAAATATCATGAATTTTTAAGATACACATCATAAATCGTAGTTTAATCATTAATATGTTATTTTATATCTGATAAAATAAAGATGAGTCTTAAAAAAGATAGTCACCAAGAGTTTGAAGGAATCCGGTACACGTGACGTAATATAACGTACCATTTAGAAAGAAATTTTTTATTTTTAAAATTCTATTTTGGTCTGTTTACTTCTCGACGAGTTTAACTTCTACCTTGTCGGGTAAACGGTCGGATAGGTAAGGTAGATGGAATCCCCGAGGTCCAAACTTTTGACTAGATGAAGTTGGAGAAATAAAATGATTGTTGAGTTTGACAAGAAATCCGGATGACCGGACATAAGTAAATATAAATGAAATGTTAAAAACACGAAAACGACAGAACTTAAACGGTGTTTTGGGGAATTCTTACACGGTAGTAATGATGATGTCCGAGTGTGTGGTAAATTTGAGACAGAGTTCATAACCTATATATCATTTATTTATAGACAAACAGGTTTACGAATTAAATTTTACCGGTGTGTTAGGTCAACGAAATTGTTGGATAAAAAGGAATTGAAGTTCTCAGATCGTATTTCTGAAGTGTACCTTTTCCGTCTCATCATATTTTTAAGAGTCGGATGTCCTAAAATATTCTGTATTCACAAACTATGAGTTTAGTCAAAAAATCCCTATTACGTTGACAAGGAGCCATGTCTCGTTTCCGTCGTCCGACCGTCGTCCGACTGTCGTCCCTTCTTAGTCGTCTCTTACGTACCATGTGTGACTGTACTTTCGTTGCAATTCTGACACCCCTTCTCTACTGTATGGGTGACCTTGGTACAGGACCATGACGCCGGACGACTGACATAACTTGCACGAGCTACCGGACCCTTCTTGACCACCAGGACGTACAGCTCTTAGAAGAGGATGGACGTTTGTGTTCGTCACAAATACAAGATGTGATTTAGGGTCTTATGAAATGTTGCCACAGGATTCGGTTCAACAAGTCTTATGACTGTTGTTCGTAACGATTCATACTAGTCTTGTCTCCGATCGAACTTCTCGCCTGTGTCCTGAGAGTTTTCGAGACGAAGTCAACGACTTAACTCCCCTCCTCAACCCCATAGGTACAGGGACTCTCCCCGGTCCCGACACTGATGACTGGTTCGTATGTCTTCCTCGAGTTATACGGACACCCCTACACCTACGACTTATGTACAAGGAGACTTTATTGAAGATGGACTGTCTTGTGTCTAGACGTTGTTATATAGTCCCTCTTGTGCACCCGCGGTGTCTTAAGTGACTCCGTCACGGTCCTATATGGAAGAAAACCGGCTCGTTCAGTCCCTTAGGGAACGGAGTCGTCTCCTCCTCGACTTCTCGTCGTCAGAAACACTCCCAAAGGCTCAACCCATAATAGTGGAGTCTTCGTTAAAATGCACGAATAATCACGTGGGTCTCGTTGTCGAGAAAGACCAAACTTGGAGGGTGTGGTCACTCGATTAGTATCGTCCACACCTCCTCGATTTATCCCAAAGGGGTTGGGTTTAATCAAAAAAGTGGATGATATCTGAATCTTTGAGTATATATGTTTTTATGGGCAATTATCAGAATGGTCTTTTGAGATTGTGACGAAATCGAAGACAAACTCGTAAAAGGGGGGTGCAATGTTTTCATAAAGTGCTGTTGTCATCTTGTTAGTATACTCTCTCAATTCTCTTGTTCTCCGTTTTATTGAAACACCTAAATATTTAAACATGTAAATAAAAAAATTACTAAAAAACAAAATAAAAATATAAAATTTTTAAATCAATTGAATAAAAATTAACCTCTTACCAGTAAGAGGTTGAATGTTATAACACAATCGAAGACGGTATCTAGTTGTACTTAGTTGGTGTCCGCATCCATACAGGGGAGGAGGACTCGGAGGGAGGGTGCAGGGTGGGGTAAGATGGAAGACCCAATAATCTCTCGTGGTCTAAACTCGAGGGACGTAGGATGTCATTTAAAGGTGACCGGTAGATTAAAATGTATACCGTTACATCTACAGAGTTTCGACGAGAGAGTTAAGTAGGGTGGGACAGGAAGGGGAGAGTCCAGGTGTTTAGAGAAGAGATACAGACGCAGAGGTGACGACGGGACGTCTATCCAAGCAGTCATGGTAGAAAGATCTAAGGTATATATACACAGTTATACACTATAGACAGAAAAAGAAAGACTAAATAAAGTGAGACATGTCCGAAATCCAAGTAGGTGGATTGATCTTGACTCAGTTCGTACAAGGAAAAATACAGACTCATTATAAGACGAGACATATACATGGTGCTGAAAAAATAGGTAAATAGACAGTTACCTGTAGATTAACAAAGGTACAGAATCGATAACATTTGTCACAACACTACTTGTCACCCCATGTACTCAGAAAAAGTTAATATCAAAGGAATCCCATGTACCAGTCATCACCCTAATAACCCAGTATACCATCAAAATAAGGATCAAAAAATTCCTTAGAGATATGACATACGTCCAGTTCTTCGTTGTCAATCTTGGCCTGTACCATGTTGTCTGACCAAGGTTTAACCCTTTCCTCCTACAGTTCCGATATATAACAGTAGGACGAATAAATTGAATATACGTCTCATATAGTACTCTTTACGATTCGACCTACTTCGTGTTTGACCTTAGTTCTAATGACCCTCTTTATAGTTATTGGAATCTATACGTCTACTGTGGTGGGATTACCGTCTTTCTCTTCTTGATTTTTCGGAGAACTACTTTCACTTTCCCCTCTCACTTTTTCAACCGAATTTTGAGTTGTAAGTCTTTTGATTCTAGTACCGTAGCCAGGGTAGTGAAGTACCGTTTATCTACCCCTTTGTTACCTTTGTCACTCTCTGAAATAAAAGAACCCGAGGTTTTAGTGACGTCTACCATTGACGTCGGTGCTTTAATTTTCTGTGAACGGAGAACCTTCTTTCCAATACTGGTTGGATCTGTCATATAAGTTTTCGTCTCTGTAATGAAACGGTTGTTTCCATAGAGATCCGTTTCGATACCAAAAGAGTCATCAGTACATACCTATGCTCTCAACCTGATATTTGTTTCGACTCACGGTTTCTTAACTACGAAAACTTGACACCACAACCTCTTCTGAGAACTCTCATGGAACCTGACGTTCCTCTAGGTTGGTCAGGTAGGATTTCCTTTAGTCAGGACTTATAAGTAACCTTCTTGACTACGACTTCGACTTTGAGGTTATGAAACCGGTGAGCTACGTTTCTTGACTGAGTGACCTTTTCCGGGACTACGACCCTTTCTAACTTCCGCCCTCCTCTTCCTCTGTTGTCTCCTACTCTATCGACCTACCGTAGTGGCTAGCTACGTGTACTCAAACTCATTCGAGACCCTCAACCGCTACCTGTCCCTTCGGACCGGACGACGTCAGGTACCCCAACGTTTCTCAGTCTGTACAACTCGCTGACTTGATTAATATGACAAGAAGTATCACCGACATAGTTAAACGTAAGGGTGGTTGTCACGTTCTCCTAAGGGAGAAGAGATATGGGAGAGGTCGTAAATAACAAACGTCTCAAAAACTACTACCGGTAAGACTGACCACATTCCATTATGAGTAACATCAAGACTAAACGTAAAGAGATTATTACTCACTATAACTCGTAGACAAGTACATAAACAATCGGTAGACATATAGAAGAAACCTCTTTACAGACAAATCCTGAAGACGGGGGGAAACCTAACCCGACAAACAAAAAGACCATAACTCAACTTACTCAACGAACATATAAAACCTCTAATTAGGAAACAGTCAAAAAAGTGAACGATAATAAAAGACAGTAACACTCGTAAAAGAAAAGTGGAACAAGTATCAAAGGAAGCGACACGTTTTTGAAAATTCAAATTAATCCGGGACGAACAAACAAAAATAAAGGTAATGAGATCCTCCACCCAGTATCTCCTAGACGATACTAAATACAGTTTCTCACAAAATACATACAAAAGGAGATTCTCAAAATGTCAAAGAAACTCAAATAGAAACACATACAAAAATCCTTCACAAGTTTAAAGTAAGAAAATATGCATCGACAGGTCAAAAGGTCGTGATGAATCATTTAGTCATGAAAATTTTATGTCAAAGATGAGGATGGGTGAGTTTCGGAGTATTAGTAAAATAGTGTGACGAAGTCAGTCCACAAACCACTCCCAAAAAGATTTCCGGGATTTCACCTTTGTAACAGGGGCAGGAAGTGACGGACAAATAAGAAGTTTTACAAGAGTGAGTAAGAAGTTTCACGTCAAGTTTGTCGGAGAGGAGTTATTTCGAAAGGGAAGGGAAGTTCGACTACAGTTTACGGTGGAAGAGACTGACGGTATCGTGAACCCCCTGTAATTTCGTCGACGGTAATAATTGTCAGATATTTCGTAAAAAGTTAACATAACAATAAATAGACCTAATATCAATCAAAATATATAAGAGAGGAATCATTCTTGAGTCCCTGTGTACAGTAAAAACACATATGGAGTGTAATTGGTTCAAAGATGTGATGATCACAAGTTATTCATAAGTAAAAAACCTTCCTTCTCTATAGGTTTAAAGATGATGGACCTTATAAACGATTTACTCAGATTCTCTTACCGACCTTCTGAACACTTACATTGATCTTAAAAGGGTGACGGGAAGAGAACTCAATAACCGAAACTCTTTACTTCGGTTATATATATATACTTCGGTTACTTTAGAAGAGAACCCCCTCTAAAACCAGTAACTGAGATAGAACAAGTAGTAAGTGGTTTGAATAGCAAAGTTAGATGGTTATATGTGAAAGGTAAGACAGTCATCCCACGGAAAACAGTAGTAAAGGATCTTATCGGTTTCAAGAAGAACTGTGGGACGAAGGAGTTTGGTCTGGCAGTCTGACACCCGTTCCGTACTATCTACACGTCAATGATGTCCTACACGCACGAAGGTTGTCGACCCGGTCTTCCGTGTAAATGGAGTTTCCAAATTGTTACGACCCCGATTTACGACTCTGAAATATCCCAGTAGAATCAGGGTGACGAGTCAAAGGTAGGTATTCTTCTTTTTAAAAGTAAGTTTAAAATTCCACCTGGAATCGTAGGAATAATGATCTGGTACTTTTATTAATTTTAAGACTCCGTCTCCTCAACTTTCTTTTATATTTATTTCAATGATTAGAGAACGTGTAACAAGACTAGTCTGACTTGTCAGTCGTAGTATACCACTTCACCTCTATTCCGTTCACAGATTTCCCGTGTCCAACACACTATTTTGGTCCGTGCCGGGATGATACGATGTATACTACATGTTTCAGGTTTCCACTCTCCAGATATGACGAAAAATCCACTTACATAGTCGTAGCAGGTCCAATGGTGATTACCAAATCTACTGTCGGTCCATCTCTAAATAATCGATGAGTATTTTGTATGTATAAAAACACGTATGGAGTAGGACGTTATATAACTACATAGTAAAAATATACTCGAAGAACACACATGAGCAGATACAGACGTGAAAATTGGTCGTTTGTGTATACTAGGAATCTCGGTCATACATTTAGTACTCCCCTTTAAGGTTCTCACCTTAAGACGATTTAGTTTAGGTCAATAAATAACGTAAGTATTAGAAAAGAATATTATCTTCGATGTTTTTATAAACTGTATGTTATATTATGACTTCTCTACTATACGAGTATCTGTTTTGGACCTTTTCCTTACGTCCTTTTCTTAGAATTAAGATGAACAGATTCCCTTAAAATCTTTGTTACATATATTGCACTACTATGTACTGTAAGTCTCGTATTCAGATAGCAACGACAACAAGTCAGTGATTCGGTACAGACTGAGAACGTTGAGGTACACGACACATATCGTCTAGTCCGAGAAGACAGGAAGTGATAGAGGACCTCAAACGAGCTTAAGTACAAGTAACTCAATCAACCACTACGATGGATTGGTAGAGTGGGAGATGACGGGAGAACAGAACATGACTCCTCTTTTATAAACTGTATTTTGTAAGGAGAAAATAAATAAATTAGACGTTGGCTTTTTCCCTTTGTCTTTCTCTCATAAGGAAAAAAGACAAGAAAAAACCAATCCAATAACCTCTCGGGAGTACACCAATGGTTCCCAGTGACGTTTGGTCGTTTCATCTCATGTCATCTCGAAATTTAAGACGGGTAAAAGAGACCCGTAAAGTACATATCTTTAGTTGAGAGTATATGTGGGATTAAAATTTCTTCTAATCTCTCTTAGTGTTGGAGTATCGGATCCGGCCTCTAAAAGTAGATTAGGTCGTTAGGAGTGAATTCTTTGAAGGGATGGAAATTAGGTTAAAATTAGGGGTTAATTTTAGAGTCCCTGTCTCTTCGGACGGTCCGATGTCAGCGTTTTCAGTCTGTACTGACTCACTGCCTCGTTTTCGATACAAGTAAAGAAGGATACTTCAACGATGGTCGATACGGTTTCCCGAGGGGTAGTGGGAGAGAACTTGTGACAACGTAATACTTAGAAGAGAGTAGTGGATGTGACTTGAAATTTTTTTTTTTTAGATTAAAGAAGTTGGAAAGGAGATTACAGAATGAAAATTTGAACGTTAAATCCAAGACAAAGGTCTCTTCGGGACAGTTGTAAGGTCATGAAAAGTCGGAGGTTTACTATCAGAGTTTGATCTTTTTGTTTCGTTATTCTTTCTCGGTCGTCTTAAGTTATTTAGGGTGTAGGACGTAAGGATGGTTGGTTGTCCAGTCAACGACGTCGACCCTGAGTGGAGCGGACGCGACACCGACGCGACGGCCCAGTCCACAACGGCTACGTGGTCACGCGAGCACCCAGACGACGAGACTTCGCCCTCAGCCCCTAGCTACTTTCACCACCAAGCCCTCAACACCAGTTGTTTTTTACGGATCCTTCGTTAGGTGACTCAGTTGTCAGGTAAGTACGATGTCTGAACAGGATAGCAAAGTGGTAAGTCCTTCTCTGGGTGAAACCTCGTTATTGGAATCGAGACAAAAGAGTATTGAAGCTTAGAAACCCTCTTAATGAGGAAGGAGGGAGTCCTGTCTGGTCTTGTGTCCTTCGCTGCGAATCTGACTTAAGTCTCACTTCTCTCGTCCTTCCTTGTACCAGGGACACAAATCCTTTATGAGAATTCTCTGTCAATAGTTTCAGTCCTAGAACCTTTTTTTTAGTGGACTAACCTGTAAACCCGAAGAGAATTAACTACGATTCACGTATGACAATACCTATAATGGTTCAAGAAGAAAGTTTGTAGTAACTGAAGAGAAAAGGAAAATACGTTAGTCGATGGTTCAGGAGGGGGGTAAAAGGGTTATATCTCAGAGGAGATAAAGAGGGTAGGGTCGGACCGATGGTAAGTAAGGTAATAAAGTCCTGAAAGAGAATTTACATTTTAATAATTATCAGATAATCAATAAAGTGTAGAGATTATTGGAACTAAGTGACTTGACCGTGGAGTGATACTCTTATATAAAAGGATTTTCGAAACTGATATAGAGGTGAGGTTAGGTTTGGGAGATGACCGTTGGACAATAGATGTTGTTGTTGTTGTTGTTGTTGTTGTTTTTTAAGGTTGGGAAACCAATGAAAAGATTCTGAGAAATTTCAGAAGAATAAACGAGAAGGTCAAATTAGTAGTCAGTGTGTAGATTTAAGATAGTGCAAGTTACTGAGACCCGTTTAGTGAATTCAAGAGACCCGATGTCTAAAGAATATTTTTGTACAGAGGGAGAGAGGGAGTAAGTATTGTTTGTAAAGAGGGGGTATTACACTGTCCTCCCTCCTTTGGTACAGACTGTGTAAATGACGTCTTAGGGATCACTGTACTTTAGTACTTACTCGTATTCGGTAAAGGGAGTCAAAGCGTCCTTTCAGACGTTCGTTACATCTTTCCAGAAATTTTTAAGAAAAATTAAGATTGCGAGAAGGGTTCTCGATAAAAAGTAATAGTCATTCTAGGTTTACCATCATTCAAAAGTTTCTTTTTAAGTAAGTTTCGTTATTACTTCGGGTAATAGAGTTCCTGTTAACTTTTACATTCAAAAGGTACTGGTCCATTTCAATTAATCCAGTAGTTTCTATTTTTCCTGATAATCCTTTCGGACCTTTGAGTAATGACTAATTTTACAGTCCTGTGTTCGATATACAGTTTATTGGATTTACTCGTTTTATCTTGACTGTTGAGTTTAACTACCTCGAGGAAATTGTTTCATAATATGGAATTTCTGATCCTTTATTATGTAGATCTATTTAGGGTCCCCGTCTACCATATAAATACGGTTAATTTTTTCAGTGGAAAGGTAATACTTTGTTTTACAAAGACATCTATGTCTTAATCCTTTGTCCCGTGTTATTAAACATTCATCGAGGGTTTGTCCGTCTTTTACTGAAGGAATTTTTTATTGAAATTCGTCTTTCACGTGATCTTCTTTGTTTCGTCTCTTTATTGGTCTTGGTCTTAGGACAACCGGGAAAAGAGTTACAAACTAAAGATCCATGTTTCTAATCTAATTTACCTTCAGCACATCCTCTACCACAGTAGTTGGAATATAGGGACCCATTACAAGGGAAAAAAGTACTGGATGGTCCACCTTACAAAATGAAGAGACTAGGACAATTTTTTTTTCATGTAGTTAATATTTGGGATGTGTTCAAACATGACTATCCGAGACCAGAGTTTGCATTGTGGTCAAGGACAAACTAAACTCGAAGATTAGTTGTAGACCTATAATGAAGACGGTGATAAATTTTACAGTATTTTATCTTTAAGTTAATAAAAATATTCATCTGTAAAGTTTTATTATAGTATAGTTAAAGTGTAGGAGAAATTCTTCTAATTCGAGAATAATGAATGTTGTTATTATACTTGGTATGATTCCCCTTATACGTTTCTCATACTTTTATCTTAACGGATGAATGAGATGGATTAAAGAATCCGTACAAAACTTCCACGTCCACCGGTAAATCTCCATTGTTACTACGTGGACATTAACATTCCTGTTTACTCACACATGTAGATCCAGTCAACACTAAATGTACCTCACAGTGTCATATTAAACTACAATTCTCCGAACAGATTTTAGGTAAGAGATTTCTTAATACGACACTTACGGAAGTCCCATCCCTGAGGAATGAGTGGGACAAGAGAGACTATCGAAAATCCCAATACAGACCCTCTTTCTCTCACGAGTCTTTTATTTGAAGGTTTTTGGACTTATCGTCTGAGAACTGGTTTTATGTTCTTCTGTTTACTGTTACTTGATTGGTTCATAATTTTTAGTGTAAAAAAAAAATTGTATTCGTATCTTTCTGACTGTTCAAACTCTTTTTATTTACTCTCTTCACACACACACCTCCCCCCCCACCATTTTGTGCACCTCTTGACTTCTGATGTTTTGGTGTTTATTCTATCTTCCAAAGTTTTATAGAGTTTACCTGTACATATTTGATGGTTCAATTTTGAACTCTTCAACTTCTGTTTCATCACTAATTTACGAACGCTAGGTCTTTCTGTTCGGACCCAGACTCGGGATTGAGGTGGTGAATGATCACTGTATTGGAACCCGTTTGATGAATTGAAGAAATTTGGTGTTAAAGAAAAGACAATTTATCCCTGTCATTACGGATGTAGTTTCTTTCCATTTTACTCTACCAAGTATATTTAAAAACTTGTATCAGAGACACTGGGGAATTTACACTGAATGATAATAATGATAATAATAATGATTATTGTCAAAATTGAAGACTCTGTAAAAAGATTTCTAGTATTAAAAAGAGGGATGTCAGATATGTGATTCGAGTTTTTTTACCTCTTGGTCATTTTGACATGAAGGGTCCGAGGAAGATCGAGACATACCGGATCTAATTCAAGACCGGTTACTCTACATTTGTCACACGGTGCACTATGAAGGCCTGTTGGAGGAATGTTCCTCTAAAAGTGTTCCACTTCAGGAGGAAGACAAGAAGTAGGTAAATCGAAGGATTTTGTTTCTGCACTTGGTATGTCTCGAGGTCGTCGACATGACTTGGAACTTCTCAAACCGAAATCATTCTGACTCACCGATTCGTTTTTGTGACATTCCTCGATCCCGAGAATGTTGTATTCCTTGGTGGGATTTTGGATGTCCGACGGATGGAGACTTGAAGTATATACTCTTATTTTAGAACGTAAAATTTGAAACCTATCCAAAGACAGTGTCCCATCGGTTTGGTTTAGGATTGACTACGTGACAGAGTCATGTCTACTTGTGTATTCGGTCGGTGGTGGTAATATTTATTCTAAAAAGTAATAAAGTATTCACTACTACAGAATGACAACAAGTGGAAGTTATGTCAACCCATTACCAAGCTCCAAATTCACTTTGCATCCCGACCCTTTCATATTTCGACTCTAAACTTAGGTAGAAGGACTGAGGTTTCGGGTCACTCGTCACGGAGGAAGGGGAGAGTAGAATAAAGAGGAGAAAAAAAGGGGTAAGAAAGAAGGAGGACAAAAAGGAAAGCTACAAGAAGAGTGAGAGGAGTGTGGAGTGTATCATGAACTCAAATCTCTTTATAAATGTATAAATAACTTAATCCGGCTGTTATTGTAAGTCGTGACTGTTCGGGTGACGACTACGACCTGTCGTTTACCACGAAGGAGGCGTGTCAGGTGCCTGACGAGGGGACGACCTCTGTCGCGACACCCACCGCTCTCCACGATCAGACATAAGGTGTTCCCCGAGTCTAAGTCTCTTCTACCTTACACATATAACAAATGTACTCAAAAAATTCAGACGGTCTATGAACCCCCTTTCAGGCATAATTCTGGACATACCTTCGGTGCCGATCACGTGATCGAGACCGACTCCCGTCGAAGAGACTCGTACGCGCCACGAGAGAGACAATTGACACACTAGGACCTGTCACGAAACGATGTAGGTGTGTTTCCTCTACTGAGTTTAGGGTTGACTCAACACCTTTTACAAAAGATGAAATTGTACTTCTCCTTACGTATTTGTTTATGGTGGGTTTCAAATCCGAACGGTAAAGATAAACACTACGTGTTTAGTTAATACAGTGTTTTCATCTAGTGTAAGGGTGTCCTATAGGATTCATCGAGTTCAGTCATTGTTTTGGCTGATGCAAAAAAAAAAGAAAAAAATTAAATTAAACCCAGTGAAAAATACAGTAGTAAGAACTCACCAGACGAAAATGAATACTTTAAAAGATGGTCCATAATTATTTATGACGGACTCATTTGTCATACAACTCTTACGTCTGTAGCTTTTTCGTTAACATAGGGTTTTACTTAGAAAAAGTCTAATCGGTGATCGATTCGTTTAAAACTATTGTATCTCAGAGATGACAATTCAAAGTAATTCCTTTAGGTGAGTTCGAAGGGGCACGACCTGGTCGATCTTGATTGTTATATTATTTTTTTTTTGACTTTCCTTACGTTTATAGGTTTAAGTTTAGAGTAAAATTTTTGCAGATGGGAAAGTGACGAAGTCCCGTACCAGTCTCAGTCTTTTATACTCGACCAACCTCGGTTCACCATAAAATCACTCCGGTTTGTTTTATATGAGGAGAGAAATGTGTTAAGAAAAAAATTCAAAGATAATAAAATTCTTTTCTTTTTCGGTAGTCATAAACACTTCTTTATGGTTGGAGTCCGAGTTGTTTAGATTCAGTGTCTTCAAACTTAAACAAAGGTCAATTGTAAAACGGTTTGGTCCTTAGGTATAATTTTCTGGTACATTTGTTTTATTTTGTTTTTCGTGAACATTGATACGATGTCTTTCTGTAGTCTAGAAGAAAGAAAGGGATTTTCTTGTTGTTAAATTTCTAATCTTCACGATGTATGACTTAGACAAGATTGAAGATCAAATAGTTGAGATATTTTAGAATTTTTTCAATTAACATTAGATTAAAGATATTTCTAAAATTAAATGGGTGTGTAAGAGAGGGAAGGTTTTATATTTAGAGGAGAGTCGAGGACCAGGGGAGAGATCGTAAAGGGGTTAATATTCCTTATTTGTACCATAATAAAAGAGATATAATATAGGGTCTGTCTAGAGACAATGGTTTACTATCTACTTTTCTGGACTTACTGTATCAAATAATATTCATTTTTTGTCAGTACGATTGTAGAAGATGGTAAACCAAGTAAACTTCCTTACTCACCAGGATTTATAGAGTACCGTAGACATAGTTAGTGTTTTTTCAATTTCTTTCAATAAAACAATTTAACAATATTAGTCTCTCGATTTCAGTTATCTTCTCTTTTTGTCCCTGTGTTCCGTGACCTAATCTCAAGACCTTTGTCGACTAGTCAATCATCTACACCTATTCATTTTGTAAGGGGTATGAAGTACATATTTACAATCGAGTTCCGTCCCACCCCTTCCCCCCTTCGTCTAAAATACACAACCCTCACCACCATAAATCCACAATTCTGTATATTATGTCCCTTCGGTCACTGTACGACCCCTACCGAACCTGGTCTAAGGTACTTGAGTACCACTTTAAAGTTCCTTAATACCATCGACCAACTACTACTACGACTGTCGGACTTTGACCGATACCACTCTCTTAAATGTGGTACCTGTTACCGTTTACGATGTCTAGTCGGGAGAAGGGGTGGTGGGGACTCCTCGACCAACGATTCGTAAATGGTGATGTCTTTTGGTTCTTACTTCAATAGGTTTAGTCATGTAAAATCCATTATGTCTTCCCGTAATGGTACTTTAGACTTCTATTATATGATGTAAAAAAATATTTCTAGGTTACGACCAGTCTCCTGTTGAGAAATTTTCGTTTTCCGTTTCCGGTAGAAGTATGAACTCGTCAAGGAAGTTCTGAGGCACCATGATCGTAAAATAATTTTTTATGTAAGCGTTTTGGTTTGAGACGAGATAAGAGAGTAAGTCTTTCCATATGTCGGAGTCTTCTATGAAGTAAAGTCGGAGATACACGTAAACGTACCCAATGAAAAACCAGATTGTTCAAACATGGGGAATGTTTAATCGTTCTCTAGGAGATTTCACACGATAAATTTCCAATTAAAGTAAAGATGAACCTTACGATACATTAACCTCCACTAATTTGGTCTAGTGGCCAGGCAGATCAGTTCGGATACCAAAAAGGTCACCAGTACATACCTACACTCTCAACCTGACACTTCTTTCGACTCGTGGTTTCTTAACTACGAAAACTTAACACCACAACCTCTTCTGAGAACTCTCAGGGAACCTGACGTTCCTGTAGGTTGGTCAGGTAAGATTTCCTTTAATCAGGACCCACAAGAAACCTTCCTGACTACGATTTCGACTTTGAGGTTATGAAACCGGTGGAGTACGCTTCTTTACTGAGTAACCCTTGCGTACATTCTTAATTTCTAAAATTTTAAATTTTCTTTATTTTTTATTTTTTTTTTTTTTTCCTTTTCTGACACTACGACCCTCCCTAACCCCCGTCTTCCTCTTCCCCTGTTGTCTTCTACTCTACCGACCTACCGTAGTGGCTGAGCTACCTGTAGTCAAACCCATTTGAGGCCCTCAACCACTACCTGTCCCTCCGGACCGCACGACGCTAAGTACTCCAGCGTCTCTCAGCCTGTGCTGACTCACTGACTTGACTGACTGACTGACTGACTTTGGTCTAGTGGTGGTGTTTCAACAATCAACAAAGTTTCATTAATTTCTCTACGTGGTGTTTTTATTCTTTACGTCACGAGATTATCTGTGTTTTTTTCTTTCTTTTTGTATCAAAAGATTCACATCTTGAATGAGTCGATTTTCTGAAAACCCTAAGTGAACTTTGGAGGTGTATAATTCAACGTAATATGAGTAATTCTACTTGGACTGGATTATTTGACACCGGTACTCGAAGTATATCCTAATTTTGGTTTCAGATACAGTAGTGAACCCGTTGAAGAGATCGGTGTATCCGATAATCTCATACCATTTTACTCTTAGGAATCCGTCCGATCCTGGCACCATTGAAAGTACCATGTTTATAGAAGAGAGAAGATTTTTAGATAGGATTGGTATTGACGATGAACGGTACCAGTAAGGTAAACGATTCCACTTATAAGTCTGGTACGACTATGAGTTGAGGGGTTAGACTGTAGGTTTCAGTGTTGCAGGATCTCAATGTTTCGAACCGAAATCTTTGGAAACCCTTTCCTACGAAGTGTAATTCATCCGTCTACCAATGGTAAAATGTAGAAAGAAACTTCTTGGGTATTGTAAATATAGTGAAAAAAAATTTCAGGTTTCAAAGAATCGTAAAGTTAAATCCGAGTCCATCTTACTAGACCCCTTTCGTGGACACTCTCACGGGGTGTCATGAGATGATAAACTGTCATGTTTTGTTTCTTCGTCCTTTTTCCCAATAAGGTATAAACGGTAGACTTTCCCCTCTGTTTTTTATTTATTTGAAAAAGGTTTTTGATTTGGTTTGTTATTCAAGTGATATATTTGAATCCTTTATAGTTCGAAACAGTATTGAAAGATTGACAGGTACAGAAAACATAGTAAGAGAGACAATAGGAATTGAGAGACGTTATCACGAAGTTGTCTAAAATGAAGTGACTATAACTAGACACTGCCAATTAAAACACAATTGACCCGGTCACCCACGGTTTGTTATAAGACCTACACAGACAACCACAAAGACCTTCTCTATGGAAAGTTAGTCATCGGACTCAATTTGTCTGCCAGGAGGGGTTACACCCACATTCACTCTCACAATCAGTGAGTCAGGACAGACTGAGAAACGCTGGGGTACCTTACATCGGGAGGTCCGAGGAGACAAGTACCCTAAGAGGTCCGTTCTTATGGTCTCACCCAACGGTACGGGAGGAAGCCCCCTAGAAGGGCTGGGTCCCTAGTTTGGGTCCAGAGGACTCAACGTCCGTTAAGAACTGGTAAACTCGATGGACCCTTCGGGAGGTTACACCCACCCGGAGTAGTTTAGCAACTTCCAGTTTTCAGACTCATTCTCCCTGGACGAAACCGGACTAACTCATCCTTGTAACCGTAAAAGAACTCAGAACTCAGCACTCGGACGACCCAAAACATAACCTAGAATATGGTAGTCGAGACACACACACACGAACACAGATTATGTCCCAAAGAGTTGTAACAGGGTAAGGAAGAAGTTTCCTTGGTTTGTATGGGTGAGTCCTACACAAGAAAAAAGGTAAAGAAATGCAATCCACAAAAGGAAGGAAAGGGTCCGGGACAAAAGAGAGGGAGTGTTAGATTAAAATATTTTTAGGATGAATAGTAAATCCCAAGTCAAGTTTCGGTCAGAAATGATACTTGAGAGGTCCAAAAGGTAAGGTCTTTACAGTAAGACGCAGATATGATCACGCACTACGGATAAGACACAAAAGTATTGTGTCTAGTCTCCGTGACTTCATCTTGTCAGAACCCCTCCCACGGATCACCGAAATGTGACTTTCCCGTACTAAGGCACGTTTACGTACCTAGACTAAAGTCAAGACCAAGATTCTTCTTTCGATGAAGAGAACACTTCCTACAAAGATTTTACGATAGAAGTACTGGTATCGAATGTCTCATACACTGGTGGTGTCTTCTTCTGGTCATTAGATCGTTCTCTGTTTAGATCGTCTCTCTGGTGTTATTGTCTCCTGAGCATCTCTTTGACTATTACGAGACCCAGTAATATGTCCAAAGTCCGTCTTCGTTTGTGAACGCCCGTTTGATGGGACGTGACCAGTTCTTGTTATACCTGTTTTCCTCGTTCTTGTCATTTCACTGGGGATCACACCGTTTTAGTAAAAGAACCTGGTGGAACCAATTCCCTCTAGTCGTCCGACAATTGTCGTCCGTACCCTGTGATGTGATCAAGATGTGACGTAGAAACTATTCAGTGACACATAGAGGGTAATCTATTCCTAAGTCGGTAGTTATTGTTTAGAAATAGTAAAAGGATTTTCAGATTTAACTTTGACAAATTAATAACAAGATCTATCTCAGAACGAAGATGGATTAGTAATTTAGTTCTAAAATCACTGACCCATCCTTATTGGTCCACTCATCGTAAGGACTGAATCACACGGTACACCAGGTAAAATAAGACATCCACAGACGTACTAGGTATAAAAAAGGGGTTTTGATTCATTATTTTGAGGTATCTCTAAACATTAACATGACGAAAATAAAAGATGTGATATTCATTATTCAGTTAATGACTCATTTAACACAATTAATATTAGGATTAACAAAAAGAAGGTAAACAATAGGGTACTAATAGATTCACCTACGGTTGGTGTCGGGGTCCGCGACCTGTCCTGTCCAATGATTGCGAGTGAAATCTCTTTTGACTCCAAACATCTTCATCTAGTCTGTCACTATCTAGGTCCTTAGGACTGGGTGACGTCGTATTAAAGGAGTTTAAGAAGTTTAATTGTTACCCTTCCTTCTTCTCTTTCCTCACTTCTTCCCTCCCTCCTTCTTTTCTTTCTTCTTTCCTCCTTTCTTATTTTCATTCCGTCTTTCTTGCCTGTGATGATACAATTCATTGTAAACCAAAAGGAATAATTTTGAGTATTAGCAGATGTCTATATAATAGGGGTACTCGTGTATGATTACTAGTTTGGGTCGGTTCTTAGTCTTCGTAAAATTGGTTCAGTGTAAAATTATGATGACTGCGTATAAAGAACGTATTTATATTTTTCAAATATAGTTGTGACATTGGGTCTAGGGTTTAATGGGAAAAAAAGGTGTCAGGACTCTCACATGTTTTCAAATTCTTAATAATGTTATCTTCTTTCTTCTCTAAAAGAAAGATATGACCGGATGAAAGAAACGAATTTACAAAACAAAGTTTATTCTGTTCAGTTTTACACAGGACATACAATCAACTTTAGGATCTGAAATCCAAGTTGTCTATACATATATGTCTACAATTAGTATCAGAGTCCTATCTCCTGATAGGACTTATTTTATTTTGAACCTAATTAACGATCCTATTTTTATTAATTCTTTTAGTTCATCACTTTATTTTATGATTAATTTTTTGTCACACCTTAACACTTATTCTATGGAAAGGTTTACATTAATTTTCATCTTGATATAGTAGATTAGGAATTCTGATTTCTTAGTTTCTGGATATTTTAGATCCTCGATTTTTCCCTTTGGATCAGAAGGAGATTAAATTGGATGACGAAAAATTTTTATCAAAATAACTCTATATTGAGTCTATGATATGTTAAGTGGGTAAACTTGTCATGTTAGGTGACAAAAGTCATATGTGTATCCTAACACGTTGGTAGTGGTATTATATTAAAATTTTGTAAGAGAGGTCGTTCTCTTTAGGGTGTGGATAATCCAACTTAATCTCCTTCTGATCCGAAGGGAAAAATCGAGGATCTAGATACCATAAATTCGTACTTCAGTACTTACACAAAGACCACCTCACAGTAGACTATTTTATGGATATTAGATTAGTTTTGGATAAACATACTGAGTCGAAACTTCCTATGGTCATTAGGGTTGTGGACCTGATATTGAGAAGAAGGAGCCTTACTATTTCATATAGAGTAAAAGTTTCTATTAGGGAGGGTTATCTCACGTCACCAATTCTCTGTGGAAGGATTTCAGTCTTAGGACTTAAGGAGTGAACGAATAATATGTGTGTAAGATTCTTGGACTGACGACTACGTCCTCTGTATTCCCTACACCTAAACTAGGGACCCAGTCCTTCCATGGGACCTCCTCCTGTACCGTTGGGTAAGGTCATAAGAACGGACGTCTTAGGGTATCTGTCTCCTCGGACCACCCGATGCCAGGTATCCTAGCGTTTCTTAGTCTGTATTGACTTCGCCGAATCGTCTGCGTACGTGTGTGTGTTTAAAGTTAATTTTACACTTGTTATTACTATTATGGGTGGAGTCTTTGACGGTACTCCAACTTTATTTTATTAGGTACGTGTTTATGGATCAATTCACGGACCGTGTACCTAACTCGGGTTATTTACATCCACAGTAGTGACGATGGTGGTAGCAATAGTAGAATGGGTCTTCCGGACTATCGACAAGAATGAGAAATTAAGTATCAGTTACAATTTTCTTATAAAATGAAGAGACGAAAGTACGTTCAGCTCCTGTAAAAAGTGGGATCTTGAGGGGGATTGTCGTGTGTCTAGATCTTAAAACACTTTAGAGTCGGTTGAATTTGGGAACCGGAATTCATTAATCTTCTTTTCAGAGAAGGTTTGACCTCTGTCGATTTGTCATCATGTCGTATTAGTGATGGGACAAGTTTGTACGTTACACTTTTTAGGTTCTGTTGTGTACCTTATTCTTTCCAGTTTGGTCCGTTCAGGATCCTCGATAAAGGTCACTCACGTGTCTTCCTCCTCGTTCACCGTTACCCCTCTCTCGGACCTTCGAACGAACAAACAGGTTTCGTCTATAGTGGCTTTTTGATCCTTAGATGTCTACTGTTTAAAAGTAAGGAAGTAGTTTGGACAAAACTCTTAGAAGATATGTTTACCGAGACCCCAACTTCTCCCTCATTAAATTTTTTTATTTGTCTTCTTGAGAGTTCCTCCCCTAGTAGACGAACCCTTCTGTTTTGTTCAATTGTCGTCGTGGTACTCTGTGTATCCATATCCGTAGTACTTTGTCACGTTCTCCCTGACACCCCTGAGTGAATACGGATCTCTCCGTTCTCGTTAGGTCGGTGAGACGACGGGAAGTTACCACACATACTTTCGGGGGTGTGAGAGTTGGTACCATCCTCTGGTACGGTGTACGAGGGTCTCGTGGCAAATGACGGAAGGGACATTCTCGATCTTCTACACATAAGTGGAGGAGGGACCACTCTCCGTCCCACTGTCGTGTCTGAGACCTAGACCTACCTGATTCAGTTTAGGTTAAGATGGTGTGTGATTAATATCCTAGAACCACTCGAGTGACTCGGTACGACGCGAAGTCAAAGGAGAAGGTTTTTGATACCTAATTTTTATCGTCAATACATGTTCCAACGTAACTCTTACCTTCCTTAATTAGATTTACGTATCGGTGTAGGTCGTGGATAGATCACCGTGTGTGATGTATTATGATGTGACACTCGAACGTCGTATCAATAGTGTCACCGTACGAATACCGTCCGTAAGCCTTCACACCACTTACCGTTTTAATTACTTTTGTGTCCTTCTACCACGTGAACTCTTTTCTTCTACCTCGGTTTAAAGTATCAGGACTCGTCGATATAAACTGTTGTAAAGAGTATTCTTGGTACAGAAAAGTACGTCCACTCCTAAACCAGTAAGATAAGGTACAGTTAAGATCTTTAATCAGTAGTGAGACCCCTTTTTTTGAGTATCATAAATTATCGAAGACTACGATATAATTTACCCTTTTTTCAAATGAGGGAAATTTGTAATATCTCCATTTCGTTATGTAGTTTTTCCCCGTCAATTTTAAAGTCCGATCATCTTTTGGACAATTGCCGTTTCCTACCCTCGATACTAAAAATTTCATGTCGGTGTCGTTCTCGGAGAGGGTCTACAAGAAATTTCGATAAAAACAAATAACCTTCAGTCAGTAAACATTTCTTTCCTACTACCCTTCGTGTCCCTCTATGTGGACGAAAGTAATTCCATAGGTCGAATCGATTTTTAGAGTAATTTCAGATTTACGTGTTTCGTCTCCTTAGTCCGATTTCACTAGTAGAAAGTCCGGACAGACCATTAAGTAAGACAGGTGTTCCGGTCCCCAGGAAGGTGTAGAAGGCACGGTGTGTAGTAACTTTTCCTTTCAGTGGTCGTTGGACACTCCAGTCGATAGAGGGTTGAGTGTGAGTTACGAGAATTGTTACGAATATTGAAATCCGACTTTGGGGTGTACTCAGGTTTGGGAGTCCTTTCTCCTATCTACCAATACAATGGGTGTGTCAACTCTATTACAAATGGAGACAAATTGGTAGCTTTGAAAATATTTTCGATACTCTGTCTTGAGCAAGAATTCTTATGTAGTATAGAATTTATCATAAGATTCAAGTTGAATTTGAGAAGAGTTCCAAGTCCACAATAATTATTCTTCGAGAGAGGACTTCGTACAGACCGTTCAATACTGACCGTTCTTCCCTTTGAAGGGAAGGTCCAGACGTACTATTCAAGGGCTAAGGGAAGTCGATTCCTATGTTTTACTGAATTGTACAATTCAGAGACGTGTCTTGTCTTTATGTACGTCGTAATAGAGTCGAACCCAAAAAGGGACCTGGACACCAAAAGATTACTCATATCTTGGGGTACTGTAGTCCTTTTTTTGACAGTCTCAACTCTTGTCTCGACTAAGAACCAGACGATTACGAGAATATGTACGTCCATATTATGGTAGTCATAAAAGGTAGCGGGAAAGAACCTGATGGACGCGTAAAGGTAAATCATCTTACAAATGTTTGTGAGCCGTGGTCGTTTCACTGTAGGAGGAGCCCTTTTTCTCTCGTGCCCTTGACGGTTCACAGGGACGTCCAAGAGGCACAGGACCTTTCCGAAGGGACGGTAGGGTGGATTGACTATATGGTGATAAGATGGACACCAAATCCCTGGATTAATGTTTAGGTAAGAGAAAGTAGATAAGACTTGAAGTACGAATGGAAGATTAGAAGAGACCCGACTCTTAGTCTCCAAATGATTTTTAAAATGTTTTGAGTCCAGTCATCAAAGTCACTTTCAGACTCCCAAGGAGGGTGCGTAATTTTACATAGGTACGTTAAACATTATAGTTAAAACTGACGACGATTTAAGAGTCTATTCTAACGACCTTTGACTCAAACCCTACTCGTTCTATGTGACACCATAAAAACGATCTCCCATGAAATCCCTTCTTACCTTACGTAACTCATGAAAGGTGTAAGGTGAGTGGAACTTACTAAAAGGGACCATACCAAATAAAGAGTGAATTAAATGCAGACACACGTACGTCTCGAATTAAACACTCAGGAAGGAGTCTGTGGGAGATATTTTATTGAGAGGTGAGGACGGAAAAGGATCTGGGGTATAGGACGAAAAGAAATTTAGTTTTGAAATTAGTCGAGAATCGCTCAGACCATAAATGAACAGGTAACCGGTAGAGAAAGGTAGTCTTTCCGTCAAGATACCTCGACAACCGACGAGACAAAACGTGTCCACAAGTTATTTATAAACAACTCACTTTTTCAGTCCATGTCAATAACATTTATAAAACAGTTGTATTAGGAGGGGTGTGATGTTCGGTACATAAAGTTCATAAAAATGTCTGTCCTTTTGACAGCCAACCAAAGAGCTATGAACCTCTCGTATTATCCCACCCAATCCTCGTTCCTGGGAACTTGGTCTGACGTACCCAATCTTGGGTCGAGTCTATAATGGGTAGGGATCAGTGACCCGTTCAGTGACTTGGTAAGACGTGGACTTGAGACGTATACATTTATCGTTATTATTGTTGTCATGAGAGAATGACAACAATAATCTCAATCTCAATTGAATCTCAATAACACCTCTCGAATTTGTATTTCTTGAATTTGTCAAGTACCGAGGATCATGTACGACTTGTTCTCAATTTATTTGTTTTAGAACCGACTCTTTGTGGAATTATTCTTAATGATTGAAAGAGTGAAACTAAAGAATGAGTATTCTGTTGGAGGACTATCAATGGGTCGAAAGACTAAGTAAACAGATTCTTCCTTCACGTCTACACCAATGGACCGGACACGCTCTCAATTCATAAAGAGTAGTCTTTAATTAGTTAGAAACTTAGAACAAATTGTACGATTGTTTTAGTCCCAAAACTTGGTTGTTCTGATTCCGGGTTTGGACCTACCACAGTGTCTGTGTGGAACACAACAACGAATCGTTGGAGGATCGGTGGAAGAGGTTTGTTACGGTGTTGAACATAAGTTGATAGGTGTTGTGTCGATCCTCTCCCTTCATAGTAACGGATTCTTTGGAGAATAGATTTGTCATCTTTTACCACTCTCTAATGTCAAGTTTCTTACAGGTACGTTTCACCCACAAAACGGGTAGTTCACGGGACTGAGGGTATGTGACGTATATGGTGAAGTTTTCTCCCATCGTTGACGACTACCATTGTTTGTTAGACAAACAGGTCCAAAGGGAACTTCGTCCTCTACCTTAAAAAGGGGAGTGTTTCCTGAAAGTCGGGAGTGGACTACCCATCTCGGTTCACGGTTTCAGTGTTCTAACGTGTCAGTACACCGCCGAAGGGGTGCCGGTGAGGATGTTCAATGGAACGGGACTACTAGCACAAAGTAAAGGGTCGGGGAACCGTCGAGGTCAACAAACAAACGTTTGTACAACTCCTTAGGGTGCTCCAGGGCCAATACGACCATCGCAAGTTTCACCACCCACAGGGCGGCCTGAAACCACTAGTACACGAAGTTTGTACACAACAAACATTTGTACGCCATCCGTGAGACCTCTCTTCCTACCCTTTCGGTACAATTAGACGAAACACTGTACGTTTTCGTTGTGTATTTGAGGGTACCTGTATAAATTAGAAGCCTACCATATAGTCTAAGTTACATTGAGATCTGGGTGTAATCCTCTGTTTCGTTTTATTAAAACTAATTTAATTTTATCTGATGTCTTTCAGTCCCTCAGAAGTGATTACTTAGATCAAAAGATTCCTTGTTCTTGCGACACCTCAAAGTAAGATGTCCTCTACATTCTGGAATTTCTACCAAAATCCGTTTCGGGTGTGTCAGTTTTAATGTGGTAAGTCCTTTGTTTATATGGTGGAGTGTCTCTCGGGGTTATATCGGTCCTAAAGGAGGTCGTGTTCCAGAGACCGAGAAACCCAGATACGGTTACTTTGTCAACCGTATATCAGTCCTCGGTTCAACATATCTTTTTACCGGTATTTAGACTTATAATCTTCACGTAGGTTATCCGACTCATCAAGAGTGACTCTCAGTATAAGTTGACTCTGGTGTCATCTAATCTCAAAAAGTAGAATGAACACGAATTTTCGTATTAGAGTCATTTATCTTATCGTTCGTCTTAATGGATCTGACATATAGAATCATAAAAAAATTTAGAAAAAAAGAAGAGATAAAAAGGACATGTGTGTGTGTGTGTGTATGAGTATATGTGTTTAATGGATATATACCGATTTAAATGTACTAACTTTATGTGTAAATTATTTTGGGGTAATATGGTCGTGTGTATTTTTTCACTAACGAGACATTTTACAGTAGTCACAGTAGAAGACTATGAATTTCTTCTCAGGTCCTTTTTTTTTTTTTCTGGTATTCGGTACCCGACAGGAGTACTCAATCAGTTGTCTATGAGTTGTGTCATGTTACACGGTTCGTCACCTTTTCTTCGTTGACATATCCGATAAAGGGACTTCCTTACACTGTAAGTACTTGGACTGGGTGGCACTCTTAGAGGGGGCCTTACGATAAGAGGAGTCCATCTAAGTTTCCCGAAACCCAAGGAGGGTGGAGTCGTAGGGTCCCTATAGTCTGACTCACACCTCCGGATGTCCGAAATGCAATACTCAAAACAATAAATAAAAGAAAGTCTGTCTGGTTCCATTTGGGGTTTCTTTAGTCTGAGAGACCTTTATTGAAGTGGAATTATTTGTGATTGACACGACCAATAACTCTTATTTTCAACTTATTCATTCCTATCAGTTGTTACAAGGACAGAAAGGTCTCTGGGAGTCTTACACAGCGCAGACCCACCCTGTTAAGTAACGGTTACGCTCACGGAAGTTCTCGAAAGAAAGGAAACCGTACCACTCGTGTCGTCGACCGGTACAGACTTTACCACCGACGAGAGTCAAACCCAAGGACCCAAAGACTTCCTGAGGTCCCTAGTCTCTTGGGACTGTTGAGTTAAACCTTACTCTTTATCTGGAGACAATCGAATTCGGTAACTCTACACAACCAGTGGTACTGACTACATATTGAGTGTGACGTGTTTCATTGAAAAGATGTCAATAAGACTAACTAAACGATAGTAATTGGAAAACGAAACATACCTTTAATAAAAAGGGGATACTTTTACCTTCCGTCCTTCCAGTCCGTGTAATTTGAGATGAGTTTAGGATCACATGATCAAGGAATCATGTGGACTCTTCTTTCATAAACTCTAGTGTAAAGGTGGACTGTCAGATTTCCTCTCCTCCAAACTGCCGACACTTTTTAATGCTCCAAGTCTCATGTCTCGTGACGGTTTCGTCCGTCCGGGTGCGTCCCCGAGACCCGGTTAATCTCGTATTCTCTTATTCTTTCACTATGGTACTTTCGTCTCTTCCTCTGATTATTTTCTTCAGCCTCCGACAGTCTCTGATTGTAATCGATTGATTATCAAATCGGACACCGACTGGGACGGAACCTCAGAATGCGTGTTAGTTGTTCCGTAGACAAAAGACATAAACCGACGTACAACGACTAAATAAAAGTGTGTTCGGTAACGTTCGTATCTCCGGTCTCTATTGTGATCGGAGACACTGCCACTGTCATTACTTGAAAGTTCAGTGCGAGGGATTATTCAAAGAAACCCTTGTTTTATAACACCCTCTTAAGACAGTCTATAGATTTGTCTACATAGAGAACAGTGGGAGGGAATTGGGAGGGGCGGTGGGGCGTAATTTTATTCATTTATCCGGTGTAGGACTAAGAAATAGACCCCGTGGTCTTTCCGAGGAGTGAGACGATTTCTTTTCGTCGTCTTGACGTAATCCCGTTCTTCATCATCATTAATCCACTTCCTTGGGTAGGGTCGGAGCCCGTCCTTCGTTAGGGGACCCCAACCTGTCGAGAAATTCGTGTCCTCAGAATTCCGACCAGAATATTAATTAATACAGGAAAGTAGAAGGCGGAGAGGTGAGTCACTCTACACATTATATCACGGTTCAAGTTGACTAGAAACGTTTTTCGTAGATGGTTTCATTTAAATTCATATTCTTTCTGAAGAGAGTAGTCATAGATCGTTTGTTGGAAATCTTAGTACCGAAAAAGTTCAGACTTATTATACGTGTACTAATAATCCCAGATGTATTTTGTGTATTCCGTTTGTCCTTGTAGGGAGATCTGAGACCGATGTACAAATATTTCTTTAATGTATGTTTGAATGAGTGTATATATCCAAATGAATTCATACAAATATATACACATACATATTGTATAAATATGTACAGACATAAATATATGTCCGAAGGGACCACCGAGTCAACCATTTCTTATACGGACGTCAGGCCCTCTGGACCCAAGTCAGGGACCCAACCTTTCTAGGGGACCTCCTCCCGTACCGTTGGGTGAGGTCATAAGAACGTATCTCTGAGGGGTACCTGTTTCCTCGGATAGTCCGACGTCAGGCACCCCAGTGTTTCTCAGCTTGTACTGACTCGCTGGTTCGTGTGTATGGATACGAATATATGTATAGGTAGACAAGATAAAAACTATACATAAAATACAAATAAGTTATAAATATCATCATAAAATTTTACATGTAATATATATCATATATGTATATATACTGGTCTTCACATGAATAAGTCTTTTCTATAAATATGAGGTCAAGTATGTCTTGATACCACTCCAAAGATTAGTGTCGAGTACCTATCTCTGTTTCTTTCAGTAAATTAGAGACGGAGTTAAACGAGTCGAGATACTACCCTATTATCATTGACGGGACTAAAGAAGTATCCGTACACCCTAAGTTTAGGCCACCTTGTTTCCCACATTTTCACGTAGCTTCTCCATTTTTAGTGACATTTTGGTATCTCAACTTGATTCATGTTCTTATATATTCCCTAATACGGATGTGACACAAGATTGTAATCATTTTGACAAAAGATGAAAAGTCAGAAACTTCTAGAACCCGTTCGTAAGGTGGAAGATAATTCTCTTCTTCCCAGAGTATGGAGAATAATTAATACACGATTCACTTCACTTCAGCCGTGCTAACTCGCTGATTGCGGTTGATTTCTCGACTCACTTCTCACTCACTCACTCCAGCGAGTCAGCACAGGTTGAGAAACGCTGGGGTACCTGACATCGGATGGTCCGAAGAGACAGGTACCCTAAAAGGTCCGTTCCCATGACCTCACCCAACGGTAAAGGAAGAGGTCCCCTAGAAGGGTTGGGTCCTTAGCTTGGGTCCAGAGGGCTGTAACGTTCGTCTGCGAAATGGGAGACTCGGTGGTCCCTTCGGGATGATTTCTCGACTCTTTGTGATTTGTCCATCCTAATCCATCTTTCTCGGAAGTACCTTCGACTGTCCTCTTTGGACACACACTTTTCTTTTCTCTGTAGAAATAAGAGGGAAGACCACATCACCCAGATTGACCTTTCCCTAGGAAAAAAACGTAAACTCAACGACAAAACGAAACCAGAATGTCTTGTTCTACGTCATTTCCCTAGACTAGACGATGGACTTTGTTTTCACCTGAATAAAGTATCGTCCCAGTACTATTTTGAAGAACGTGTCTCACTAGAGTGGAACCTTCTACGACGAACACCTAAGTGTGCCCAATTCCACTAAACTGTTGACATTTATCATTCGTCTCGGGGAAATTTACTATGGATTTCCTACATTTCAAAAGAACGGGTAGTTACACTAAATTTTACAGGTAAAACCAATAGGGAAGAGATAAGGTTTTGAGGGAAAGGGTTAGGAGAACCAACAAAGAATAGTAAGACATTTATTTATTTGTGACGTGTCAATCTACTTACTAGTTGACTCATAATTGACTTAAAGAAACACCTTAAAGTAATTTTAATGTAAGGAATCTCGAATTACACAAAACATACCAATTCACAAACTTCTCAATCTTCACTTTTTATAGCTCTTCTTGGCTCTCCTTTAATGACGATAAACCGTTGTCTTATTCTTTTAATATACAGAATAGTTAGTTGGTTGAATAGTTAATTAATTAGTGTTAGTTACGTTCATTATTAGTTTGGAGGAAAAAACCCTCGTCCAAAAAATTCACAATGTCACTAGCATACAGGTCCTAATGGACCGGGTCAGAATGAAATGAGATTTAGACAATAAAGGTTATTGTGTCCAATCATATAATAACGATTTATTTTAGAAAGTAAAAGGTCTTTAGGAAGTAGTCCTTATCCATAAGACTTAAGTACGAACCTTTTGTAATAGTGACGACGGTATCATTTACATATGTTTCCGAGTGTTCCTTCATCTACACTCGTAGACATATATAATAAGTGATTTGTTTTAAATAATATTTGTTTTAGTTCATTATAACAAAGGTATTCTATATACTATAATATACCTTTATCAGAACAAAATACGTCAAATAGAAGTGTTATAAAAATTAGTATCCCTGAAATATAAAAAGAGTAGACCGATTCTTCATTTTACCTCCCTTTGAATAACTATTTTGATTGATATTAATAGTTAAGTAGATAAAAACGTTATCGTGTTCAAAGACTGAATATTCTTATATAAACTCATAAAATCTTGTTATGAAAAAAAGTAATTCATCTTTCCTCGAATATACTATCTTAATTCCATAAAGATCTTGTATAATTTTCGATTTCATCATTAATAAATCTCGAAAGGACCACCGAGTCTACCATTTCTTAGACGAACGTTACGTTCTCTGGACCCAAGTTAGAGACCTAACCGTTCTAAGGGGCCTCTTCCCTTACCTATGGAGTAGGTCACATTTTATTAGTAAACCGTACATACAACCTTTTTAATAAATCAACGTATATTATTTTACATACATACGAACTATTAATAATCTGTTTGTGTCAGTAGGGTTTATAGTTACTGTACTGTGATTCTTAATTTAGAACTCAATGGTCCCCTTTACCAAATTCTGTTAAAACCTTCGTTAGACTAGTATTGGTCGTCTCCCGTCATCTTATATAGAATTTCGTTGATGTTACGTTTTTATCATTTTTGTTTGTGTGTATGTGTCTGTGTGTGTTTGCTTTTTGTCATAAAACAAGGAGTTCAAAAGGAAATCTTGATACCGTTGATACATAGATGAATTAAAAACAAGAAAAGTTATTTTTACTGATCCATAGGTGGTTACTTGATAATCTCGATCATTTACTTAAGTCGTCTCAGTATTCTATGTTCTAATTTTATGTCTTTAGACAACGAAAAGATAATAAGTGATTATTACTCAATTGTCTCTTTCGTTTTTGTTTTTTTTTGTTAAGACAAATTTTAACGGAGTTTTTCTTATTTTATAGATCTTATATGAATTGGTTCCTACACTTTCTGAATACAGGAATTTTGATATTTTGTAACTATTTCCTTTGACTTTACAAATCTTTTCCTTTCTAGGAGACATAGGAACCCAACCTTCTTGATTATGACAATTTTACAGGTATGATGAGTTCCGTTAGATGTCAAAATTACGTTAGGCATACTTTATGGGTACCGTAAAATGTAACTTGATCTTTTTTTTTAGGATTTTAAACATGTCTTCGTGTTTTCTGGTACTTAACGGTTTAGTTAGAACTCTTTTTTCTTGTTTCGATCTCACTGGTACTAGGGACTGAAGTCTCATATGTATTTCGATATCATTAGTTTTGACACAGCAAGTCACGTCAAGTCAAGTCAACGAGTCAGCACAGGCTGAGAAACACTGGGGTACTTAACGTCGTGTGGTCCGGAGAGACAGGTAGTGGTTGAGAGTCTCAAGTGAGTCTGAGTGCAGGTAGCTCAGTCACTACGGTAGGTCGGTAGAGTAGGAGACAACGGGGGAAGAGGAGGACGGGGGTTAGGGAGGGTCGTAGTCCCAGAAAAGATTTTTGTCATACCATGACCCGTGTTTTTGTCTGTGTATCTATTTACCTTGTCTTGTCCTTCGGTTTTTATTTGGGTGTATGAAGTTCAGTTAATTAGATACTGTTTCCTCCGTTCTCATATGTCACCTCTTTTTTGTCATAGAAGTTATTCACCACGACTCTTTGGACCTGTGGATGTACAATTACTTACTCTAATCTTGTAAAGGAGTATGGTGTATGTTTTGATTTGAGTTTTACCTAATTTTTGAATCTACGTTCTGTAGTTTAGTATTTTGAGGATCTTCTCTTGTTTACGTCTTGTGAGAAACTGCATTTAGTATCGTTATATATAAAAAACCTACAGAGGATTTCGTTTTCTTTGTTTTCGTTTTTATTTGTTTACCCTGGATTGACTCGAATTTTCGAAAACGTATCGTTTCCTTTGGATGATTCACCCTCTTTTATAAATGTTTATTATACTGACTGTTACCCAATTATAGGAACTAATCTTACATTTAATATATTAGTCCAGTGTGTTGAGTCATAGTTTTTCATGTTTGTTGGGTTAATTTTTGGTACGTCTACTGGATTTATCTTAAAAATGAATGTTAAAAATGTTATAAATATCTATCGATTGTCACAAGTTGTAGTGATTAGTATTCTCTTTACATTTAGTTTTCATCTTACTCTATAATAGAGGATGGACAGACTTACCGATAATAGTTTTATAGATGTTTATTTTTTACAACCACTCCTGCATCTTTCTTCCCTTGACAACGGGTGACAACCACCCTTACATTTAACCGTGTCGGTGACACCTTTTCTCATACTTCCAAAGCGTTTTTTTGATTTTTATCTTGATGGTATACTAGGTCGCTAAGATGAGGACCCATATGTAGACCCTTTTTTGTGATTAAACTTTTCTGTGTACGTGGGGTTAGAAATGTTGTCATAATAAATGTTATCGGTTCTATGCCTTCTTTGGTCAAAGGTAGTTGCCTACTTGTCGATTTCTTCTGTATTAATGGGTCGGTATTATTTATTACTTTAAGACGGTAAAAGTTGTTACACCTACCTGGATCTCTCATAATCCAAATCACTTTATTCTGTTCCTGTTTGTGCCATACAATAGTGTATTATGCACTTTAGTTCTTTTGTGTTTTTTACTTATATATATTGTTTTGTCTTTAGTGTGTTGTTTTTTCTACCATCGAACTTTAACCGGTGTCACCCTTATAATTGTGATGTCTTTAGTCATTCACGTTTGGTTCAGAATTATGACAAAATACCCGACAGATCTGATCTTTACTCATTTGATCTCTGAGTATCTGACCGACCGACACAAACGTTTGTTTCAAAGTAACCTTATATTAGCGTAGGTAAGTACATGTACGACGGGAACCGGGTTTTCGACTTCTATAAATACGAGACCGGGAAAGGTCTTTTTCAAACGACCGACGGTCAAAGATTTGTATTCAAGATCTAAATTCTTTAACTACTTCTTTTATTTTACGATTATTATACCTTATTTCAAGTTTAACACGACAATTGTGACGTTTATCGTGTGTATGTGTGTTTCTTTTACTTGTTTTTATTTAGGTTATAAGTTTTTGATAATAGACCGAGTTGTTTCTTCCACGACTGGAGTAACTGTTTTCATACACTTTTCATAGTCGAGAAAGAGGTTCTATGTAAGAGTGGTAGAGATGACGATGACGTGATCAGGTCCAGGAAAGGTACAGAGTGGTGTCCCGGAAAAGTGAATAAGGGCCTACTGTTCAAACGGAAAATTTTGAATAAAAGTTGTATCGTCCATCTTCTTTGAAATTTTTTTTTTTAGTTTTGATATAGGGGTATACTTGAGGAAATCCTTATTTTGGGTGAATCTTACTTTGGGTTTGAGGAACGGTCTAATGTGTTCGGGATGTAAAACTTCGGGACGAGTGGGGAGACTAATATGGTACATGATGTAGTTTGAGTAAGGACAGGAGTTCGGAAACGAGAACGAACCGTTCCTTTCAAGAAGAGATTCTGGAAATGGAAGGATCGAAGAACTTTAAAATATTGTAGAACCTCTTCAGAAAGGTAGGTGGACTAGATTTGGTCGTAGAGGTTATCGGACCGGGGGATGAGTGGGATCGGGTCAGCAGATATGACAAAGTCAACGGAGTACTGTGTAAAGTGACGGACTTAATAGAAAAACAAGTGATCAAGTATAAATCAGATGAGAACAGAACAAATGGTGAGACGGACTCTCAGACCTTACATGATCCGTTTAATACCCCTAAATTATTTATAACCAACTTGCTTCCGTATTCATTTACTTGTTCGTTTCCTTTTGAACACAATGAACTAAGGTTCAAGTTTCGAGAAGGGTGGTGTCGTACTGAATAACAAAATGTCACTGTTGAGATATACAATAAGTAAGAAGAAATATACTTTCGGAAGTTAGAGGATCTTAACAAGGTATATACTCAAATCTAAGGACATTGGATCGAAGACTTTTTTTATGTATAGTAGGACGGTCGTTTCCAGGTATATCAGTTCCGATACCAGAAGGGTCACCAGTCAACATTCTCGACCTGGTATTTCTTCCGTCTCACGGTTTCTTAACTACAGAAACTTGAGACCACGACCTCTTCTGACCTTTAAGGGAACCTGTCGCTCCACTAGTTTGGTCTTTTAAAATTTCCTTTAGTTGGGATTTATGAGTAACCTTCCTGACTACGATTTCTACTTCGAGACCATAAAACCAGTGGACTACGTTTGTTGATTGAGTAACCTTTTCAGGGACTACGACCCTTTCTGACTCCCGTCTTCCTCTTCTCCCACAGTCTCCTACTCTACCGATCTACCGTAGTGGTTACGTTACCTGTACTTGAACCCGTTTGAGGTCCTCTACCAATCCCTGTTCCACCGGAACGTACGACGTCAGGTACCCCAACGTTTTTTAGTCTGTACTGACCCGTTGAATTGTTGTTGTTGGACCGAAGACGGGTGGAAAGTTTAGACTGAAAACGATCACAGGATACGAGAGGTGTATGGTCGTTATGGTTTGACGACGTGATTATTAAGTCAAAATTATCAAGATGTTTAATGATTCTGTCGGACGTTGAAATACTTAGAGAATCAAACATTTACTATGAGAAAGATGGATCTCTCGAAACCGGACAGAATAAAGATCCCGTTTAAGGATGAGTTAGAAATTTTGATAGTCAGAAAATTTGGAAGGTGATAACGGAAAGATGTCGGAGGTTTAGGTTCTTACAGTGAGACTAGAGTCTTATCTTAGATTTAGGGGACGGTACGGGGTTTCCGTCTAGATACTAGGTCTAGAACGACTGAAAGATTACAGGTCACATTATGGTGTGGTGAGTAAGAAAGATAGTGGTGTGTCGTCGGGGAGACGGGGGAAGACTCGGGATCCTAGGTACGTACACGATAAAGTTAACGACGTTTGTGGTGATGAGAGAGCCGTCTTTTTTTATATGGTACTAGAGGGTATGTGTAAAATATATAAAATTTTATAAGGAGATAAATAACTAAATAAAAAAGTCTAATGTCGTTACATTGTAAAATATAAGGAAACAAGAAAACCCCTCGGGCATTAGTACTAGAGTTTCGGGTTCGATTGCTTACGGACAACAGTCACGAGTCTATAAACCAATATAAACACGTCCTTTTTATTTCACCAGTGTCGTTAGGGTGAAGACCCGTATGTGTGGCTCCTTTGGTCTTAACTTTCTCTGTGTACATGGGGTTACAAGTAACGTCGTGACAAATGTTATCGGTCCTGTACCTTTGTTGGATCTACAGGTAGTCGTCTACTTACCTATTCTTTCGACACCATGTATATGTGTTACCTCATAATAAGTCGGCAATTTTTCTTAAGTAAACTTAGTCAAGACTACTCTACCCACTTTGACCTCGGTTAATATGTCTCACTTCATTCGGTCTTTCTTTTTGTGGTTATGTCATATGATTGTGTATATATACCTTAAATCCTTCTACCGTTACTGCTGGGACATACGTTCTGTCCTTTTTTCTGTGTCTACACATATGGTCTGAAAACCTGAGTCTCCCTCTCCCTCTCCCACCCTACTAAACCCTTATACCCTTAATATTGTACATATGACAGTACATTCTTAACTTAGCGGTCAGGTACAGACTGCATCCCACGTCGAACGAACCCCGACCACGTACCCCTACTGGGTCTCTCTACAACACCCCTCCCTCCACCCTCCCCCCAAGTACAAACCCTTGCGTACATTCTTAATTTCTAAAATTTTAAATTTTTTTTTTTTTTTTAATTTTTTTTTTTTTTTTATTTCACCAGTAATTCTCATGTCTCTCAGTCGTAGAGACCCTAAAAATTGGGATTGTTAGGGAACTCGTTCAATAAAGTGGGGAATACATGGAACCAAAGAAATAGTCCTTTTCTGTCTTCAAAATAACTTGAGTATCCAAAGATACAAACCCGATTTACCGAGTTCTGTACCCATCATGAATTACGACTCGACCTTGTGTACCGTGAACCATTTGTAGTCGATAAAGGTAAGAATGACAGTTATGTGTTTACTCCTATTAAAGGAAACCGGATAACGAAAAAACGAGTGTAGGAGAGTCTGACCGATGAGTGTCCCAATCTTACGTCGTGCCACTTCTTGAGACCCGACTACTCCTTGAAGTGCCCCCCTCTGACATTGTCGTTGCACTCGGACCTAGACCTCCATCTCACCCCGTCCTGCGAGAGGGCAGCCTTTAGATCTGTCCCGTCTCCCCGCAAGTCCCTTTCGAAACGTGGACCACCTTTGTATGAATAAGTGAACGTAGATATAAAATTTTCTCGTGGATATAGTAGATGATAATAAAATTAGGAGTTCTATATAAAAAAAAACATAGACATTTAAGTACACATTTTGAGTTGACGAGAAGTAGTGTGATTTTACCTTGAGTCATTACAAGTATCAGTAATAATTGTAAAATTACGTAGGACTCTAATTACGTCCAACGTAGAGTCCGCTAGTCTAAAGTCCACTAGTCTAAGAAAAGAAATAAGTGATGACGTGTCTAGGTCTCTAAATTTCATTAAATATAAGATAAACCAAAACACTAAGAATCATGATTTATTTTTCAGTTTTTAATCTTCTCCACAGATCACTTAAACTGAAAAACTCAACCTAATGAGCTAGAATTACTTCTAGTCTTTAGGAAAATTTCTTTCGGAGTAAAGAACCTTTGGGAATGAATAAACAAAAGATGAAAACACTCTAATGTTTTGTTTATTGGACGTCCGAGAATGGACGTGACCGAACCACTTTGAGCCGAAGGAGGGGCCGGGGTAGTTATCGTAACGATAAAAGGAGTCCGGAGAGCAACCAGTACCAAGACGCCTATGAGACCATAGATTTTAGTCCTCGGATCTCAATCTAGTGTCGTCGGAGCTTGTGTACCCCGAGTGACGACGGGGTCTTGAGTCTGCAAAAGTGGTCGAAGGGTCGGACCCGGTAAAGGAGGGGGTTTGAGTAGGGAGATGGAAGACCCGGTAGACAATTCTTTTAGTAACTTGAATTACAGAAGACAAGTTTCAAACACCTTGTAAAAGGATTGTTTAATTATTTTGAAAAAATAAAATTTAACACCGGAAATTAGTTTCTTTTGATTTAAGGGTATAACAATTCTTGTTGAAAACAAGGTATCGTTAAGTAAAAACAGTTTCTTCCTATCCAAAATTTTCGAATCCGTTTATTATTTCTACGTAGTGTTTACTTCTAAGATCTATAAATTTTTCGATAAACCGAAGTTTACTGTTTATATATACGAGGTAACATGATTTTTAGTTACGGAACCAACTAATGAATAAAGGAGAGATATCAAAGGTTCGTTCGACACCTACACACGCGAATTATGAAAAGTTGGTTCTCTGTCTGTCAGTTACTTCAGATACTTAGTTCTCTCCGGTATCGAGGCGGAATTACTGTCCTGTGGGTTTCTAGTTTCTCCGTTGGCGCAAAAGGTAAAGCGTGTACATTTTTAATCGGGTTGGTGTTTTGACGGGTAGGAGTGGCGGCCAAGTCGACGAGGTAAACGACATACCTCAACCTGGAGACGTCGTGGACGCCCCGTCCCCCTCGACACCCGGCGACGGTGCAGCACCAAGACAAATGCACTAGGTGTATCTTCTAGGACGGCACCGACAGTTACGCGCGGAGGGTCAGATTTGTCGTCATTACGTGCCTCTCCCTAATCCTCCTCGTTGACTTCGGTGACTACACCGAGTAATTCGTCGTGCACAAAGAGAGAGACTGTACGATATTAAACCCCGGTTGTTGTATATGGACCGACGTATTAGGTCGTTGGTGGGGGGTGGGGATCAGATGTGGTCTTACACAAAGTGGTCAGTCATTTGTCGAGGACTCACGTATTGGTTCGGGAATTTTTTGAGGACTAGTACCCCCTAGGGGGAACTAGACGGAGGTTACGAGTAGGAAATGTATATTCATGGTCGTAAATTTTTTATGATCGACCATAGTATTATAAAATCTATAAGTGTAGTTTTAACCATAACTACAAATAAAAGTGGTTTTTTTTTTTTTTCTAAAAAGACAAAAAAAGGGGTTGAACCTTCTTTCTAAGTATCGACCTTTAAAGGTGTACGTGTAAATATGTGTTAAAATCATCTACATCAGAAGTCTTCTTTAACGATAGGATCAGTAGTTTGTCATAGTAATAGATACTTAAAGGTAAACGTGAAAGGGTTTCTCCTTATATAAAGGTCTCGTTCCAATTACTGAACAAAGGTTGGAGTTTATTTATGGTACAAAATTTTCTAATAACTTAAAATACAAATTCGTTAGAGTAATTTACATAATCAGAAACGATTATTTGTATATTCTCGTGTAAGTTATTTGTGTCGTTGGTCTGACCAGAAGTTCCGGTCTGTAGGGTGGAGACACTTAAGAGATTCTCCGGTAAAAGGATAATTTTATTCGTCTAGTACTCCACTAGAAATGTTTTCCGTTATTAAAAATTCAACTGACGTCAACCCTTCCCATTAAATATATCCTTATATAATTTTGTCGTCTCTAGATAAGAAATTGGTCCTTTCAAGAAATATATTACGATAAAGAGACCGTTTATACAAAACTTTAATTACTCGTGGAAAGAGAACTTGTCGAGACAATTATAGTTTTGAGAGGTACACTAGTGTATCAAATAGTTGTCTTTTGTGCCCAGATTTTGATCTCTGGTTCCCCTTTCATACGAACGAGGACTGGTCGATGTCGTAAATGAGACATCCACTCACTTTGTGCATAAGGTTGTTTCAGAAATCCTGGCGTCTCGGCCCGTACCACCTGGTCGGTCGTGGTCTTCTGGTGACTCCCGCCGGAGTCGACCTTAACCTTTCTAAAGGAAATCAACGAGAGTCGGACAGTATTGAATACTGTATACCGTTCCCTTTCTTTTGAACCCGATTCCTTTTCGTCTTGTGTTCTGTTGTCTGTTGAGGTACAGCGAGTACGAGGTTCCACTGTGCCTGAGTACTGCTTCGTCCGACGGTTTGGACGTAATAGACCCCTGTCGATGTTAGAGTAGTCATCCTGTCAACGTTTTCTGGCGTACGAGTCGGACGGTGCACGCCAGTTTGCCATTCCTGTATTTTCGTGCGAGTCCTTGGTAAGAAGTTTGGGAAACTAGGTAAGGTAACAAAACGAGACGAGAAGTGTATCAAAGGGTCGAGGTTCTAAGACTCTTGTTCATAAGGGTGACGTAAGGAGAGAGTAGTCTCGGTCCTACTAAGTTCGTGTACGACATGCAGTTTAGTTTGCGTATACCTTTGTTTACAGGTAAGGAAGGGGGGTTCTTACAAATGTAATCGAAGGTTAAAAAATTTTTACATCTGATCCAGTTAATCCTTATTTTTGTCTTATCTTTGGTTGCTTTCCTTCGTCTGTCTCTCTCTCTTTATACGACGGTTCGAGGGTTCTACTCCAACATTGATTTTAAACCGAGGTTCAAAAGACCGTAAACTCAATCTTTTCTTTTGTGTGACAACGTATGAAAGGTAAAAGACTGTTTTCTTTTATTTTTTAATTGAAGTTTCCACCTTGAAAAGGGAACTTATTTGATGTATTCTTAAATGGGGTACTTTGTACTGGATATACTCCGGGTATACCCATCGTTTTACCTCCCCTTACCGAAACTCCCTTTCCCCATTAGAGGTTTCTATAAGTGGTGACATGGAACGTGTGTCGTACATTGTTTACTTGTTTATTAAATTTATTTCATATCAATATTTTTTCTTACTTAGAACATAAGTGAAAGGTGTTTCCAGTCCTTATTGGAATGAAACATAAAGTCATTTCTATAAAGATATGTTACCCTTCTTCCTGAGACACCCTCTCCCACTCCCACCCTACTAAACCCTCTTACCGTAACTTTGTACATATAATAGTATACACTTTGTCTAGTGATCAGGTCCAAACTACGTACTCTACCCCACGAGTCCCGACCACGGGACCCTACTGGGTCTCCCTACCCTACCCCTCCCTCCACGCTCCCCCCCAGTCCTACCCCTTGTGTACATGTGGGCTCCGCCTAAGTACAGTTACATCCCGTTTTGGTGATGTTATAACATTACATTAATCGGAGGTTAATTTTATTTATTTAAATAAATTTTTTTTCTTATGTTAAAGGTTTTTAAACGAAAGAATCTTATACCCTACGACCTACATGTAATACTGAGAGGGATAGTTTATAGTATAGAAACGTAACTTCAAGAATGGATTTAGGGGTATTTCTCTTTACGATAAATGACCAGAATTCACCTGAGAACCGTAACTTAACCCTTTCTGACAATACGATAACCGTATAAGCACTTGATGTGTAGGTGCGAATGGGTTCATCAACTATGGGAAGGTAGGTCCGTTTCTGTCGTCTCCACGGATATCCTTCCAGTCAGGAGATAGTAATATATAGTTTTAATGAAAAGTCCTCCGTCTCCATACCAACGAAATTATATGCAAAAGTGTACTCCGGACCAAACAAGAACCAATTCTTTCGTTTACTCTTGTGCAACAGTCTGTATTCAAAGTAAGTGTCGATTATGAGTTTAGTCTGTTCGTCCCAATCTTCTGACCCTAGAATCGTAAATGAAGGGACAGAACGGTGTGATATTTGACCCCATATATTAGTCATACGACACACACAAACACACACGTGTGCGTACACAACTTGATCTAATCATTTATCTTTCGGACATAGATCGGTACCGAAACAGTGTGAAAACGATACACTGCAAGTCGTTTAATGATGTGGAGATACCTGGTGTCAAAGAAATGGACTTTTTGATCTCCTGTCTTCATTCGTAACGATTCCAAGGAAAGTATAGATTTTATTGTATTCAGCCGTTTACTGTACGTAAAATGATGTAATCCAAGTCATTCCTGGATCGTGGTAGAATACAGATCCGGTCTTAAAGGTTATGTCTGAGATTTAGGTAAGTATGAAAAACAGGTCTCCGAGACCCCAGGACTTTTGGTGGACGATTGACGTGAAGCCAGTGACGTCGAGGTTATAATAGAAAACACGTAAAACCAGAAGGTGTATTCTGAAGTAAAGGTATTTCTCGAAGTACCGTTATTTTTCCAAACTTTTGATAATACATCTCTTTACGAAGAGTTCCATACTCCGAGACTTTCATAAACAGTCTTAGTGACGCTCCTAGTTACATTTACGTCTAAGGGTCCTCTATAGGGTCGACAAGTCTTAGTCTGATAGACTTCGGTCGTAAGTTAATAGATGTACAAATTATTGGAAGGGTCCACCAAGGATTCATGTGATTTTAAATTCCTTGTGGGTGTGTTTAATTATTTTGAAATTTTACATCGATTAAGTAACATGTTTGGGTACCTCGACTACGACCTGAAGAGTCTCCAGTACTTCATGTCCGAGTGTTCTTTGTTTTAAAGTCAGATTTATGAGGTTTGACTCTAGGTCCTCGTTACCCTGTGAATCTATGGGACTTTAAGTTTATATAATTATTATAGGGGGAAATTTATCGACCTGTTATTTCCCTTCAACGTCTTAATCTTTCGTAGTTTTAGACGTGGTTCGGCGACAGTGTCGCAGATAGGGTCTCCGTCCTTCCATCTCGTCCACTCCAGTATCTATCAAAGTTGAAACCCTTAGTCGGGTATACCCGTACCTCGTCCCCAGTTAGCATTCCGGCGCGAAGTAGAGTAGTAAGAAGAAGGAGCGAGGAAAGTGTGATCTGGAACCAGAGGTCACCTGGTGGGTCCACTAGTCTACTTCTGTACTTGCGTAGAGTCACTTACGACTCCGACCCTTCTTAGTTACAGATCTGTCCTACTCAGTGTAGAGTCCCTTCGGTCCTGGTTTGACAGATGTACTTAGTTTCACCACTCTCCTGACACTCGTCCCGGACTGAAGTACTATTGACCTAAATATTTTTACTTTGTGGACTCACAACACTTCATTTGAATATTCGAGTGATGTGTTTACTATTATTAGTACCATAGGAGTGGTTTTACCACTCTACTGTTTCAATATTACTTGAATGCCATGAAAATTCCTTTATTAATCCGAAACATTATCTACGATGTTTAAAAAGGAATAACTTTGTTAGTTCCTTAATACTATGGTAAACATATTTCATGTTTTCATTCAATTTGAACAGGTACGAAAACCCTCAGTTCTGTCACCCACGGGGACGTGAAACCGTCACACTCAATCTCTGACGTTCCCCCGTGTTTCTTGTTCGCCACACCACGACCAACGGGTTCACCCGAGTCAAACGCCCTTAAATCGTCCGCCTTATCCGAGAAAAGACGTACGTACAATACAAGCTTATTTTTCAATTTTTTTTAATTTTTAGAGTTTAGAGAATTAAAAGTCAAAAATTCCTTCTTCGAAAAATCTAATTTTCGTACTTAAAAAAAAGAGTTTTTATTGAAATTCCAAGATCTCTGATTCTCGGGGATCGAAATTTGTCTCATCTCTAAGATATTCTACTTAACATGAAAAGTCTAAGTGACGGAAGAAAATTTGGAAATAAAGTTTCCTACAAGATTATTGTTTTCATTTGTTGGTGTATTTTTTTACCATTGGTAAGGGGACACAGAAAGGTCCCGATGGGTAAACTTAGGTGGTGTATTCATTATGTGATTAGATCTAAGATATTCTCAGGTGACAAGTAGTCACTTAATAAGTAGGACTTAGATAAGGATAAGGATGGGAAAAACCGCTTTCTATAAAAAGTCGTCGAAGGATAACAGAGGTCACGTCGGTACCCAATTCAGTGTTAATATGACCTCCGTTATTCTCTTTTTATTTTATCGAAAAGTCTTCCCCGACTCGACTGGTAAGAAAAAGAGAGTGAGTAGAATTGCGATTTTTCTGGTTCTAAACAGTACGACTATTGTAGACTCACCCGAAGTCGGGACTTACCGGAGGTCGACGGTCGGATAGTTAGTAGAGTCTTATTCTATGTCGTCTAAGAATTCCGTGAGTCATGTATAAGTTGAGTTGGTCGAAGGGACGTTCCGAGAGTTCTCACGGTACGCCGAATGACCTTACAGAGAGTTGGTCATCAACCCCAATATATCGGACATTCCAGTGTCGTGTCCCAGGCACCGGATTTCGTTTTTATTCTCAAACTCTTGGTTAGTCATCTAGTAATAATGTCGACTCCGTCAGAAACATGATTCAGGTTCTAGACGAGGGACTAGGACTCTATCCTCCTTATTCCGACCTTCTTCGTTTGTTTCGTCCTTTGGACGAAATGTATTTTACTCTAGTTTGTCTACAAGCCTTTGATTCAATATTGGGACTGTATATCTACTGGTGTGTCAGTCGACATTCTCACTTCTTCGTATCGTTCCTGTAGAGACATAGGGGAATTAACTCAAACGTTTAGAAGTCTCTCTTCGTTCGAGATAACCTACCAAAGGAGTGACATAAAATCATGTGTGTATAAAAATTCCGTTTATATTCGATTTTATCGTTGTTATTATTATTCTTTCTTCCTTTTTCTCGGTTCTCACTCCCCTAGTACGAAGTCATGGAGCAGGACGTCCACACCCCTATTACTATATGTGTCTCCTTTTTTACGAAGACTCAGGTTGTGTCTACGAATTGTCTGGTTTGGGTAGACGTGGTTTTCTATCAACGATTATGACAATGACAGTGACGAAAAGAAGATACACTTGGGTCCCTTTCCGAGACGATTCATTGAAGTAGGACCTTTCTTTTCTTTCGATTCGTAGAAAAGTCAGAAGGATCCAGACGGGAGTTTTGTGTTATATTATTTCAAAGTCTCGTCACGGGTTTGAGAGATTAAAGTCGACAACGGACACGGATTATGGTTTTATACAGTGGTGAAACGGTGATTGGTTCGAAAGTCTTAAATGAAAGTAGATGGATGTGTTACCAGGGATAGTAATATTAGAATTTAGTATCTCCTCCTTTTTTACAAACTCTGAGACAGAGTTGAAAACACACACAATCGACGAGTCAGTACAAACTGAGAACGCTGAGTACCTGTCCCCAAGTGGTCCGAGGAGACAGGTATCTTAAGAGGTCCGTTCTTATGACCTTACCCAACGATAAGGGAAGAGGTCCCCTAGAAGGGTTGGGTCCCTAACTTTGGCCCAGAGGACGTAACGTCCGTCTAAAAAATGTGAGACTCGGTGGTCCCTTCGGGTAGAGTTGAAAATAACCATACTTTAGAACGGTCCCCGGTCGCACTCCTTGAGGCGGGTACCGTCCCAGTACTCTTTCCTCCGAACCGTATGCGTTTCCGCACTAGTTCGGAGTCCTTTGGGGGACAACGGCTCGTAGATTGGGGTTTTGGTCTCAGACAAAATACGAGAGTGGATGTGGAGACTGAAATGCCCCCCGAGAGGGGGTATTGGCAAAGAGAGCCTCTTCCTCATTTACACGTCGAGGTTCCGTTATTTTAAAGAACCCGCACTGTTCTGACAAAGTCGAATGCTGACGAGACTTCCAATAGATCGGGTGGACATATCCAAACAGGCCGGTGTACACTAACAAATGTCGGAGGGTTAGACTCTCCGTGCTCTACAAAATCTGAATGATTTCCGTTTAAGAAAACCCCTTAATCTTTAATAATCATATCACCCAACCAATCCTTAATATAACCACTTCCCAAAAAGTAAACAACACAGTTATTAACGACGATTAAGGGACGAGACCCACCCTGTTCCTACAGAGTCCAGTTTGGAGAGACGACTGTCTGATCGAACACACTGTCCTAATAGGTATGAGGACGGTGTACTAACAAATGATGGAGAGTTGGTATTTGTCGTGTCTCTTAAAACCTCATAAAACTCTCAGAATTAATCGTATCCCGAAAAAGAAGAACAACTCAGTTACTAACGGCGGTCCGGAGGTATAGGAATCCGTGGACCCTTATATAATTAGTTACATAAACCTTATATCTTTTCCTTTATATCATCAAAAACTACAATCGTTATGATCTGAAAAACTCAATTACCTAAAAGAGAAAACATTATCTAGTGACATGAAACAATATTTAGTGACACAGGAACGATACATTCTTACATTGAAATAGTATAGAATTCTGATTTATCTAGAATTCCCCTCGTAACCACTTTCCTAAAAGTCAACAACCTGACTACAAACGACGATTTAGAGGTACAAGGGATGGGAATATTACTTATATTGATTGTATATCCTCTTTATTCATAATTGGAAATTCGTATATCCTCTTTATTCATAATTGGAAATTCTGATTAGTACAATTGGAACCCAATTTATTTAAGGAAAGAACTAACATTGAGTGATGTGGGAGTGGGATATCCTTACATTGAAATAAACCTCCCACCACGGACCAAATTCTTTTTTGTGGGAACCTTCTTTATTCAAAAAACCAATAGTCTTTCTTTCCTAGTATTTTACAGTCGTCCAGAGTGAGTACCGGTCTTCTACTACATTATAAGGATTCTGGAAAAAAATATGTAAATACACTTCGTGGACTAAAACTATTTCCAGTCCTGACTACTGGGGGCGCACTGAGACATAAGTAGGGATACACATTGTTTTCCATATATTCGTTTGGGGTTTTATTTCTTTAGCCTAGTCAAAGGCCTTTCTGACTAAGGGGGTACAGCGAAGAAAGAACGAGGGCAAAAAGACCGACTTAAGGGTAGACCTCGTACCTACGATAAGGTGCATTAGGTTCAATAAGTCGGAGAAAAAGAGGTGATTAGAAGGATGATGTGATAGGTAAAGATTAGAGAGATATAGACACTAATTTATACATAAAAAGGTTTCTGCGGCTGAGGCAGGGGGGTGGAAGTTTAGTGGGACCTAGGTGGCCCCGACCTGGGGCCGTTTTAGAATTCAATGAATTGAATAGACCCGAAACGAAAGAGGTAGATATTTCTTAGTCCAGTCAACTAAAAATGGGTAACTAGATATTCAATGTCTATTCTGAAAGAACTGGATGAAGTGTTTTAACAATGATTCTTAAAAAAATTTTTTGTAAGTTCTACGTGACATTTGACATTTCGTGACGTATTCAAAATCCGTAATGTTACGTACGTACGTAAGATTCAACGAAGTCAGTACTGGTTAAGAGACACTGGGAGACTCGGGTGGTCCGAGGAGACAGACACCCCTAAGAGGTCCGTTCTTATAACCTCACCCAACTGTACGGGAGGAGACCCTAGAAGGGTTGGGTCTCTAGTTTGGATACACAGAGAATGTAGATGTAATCGTCTGTTCAAGAAATGGTGATCGTGGTGGACCCTTTGGGGGTCCATGATATTCATTACAATTTTCATATTGGGATTGGAATTTTATTAATTCGGTCCAGTAAATTCTCTGGCTGGTTAGACGTGTGAGGTTCACCTAGGGGAATCAACTCCGAGGATACTCTGTTATACACTTACGTCTTACGGTATCGAGATTCAATCTTCGTACCGGTCTCTGACGATCGTCGTCTCGACGGGTCACTCCTTTCCTTCCGTCTCTTGACCGGTCCTGTCCTGTCTGTCTATTGTGTCCGTTGGTTCACTGATTTATTTGACAGTCGTCTACTCTGTCTGACCCTTATCCTCTCTCGTTTCGTCACACCCCTGTCTCAAACTTGTCATTAGTCCATACGAGTGTGTATTAAATATTGACGAAGTGACATCACATTTTGGGGTGTAAACGTTCAATTATTATTATGTATTCTTCCTTGTTGAGTTCTTAAAAGGAGGACAAGTAGTCAAAGAGTAATTTAACCTATATGATGATTCCACGAAAAGAGTAAAACCTATATAATTCAATAATTTTACTTGTTGGTTGACAATTGAAGAAATTTGGGATTTTAAAATCATAATGTAGACACATTACGTTTGTGGTCACAACTTTGTTTACGTACCTTTGTCGTGCTTCTCACCTACATTAAAATCGTCCTTTCATGGACAGAAAGAATTTATGTTAGATCTCTGGTTTAATACTCAGGTTGTCTTTAGTCTACATCGGTCGTCAGATGTCGGTTTGATGGGACTTACGTGGGCTAGAGGAGTCTCCGCCGGTCCTCCCACGGTAAATAGGTATGTGACTACGTTGCGGTACGGAGTACAGGTCCACGGACTTTGAGGTTAATAAATAATAATTAGGTGTATACGTACATTCGTTCAAGAGGGTGTTAAGAGAGGACTACAAAGATTAAGTTGAAAGAGGTTAATGTAGATATATAGTGGGTCGTTACAAAAAGAAAAGACGGGGATTACAAAAGACGTTCCCATTCATTATTCCTTCAAAGGGAGGGGGTGGAGGTTGGACGAATTCTATTGTGTACCAATTAATTAGAGAACCGAATAAAAAATTTTGACGAATTTTATACACAAAGGATACTTATTAGTGGGAGTCAATGGGTGTATATACTTGTTCCCCTCCTAAACACGTGTTGTCATAAAGGTTTACTAATTAAGTTATAAAGATGTTTAACGTATATCCTAGAAAGTCGAGAAAACAGTCTTAAGCGGGTTTGATTGGTGAGTCGTAAAATCGGAAAATTTACGTATGATAGAGAGGGGAGAATACAGGATGGTAAAAATTTCGTGTCTCCCGGTTTTCCTAGTCGAAGAACGGTACTAGTGTATATTCTCTCACTTGTCTCTGCACTTAGTCTTGCTTTTCGTTATTCCGTCTTTCTACATAAAAGGTCATACAAGAATTTACGTCATAAATGATAATAATTATAGTAACAAATGGTTTTACGAAACGAGAGTGTCTTATTATAACGGAATTCCCTAATATCTTTGAACTTATCTCAAATTTAATGTAGGTCGGTTACTAACCGGTACCCGTAGTGAGTCGAGAGACTTAAATCCAACGTATTGAAAGGATCGTAGGGATCAGGAGTGGGTGCAGAGGAAATTCACGATACACAAAGAACTTTCACTTCCTTTACTTTATAGAAAGTTTAGGGGTCTATTAGTAGTATGAGGTTTTTTTTATCATTGAAGACTTTAATTATTGTGAAGAGACCTATAGGGTTTCTCTTGTTGGTCCTGGGACATGAATTACTGAATTTTACAATGTTTATTTATTTTTTGTCATATTGTGTACCTCGATTTCGAAAAGATTTTCTAAGATGGATAAACAATGTTAGAGATATACACATTATTAACTTTATAAACACATTATTAATTAATATGTTATTAACTTATAAACACATTATTAACTTTTAAGTACGACAGTTATCCGTTTAAATTTCAAAAAGATAACATATGGGTCAACAGGTATTGTAGACCTAAATAAAGGGAAATAAATGAAAGGGGTCGACGGGAAAGTAGACCACCTTGTCACGGTCAGCCCTCAGCTGTCGATTCGTGAAAGGTCTGACATAGACGAGTCAGCTCGCCGTCGACGGTCGAGGGAAGAAGACCCCAGGACCCGTAGATAGGAAATTAAGGGTACCCAGGATAGTGGGAACGTGGGAAACCAGTTTCATTCGGGAAATCAATCGTCAAGGAGTGAACCACCCTCTCGGAGTAGGTGGGAGACCATGGCCGATTGTAGGACCGCTTGACTTCCGTCGCTAGCGTCACCGACCACCGGCAACCTAACTGTTGGATCCTAATTTCCATTTGTCAATGGACCCATAACAAAAGGGGAAGTCACAGTTTTGTCGGGAACAATTTTTTTTTTTGAGATGTATTTAGGACCCCGGTTGGTGTTAAGGGTAGGGAGGGGAGGAGACGGAAAAGGGTACGACCGGAGCCAGGATCAGTACGTGGTTACGAAATCCCAGTGTGTCACTAGAGTTCTATTACTTACCTCTTTTTTTATATACCTCCTTCTTTTTTCCCCTATGAAATTCATCGTTTGTTTAACATCCTATTCTTTTAGTAAAGATAAAGACTCAGATACGATAAATCCGTATACTTTAATAGGAGCCTGAAAGACTACGTAGATATTATTTTGTCAAACTTCCTTAGTAAGATGGTTAGGTGTAAGTGACTCTGTCTTTCGTTTAAAATGTACATTTGAACGTAGGAGTCTGTGAGTTTGTCGTATAAAAGGTGCACAGTCTTGTGTAGTGGATTGAATCATCTGTAAAGAATATGACGTCTTCCGTTTTTTACTGAAAACTGCGGTTCGTGTGTACTTGGAAGACGAAACTTCGAAACACGTTATTTCTCACTGAATTCTACAAGGTCTTTTGGAGTGTCTATTATGACCATCTACGACAGTCGGACAGACCGAACCATAGATGTGTGGATCTTTAAGGAATAATTTGCGAAGAAGTGTGACGGGTCTACTGTCTCGGCTCGGGACCCGTGTACTTACGTTACCACGCGTCGTGCGTGTGCACGTCAAATGAGGACATAGACGGGAATCCGTGAGATCCGGAGGTCCCGACACACCTGGTGTCCGAGGGGGTGGGTTGTCCGGTGAAAGGATCCCTTTCGTCCACGGGTGTAAGTATGTCTCGGAACTTCAAGTAATAAACTGTCGGGAGAATAAAGTCGTCATCTTCTGGGTAAGGTTTTTTTTTTTTTTTTTCGTCGACAACTTGGGCTTCCACTTCTTAAGTCGATTGTAAACTGGACGTCGTATTAAATGTGACTCCCTGTTGGGAGACTCGTCCATACGGACTCTGTGTCCGGTGGAACAGAAGATGTAGGATGGAGGTTAGCGCGGGAGGAGGACCCGTCACCGGGGAAGTGTTCGGGGACCCCATAGGGCTCGTCGAGGGAGAAGAACCCCGACCGAGAGTCGTCGTCGTCGTCGAGGGAGGTCCGAGAGGGAGGCGACGGTCTGGAGGGGGTGGAGGAGGACCAGTCCATGTCACCGGCCAAGACTAGGACCGGGAAGGAGGAGAGGTGACCCGTGGACGTGGTGTCCATTCCTTGGTCCTCACGTATACCTTAGGACCCTGGGAAGCCGTCCCGGCGACGACCGTCCGAGACGACGTGTCCGAGGTAGAAGGAGGAGGACTCTTCTTTTCCGACCTCAAAGTCCCTTGGCACGCGAGAGTTCTCTACTCGTGGCACAGAGGTGGCTCCTCTCGACACACCATTGCGAGAGTAATGTCCTCGACAGCCGGGGAAGGTCCAGTGAGAGAGGGAGTCCGGATCACGACCGGAGTGAGTGCGAGAGACAGGACCGTCCCAGCGACCCGAGACAAAGACTCCTGTGGACCCTTCCGAGTCTGGGGACTAGCTCCCTGAGACAGAGTGACTGCCGAGAAGCCGAGGGGGGCCTGCACAGTCTTCACGGGCACAGCCGGGGTGAACACCCGACTAGGTGGAGGACTCTCGGTGTGTTAAGTCACGACGGGACCAGGTGTGAGCCAACTCTGAGACCCGGTAAGAGCGAAAGTACACCCTGGCCCGGACTCCCATTTCTCCAGAGGCGTTCGAGACCTTCCAAAGGGCCGAATAGGAGTTTCCTTCGTCGAAGTAATTACCTCCGAAGGAGTCAGAGGTGACCCAACAGGAGACCGAAACAGACTCTACAGTCCGAGGGTAGTAGTCAAGAACTACGGGACGATTTGTACTAGTTCGGAGGAAGGAGGAGGTTCCTCCTACCTATCGGGTCCAGAACGACCTTGAGTACCAGAAGAAGTAGACTCAGTTATACTTCGTAACGTAACTCAGAACACAGTCACCCTTTTGATGAGGAATCGAAGCCTCTCCGAGGGTGCCTGGAGAGGCTCGTTCGTCGACGTGGACTGGATCTTACCGGTAACACAAGTTATCGTAGATTTATTAGTAACTCACTTAGGACTGCAGGAGACCCTCCACTCCAGGAACTTCTTCATCTTCAATTAAGAAGACACAGATAAAGGTCTCATCTTGATCAGGACTCTCTTACGAACCCGCAGGGTAGTCGTGAAAGGAGTCTTTGCCCAGGTAACCTTGTTTGACCCGACAGCACTACCCGGGGACCGCACAGGAGGAGTAGTCTTCCCGAAGGATCCAGAGGCAAGTGTCTTGACTGAGGTTCATAACACGGTTGTCGAAGACCTCTCCGTAGACTTCCTCTTTTGTCGTAACTACTTTTGTTTCCGTAATAATGCTTAATTGAAAATTATAGGATTAAGAAACGGCGGTTAGTCAAGTTTCTTAAATCAGTAGGGTGACTCCTGAGAAGTGTCGTTCCCAGGGGTCGGGGTCCCCGTGTGTGACCTTTTCAGGCGTACCGTCTTCCACTCGCCGTCCGTTCACTCACTTCGGAGTAGACGTAAATGTCGGAGAGGTGTAGTGAGTGTAATACGGACTCGAGACGAAAGACAGTCAGCGTCGTATTATTTACCTTACGTGAACTTAATAGTGTTTCGGTAGGGGGTATAGGGACCAGACACCTTTTTGACAGAAGGTACTCTGGTCAGGGACCACGGTCTTTCCGACCCCTGACAAAGTGTCAATAGTGGTTGAACGGTTCTAAGTGACGAGTGATGATTTGTCATATAACGACCAGTCGTACTGTGTACTCCAAAATATACAAGTGATGACGACTTTTAAGGTGTAGGGTCAAAGGTTTGTGTCTATTTTTGGATTCACTCTAAAAAGAAAAATATATTTGTCCGAAAGTATAGACGAACCTTTTGAAATCGATAGTAAGTTATCGATAAAATACAAGTCTTGTCCTGTGTTTGTTAAGATAAGTTTACATTTGACTGTTGTCTCATTCTAAGTTTACATTTGACCGTTGTCTCATTCTAAATTGTTCAAGATGGATGTCACTACATAAATGTGTCTATAGAGTGGAAGTACGTGTCTTCTACACTGGAGGTGAGACTTGACCTCCATGGGTGAGTGTACCAGTCGACCCTCGGAAGACGGTTCCAACATCGACTCGTAGACCAGTGACGTTCTTATCTTTGCCAAGAAAGTAGGATGATAAGACGACAGTCCGAAGTAGAAGAAGGATGTCCGGTGGGGGATTTGGGGTGTATAAAGAGAATTTTGAAAGTATGAGTACTCTTTTACTTTTCCGTACAATCTCAGTTGTATTATAATAAGTAAACATATTTACTTATGAATATTTGGGTCCCTATTTTCCCTTAGAACAGTGTTCCTTTTAATAATCATTTACGTTATGTTATGTTTTACGTTATATTACAACAATACTAAAAAATTTCCCGTGACTAAACAAGAGAGTGTCGATTAGTCCTTTTCTTGTAAAATTTTCGGTAGTTCTTCGACCTTTTCCGGATTTTAACACTCACAAAGGACTGAATTTACATTTACTTATCTCCCGGTCCCAGGAATCGTAAATCGTACTCCGTTCTTATGAAAGAGGCCCCCCAGGAGGTCTGGGTCCCTAACTTGGCCCCGAGGGTGTAACGTCCGTTAAAGAATGGTCCCTTCGGGGAGATTTTTCTGTCCGTGTCCCTTAAGGGACCATCAGGTCACCAATGTTGAGGCACGAAGGTGACATTTCCCGTCCCCAAACTGGGGACAAACCCCTTGATTCTATACGGTACACCGTACCTGTTTTCTTTTCCGTTTGTCTCCATTTCCAGTAGTGTACCTCCCGTGTCTCGACGATGTAAGACTTCTTGTCCTTACCCCTCGATCCTCTCTCGGCACACTCTTGTCCGGTCCGAGACCATCGACGAGGGCGACACGCTCCCCGTCCTCCGACGGCGTGGAGGGGAAAGAGTAAACATCTCATTCCCCGAGCGAGAAACCGGGAGTGAACCACCCCCACTGATAGTGACTAAGAGACCCGTTGAACACTCGCTATGACTACCCTGCCAACCTCTTCGACCGACGTGGTGGACCACCCCAGAACAACGGTACGACCGTCCACCTGACCTCTCCGGGTGCGTTGGCCTGGACGGATCGGAGACGAGGTAGAATCGAGGTCCGAGTCCGATAGTCGAAGGAACTCCTACTTTGTCTACTATAAAAAGTTGAGACACAAATAAAGGTTTCAGTTTATGTTAATGTAGTAGAGGAACAGACGTTCATTGAAAGTAAGACTTAGACTACGTAAGAATTAATTCCTTTTATTAGTCTCCCTATCCTGGTTTAGTGTGGTAGAGACAAGAGTGTGACGGGAGATTACCGTTGAAATCCTCCTTTTGTGTTCCGGAGGTGGATTATGAACTTGGTGACATCTCAAGTCTCGGAGACCAGGGATAATTAATGATTAGATGTACTGTTAAAGGGAACAAGAGATGGAGGAGCCGTATTAAAATTTATCTGCAATTAACAAATTTTCTTGTGTACGATTGCATTTTAGGGTCGAGTCGAGAATACTTAAAGAAACCGAATTATGTTTCTTAAAGAATTTTGTTATTCTAACAAAGGAAATGAAAAATGAAAAAGAAGGGATATTTAAAACATTATTTATAAACTAACTACGAGAATTTTACGAAACAAAGGGGATAGACTCACGATTGTGGGATTATTCCCGAAACGTACGTAGTAGCGGAAGCTAGGAGGGACACTCAGTCCACCACCGGGACAAAAGATCTTTTCCTTCAACTCCGTGTCGCTCCTATCCATTAAACGGGTTCCGGTCTGTTGTTAATTCACTGTCTTGGTACTAATCTTGTGTGTATAAATACTGTATCTTCGGGGACGAGACATCCGGGGTCTAGTATAGAGTAAAATACTCGTACAAGGTATTAGGAACCGACGAAATTCATCGTACCTAAAATCACTATAAATGAGTACCGAGTAGGGTTATGTTAACTGTAGTGTTACAAAACACATGAATTCGACCATAAAATTCTTTTAAAAAAGGACATTTCACTACAAAACCGTAATTGATAATCTACTATGTTCATACAATTTACGATAATGTAATGTTACAAGATTATTAAGATGTTACTGATATTGGACGTATTGTCTTCACTACAGAAAAAGGAACTGACGACAGAAGTCGGAAATCTGTCACGGACTGTACGTCTCTACGAGGTGGAAACAGGTGATTGGGTACTTGGGTCGTCGTTTGATGGACTTGGACGAGAGTTGTTACACCAGGAGTAGGTAGAGAAACCTGTAAGTCAGAACCTTATTATTTTAAAAGGGAAGAAACGATTTTAGTTTAACTGAGAGGAGAGGAGGAGAAACCCATTATTTTCATTTCACAACCACAACTACTACTTCTGAAATTTTTCACGACCTAAAATCGATCCTTCATTTACAAATCGTCCCTAAGATTCTTACCCTAGGTAAGAAAACGAGTAATAGTATAAGGGTTATGGGTTTTGTCACGAATTGTAAGTCATCTATGATATACATATGTGTAGGTGTATAAACAACTCATTTAAATTGTTTACTCTGAGAAATGAAACTTTTTTCTAAAAAAATTATCCATAATCACGACAAAAAGTGGGTTTGACTGTTCTATGAGTTGAGAGGGTAGAGATTCATATCCTTTCTGAGGGATAAGTCTTTGAGGTTCAGTCCCCCAAAGTAGGACCGACTCGCTGACGGTCCCCCAAGTGGACCAAGAATAAGAAGGAGTCAAAGTAGACCGAGTAGGACGGAGAAAGGACACTATCTATTAACACATGGGATATAATATGTAATAATACCATCTATTAATACTTCTCATTCACGGTTTCTTGAGGGTGACGGACTGACTCCGTAAAAGAGTGATCACATTAGTCTCGTTTACTGTTTCGTACCCTTTCACTACACGAAAAACCTGTCTTACGTTCGGTGAGAGACTTTTTTTACAGTGTAAGTTTGGTCATGAGAACTTTATCCATTAGTCATTCCTCAAAGTCGAGTAGGATATTTTAAAACGGTATACTTTGAAGTTAATGAAGTCTCTCAACGTCAGATGTTTTGTGTATTCATTTCTTTTGAGTAATAAAAAGTTCTACATAGTTAATGAACTATCTTTCATTATTAGTCTAATTTTTATATAAATCTACGATTCTCGTCTATGTGATTATACATCATAGTATAAATAAATTATTTCGTTTAGGGATTCATAGTCCGTTACGAAAATTATTTTGAATACACCTTTATAAAGTATTAAGACCGTATAGCGTTTAAGTATGACCTGAAGGAAGGTCATGTGTGTCTTAGATACGGTCCGTCATAATACATAGGTAAGAAATTTTCTGACTTACTTTCAGTCGTTCAATTGTCCTCTAAGTTCGTGATTATTCCGAAATAAAAAGGAACTAGTAAGAATACCCATATGTATTTACCTGTGAAGACAGTTTTTAGTGTCTATAATATATTTAATATACTAATATGAATACATTTAATTTAATATTTGTATAATGTAAGGGTTATCAATTAAGAGTGGTTAATATTAAAAAGTAAAAAGTAGTTAGGATTTTTATTAAAAAATTTTGAAGGGTTTCGACTTCGAGGTTATGAAACCGGTGGACTACGATTCTCGGTTGAGTAACCTTTTCTGGGACTACGACCCTTTCTGACTTCCGTTTCCATCTTCTCCGTTGTCTCCTACTCTGTCAATCTGTCATAGTGACTGAGTTACCTGTACTTAAACTCGTTTGAGGTCTTCTATCACCTCCTGTCTCCTCGGACCGTACGACGTCAGGTACCACACCGTTTCTCGACCTGTACTGAATCGTTGACTTGTTGTTGTTGTTTTCTCATAATGGAGGTGATCTTCGTTATTAACGACAGGAATTTTTACTGACGTTAAAGGGACAAATAGTTCAATTTGGTCCGACGATCTTAAAGTCGTATAAAGATGAAATGCACCAGACCGAGTTGGTAACGGAGATTACCTGTCTCTTAATCTAAGGTAATCTTAGAGAAATTAAAGTCTACAGCTTCCCCAGAAACTCTAGTAAACCAGATTTCTGATAAAAAGTTTGCTCCTTTGATTACAGACTTTTTTAGCACTGAACAGTTTTATGATTCTCCTGTCAATTAATCGACGTTTCACGGATACTTACTAGTTGGAGAGTCGACCTACTTATAAGGTAGTGACGGTCGGAATTTTACACCGTCTCTTCAGCTCTAAGACCCTGTCTGACTAGACGAGTTTAGGGTCGAGATGGTGACCGAACGATCGGAGTCTAAGGAGTAGAGACTTTACCCATATTGTTGTGACAAGTGGAGCGTCTCAACAGTTCTAATATCTTCGTCTACTCACATTAAATGAATTGAGGACTGCATCTTATCCCGGTATGGTAGAAAAAAAAACAAATGAAAACAAATAATAACGACGATGGTGTTGATGTCGATGACAAATAGCGACTATGACGACTGATGGTGGTGACAATAGTATGTAAGTATTACAAGAAGATTTTACTTTTCCTACGGGACATCACGATGGAGTCTCGTCGACACAATGACTCAAACGACCATGAATGGTACATTTTTATATATGTGGCAAATATTATGCCTTACCTCCGTACAATACTAAAGAGTTGATGAACTAAGTGTCGAATGTTTTTCGATTGTCTTTCCTCTGTCTACAGTTTGGTGTAAAATTTTAAGAGAGTCACTCATTAAAGATCAATGGATTTACTTACAGAATCTCGAGATTCGTGTACAGAATCTCGAGGTGTGGTAGAGTCTCAGATCCGAGACAAAATTTACCGGGATTTTATTCCACCAAAACCATAGAATCCGTATTGTTTTTAGAGACCTATCCCAATTAGTCCTAACCCTCCACAGTTGGGCTATGACCGTGGGACAAGATCCCTCTCCGACAATATCGTTCTGAAGTTATATGAGTTTTTAGTTAACTCGTGACACTGTAAAATGCGACTTTACGCTTATCATCCATGTAGAACCCTTTCTGTCTATTGAGTTTTTTCTATGTACTTTTATTCCAGGAAAAATAGGACGTGTAAAATTCCGTATACGGTCGTGAAAGTAAAAATTTTCTTCATACAATGGTGAAGAATAGTCACTCTTTTCGGGATCCTGAAGTTTCATAGTAAAGTCAACGAAGTCACCTTTGATGAACGTTGTCCTAGGGACTAATGGGTTACCGAACGGCGAGGTCATCGGAGACCTGACCCTACCACTCGAAGGGGTCCTTTGCGAATTACTATCCGGCCGAGAATCGTTTGAACAGAAATTAAAGTTAGAGATTCTGTAGTCATTCCTCACGTTTTTTCCTCATAAAGACCTTTGTTTTGTATTGTGTTCAGTTTTTTCTTTATGTTTTAATACATATAGTAAAATAATTATATGTAATGATATTCTTTTTTATCATAGAGAATTTAAGATTACTGTATCTCTCAGATGTAACGGTCTTTTTAGACGTTGTTAACAGTTAGAAAATAAGTGAGTCTTAGTACTTGTCAGTGTTTCTAATTTTTCGTTGTCAAACCTAGATCTACTGTTTCCTTCGTGGAAGTTAGTAGGTTGAGAAGGCCCAACTTATCAAACTCCTCTACGGTAGTTTATAATTTAATACGTGTTATGTTAAAATCACGAGTGGTGTAAATAAGATAAAATTGAGGAATTATAAATTATAGGACAATATACCACCGAATCTTAATTGGTTACGAGACTAATTGTCGTTTGAATTAAGGATTAGGGTACCATAAAACTTTAACCTGTAGTAGTAGGAAGTGAATCACCAATTTTGTCTTCGTGGATTCCTTATAATACTAAAGGGACCAAATGTCGTTTTATTTTACTACAAGTTTATCCTCAATGAATTAAATTTTCCGTGTGTCTCTGTAAAGAGGACCCTATCTTTTTATTTTCATACTCCAATTCTATTCGAAACAACAAAAGTCTTACGGTAACCTTTTTTGACCTAGTCTATAATTATTCCTATATTTTCTTTTTATTGGACGAAATGAGTAAACGTTTGTGAAAGTGTATATAATGTTTCTATTTCACAAAGAAAAATACTACTCACAGAGTCTTTTTCACTTACTACCTCGGTCTTTAGATTGGACTTGGTAAACAGAGACAGGGACCATCATAGATCCGTTGTTGTTACTGCAGACTGATCACGGTCGGTCGAAATGTGAGTCCCCAGTGATTCAAATATATCAGTATTGTTAAATTAAAGGGGTTTCCCGGTACTTCAAATCGTTAGACGAATTACCTTTTTCGTGAACGAATCTTATTCTGTCGTCTTAAATTCATGATGAAGACGGGGACTTATCGATCAATGTACTTGTAAAATTCGAAAGCAAATAATTAGTGTTTTTATCTCTCTACTCTTATAGTAGGGAATGTGTGGGGAAATAGTCGGACGTGACCATTGTACCGATTCTTGAGACACTTATAGTTTACAATCTTTTTGTTTCAATAACGATTATAGTAATGATAGAGGTGAGAAACGGAAGATTCACTAGTAGAACGTTAGTAGATTGGAAGATTACACAATGTAATTCACCATAAGGAAATTCTCAATAAGTGATAGACCTCTGTCATAAAGTTTGGTCTTTGATTTTTTGACTGTTATAAATCGGTGATTGTATTGGTACTTTTGACGGGTTCTCTTTGTAGAACGACACGACCGTTCAGAGTCTGTCGGTGTCGAAAAGAGGTTAACCAAAACCTTGAGAACTTTGAGAGAGAGGTTACTTTATGACAAGTCGTAACAATCTTGTATAATAACAGTAATTTGTAAATCCCTCACTAAATTAATTGACACGTTGAGGGTACGGTTATATGCAAACAGAATCGAGTCAACCATTTCTTAGGTGGACGTTACGTTCTCTGGGGCCAAACTAAGGACCCAGTCCTTTTAGACGACCTCTTCCCTTTCCGATGGGTGAGGTCATAAGACTGGACCTCTTAAGGTACCTGACATAACAGGTACCCCAGCGTCTCAGTCTGTACTGACTCGTTGAACGTGAAAGTCAAAGTCTTTGTGAGTAATTTTGATCATACACTTGACACAGAACTAAGGGACTCTTTACCATCTTGAGTGTGAAACGAGTGATCTTCTCTTTTTTGCAGAGACAAGTCAGACACTGTTTTTTTATAAAGGTTCCCCTTTTGGGACCCAACTAAAGTGATTATACCGTGTGACGTTACTGACCATCGTATAACATCAATACTCTTTCAGACTTCATGGTAGTCGTGTTAGACGGAAGGGGGTCCTACTGTTGAGGAGTTGACGGAACACATTAATTGGTTTTAGATCTTTATTTTTTTTGTAAACGGTTTCGGACATCCCTCTCTTTAAGGAAATTAAATATAACTCATACACGATCTTGTTTTATATTTTTAAAAATTTATTTTTACCCTAGTTATAATGACTGAAAAGAAAGACGGAGTCCGAGGGTATACCGAGACGTTCCGTGACAATGACTACGACAGGAATGTTTTAAAACTATAAAACAGGTAGTAGTCAAAAACGGAACTAAAACTAAAGAAATTTTTTTATATCGTGACTTTATAATTAAAAATAGTAACTCAGAAAACTTGGGATATTTATTACGTAGACTCCCTTCAGGGAGTAAACGAATTGGGACCTAGGTGGGGACCAATCTTCCCTTATAGAGTAAAAATAACATGAGAAAAAGATTGTCTTGAAGATCTGTGGAATCGGTAGAATGGGTGTGGGTACTCGTCGACTTACTATGTCTCTGGTCACCTCTCTCTACCTCAACCGGTTGAAGAACAGTTCGTCTTCCAGAGACTGCTAGTAGAATGGAGAGCCACGGTTTAACCCAATCACCACAATGACTACTATCATCTGGAGGAGAGGACGGGTACCACCCGTGTCCACCCCTTTGACGAGAAGAAGGGACCGACTTACCTGTAGAATTCTATTCCCAGTCCTAACTTCTTGTAGGGAAAGAAATCGGGTTGACGGGATTCCAGAAATTTCTTTGTTTCTCTCCTCCTTCTTCCCTTCCTTTCTCTCTCCCTCTCCTTTCCCTGTCTTCTATTGTCTAAGTTTATGAGACTAATCTTGTTCGTCTAGTTACCGTAAAGTAAGAATTTATTAATGTGTCCTTTGAGATTTGTCTTTTTGTCTTTTTGAGATTAAGTCGTTTTGTTATTGTTTTGATTAGTGAGATACTAACGAATCTATTCACTCCCGTTCATCCAATACTGATTGAGGTCGTTTCCCAGGAGATTGTTTCCGACGTCTTACTTCGGTTTGAACATAGTGGTGGAATATATGGAGTTTACTGAAAGGACCCATGGTAAAACTAAGATTACACACGTCGAAGTGGTGGAAAAAGATACATCAAACCGTTGGTCGTGAAGTGTGTTACAGAATTCTCTTTAGGAATCATTTATGACATAAATTTTTCTTTTGGTTATACAGGAAAGTACTCTATTTTCACTTAGAAGATGTATTTATATGTTTTACATCTCTGAACTCAAATTAACCCCTACTTTGAAGTCTCGTGTGTAAGTCGACATGGTATATGTTTTACGGTGTATATAAGATGTTTACTTACAATCTACTTTTTCTCTGGTCTTTATAAAGATTTTAAACTAACTATAGACGATATAATTTATTGACACTCCAATAAAAAAGTCATCGGACAATTCATTCAATTTATAAACAATTTTCAGGGTATTGAGTAAAATCTGAGTGGTCAACAATAAAGTGTGTTACACTCGACGATTTTAAAGACCGATTGCAGACCAATCACTTCTCTGATTGTGAAAAATTTTACCAGTTCGATGTCCTACGTTTTTACAGTCCTTTATTTCGACCGAAGTGTCCTGGGGTTACGGAAAGACTCTTATAGTCAATCCTATTCCGACCGAACTCTCGATTCACGAGAACTTTCGAACACCTCTTATCTGTCAAAGATCCATTGAAATATGTCAATACTAGTCACATCCCTTCAGGACTGGTGACTAAGTCTTTTTCTTAAGACACCTATCCGAGACTTGGGAGTTTCTGGAACACACACACACGATTCAACGAAGTCACTGTAGACTACGAAACGCTACGATACCTGACATCAGACGACCTAAGGATACAGGTACCCTAAGAGGTCCGTTCTTATTACCTCACCCAACGGTACGGGAGGAGGTCTCCTAAAAGGGTCGGGTTCCTAGTTTGGGTCTAGAGGACGTAACGTTCATTTAAGAAGTGGTAAACTCGATGGCTCCTTCGGGAGCCCCCTACAGAGGACGTAACTGTCCACCCAAGAACTGGTGACTCGGTGGATCCTTCGGGGAGTCTCTGGAGACTTACTGGGCTTAGTCGACCCCTTCTTTGGGATATCTCATTGAAGTGTAAAAAATTTTCCAGTGGTCCCAGTAGGATGAGTTCAGGTGGTAAGGACTTTATGTTTCGGAAAGAGTCTTCCTGTCTTAACCGGACCCCAACGGGTATCGTAGTATAAGAGATTCCTCACGAGGGACCTTTTTCAAATGGTTACCGGTTTTTTTTTTTTTTTTTTTTGGTTGGAACGCCGGATCTATTGTACACTACTTTTGTCTGGTCCTGACAAATTACAGAGTATTGACCGTCGTCTCCCTCCGTCAGATTGTGCAGTCTTTTCGAACTTTCTGAGTTGGTTCTCCTGGAATACAATTCTTGTGACGCACCTTCTATCATTCTAGAAACTAGATTTTCGGGTACCCTCTTCCCTTTCTAACTCGTTTATTGATCTGTCCGTGAAGTCTCTTCGACGACATTAGAGTAATCGGAGTACCTAGGGTAGAGACCGTTCAGGATGTTACCTTAGTAATAATTATGTCGTGAACATAGAATGACAGTTAAATTATTACGATGTACAAAAGTGAACCAAAATAAAGCATTGAAACTCTTTTTTATGTTAAACTTATAAAAGAATAGGAATAACAACCCGAACGGAGTCTGAGTTTCTGTTTCCTTACTATAAGAAATCGACAATTTCCTTAAAAATGAAAAGTTCTTCCCTAAAGAAACGTCATTTGTTCATGTACATGTCTTTACCGACAGTACTTCAGACTGTCTCGATTTAATAAGTACGTTTTGTGAGGAAACTTTTGTGTCGTAGGTGGTCTTCTAATTCGGTGTCACTACTTTCTACAGTGACAATTGGAAAAAGATGTTCTCTGTGATATGTTTATTCAGAAGTAATTATTTGTATTATTTGGTGGTCAATAAACATCGGATTAATATGTCAAGTGAAATAGGTATAGAACTGAAGGAGAAAATACAAAATGTATAAAGTAACGAGTATTTATACGTATTTTCCATACTGTCCAATTTATAGAAATTGAAGAATGAACCTCTTCTCCAAATTCTGAAAGTAGTCTTCTGTCAAAAACGAAATAGACATCTCAAATTAATAAACACAAGGATGAATAAGTGTCTATTAGTTCTCGTCTTATAAACGTCTTTCTATAAGATGTCTCGAATTTACGAGAGGTATTTATGACAGTAGGTGACAGTTATACGATGTGGTCTACTTAATAAATCTTAATGGTAACATTTTAACGAAAGTAGAAGATATGAAAAATCTGTAAAGACATATAATAGACGTTTATGAACTAGTGTGCCATCCTTTATTTTGTCTAAAATCTATCGGTCGGAAGTACACATGACGCCACCTACAACATTTTTTCAACATATATTTCTTTTTCGTAGACCGATACGGGGTTTCGAATAAAAGACGAAAAGTCCTTTTACAGAACCCTAAAAATCGAGAGTAGACCAGTAAGAGCTTACCACCCAATTAATTGTAGGGGAGACGCCAGTTTTAGTTATACACACTCAGTACAAGTGTTTTTATAACTAGTGAACTTTCGAATCTCGTTAATAAGATTTTATTCTTTTGACACCATACCCGTTTGATTCAAAAGACCCGGTACCTCCAAACACTTCGACAAGAAGTAGACATTTCCTTCCTAAGTAAAAACAAGGACGTTGGGTGGACGTAGGGAGGGGATCTTGGGAATTCGTGTCCATCGGTTACCTTTATATAAGTTTTCCTTCTGTCTATTCCCCCTACTACTCAAATAGTGTCCGACACCATATGAATCTAAAAATTTTGGGACTCCTAAGGTTGTTTTTATATAGACAACCAGTTTAAAATTGATAAATAACTTATTATTGTATTATCTTATCGGAGACTCTAAATGGTCTCTTGGTTACGTTTTTCCATCAATCTCATTCATTGAAGTATGCCCCTCCTCTTCCTTGTACGATCTAGTCTTTACCTATGATGTTACCGGAACCCGGTCATTACTCGATTGTGTACTCGAAGGTAGTATGTACTATTAGTACGTAGGTACCTACGTACAAAAGTTCTAGTCGGAGGATTGAAAGTGATAATTTTTACAGTTAAAAGTACTTATTGTAAAAGACGTCACTTCTTTTTCACTTAGATAACTATTAAATTTAAAGTCTTCATGATGTAGTTACCTTTTTTTACTTTTGTAGAATACCACTCTGTGTAGACAATCTTAAATAGAATGTACACGAAGTCATGTCAACAGACAAAGTTTTCAGGTAAAGTTTATAACTAAAGGAATTAGTCATCAGTATATACCTACACTCTCAACCTGATATTTCTTTCGACGGCGACGACGACGACGTGTGACTTCTTGACTACGAAAACTTGACACCACAATCTCTTTTGTGAACTCTCAGGGAACCTGACGTTCCTCTAGTTTGATTAGGTAGGATTTCCTTTAGTCAGGACTGATAAGTAACCTTCCTTACTACGACTTTGACTTTGAGGTTATGAAACCGATGGATTTCTTGATTGAGTAAACTTTTCTGGGACTACGACCCTTTCTAACTTCCGACTTCCTCTTCCCCTATTGTCTCCTACTCTACCAACCTACCGTAGTGGTTGAGCTACCTGTACTCAAACCCATTCGAGGTCCTCAACCACTACCTGTCCCTTCGGACCGCACGACGTCAGGTACTCCAGTGTTTCTCAACCTGTGCTGATTCGTTGACTTGACTTGACTTGACTCTCAAGTGAAGTGGAAACAACAACAACGTGTTAACGATTCAACACAGGATGAGAAACGTTTGGGTGCGTGACGTCGTGTGGTCCGAGGGAACAGGAGGTGATAGAAGACCTCAAACGAGTTTAAGTACAGGTGACTTAGTCACTACGATATATTGGTAGAGTAGGAGACGGTGTGTTAAGAGGAAAACACAAGTCAGAAGATCGTAGTTCCAGAAAAGTCGACAATCTTAGTCCACCGGTTTCATGACCGCGAGGTCGAAGTCGTTATCAGGAAGGTTACTTATGATTTACAACTAGAGGAAATCCTAACGGACCAAACGAAGACGTCAGGTCTTTTTTTAGTCCTCATAAGAGATCGTTGTGTTAAGTTTTCGTAAGTAAAAAACCACGAGTCAGGAGAAATACCAGGTTGAAAGTTTACTACTGTCCTTTTTGGTATCGAAATGGATATGTCTGAAAACAGTCGTTTAACTGTAGGGAAGAAAAATCATACAATCAATATTGAAAGGAAGGTTCCTCTTTCGTAGAAAATTAAAGTACCGACGTCAGTGTCAGGTGTCAGTAAAACCACTAGTTCTTTTATTTTAGACAGTGACCAAGGTGAAATGGGGGTAGATAAACTGTACTTCACTACCCTGATCCCTATCCTAACAGAAGTACTGGTTCTATTAGTACTACCACACTAGTGAGTGGATCTCGGTCCATAGGACCTTACGTTTCAGTCAACCTGAAATCCTTCGTAGTGATGCTTGTTCCGATCACCTCCACTACCTTAAGGTCAACTCAATAAAGTTTAGGATTTACTACTACGACAATTTCACGCCGTGAGTTATACAGTCGTTTAAACCTTTTGTTCGTCACCGGTGTCCTGACCTTTTCCAGTCCAAAGTAAGGTTAAGGTTTCTTTCCGTTACGGTTTCTTACGAGTTTAATGGCATGTTAACGCGAGTAGAGTGTGCGATCGTTTCAGTACGAGTTTTAAGAGGTTCGGCCCGAAGTTGTCATGTACTTGACACTGGAAGGTCTACAAATTCTACCTTAATCTTTTCCGTCTCCTTGGTCTCTAGTTTAGCACTTGTTGGTGACCTAGTAACTTTTTCGTTCTTTCAAGGTCTTTTTGTAGATGGAGACGAAATAACTGATACGGTTTCGGAAGCTGACACACCTAGTGTTGTTTGCCACCTTTTAAGACTTTCTCTACCCTTATGGTCTGGTGGACTGGACGGAGGACTCTTTAGACATACGTCCAGTTCTTCGTTGTCAATCTTGGTCTGCACCTTGTCTGACCAAAGTTTAGTCCTTTCCTCCTACAGTTCCGACAAATAACAGTAGGACGAATAAATTGAATATACGTCTCATGTAGTACTCTTTGCGACCCGACCTTCTTCGTGTTCGACCTTCGTTCTAACATCCCTCTTTATAGTTGTTGGAGTCTATACGTCTACTGTGGTGGGAATACCGTCTTTCACTTCTTCTTGATTTCTCAGAGAACTACTTTCACTTTCTCCTGTCACTTTTTCAACAGAATTTCGAGTCGTAAGTCTTTTGATTCTAATATCGTAGACCAGGGTAGTGAAGTACCGTTTATCTACCTCTTTGTCACCTTTGTCACCGTCTGAAATAAAAACCCCCGAGGTTTTAGTGACGTCTACTACTGACGTCGGTACTTTAATTTTCTACGAATGAGGAACCTTCTTTTCAATACTGGTTGGATCTGTCGTATAATCTTTCGTCTCTGTAATGAAACGGTTGTTTCCAGATAGATCACTTTCGATCCCAAAAAGGTCATCAGTATATACCTACACTCTCAACCTGATACTTCTTTCGACTCTTGGCTTCTTAACTAAGAAAACTTAACACCACAACCTTTTCTGAGAACTCTCAGGGAACCTGACGTTCCTCTAGGTTGGTCAGGTAGGATTTCCTTCAGTCAGGACTTATAAGTAACCTTCCTGACTACGACTTCGACTTTGAGGTTATGAAACCGTGGACTACGTTTCTTGAATGAGTAAACTTTTCTCGGACTACGACCCTTTCTGACTTCCGTCCTTCTCTTCCCCTACTGTCTCCTACCCTACCAACCTCTACCGTAGTGACAGAGTTACCTGTACTCAGACTCATTTGAGATCCTCAACCACTACTTGTCCCTCCGGACCGTACGACGTCAGGTACCCCGGTGTTTCTCAGTCTGTGCTGACTCGCTGACTTGACTTGACTACCCTGATCTACGGTACTAGCATCAAAAAACTTACGACTCAAAGTTGGGTCGAAAAAGGAGAGAGGAGAAAGTAGTTTTCCAAGAAGTCAAAAAGAAGTGAAAGACGGTATTCTTACCACAATAGACGTATGAACTCCTACAAGTATAAAGAGGGTCGTTAGACTTAAGGTAGAACACTGAGTAGGTCGAGCCATAAAACTTACTACATGAGACATATATTCAATTTATTCGTCCCACTGTTATATGTCGGAACAGTATGAGGAAGGGGTTAAACCTTGGTCAGGTAAAAAGATACAGGCCAAAATTGACAACGAAGAAATGGACGTATGTCCAAAGGATCCTCTGTCCAATTCACCAGATCATAAGGGTAGAAAATTTCTTAAAAGGTCAAAGAACACTAGGTATATCAGTTTCCGAAATCGTATCAGTCACTTCGTCTTTATCTACTAAAAGATCTTGAGGGAACGAAAGAGGTACTAGGTACTTACAACCGTTCAACTTGAGACCAAGGAGACAGAAAAACTTTGGGTCCAACATGTAGACCAAGTACGTAACGACTTCGGATCGAACTTCCTAAAACTCACCTTGGAACGATCGTACACTTTCCTCACGTTAACATACGATAAAGTATGTAAGAAACTGTAACGGGAAGAAACCCTAACGTTACTTTTGAAAAGGTCAGGACACCGGTGACGACTTAGAAGGTTTAAACAACTGTATGACTCTCATGTCCTAAAATTGTCGTAGTAGAAAATCCTAAACTTTATCGAGTTGACCTTAAGGTAGTAGAGGTGATCTAAACAAACGTCATTACGAAGGATTCCGGGTAAACAGAAGTGTGAGGTCCTAGAGGTCGAAATCCACTCACGGGTGTGATAGTACCAATAGACCCAGTAATCCTGGAAAGAACATATCAAGTAAACACATAAGAACGTTGGAGAAGAAGTAGAGAAGACGGAGACAATCCACGAACGACAAAGACAGGAAATAACACGGGTAGAAACGTACTTTACAAGGGAACCATGAACGTTAAAAGAACTTCTCTAGTGATCAGGAAGGGTAAGACGACAAAAGGAAATGAATAAACGTAACAAGTAAATGCTTCCGGAAGTACAGAGAGAAACTATAAGAGCCCTTGAGACGTAAGTCAACCCACATAGAAAGGAAAAGAGAGAACAGAAAACAAAAAGAAGAAAGGAGTCGATAAACATTTCAGACGAATCTGTTGGTGAAACAGAAAAACGTAAAGAAAAAGAAACTCTACCAAAACCAGTGACGGTGGACATGTTACAATGTGTGTACGTAGGTACCAAGAGACCCGTGAAACGAATGGCCTAGATTAGGGAACTTAGACAAACAGTGGAGGTGACATATTATTCCCTAAACTAGATCAAGTATGGACTCATCGGATCAGCAAAAGGGATGAAAGACGTTAAATTCGGACTTAAAACGTTATTCCTCGAATTCTAGCTTCCGTGTCAGTCGAGGTCCAGAACAAAAACGACTGACAAATCTCGAAGAGGTTGAAGTCGACGTTTCTTGTATTTATAGAGTAAAGTCATAACTGGTAGACCACTATAGGTACACATCTCAACAGAGAACCCACCGACCTTTTACCACAAACAATACTAGTCGTACAAAAGAACTGTTTTGAGACAATCGGAAACGGGACCAAGTAAAACATGAGGTTCGGGTTTGAAAGGACAAAAAGGTCTATAGAGGATTGAAAACGTAAGATTAGGGGACACTACCTTAGAAAGTATCTGTAGAAAAGTACCTGTAGAAAGAAACCACAATCAAGATCTTCCAGAACATCTGGAAGTATTGACCAGTTGAAGTTGAAGAAACCGTAGTCACCAACCCCGTGTCTGACTACAACTTATAAAACTGAACCTTTGCTTGACTCTTGTACTACAACAAGAACGTCAACGTGGGTTCATGACGTAAAACTTGAGAAAACAACTGGTACTCCCAATGAGGTAAAGAAGATTCCCTAAGAACGGGTGTCATCATCTATATTACCAGTAGACTTAATTTAAACGGGTAAGGGTAGGTGAAATTAAGTGACTAAGGATTCTACAACTACAAGTGAGAACGGTAGAGAACGGACTGATACGGGCTAAATGGAACTAAGTACCTAGATTGTAAGGTCGAAGGACACGTTATAACAAGAAATGTCGTAGTCTGAAATGAAAGTGATGGTCTGTGTAGAAGTTGACTCTTGGTAAAGACGAAACAGGGGACGGTAAAGTAAGAAATAACTCGAGAATCATTAACGGTAGGAGAGAAGAGGTCATCGTATAACCTGTAGAACACTGGAACCCCGTCCCCCTGAGTAGTAGGTCACAACATAGAAAAACAGAAAAGTAAGACAGGTACCTCAAGAGTGCCGTTCTTATGACCTCATCCAACGGTAAAGGAGAAGGTCACCTGGTGTAAAACAGTTTCGAGAAGTGATACTGGGTATGTAGAAACCACCGGGACGCGTCGTACCGAGTATCGAAGTAAAGTGTTCGGGAAAACGGTGTTCGGACACTAGGCACTTCCCCTAAGAACTGGAAAATAAAATAATAAAAAATAAAAAATTATATTTAAATAAATAAAATTAACCTCTAATTAATGAAATGTTATAACATGACCAAAACGGTATGTAGTTGTACATAGGCGGTGTCCCGGTGTCGTTAGCCTCGTCTTTTTCTTTATTTTCCTTAAGTTTAACCTTTTCTTCTTCATTTTGAGAGTAACCAACGTCTACTGTACTAGGAGATGTCTCTTTTGGGATTTCTGAGGTGGTCTTTTAATGATCTCGATTAGTTACTTATATCATTTCAACGTCCTATATTTTAGTTGTGTGTCTTTAGGGAACGTAAGGATATGTGATTATTACTCTTTTATCTTTCTCTTTAATTCCTTTGTTAAGGTAAGTGATAACGTTGCTTTTATTATTTTATGAATCCTTATATAGATGGATTTTTTTGATTTCTGGATATATATCTTTTGATATTTTGTGACCACTTTCTTTAGTTTCTCCTGTGATTATCTACCTCTTTATATGGTACAAGTACCTAGTCTTCTTAGTTATATCACTTTTACTCATATGATGACTTTCGTTAAATATCTAAGAATTGGAAAATTTTTGACGGTTGAAAAAAATTTCGTAACCGGAAGTTTGAAGAAAACTGTCACTGTAGACATACTTTAGGTAATATGACTTTGAGTAAAATGTGTATATGTACACACATATAAAAAACACACTTCTAAAAGTCAAACATCTTTGACCACAAGATACTTTTTGTAAAGGGAAACCACAAATTTGAGATTAAAAAAAGATAAGAAAAAAATTAACGAAGGACCACCGAGTCTCCAATTTCGCAGACGGACGTTACACCCTCTTGACCCAAGTTAGGGATCCATCCCTTCTAGGGGACCTCTTCCTTTACCGTTGGGTGAAGTCATAAGAACGGACCTCTTAGGGTACCCACCTCCTCGGACCACCCGATGTCAAGTGCCCCAGTGTTTCTCAGCCTGTACTGACTCGTTGAAGTGAAAGTGAAAATTAACGATCAAAGTTGATTTAATCGAAGGAATATTTGGTGTTTCCTTAAGGTTGAGTGTTCGACTTTTCCTCACGAAATCAACATACTATTTATATGTTGTTAGTCTTATAAAATGATTGATCTTTTATTTGTTATTTTATAACAAAAGAATTAAAAGGTTATAAATATACATAAAGAGGTATCTTTATCCTCATAGAGAACCCCAAAAAAAATAAGGAACAGAGATTTAAAAAGGAAAGAGATTTACTCCATTCGTGTTTAACAAAAGTTAATAGTTTCGAGATATCACCCTAATCGTGTATAACGTAATGTCAAAAAGAATTCATTGTCAGAAAAATAGTGGTCTTTTGAAGGATCTTCTTTATTGAAGACTTATATATGGTTATTAAATTAAAATGGAACCATTCTTTATACGAACTTAAAGGTCTTTATTTATAATAGTTTTTTATGAAACGTATAGTATAAATTCTCTGATATCTTTCTTTGTTGACAAAGATTCAAACTTAACGTGTGAACGTTTGACCTGTATCACAAATTTCTATAGGAATGGACTGTTTCATTTCGATTGTTCGAAGGCTCTTACGACTAAAGGACTTCGGGGAGGAAGGTACGGAAGACGGGGGTAGACGTCTCTTTTTTTGTGTATAGACTTCAAAGTTTCCTTATATTATGGAAGGACGACGATTCAACGATTCAGTGCAGTCAGCACAGACTAAGATACACTGGGGTATCTGCCTTCGAGTGTTCCGAAGAGACGGGGACCCTAAGAGGTCCGTTCTGGTGACCTCACCCAACGGTAAAGGAAGAGGTTACGTACTTTCACTTTTAACTTTCACTTCAGCGAGTCAGCACAGGTTGAGAATCGCTGGGGTACCTGACGTCGGGTGGTCCGAGGAGACAGGTACCCTAAAAGATCCGTTCTCATGACCTCACCCAACGGTAATGGAAGGATCCCTTGGTGTATATAAACGTTTATACTACTAAAAATATAGTTTGTACATAACATCATGTACTGAAGTAAACGATATTTTGAACTGTAGTTGTGTGTTTTCGTTTAAGAGTTTTCTACTGTCTTTTCCAGTATGGATTTAAATTAGAAATGGGTTTTTACATTGGTTGTACTTGAAAATTTAAGGGACCCTATCCTTAGTTGGATGAAGTACAGAAAAATAAAGAAACAATTCTTATATCAACTATACATCATTTACATGAATATAACGATAATATCATAATTTTGTACGGGAATTCAATTTTTAGTTTGTAGTTTAAAGAAGGTTAATCCTTTTGGATCTTATTTGATTTGTCCACTAAATATAGTTTAAGTAAATATATATCCATCTTAATAGAGGAGGACGATTTATAAAGACTCACTGATACATCTAGAGGGTAGTGGGAGTATCCGAGGATAAAATAATACGATGACCGTATACTGTGTGGGATAATGTTAATCGTTGTTATTCTTGAACGTTAGGATAACATAATAATAGCGTAACATTTCGAAAAGGATTTTCGAAGACTCATTCAATATAGAGTGAGTAAATATCTGGTACCTCGTCTAATTCAGAAAGAGAGTTAAGTACATATTAATCACGAGTTGAGTACCAATTTTTTTTTTCCTTTTTTAAAAAATCCTTTTTTTACAAAACACCAAGAAATTTTATCTTTAGACGTTATGACATTCTTTGTCTTGACTTCCGTCTTATATAAAACTTATCAATTCTTTATCTTTGGTGTAAAATTAAGACTTCCAATCTAATTTGGGAAGGTAGAATAGAAACACCGCGAGGGGTGGAGGAAATTTTTAGTATGTAATGGTTCTTTATATTGAAAGTGATTAGATTCGTTTCAACTCCTTGAACTTTGATTTAAGGTAAGTTTATTACTTTTTATCTAAAGAAGAAAGACACACGAAATACATGAATCAGTGAGTCAGAAAAGGTTGAGGAACACTAGTGTATCTGACATCGGACGGTCCGAGGAGACAGGTACCCTATAAGGTTCGTTCTTATGACCTCACCCAACGGTAAGGGAAGAGGTCCCTAGTTTGGGTCCAGAGGACGTGATATCTATCTAAGAAATGGTAGACTCGGTGGTCCCTTCGAAGTTCATATTAATTTTTGAGAGGTGGGACGATCCATTAAGATCGGTCAATCAAAGTGGAGACTGAAAGAAAGAGAAAAGACCCCCCCCGACACCACCCAGAAGGAACACCGGTGTCCGAAGAGGACAACCCCTCGTATCCGAGATCTCGAGTACCCGAGTCGTCAACACTGAGCACCCTAGAATCAAGGGGTTGGTCCCTAACTTGGACGTAGGAGAGGTAACCTTCCGTCTAAGAGTTTGGGACCTGGTGGTCCCTTCAGGGAGTACTGATGACAGACATGGAATCAGTTCTGATAGGACATACTGTGAATTGATGAAGGACTAAGTGTACAGTAAACATTATCTGATCTCATGATAGGTCTGTATAAAGGAAGTAAGGTAGGTTAACGTTTGTCAGAACTTTCTTCATTGACTCTTTGAGATGTCCCTTCCTTTACTCGAAGGTAGGATTAGTATACCAGAGGAAATAGTGTATAGGAAAACCTTACTTAGTTCTAAAAAAAAATTTTTTTACACAGAAGAGACAGTACACATGAAACTGTAGTAAAAGTAAGTAGTCTCATGTGTCACTACACACAGTGAACCTTGTCCTTTAGGAAGTGAAGTCCTTGTTTATTTTCACTGGTAGTGAGTGATGGTACGTAACAAAGTTATCTTAATTGTCACAACGAATACTCGAAAGGACCCAATTTAGATACTTCCCTCAAATAAATTTTAGGAGAGAGATTTGTGTCAAGTCTACACAAATAATAATGACTACAGTGATATACACCACCAGTCGAAACCAGAAAGGACCGAAGTAACAGTACTTACTATTTCAACTTAAAAGACTCATAATCGAGTATACTCGTAAGCGGTCTCAGGACCATTTCCTATGACAAACGGATACTTAATACACTCTTAATAAAGTATAATCGGAAAACGGTCTGTCCCTTGTATAAATTTTCCTCTTAAGCTCCCGTAAAAGGAATCAAAGTTATTGTAGAATTTTGTAAAAATCATCCGCAACTTACTACTCTGATACTTAGAAAAGTCTCAGGGTGACTAGAGTGAACCGTACTTTTCTGTAGCACAAAAGTCTCCCCCGTGTAGAGGGACCCGTCACACCAGGTAAACTCCCTTCCGGTACTAAACACTCTACGGCCCTCGGTCACAGTCCTTGAGGTGGGTACCGTTTCCAGTACTCCTTCCTCCGTGTCGTATGTGTTTCCGCCCTAGCTCGGAGTCCTTTGGGGGACAAGGACTCGTAGATGGGGGGTTTGGTCTCAGACGGATGAAATGACGAAATACAAGAGTGGATGTGGAGACTGAAATACCCCCCGACAGGGGGTGGTGGAGAGAGCCTCTTCCTCAATTGGATGTCGAGGTCAATTATTTTTAAGGACCCGCACTGTTCTCACAAAGTTGAATGTTTGAGGATACTTCCAAGAGATCGGACGGACTTGTCCAAGTAGGCCGGTGTACACTAACAAATGTCGGAAGGTTGGTACTCTCCGTACTCTACAAAATTTGAAAGATTTCTGTCTAAGAAACCCCTTCAATCTTTAATGATCGTATCACCCAACTGATCCTTAATATAACTACTTCCCGGAAAGTAAATAACCCGGTTACAAACGACGATTTAGGGGACGGGAATATGTGCAATTACTTATATATTGATCATATATCCTCTTTATTCATAATTGGAAATTCTAATTAGTACAATTTGGAATCCGATTCATTTAAGGAAAGAATTAACATTGGATGATGTTGGAGTGGGATATCCTTACGTTGAAATAGACCATGGAAACCTCCCACCGCGGAGGTTTCTAAAATTCTTTTTTAGTGGGGACCTTTTTTATTCAAAAGACCAACTGACTGGCAATAGTCTTTCCCGGTATTTTACAGTCGTCCGGAGTACCGGTCTTCTACTACATTTTGGGGATTCTGGAAACATATATAAATATACTTCGTGGACTAAAACTATTTCCAGTCCAGACGACTGGGGTGCACTGAGACATAAGTAGGGATACATATTGTTTTTCATATATTCGCTTGGACTTTTTATTTCTTTTGCCTGGTCAAGGACCTTTCTGACCAAAGGGGGCACACCAGAAAAGAGTAAGAGAAGAAAAGACCGACTTAAGGGTAGACCTCGTACCTCCGAGCGGTACAGATGAATGAACGGGACCGAAGATTCTGGGTGCGCTCTCCCTCGGGTTCCACCCCTTGGGAGACGATAAGTTCGCCCGTGGCCACCGGATACATCTACTACGTTTAAGGAACAGAATCTCAAAATAACCAAAAGGTGCATTTGGTTCAATAAGTCGGAGAAAAAGAGGTGATGATAAAGGATGATGTGATAGGAAAAGATTAGAGAGAAATATAAAGATTAATTTATCGAAAAAGGATCCTGCGGCTGAGGTAGAGGGGAAGTTTAATGGGACCTAGGTGGTCCCCGACCTGAGACCGTTCACTCTACGGATCGTGTCCTCCCTGTATACAACGACACAGACAGAGTCAACATCAGGTATGATGGAACGATAAGTGGTGAAACATCAGGTCGTCACACCCCTACCACTTCCGTCCTTTTTCGTCTGTCGCTACGACAGACCGGTCAAACTACGACAGAAACGAGATAAATTAGACCCTTACTACTCAGTCTACCTATATTGTGTTATATTATTTGGTGTCTACGAACGACTCTCGGTTAGTTGGAGGGTTAAAATCCCGGTGGTTCTTAATTTTACACCAAAGATGGTGGGTTGATAAGAAACATAGACTAACACCTTATTAGTATGACTTTCCCCAAACACTTATAATTACAGCAGTCAGTTAGTGTTATGGATGTGTGTCCAGTATATGGATCCACTGGTAGTACGACAGTATCTTTGGGTCACGAGTCGGGTGTTACTTTACGGGTTACCGTGTCGGAGAGTTATTACCTATGTCTGGGTTGTAGAGTTCGCACCAGTCTTTAGATAACTGGTAGTTAAGGTAATCAGTCAGAAGCTTGGTTTTACAAGATAATAGTAACACTCACAACATAGACACTTCGAAAATTCGACCAGATTTTAGACAGACTTGGTTTAATTAATAGAGGTTGACAGGTGTCCGAAACTGTCTTATTAGAGTTACGTTTTAGTTACTTTACTCTAGTTACGAGTAGTCCGAGATTCGAGGGGGACGGTATTCACTATAGACTAGTACCTTTAACGAGTTCAGATTCTTTTAGACTTAGGTCTTTCAGTACAAACCTTCGATAATAAATTAAAGTGTTTGTCAATTCGAAAGTTTTCAAAATAATATATGTCGGGGTGAAAAGGTCAAAACATTAAAAAACTCTTATAATTAATGTCGCACAAGGTCACGAATAATGATACACTGTACTGATGTCTAAAAGATCAGTTGTTAACAATAAGAGAGACACTTGGAAGTTTCAGAATATATCATTTACACCCAATAAAAATTACAAGATATGAAACAAGTGAAGTTTATCTTTGAGTTTATATTAAGTTTACACTCGTCTCATGAATCTATGACTTTTAAAATGTGTATAACAAGGGAGATAGAGTTTACGAGAAGGGAGGGGGAAAAGTGGATTCATTGAAGATAAGTAGGAAGTCTAACAGGACATTTGGACGGAAGAAGTCCCTTCGGAAGGTTCTAGAAGGACTAGTCCTACTTAGAACGATCATATACGAGAGTATCGGAGTGAAATGACAGTGATCGTCATTAATAGTGAGTTTATTTATGTTAAATTGACTACACAGAGAGTTCGGGATGGTTTGTTCTGTCGACACAAAAACGAATAGTAAAGTAAGGATCACCACTCATATTCGGACTGTGAATCTCGGTGGGTCACTTATAGACAAACTTACTTAATTGCTTTCCCTTTCTGACGAACTATACCGAAACCACCCAGTGTGTTAAAGTTTTCCGGTAGACGTCTTTAATGAAAGACTTAAAGTCCCTCATTTGGACAGGTGAATGGATAAAGGTTTTTCTGTGTGTAGACATTTGCACATGTGTGTGTATATATTATAATACTTCTAAAATATGATACCCTAACTATAAAAAGAAGACTTAAAAGTACTGGACTAAAAATAAATACTGAATATTCCTGACGTTATTAAATGTATAGACCCTGGGATTCTTAGAGGGGTTTGATAGATTCGGGTACACACGACGCAGCGAAGTCAGTACAGGTCAAGAAACACTATGATACCTGACATCGGGCGGTTCGAGGAGACAGGCACCCTAAGAGATCCATTCTTATTACCTTACCCAACAGTAAAGGAGGGGGTCCACTAGAAGGACTGGGTCCCTAGTTTAGGTACAGAGAATGCAGAGGATATTACGGTCCGCCCAAGGAATGGTGATCACGGTGGACCCTGTCGATAGAGTTAGGTTGGTAGGTATATGTCACCTTACGTGAAACACTTTGACAATCTAAGATTTCAATCAACCATTTCACTTTTTAGTGTTTTAACACTTTTCATTAAGAATTCTTTCATGGTATAACCTTTACCTGTATGAGAGGAAGTTTTCAGGTTGTGTTAGTAAAAGGAGGTTTCGATTTGATCTTTAAACGAAGGAATTAACTCCTGGTCATTTCTCCAACCGAAGACAACTCATCGGTATGACTTTTATACACACCATGGACATCCGTGATCTCGAGTTGAGTCGTAGTTCTCCCTAAACCGTGATTCTGGAAGGTTTCCTTATCGTGTAAGTGTTAGGGGTAGAGTGTGAGAGAAACGTCACTTCGAATGATTCGACTGACCGTCCATCTGAGTGAGTAATAAATTTAACGAAAAAAAGGGAGAGAAAATGGGTGACTCAAGTACCTTTGATTTAAGTGTATTCTACGTTACGGTGGTAAAGGATGGTTAGTAGGTGGGGTTGTTTCAAATTTTTTGAAAGGTACTACCGGTGAGTGATTAAAGGAAGTACTCTTCCAAGGGATCTCTCAACTGATATATGTCTTAATAATTAGTTCGGTATAAAAGGGTGACTAAACATAATACCTCAATAAATTCGGTAGGACATTCAATAAAGGAAAGGGTTTTGCCGCGGGTGCGACAATACACAAAGGAAAAAGTAACAAAGGGTATTGGAACGGTCTCGAAGTCTCCGTTTTTATCTTTGGTTCCGGGGACCTTGATTCCGAACTCCTTCACCCGTACCTCCCCGTGAGTGGTAGTGTCGACCTAAGAAGTGGCACTACGTTCCCCAGCACCGAGCGTCCCGAGGTGACTACGGCACCATTATGAACTTTGTCTAAAAATAGAGCCGACGTTCAACTAACCTCTTTTTGTTATTAAATTTGTGTCTTTGTTCAGGAAACCCGGAGTGGACTCCTTTAGGTTGTCCGACGAAGCTCCGTTTAGTGCAATTCCTGAGACTTACTGGGGAGGAAAAGGTCAGTCTCCGTTATCTAATATGGTGCAAAACAAACTAAAATATCCGGAGAGACTTTTAAAGATTCTTGTCGGGTTTATATGATCTTTTTGTTACGTATTTTTGTTATACGGTTTATGTCATATCTCTATTCTTATCTCCTCGCGGACTACCTGTTTTACGTCCAACCTGGAGACGTGGACAATAATAAATGGGGAGTGTAGTCCTCCGTCTTTAAGGACAGGGGTATCATGTCTAGTCCATTGAGTTTGGTCCCGAGACGTTGACGGATCTCCACACCGTACCCCTCCCTCCAAGTCCTCCCTCCCCCGTATCCATATGGATACCGAATGAGTACGACTACAAACCGTCTTTAGTTGTGTTATGACGTTTCGTTAATAGTAAGTTAATTCTTATTTTATTAAAAAATTTGGTGCAACTCCAAACGATTACCAGTTTCTCTTTTACTGTCTCAGTCCTGAGTTTGGGGTAGACAAGGTAAGGTTTCGGAAGTGAGGATAGGAGATGTTATTTCAGTCTGTCGTCGACAGTTACCTTTATCTTCCTTTGTCTGATTCTTCATACTTCCTTTGGACATCCACTGAGACGTCACTCTTTTGGACCTTTGGATATAATAAAGTTAAAAGACCCTGAAGGGACCACTAGGTCATCAATTCTGACACATAAGGGTTACGTCCCCCGGACCCAAGATAGGGACCAGTCCCTTGTTCTAGGGTGTACGGTGTTGATTCTGGACCGTGTAAAGTTAAGTCGGTGAGTCAGTACAGGTTGAGAAACGCTGTGGTACCTGACGTCGTGCGGTCCGAAGGGATAGGTAGTGGTTGAGGGTCTCGAATGAGTTTTAGTACAGGTAACTCAGTCACTACCGGTAGGTTGGTAGAGAGACAGTAGGGGAAGAGGAGGACGGAAGTTAGAAAGGGTCGTAGTCCCAGAAAAGTTTACTCAGTCAAGAAGCGCAGTCCACCGGTTTCATAATCTCAAAGTCGAAGTCGTAGTCAGGAAGGTCACTTATAAGTCCTGACTAAAGGAAATCCTACCTGACCAATCTAGAGGAACGTCAGGTTCCCTGAGAGTTCTCAGAAGGGGTTGTAGTGTCAAGTTTTTGTAGTAAAGAAACCGTGAGTCGAAAGAAATACCAGGTTGAGAGTGTAGGTATATACTGATGACCTTTTTGGGATCGAAAGTGATCTACTTAGAAACAACCGTTTCATTACAGAGACGAAAAATTATACGATAGGTCCAACCAGTATCGAAAAGAGGGTTCCTCGTTCTCAGAAAATTAAAGTACCGACGTCAGTGGTAAACACCACTAAAACCTCAGGGGGTTTTACTCCGGAGAGTGACAAAGATAACAAAGTGTTAGATAAACGATACTTCACTACCCAGGTCTACGGTACTAGAATCAAAAGACTTACAACTCAAAATTCGGTTGAAAAAGTGACAGGAGAAAGTGAAAGTAGTTCTCCGAGAAATTAAGAAGTGAAAGACGGTATTCCCACCACAATAGACGTATAGACTCCAATGACTATGAGGAGGACCGTTAGAACTAAGGTCGAACACGAAGTAGGTCGGGCCGTAAAGAGTACTACATGAGACGTATATTCAATTAATTCGTCTCATTGTTATATGTCGGAACTACATGAGAAAAGTGTTAAACCTTAGTCAGCAACAGGGTACAGACCAAGATTGACAACGAAGAACTGGTCGTATGTCTAAGGAGTCCTCCTTCCAGAGCATAAGGGTAGAGAACTTCTTAAAAGGTGTCAAACAACACTAGGTGTGTCAGTTACCGAACCGTATCAGTCACTTCGTCTACAAAAAGACCTTGAGAGAACGAAAAAGATGTTAGGTTGCCTACAACCATTAAACTAGAGACCAAGGAGACGGAAAAGATTTTGGTCGAACTTGTAGACCTTTAAGAGTCAAGTACATAACGACTTCAAGTGCATAACCACTTAAAACTCGTAATAAAACAATCACACACTCTACTCACGTTAACACACCATCAAACTTATAAGAAACCGTAACGCAAAGAAACCCTAACCTTACTTTTGACTAGAAAAGGTCAGGACACCGGTGACGACTCAAAAGGTTTAAACGACCGTATAACTCACGTAGTAGTAGTAGAAAATGCTAAACTTTATCGAGTTGACTTTAAAGTAGTGAAGGTGGTCGGTTGGTTTTTTTTATTAGAAAAGGGCTTCACTCAAGTTGCGTCAGTGATCTGTTCCTAGTCTGACTCCTTGGTGGTCATTTATATGTAGATATAGAGGTGTCCATACATACAGATACACATATATATAATTTGATGTCTAGATATGTATATATACACGGACATATATATACATAAATATATAATATATTAAACCTGAACTATTGTTCTGATGTTTACGGTTAATAACGAAAACCTTTGATTCATGTTAATGGTACTTCGGTTACATACAGTTTCTCATCTTGACTCTCAGTTACTTTAAAAGACATATGTCTCGTACATTTTGTGACTTCACATTGACACTCTACAGAAAAAGGGTTCCAAAGTGAATTGTCTCCGTTATCACGACTTCCCGTCTCGGGTCTCCTCTCAGGATCGGATGGTCTCACCCTAAGGAGAGAGTCGACTCAGGGGACCTAATAATTTTTCCCCGACGAGTTACACTAAGGGAGTCCTTCAATTAGAACGTTATTGAAATGATTAACGTGGTTTACAGGAACATGTCTCATAAACCAAACGAATAAAATTCTTTTTCTATGTTATTAATTTCTTTTTGGGATAAAATCCAGAAATATCCTTATAATATATATGTTTAGATTATGATATAAAGGGTAGTCAATTTTTTGTGATTTAGATTTTTTTTTTTTTTCCAAATAGTACCCCATTTTATATCTTAGAAAGGTACATGTAATTAGTGTTATGTCATTAAGTCTTACGTCAACCGTAATAGTTCGTTTTCGAAAATTGGTACGGGTCGTGATACAATCTGTCATGCTTCCTTAGTCTCTCTCCTCAGACCAGATCGTCCACAAAATACCACGTCGACAATTCTACTGTTTTAGGTCTTCTGTTCGTGACTTTTCCGTCTCATGACCTCAGGTTCCCATCTCTGACACCTCTTCTAAGCACTCCCGTACCACCTCAGTCTTTCCGGAGTGTCTTGTTTGTCTTAGTTTACAAGTCGACTCTTTTTGCTCCTCTCTCTCTCCTCACTCCTCGTCGTTCTCGTCCCCTTGGTCTCTACTCGTACGACTGACCTCCCGGTCGTTCTACTGGAACCGTCCTTAAGGGACCCTTGGGATTTACTGAACTGACTCGTGATTGTGACCCAAAATTACTAGAGTCTTTGTCATTATTAACACAAGTCAAGTTAAGTCAGTGAGACGACGACGACGACGATTCAGCGAAGTCAGTGCAGGTTGAGACACGCTGGGGTATCTACCGTCGGATGGTCCAAGGAGGCAGGGACCCTAAGAGGTCCGTTCTTGTGACCTCATCCAACGGTAAAGGAAGAGGTTACGTACTTTCACTTTTCATTTTCACTTCCCCGAGTCAACATAGGTTGAGGTTCGCTGGGGTACCTGACGTCGGATGGTCCGAGGAGGTAGGTACACTAAAAGGTCCGTTCTCATGACCTCACCCCACGGTAACGGAAGAGGTTAAGTTAGTGAGTCATCACAGGTTTAGAAACGTTGGGGTACCTGACGTCGTACGGTCCGAAGGAATATGTAGCGGTTGAGGGCCTCGAACGAGTTTGAGTACTGGTATCTCAGTCACTGTGGTAGGTTGGTAGAGTAAGAGACAACAGGGGAAGAAGAGGACGGGAGTTAGAAAGGGTCCTAGTCCCAGAAAAGATTCTTCAGTCGACAAGTGTAGTACTCCGATTTTATATCCTCGAAGTCAAAGTCGTAGTCAGGAACGTTACTTATAAGTCCTGACTAAAGGAAATCCTACCCGACCAACCTAGAGGAAAGTCAGGTTCCCTGAGAGTTCTCAGAAGAGGTTGTGGTGTCAAGTCGTTTAGTGAGAGGGTAAACAAAAGAGGTTTTTACTATCGTGCATAAGACGTTCTTGTTTCGATTCAGTATGTGTGTTCTGGACAGTTTCACTCTGTTGGAGCCGTTTTCCACCCTTAAGACACCCGTACTCGAGTAATCATAGTACAAGATGTACGACCTTTGTACACTTAGACGGACGTCGTCACGGAGTGTCTAGGTTAGTTATCGGTCACTCACTCGTCGAACAAAAAGTTATTTCTCTTCATGTAAAAATGTTCTATAGAGGGGGGACGGAGAGTTCAATCCTGTAGTGGAGGAGAAAACATTTCAAAATTGTCAATCGATCCATTGTCTCGAGGTTTTTTTGTAGATAAAGACGAAATAACTGATATGGTTTCGGAGACTGACACACCTAGTGTTGTTTGACACCTTTTAAGAAGTTCTCTACCCTTATAGTCTGGAAGGAGGACTCTTTAGACATACGTCCAGTTCACCGTCTCAATCTTGGTCTGTACATTGTTGTCTGACGAAGGTTTAGCCCTTTCCTCATACAGTTCCGACATATAACAGTGGAACGAATAAATTACATATACGTTCATGTAGTTCACTTTATGATCCGACCTACTTCGTGTTCGATCTTAGTTCTAACGGTCCTCTTTATAGTTATTGGAGTCTATACGTCTACTGTGGTGGGAATACCGTCTTTCACTTCTTGATTTCTCGGAGAACTACTTTCACTTTCTCCTGTCACTTTTTCAACCGAATTTTGAGTTGTCAGTCTTTTGTTTCTAGTACCGTAGACCAGGGTAGTGAAGTACCCTTTATCTACCCCTTTGTTACCTTTGTCCTGTCTGGAGTAAAACCCCCCGAGGTTTTAGTGACTACCTCACTAACCTGAACCGCGGGGGTTCTACCGCCGCCGGCGGTACTTTAATTTTCTGTGAACGAGGAACCTTCCTTTCGATACTGATTGGATCTGTCGTATAATTTTTCGTCTCTGTAATGAAACGGTTGTTTCTAGACAGATCACTCTCGATACCGAACAGGTCATCAATACATACCTACACTCTCAACCTGGTATTTTTTTCGATTCTCGGCTTCTTAACTACGAAAACTTGACGCCACAACCTCTTCTGAGAACTCTCAGGGAACCTAACGTTCCTCTAGGGTGGTCAGGTAGGATTTCCTTTAGTCAGGACTTATAAGTAACCTTCCTAACTACGACTTCGACGTCGAGGTTATGAAACCGGTGGACTACGTTTCTTGACTGAGGGACCTTTTCTGGGACTACGACCCTCTCTAACTTCCACCGTCCTCTTTCCTTGTTGTCTCCTACTCTACCAACCTACCGTAGTGACTGAGTTACCTGTACTCGAACTCATCCGAGACCCTCAACCACTACCTGTCCCTCCAGACCACATGACGTCAGGTACCACGGCGTTTCTCAATCTGTGTTGCCTCACTGACTTGACTTGACTCCATTCTCTGATCCTTTGATTGTCTGTCTTTTTCATCGACGAATAAAAATAGACATCTTACAACTATTGGTTTGGTCGAAACGGTCGACTGAGTAAAATTCACGATAAAATAAGGAACGACTTTGTTGTTAGAGGTTGGGGACTCCATTTAATATTAAGGACTTTGATATTTTATTTGAGTAAGACTTGACACGTGTCGTCTAAAACACCTGTGCCAGTGGTTTTTGGTGTCTTAACTATCGAAATATTACGAGATTCTAATCCACACTTCTGTACCCCTGAATGTGTCTAGTGAACAATGTTTTGGTTTACGTATTCGATTAACGGTCCCTCTTTTTGGGTCATATTCTGTCTTGATCGACAAACGTGGACCTGACTTTGATCGGTGGAGGAAGTCGTCCTGTCGTCACTTCGGAAGACGGGGATTTTATGTCCTTGCAAAGTACGACTCACCCTCCAAAATGGAAGTGTATAATACATCACAAACTCCTCCAGTAAGTTCTCATAATTTTTACTACGTTGATTTGTTGTAGGGGAGAACTCCTTCGCTCTCGTCGTAAAACTATTTGCAGAGACTTGTAAAATCAAAACTCTTCTCCATTGACCCCTCTTGTGAATTCTCCCATCTACTCTCTTCAACCACAAGTACAAAGATAAAATCGATGATAAAATTGGAGGTTGACGTTCCCCTTTGTCTTTCAATAAGGACTCTTTGTCTACGTTCTTCTGCACTTTCGTTTAGGTCCGTACTACTGTCTCGTAGTCTATCCTGTCCTCGGTGACCAGTGTCCCGGTCGGGTCGAGTGTCCGTCATTTCGACCTCCTATACTTGATTCGTCGTAAGATGGACTCTTCCCAAACAGGTGTCGGACGACACCGTCGATGTAGTGAGGTCGTACGATTCAATGGAGTCAGCACAGACTGAGACACGCTTGGGTACCTGACATCGGACGGTCCGAGGAGACAGGTACCCTAAGAGGTCCGTTCTTATAACCTTACCCAATGGTACAGAAGGAGATTCCCTAGAAGGACTGGACTCCTAACTTCGGAGTAGAGAACACAGAGGACGTAACGTAAACCTAAGAAATGGTGATCACGGTGGTAAACCCTTTGGGGATTAGCGGAGTTTGAGACCTCTTCCTTTATATATGTAAAGATACATGTATATAAAATACACCAAGGAAGCCTAATATTTTCCGTTTTTATAAAAGAAGGTTTTTTAGTGTAGTAATTTGTACAACGGAGTCTCTGTCATTCGGTCCTCTTCTCACTCCGGAGGGTGAAATTGGATATTCCTGAATGTCAGTCCACCCGGTCTAGAGTGGAGTCTCCTTTGACCGTAGAAGGAGAGAGAGTCCAGGGGAGACTTGTCGACTTCGGTCAGTACCGAGTACCTTTGTAAAAAACCGGGGAAAATTTTTAGAAGACCTGTACAAATAAATATTTCAATACTTTTACTCAAAATCGTCGGAGATTCACGACTATTCTGTTTCTTCGGGAGAATAAAAGTTTTAAAATTTAATCGTCGAAGGTATTTATGTTTACTTTTACAGGGGGTCTCGTTCCTGTAGAGTTGAGGTACAGGGGGTGTCTACCTTCCCACTAGTGACAGGTTTCTACTGTGATACATGAACAACCCTCACCAACCCTTTCGTCTTTCTTGAATTTGGACAAGGGTTCATTTCCTCAAAGACATTAGTACGGTACTACTGTAACGTAAAATTTCGTTAGTAAGATGGTAAACAAATTTCTTTCTTATATGAAGACTCAAATATCTATTTACTTCATAAAATCTTTATAGTCCATTTTGACCATTTTCACCAACAGAAACCCTTCCCCTTTAACCATTGACCCCGTACTTCAACCCTCTCTAATGAAAGTAAAAAACAGAAAAATTGTAATATGAGAAAAGTAGACAATAGAAAAGTTTTGAATAAAAAACTTTTTTAGAGTTGAGTCGATGTAATTGAGATCCGTAATCATATTCTAAGGTAAAGTTCGAAAGAAACTTTTTTTGCAAGATGTCCGGTGAAAGACGTTCTTTACTAAAACAAAGTTTCTGATCCTAGAAACTTTGTAGTAGATGGTGTAATTTATGGAAGTTATTAAGGAATCGATCATTAATTATCGAACGAGGAAAAATCTTTTGGACCTAAAGGGAGTTCAAAATCTTCGACTGATAAAACTTGGTATTTCTGCCTACCTTTACAGTAAGTAAATCAGTAAAGATAGAGTAATTTTACCTTATTAAAAATTTTTAGTTCGATTAAGTCTTTTGTTCTCAAATTGGTGACGGAAACAGGAAAATTATTTCAGAATTATAATACTAAAGATAACTATCCGAGAAAATAAGTCTCCGGTGTTTAACTTTTTCTCATTTGTGTAAGGTTAAGAGTACGAAAATATCAAGATCACTGCATGAGTGAACCAATACAATGTTGTAGTAGCAGAAATTACCCTCGTTTACGTCGGTCTTCCGAAGGGAGTACCGAGTTGTCATTTCTCATGATCCACGCTTTCTGCGGGACCTCTTCCTTTACTGTTGGGTGAGGTCATGAGGACGGACCCTTTAGGATACCTGTCTCCTCCGACCGTCCAGTGTCAGGTGCCCCAGTGTTTTCTCAGTCTGGTCTGAATCACTGATTCGTTGTCGTCGTCGGACTTTCTTGGTCCCGAAGGGGACGAGTTCGAGTCTTTTTGTTAGAACTTATAGTTTCGGTCTGACGTAGTCACTTTACGCCGTGTAGGATTGTCCTACTCTCTTCAGTGACCTTGATTTTGTATTTCATACGCGCATCTCGTACTTTTCTCGGTTTTAGAGAGATTCCCCACTTCTCCGGGAAGACTACAACCAACTTTTCTGAATCGTTTCCTCATTCAATAGCGTCCCCGAGGCTGTTATGTTTATTTCTCCGAGAGGGGAAAGGGGAGTGGGTACTTTTTCGGTGGGTGTTTCCAAGACAAAGTTTGAAATTACGGTTAGTCTACACTCCGACAGTGAATGTGTTCGGTATACGTAGGTATGACGTGTCGAAGGATTAGGATAGATGAAGGGTCCCGACTCTGTCTATTCTATACACTTTTATAATCTATTGAATATGTTTATTGTTACAAGACAATAGTAATTACTTGTGTTTCGTCAAGTCAAGTCATGTGTCGTCACAGCAACTGATAAAGATTCGAATATGACTAAGTCCTAAATCACTCAAGAAGTTACCACGGACCGTTTTTCAACCTGAATTGGTTTATGAAGTACTCCCGACCCCTGTATTACTTGTTTATTTACCTTCCCTACTTCCTTCCTGTTTTTCGTCCAGACTTACTTACTTACTGGTTTCAGATACTTTCTGATGTGTCTTATTTTATCTACAAAATTTTACGGTTCTGTTAAAAACTTTGGAGAAGTCAAGTCAAGTCAGTGAGTCAGCACCGACTGAGAAACGTTGGGGTACTTAGCGTCGTGCGGTCCGGAGGGACAGGTAGTGGTTGAGGGCCTCAAGTGAGTTTTAGTGTAAGTAGTTCAGCCATTACGGTAGGTCGGTAGAGTAGGAGACAGTAGGGGAAAAGGAGGACGGGGGTTAGGGAGGGTCGTAGGCTCAGAAAAGGTTACTCAGTTGAGAAGCGTACTCCACCGGTTTCATGACCTTAAAGTCGAAATCGTAGTAAGGAAGGTTTCTTGTGGGTCCTGACTAGAGGAAATCTTACCTGCCCAACCTAGAGGAACGTTAGGTTCCCTGAGAGTTCTCAGAAGAGGTTGTAGTGTCAAGTTTTCGTAGTCAAGAAGTCGTGAGTCGAAAGAAGTGTCAGGTTGAGAGTGTAGGTATGTACTGATGACCTTTTTGGTATCGGAAGTGATCTACCTGGAAACAACCGTTTCATTTCAGAGACGAAAAGTTATACAATAGATCCAACCAGTATTGAAAGGAAGGTTCCTCATTCGCAGAAAATTAAAGTACCGACGTTAGTGGTAGACGTCACTAAACCTCGTGTTTTTTTACTTCAGACTGTGACAAAGGTGACAGAAGGGTAGATAAACGGAGAATCTACAGTTTTGAGTTCTTATATGTAACGTGTCCACTAGGTAAGTAAAAGGTACTCGTATTGGAGTAAACTCCTTTAAAACTGTCACTGTTCACTCACGTGTACTTCGACTAGGAGGAGAGGTTACAGATCCTTCCAGTAAATGGATTTTAATTTGGACAGAAACAGGAGGTTTAAGTAGGGTCACCCGGGACATTCAGACCCAGTGGACGGAGGAGACCTCCAAATAGGTCTATTTGGAAAGTCTTTGTCGGATTTACACGAGTTTAGGTCCAAACGGGTGTTTGAATTCAGTTAAAAGTCTCTTAAAATGAAATGAACCCGAAGACTAATCGATTTCTATTTACAAGAAAGACTTCTAACTTTCGTTTTCAAAAATTACAGTATTCAAAAGTTCTAGTCTCCAACTTTTGTATCTACACCAATTGGGTAAGGGGTTAGGGTTAAAAAAAAAAAATGTAAAGTGTGGTAATAGAGGTCTCTAAGTGCGTTTTGAAGTAATACGACCCTTCAGGGGAATCTAGACGAGTTCGGTCTATACCTTATTTTTTTAATTTTTTACTACAGATTTTCTGTCCCTGATGTGAAGATTCGTGATTATATTTATGGTGGACTCTAAAAATGTAACTTACCTAAAGTTTCCCTATCTTTGTACAGGACCCCCTCTGGGGTAAGACTACTTACTTCTATTTGAAAGAATGAAAGACATGAAGGATAAGTGAAAGTGAAATTGAATATGTCGAAATGAGTCAGGAATGTTTCCATAATTACTTATAAAGGTCAAAGTGTTAGTACGACGTGTTATGGGAGTGACACACTTCTTAATTGTACCTTGACGATTTCATCTCCTCTTTTGGTTTTCGTAAGGGTTAAGGATTGAAGTTGCAGTTCGGGTGAAGACGACTTGTAATTGTCACTCTACATTTCTTTCTGTAAACAGTTCTGTCTCTACGAGTGATATAGGATTAGTCGGTCCTGTAATGTTTAGAGATTAAGTGTGAGGTACCTCTTTCTTTTAGTTAGTACCGTTCACCCTATAAAACATTTACCCAAAAAAAAAAAAAAATTGAGTATTACAAGGTTTAATGTCGTCGTACACCATGACTGGAGAAGGGTCCACAAGTGTACTCGGGGTATTACACTTAGACGTGTGAGGTGGTTTTCCGTTAGTAAGGATCTTCAGAAGTCGTAATCTCGTTTGTCCTTCCGAAAGGGACTTCAAGTTAACCGTTATAAAGAGTCAACTAGTCGGAGAATTTGGGTCCCTAGAAAAGTTTCCTCCTTAGTGTAACTCTCATTTCGGTCGATGAAGGGTAAGGTAAAAAATGGTATAAGAAAAATAGTGAATACGAAGAGTAATGAATCTCTGTCGTCGACCTGGTCACAGTCTTTCATTTCTACTCTTTGTCCGTTATTTTTGTTTAGTGGGTATTACAGTGGAGAGTCTATGTTGGTAACAAGTGTAAAACCACTTAGAGACTCTGAAAAAACATGTACAACATAATCGATCCTCTCCTACTCTACCAACCTACCGTAGTGGCTACGTTACCTGTACTCAAAACATCGGAGGCCCTCAACAACTACCTGTCCCTTCGGTCCACACGACGTCAGGTACCTCAACGTTTCTCAGTCTGTACTGACTCGTTGAATTGACTTGACCCGATGGTAAGAATTCATGGTCATAGAGACCATGATATAAGAGAGAGAAAGAACATAATTTAAGGTATATCTTTTGAATTAAGAATGATACCTCAATTTGTCGAGTCTTTGTAAAATTTCTCGAGTCAAAAAAGAGATGACGTCTTTTTATTTAAGACATATGCATATTCAATTGAACCTGTCTGGTCATTTAGTAAATATACATATGTACACAGATACATATATATATAATTTGATATATCTTCATGACGTATATCCTACACAAATATTTATTTATATTGTAGTTTAGTTGACCCATTACCAATAAACGTCGGTTAGAGACTAGGGATCATTTACTGGAAATACCATTACACGGGGTCTAGTAGAGTAGATGTGAACCTTTCTGGTTCTGGGTTTTCGTTTTGAATAAGAAGACAACCCTTTTTATCATCACTTCATAGGATCTCCGTTTATTTTAAGAATTTAATTGACTTTAGAACTTAATAGGAAAGACGGGAAACTTTAATTATATCATAATTAATATTTACTTACGTAAAGAGACTATTACTCACTACAACTCGTAGAAAAGTACACAAACAATCGGTAGACATACAGAAGAAACCTCTATACAGACAATTCGAGAAACCGGGTCAAAAACTAACCCAGCAAATAAAAAGGCCTTAACTCGACGCCCTCAACGAACATATAAAACCTCCAATCAACAAACAGTCAACGAAGTAAACGATAATAAAAGAGGGTAAGACTTCCGACAAAAAAGTGGAACGAATATCAAAGGAACAACACGTCTTCGAAAATTAAAATTAATCCAGGGTAAACAAATAAAAACGAAAATAAAGGTCATAAGACCCTTCACCCTGTATCTCCTAGGACGACACTAAATATAGCCTCTCACAAAACAGATACAAGAGGAGATCCTCAAAATATCAAAGACCAGAATGTAAATCTAGAAATTAGGTAAAACTCAAATAAAACCACATACCACAATCTTTCACAAGATCAAAGTAAGAAAATGTTCACTAACTGGTCAAAAGGGTCGTGGTGAACAATTTCTCTAACAGAAAAGAGAGAACATATAAGAACGGAGGAAACAGTTTCTATGTCTTAAATATATGGTATGTAAGTAGTCTATATACAATATGTGTGTGTGGATCTCTGTATGTATGTGAAAAAAGTTTGGTATCATTGAAAGAGATTACTTATAAAGGGTTTTCTTATATAAAATGTCAAACCCCACTGTACCGTATGTAAATATTTATTCTTAGTTTTCGAAAATGTTATTTTAAGTATTTTCGGAAGTATCTAAAGACGTATAAAGACTTTACAAGTTTATGTTTGAATACAATTGTGAATCCATGAATGCGAGGTACTTTATCCCGGGTCCGAGTTAAGAGGTATGTTAAACAGGAAAAACACAAGGTCAGTGTGGGGACAAAAATCTTAGGGTCTTCAACCGACCTCTTAAGAGTAGACCTTTTTGGTTTATTTGTGAAAAATTCGAATATTAATATTGAAGAAACAGAAAGGAATCGAGTTTCTACATCATACTAAAGATTTGATTTACCTTTTTTCATTTCTCCCTTTATAATTACTTGTGATAACGATTACTGCCAACTAATAAATTCTACCGTCTCATCTTCTTGTACTCGAGTAGAAGAGGACACTCTTGAGTTTTTAATGTTGAGTGACCACTTGTTAGTGGTTGTCCTCTTACAACCTATGGTGGTTTTTTTATATAGGGTGTAGGTTCCCGTTTCCTCTTCGGGTTCGTTTTACCATCCTCCCCACTTTGACGTAAATCTTAGTTTGGGGTATGCACTATCTTTACGAGCCTCTTGAGTTTGATTTTATAACACGTATGGTCCTGTGGGGTGTCTCTGCCTCGGTCTGGACAGCAACTCACAAACTCACGGAGGACACCTCGATTCCCAGCCGTCACGTAATATCCCGTGACCTTACGTTTTCATCCTTTAGTTCTCTATGGACCTCATTGTCCGTTCTCCATGGACCTCATTGTCCGTTCTCCATGGACCTCATTGTCCGTTTAGACCGGAACTTCATGTCTTACTTCGTCCTGTTTCCGATTGTCTCAAAACGATTCTCTTGCGTGACCAGAATTGTTTGTGGGAGAAGGTTGTAGGAGAAGGTTGTTATGTTCTCTTCTGAGATAGGTACCTGTAATGATCTACCAGTTATGGTTTTAGTATAACTAATATAAGAAACGTCCGTTTCTATCTCTTCGAGATATGTCAGTCTCTTTTGTTCTGGCCCTCGACTGTCACCGAGTCTAGTACTTGAGGAATAACGGTTTAAGTTTACATTTAACTTCTTTCATCCTTTTTAGTGATCCGGTAAGTCAATACTGGATTTAGTTTAGGGAATGTTAAACTGTCACCTTCACTGTTTGTCTAAGTTACCTAATCTAGACTATTGTCTCACGGACTGCTTGATGCCTGTCTCCAAGTACTGTAACGTGTCCTCTGTCACTACTTCTGGTAGGGGTTCCCTTTTTTTTACGTTTCTCCGTTTTACCAACAGACTCCTCCGGAATGTTTCTCGACTCTTTTCTTTTCTTCGATTTCCGTTTCCTCTTTTCCTTTCGATATGGGTACACTTACGTCTCAAGGTTTCTTATCGTTCTTCTCTATTCTTTCGGAAGGAGTCGCTAGTTACGTTTGTTTATCTCCATTTGTTATCTTACCCTTTCTGATCTCTAGAGAAGTTCTTTTAATCTCTATGGTTCCCTTGTAAGGTACTTTTCTACCCGTGTTATTTCCTGTCTTTATAATACCAGGATTGTCTTCGTCTTGTATAATTCTTCTCCACCGTTCTTATGTGTCTTCTTGATATGTTTTTTCTAGAAATTCTGGGTCTATTAGTGTTACCATGCTAGTGAGTGGATCTCGGTCTGTAGGACCTTACACTTCAGTTCACCCGGAATCCTTCGTAATGATGCTTGTTTCGATCACCTTCACTACCTTAAGGTCAACTCGATAAAGTTTAGGATTTTCTACTACGACACTTACACGGTGTGAGTTATACGGTTGTTTAAACCTTTCGAGTCGTCACCGGTGTCCTGACCTTTTCCAGTCAAAAGTAAGGTTAGGGTTTCTTTACGTTCCGGTTTCTTACAGGTTTGATGACGTGTTGACGTGAGTAGAGTGTGAGATCGTTTCCTTACGAGTTTAGGAGGTTCGGTCCGTAGTTGTCATGCACTTTGAACTTGAAGGTCTATAAGTTCGACCTGAATCTTTTTCGTCTCCTTGGTCTCTAGTTTAACGGTTGTAGGCAACGTAGTAGTTTTTTCGTTCTCTCAAGGTCTTTTTATAGATGGAGACGAAATAACTGATGCGGTTTCGGAAACTGACACACCTAGTGTTGTTTGACACCTTTTAAGACTTTCTCTACCCTTATGGTCTGGTGGACTGGACGGAGGACTCTTTAGACATACGTCCAGTTCTTCATTGTGAATCTTGATCAGTACCTTGTTCTCTGACCAAGGTTTAGTCCTTTCCTCATAGTTCCGACATATAACAGTGAGACGAATAAATTGAAGATACGTCTCATGTAGTACTCTTTGCGACCCGACCTACTTCGTGTTCGACCTTAGTTCTAACAGTTCTCTTTATGGTTATTAGAGTCTATACGTCTACTATGGTGAGAATACCGTCTTTCGTTTTTTCTTACTTTCTCGGAGAACTATCTTCACTTTTTCCTCCCACTTTTTCGACAGAATTTTGAGTTGTAAGTCTTTTGAATCTAGTACCGTAGGCCAGAGTAGTGAAGTACCGTTCATCTATCCCTTTGTTACCTTTGTCACTGTCTGAATTTAAAAAAATCCAAGGTTTTAGTGATGTATACCACTGACGTCGGTACTTTAATTTTCTGCGAACCAGGAACCTTCTTTTAGATACTCGTCGGATCTGTCGTATAATTTTTCGTCTCTGTAATGAAACGGTTGTTTCCAGGTAGATCAGTTTCGATAACAAAAAGGTCATCAGTACATACGTACACTCTCAACTTGATATTTCTTTCGATCGTGGTTTCTTGACTATGAAAACTTGACACCATAACCTCTTCTGAGAACTCTCAGGGAACCTAACGTTCCTTTAGGTTAGTCAGTCAGGATTTCCTTTAGTCAGTACTTATAAGTAACCTTCCTGACTACCACCTCGACTTTGAGGTTATGAGACCGGTTGACTGTGTTTCTTGACTGAGTACCTTTTCAGAGATTACGACCTGTTCTAACTTTCGTCCTCCTTTTCGTCTACTGTTTCCTACTCTACAAAGCTACCGTAGTGGCTGATCTACCTGCACTCATACTCACTCGAGGTCTCGACCACTACCGTCTCTTCCGACCGCACGACGTCAAGTACCCCAGTGTTTCTCATCCTGTGTTGACTCACTGACTTTACTTGACTAAGTATTACTGAATGAATTGCTGAACGTAGTGTGAAATATAAAAACCCGAAGTTTTAGTGACGTCTACCACTGACGTCGGTACTTTAATTTTCTGCGAATGAGGAACCTTCCTTTCAATACTGGTTGGATCTGTCGCATAAGTTTTCGTCTCCGTAATGAAACGGTTGTTTCCAGGTAGATCACTTCGGATTACAAAAAGGTCATCAGTACATACCTACACTCTCAACCTGACACTTCTTCCGACTCGTGGTTTCTTAATTACGAAAACTTGACACCACAACCTCTTCTGAGAACTCTCAGGGAACCTGACGTTCCTCTAGGTTGGTCAGGTAAGATTTCTAGTCAGGACCCACAAGAAACCTTCCTTGCTACGATTTCGACTTTGAGGTCATGAAACCGGTGGAGTACGCTTCTCAACGGAGTAACCTTTTCTGAGCCTACGACCCTCCCTAACCCCCGTCCTCCTTTTCCCCTACTGTCTCCTACTCTGCCGACCTACCGTAGTGGCTGAGTTACCTGTACTCAAACTCACTTGAGGCCCTCAACCACTACCTGTCCCTCCAGACCGCACGAGGTTAAGTACCCCAGTGTTTCTCAACCTGTGTTGACTCACTGACTTGACTTGACTTGACTTACTGAACGTAAATGTTCTCTCTTGATCCCTCTTCTCACCCGCCCACCTTTCATTTACAGTACAGACCCGAATCGGTCAAACTAGTGATTTCACGGTTTTCTGTTTAGATGTTTCTTGTTTCTCATACTGACAAGTAGTTGGTCGTTACTCTACTGTGTATTTTTCTCTAACCCACTCGAGGACAGGAAACATTTTTATATATATTTATTTATTTCTCGATTCGACTATCTTGTATTCTCTTAGTTCTACCCCAATTCTCTCCCCTATAATTCGATCCTTTGACTCAGTTCTGTGTCGTGTCCAAACGGTACCTATCACAAGTCCTTTATGGTTCGTTCAGTCGTGCTACCGACTCTATTAACAAGTGTTACCAGTCGTCACCCAATGGAACTGTGTTGTATATTCTTCCTTTCTCCTTCTTCCTGTCTTTCCTGTCTAGGTTTCTTGTCCGGACTTTCGTCGTAGGAGAGATTCGAGAGACTGAAGTACCGTGATTCTTTTACCAGTATAAACATCCTATGTGACCCCATGTACTTTCTCTGTAACTGGTGTATTCAACTGTCATCCCCACGAGACCGACGGGGTCCGAGACGGGGTGGTACTTCCGTCTTCCCTGAGTACAAGAAATTGAACGAGTGGAGTGTGATCCGACTTCGAGCCGGGATTCCAGGACCTTATCCTTTACTTTGATTCCTACACTGTTTCCCTGGTAAGTCTCAAAATGTCCATGTGTTCACACACACGTCTCTGTGACCGAGAATTTCAATCTACGTGGAGTAAAAGTAGGGGTTTGGAGAAAGGATCCTCCCTTCTAATCCGGTATGTGAAATTGACTCTCGACCTTAATTCGTCTGTCCCACTTCAGTCACTAGGTGATTTTGTCCTTTCTATCTTTTGTCCAAGTTTCAGGTTCCCTTATCAGGATTCTTATTTTTGGAATTAAGAATTCTCGTATTTTCTTTGTCTTCCACCAGGTGTACTCCCCCAGCCTATTAGGTCGAGACTCCCTAAAGACAGACACCAAAGGGAACCTCAGGTGACCAAAATTACAGGTCACAGAGTTACAGGTGACTGTAACTCTCCAGTTTCTCCAGACCCTCCTCACCAGGAAAGACGACAGACATTAGTTTTGTCGTATTCAGTTTCTAAGAAATATTACTTTCCGGTTCTTCGTCACAGTGGAGGAGATTCTTTTTGTTGTGTTCCGTTAGGTAAGGTAAGGTAGTGTCTTTATGTTAGTGTGACTATAAAATTTTATATTTAAATAAATAAAATTAACCTCCGATTAATGAAATATTATAACATAACCAAAACGATATGTAGTTGTACTTAGACGGTGCCCATATGTGTACAAGGGGTAGGACTTGGGGGGAGGGTAGAGGGAGGGGTAGGGTAGGGAGACCCAGTAGGGTCAAGTGGTCGGGGCTCGTAGGACATAGTACGTAGCTTGGACCTGACCACTAAGTAAAGTGTATACTATAATATGTACAAAGTTACGGTAAGAGGGTTTAGTAGGGTAGGAGTAAGAGAGGGTCTCAAGTTCTGACAAGATATGTAAACAGAGAGAAAACGACAGAGTGTATGTCCCAATAGTAATGGTAGAAAGATTTAAGGTATATATACACAACCATATGACATAACCACAAAAAGTAAGACTGAATGACGTGAGACATATTATCCGAGGTCAAAGTAGGTGGAGTAATCTTGACTAAGTTTACATAAGAAAAATTACCGACTCATTATGAGGTAACACATATACATGGTGTCGAAAGAATAGGTAAGTAGACGACTACCTGTAGATCCAACGAAGGTACAGGACCGATAATATTTGTCACGACGCTACTTGTTACCCCATGTCCACAGAGAAAGTTAAGACTAAAGGAGGCACACATACGGGTCGTCACCCTAACGACCCAGTATACCGTCAAGATAAAGGTCAAAAAATTCCTTAGAGGTATGACAAGAGGTATCACCGATATGATCAAACGTAAGGGTGGTTGTCACATTCTCCCAAGGGAAAAGAGGTGTGAGAGAGGTCGTTAATAACGAACATCTGAAAACCTATCGTCGGAAAGACTGACCGTACTTTACCATGGAGTGACACCAAAAGTAAGCGTAAAGAGACTATTACTCACTACAACTCGTAGAAAAGTTCACAAATAATCGGTAGACATACAGAAGAAACCTCTGTACAGACAAATCAAGAAACCGGGTAAAAAACTGACCCAGTGAATAAAAAGACCTTAACTCGACGTCCTCAACGAACATATAAAAACTCTAATTAAGAAACAGTCAACGAAGTAAACGATAATAAAAGAGGGTAAGACTTCCGACAGAAAAGTGGAACAAATATCAAAGGAAACAACACGTCTTCGAAAATTAAAATTAATCCGTGAGTTCATAGTGGATTTTGACCTAAACTTTCTACCGTACTCCGAGGAGCCCCGTCTACGACGAGTGACGGAGAGGGAACTCGGAGAAGGAACAGTTGACTTGGGGTTAAGACAGTTTCCATTGTTACATGTGTCAATTTTATCAATGGGAATTTACGTCGATTCCCACCGTACACCGGTCACGTACACCCAACTTAAGATGACGCACCCTGAAGACCCCCTCGATATTAATAATTCTAACTATTCTCCTGTGAGTTATTAGAAAAACGAGAGGGGGAGGTTGGAGGAGAGAGGAATCTACTCTCGGTGTTCGATTCCTACTGTCTCTTTCTTCGATCTTTGTAGGTACTACTATGAAACTTGGGACTTACCGGGAGTCTGCAGAACGATGACTCCGTTTTTATTTAAGGATTAATAAATTCGGGGGCACCAACCCAAAGACAATGAACACCGGCTTGTGTTAAGGATTGTCTGTGTTAATGGTAGGACTTTCAGTAAGTCACTGAATCTGGGTACTCCGGACTGAACTTGGTCTTAGTGACTCTGACGTAGTGAAGAGGTCAAATCTGTTGTTTCCATCGAAGAAGAGATTTTGTATGAAATTACCCGTTTCAACGAACGTATCCTTGTCTCTGAGAGTACAAAAGTGTTTGTCTACATGACTCGATCGACAACCAGTGTACCTTCCGAAGTCCTTCGACCTGGGACTCTCCTCGTCTTGTGTGCGGGTCCCTCATCTTCCACAGGTAGGGTGACAAGTTTTACGGTCTGTCGTCGCGTGTGCTCTTTAAAAGACTTTTGTGACAACACAGTCAAAGGAGAACTCCGGAGTCCTTTCTGTCCGTTATTATTTTGAGTAAAATCCTAGTGTTACTATTTTACGCTGAAAGTGTTTTAATATGAAGAATTTCACACTGGAGTGACATTCTCCCAACCGTGAAGATGATAATGATTTGCAAAAGTGGGGTTCGGTAGTCAATTCGGTTTGGTTCATGCGTGAAGACTGTATAGTTGGGATCCCTCTGCCTCCCGACTTCTCGTCTTTGTCTCCCCTCCCACCCCCATTACTCTACTCTTAATAGTATTCTCCTGAGTAGCGGTGTGTCTTCACTAAGGACCCCGAACTGTGTTCGGAAATGTACAAGGGACCTCTTCTTAGCACAGTCTCTTGGTCATGGTCGTAGAGGACAAGGTTCTTCTCGGTGATCATTGAAACAGAAACGGATAATGATAAGTGAAGCTTCATCTTTATGCCGTGACGCACTTATAGGAGGGAACCAGAGTCTTCGGTCTTTATTCCCTCTTACTCAATGTCCACGACGGAGGAGTCTGGGAATTGGTTCTTTCTCTGGATCTCATTCCGCAAGTTTAGTGGATGGTCGAGTACCCCAATCGTATTTGGTTTATAGAGACTGAAATCGAGGATAGAAACCAAATATCCGTTACACCTGTTGAGGTAAACCAATTTAAATACTATAAATTTCTTTATTTCCGGTCAGAGACCTTCGTTCTACAACTTTTACATGGTACTAGTAAGTCTGAGTATTCCTTGAGTTTGTAGGGTATATACTACTCTTTACTTAGTCTTAATCCTTCTTTTCCGGGTCTCGTCTACGAACTACCCAGACGAGAAAAAAAAAAAAAATTCGGGGTTCACAATGTCACTCTTTGTTAGGACATTTGGAAGTACCCCTTCCAGAATAAGGGGTGGTGCGTATCACAGACAGTGCGTCTTCAATGGGTTCAACCAATTATAAGACCGATAAGATGTACCTTTAAAAAGACACTACTCTAATATAAAGACTATTAATTAGTAGGGACTGTCTATCATCGTGAGAACAGTATCTCACTGTCAATGAGAATTGATTTCTATATTTTGAGGATCTTTATTCGGTCACATCCCAGTGTCTCATCCCAGTATCCTAAAATGTCATCACAAGTGTTGGAGGTGCCGAGGTCGAGGGAGACGATGTTCTGTCGTCTCGAGACCGGTCGGAACCGCCGTGGTAAGATTTTTGATTTATCTTACTGAGTAGGAAACAGAAACAAAGTTCTTGTGACTAAAATTAAACAGGAAGTCTGATTTTGAAAAATTTCATCCATTTGTGGAAGTTAATCCAACGTTAAGCAAGAGTGGATCGGTTTCTTGTAGAAGAATCACTGACACAAAGAGACGAGTCTAGATGAAAAGTACCTATAGACTCCTGTCTTATAAAAAAGGGTCTAACACATTGAACAAAAAGAAATGGGAGTAAATTGTAGATAAAATCCGTTAACTTAGAAAGAATTTACGAGGATGAGGTTTCTTCTTTTTATTAACTCATATTTTATGATATGGTTTCTTTCCCAAGATTTAAAGAATCTACATAGTATATATGTATTATATACGTAGATAAAGAAGGTAATTAAGTTGTTTCTAAGACTATCTAGTTTATTTACAGTAACGAGAAATTTCAGTTAATAGTTAACAAAACAAAAACGAACCGGTGAAGGGAAGGGGTAAAGAGAATTCTTGACACGTCTAGACAGGGTGTCTATAGACTCCTATAGACAGGAGTATAGGAGATTAAAGATGGGATACTGAATCTCGTTCCATGGTAAACAAGATACTGTAGGTCTTGTACCTGTTATACTCCGGGTTAGAGGGACCAAAGAGGTAGAGGGATGACGGTAGAAAAGACCATGGGTATAGATAAAGAACGGAAGAACGGGTCTCAAGATCCGTTATTACCACCACGGGAACTGAGTTTGTGAAGATAGTCGTGGAAGAGAGTGAAACTGGTAATCTAATAAGGAGGATTGGATCTTTGTGTAGTCGGAGGTACTCCACATAAAAGGACGAAAACGAGGAACTGGTGACTGAAGGAACGACGAAAAGAGTAAAGTAAGAATAAAAGGAAGGATGGTTCTAATTTCACAGATAATGTTAATGTTACCTCAAATATAAGAACCTCACATATAAGACATATAAATCCATTGAAAGATCGACCTTATATTAGTATTTTTGTAATTTGTAATTTGTAACCTATACAAATTACGTACATGGATTTATAGAAGAGATTTACATTAAAACAAACCGTCTCAAATATATTTCGAACAGGTGAGTGTCGAGAATATATAAGAAACAATAGAATATTTAGATCAACCATCATGTAAAAGAGATTTATATTTCCGTATCACGTGTGGGGTTTTCGGGATTTTAGGAAGATTATTTTAAAAGTATGGAGAAACACTTATAACACCCTAGTATAAGTTCTTTTGAGAACTTTTATAAATAAGAACGGAATAAAATCGTTAGGTACTATGAAAGGGTTGACTAAAGTGAATCACAAAAAATTTTAATGTAAATCGGGAAGTTGTTTCCTTCTCGGTCTCTAGTTTGACGGTTGTAGGCTACCTAGTAGTTTTTTCGTTCTCTCAAGGTCTTTTTGTAGATACAGACGAAATAACTGATACGGTTTCGGAAACTGACACACCTAGTGTTATTTGACACCTTTTAAGACTTTCTCTACCCCTATGGTCTGGTGGACTGGACGGAGAACTCTTTGGACATACGTCCACTCCTTCGTTGTCAATCTTAATCTGTACCTTGTTGTCTGAACAAGATTTGTCCTTTTCCTCATGCAGTTCCGACATATAACAGTGGGACGAATAAATTGAATGTACGTCTCATGTAGTACTCTTTGCGACCGGACCTCCTTCGTGTCCGACCTTAGTTCTAACGGTCCTCTTATAGTTATTCGAGTCTATACGTCTACTGTGGTGGGAATACCGTCTTTCACTTCTTGATTTCTCGGAGAACTACTTTCACTTTCTCCTCTCACTTTTTCAACCGAATTTTGAGTTGTAAGTCTTTTGATTCTAGTACCGTAGGCCAGGGTAGTGAAGTACCGTTTCTCTACCCCTTTGTCACCTTTGTCACCGACTGAAATAAAACCCCCCGAGGTTTTCGTGACATCTACCACTGACGTCGGTACTTTAATTTTCTGTAAATGAGGAACCTTCCTTTAAATACTGGTTGGATCTGTCGTGTAACTTTTCGTCTCTGTAATGAAACGGTTGTTTCCGGGCAGATCAGTTCCGATACCAAAAAGGTCACCAGTAAATACTTACACTCTCAACCTGACACTTCTTTCGACTCACGACTTCTTAACTACCAAAACTTGACACCATAACCTCTTCTGAGAATTCTCAGGGAACCTAACGTTCCTCTAGGTTGGCCAGGTAGGATTTCCTTTAGTCAGGACTTATAAGTAACCTTCCTGACTACGACTTCGACTTTGAGGTTTTGAAACCGGTGGACTACACTTCTCGACTGAGTAATCTCTTCTGGGACTACGACCTTTTCTAACTGTCGTCCTCTTCCCCTGCTGTCTCCTACTCTACCATCCTACCGTAGTGGCTGAGTTACCTGTACCCAAACCCCCTTGAGGCCCTCAACCACTACCTGTCCCTCCAAACCACACGACGCCAAGTACCCCAGTGTTTTTCAGCCTGTGTTGACTCGCTCACTTGACCTTGATGTTGTTTTCGTCCCCAATCCGTTTGACGGGGAGAGACGTCAGTTTTGAGTTGGACATCAGTCGAGAGACGTATAAGTTACCCAAGGAGGAATAGGTGTCCATCAAAGTGTAGGTGTCTAAGTTGGTAGGTACCTAGCACACCTTGACGTCATAAATATGACTTTTTTTTAGTTCATAATCAGCTGGATTCATTAACTTTGGGTACAACAAGTTTCTAGTCGACATGAGAAATCCCGATGAGGACAATTAAAACAAAAATTATGATCTTGATGAATACAATTCAGACAAAGAGGTTCCCTTTTTGTTTCATAAACCCGGGTCCTTATTTCCTCGTCCGCATATACTAATGTGGTGTGTTTTGATTAAGAGAAAAAATAATGAATATCTCATGTCATCGAGTCTCTTGTAAGAGTCTAAAACAATTAATCTACTCTATGTCAGAGAAAGGGAATTACTTTTGGTGTACTAAAATGGAACAGAATTTGTTTTAGAGAAGTATTCGACTAAATGGTTGTAGAGGATGTGTAAACGAAGGGTTCACCGAGTCACCATTTCTTAGGTGGACGGTTACGTCCTCGGTGCCCTCTGCACCCAAGTTCGGGACCCAACCCTTCTAGGGGTCTCCTCCTTTAGCATTGGGTGAGGTCATAAGAACGGACCTTTTACGGCACCTGTCTCCTCAGACCGTCCGATGTCAGGTACCCCAACGTTTCTCAGCCTGTACTGACTCGTACGGGCGTGGAAAGGGAAATCGATTGACTAGGAGGTCCCGTTACTAAAGGATTGAGGTAACGAGTGTCACTTATGGGACCCTAGGAGGTTTTGTGTCTAAAGATCAATCATCCAAACTCAGTCCAAAGTCCTTTGACTTAAAATCATTTGTGGAGTAAGTCAACAAAGACTATGTCATGATGTTTTTATGGAGTGCACCTTTTTTGAACAAGGTACCATTAGAGGTCCCTTTGACTCGTTAGTGTAGACGGTACGTGTAGAGTGATTAGTGAAAGGAGAGTAAACAGTCCAATAAGGAAGGAGAAAGGAAAGGAAGGAAGTGAACTTACCAAAAATGACTGGCTGATGATACTTTCGGTTGTGGGGTAGAGGACGGTATTCCTCTACCGTCACATCATCCTTTTCTGACCGTACATTCCATGTTACGTTATGATTTTGACGACCCTATCTCCACACGTATAAAGTGTTTCATAATTTCCTCTTGGTTTCTCCTTACTAGTCGTAAGGGGCACTGACACATATTACTTATACCCCGACCAGAGAGTTCGAACTTTGCAGAAACCCTCTACTTATACCTCGATATGAAAACCTCTAGATGTGTAAATTCGGTCAGTAATTCGATAAAGTTAGGTAAAGAGGAAAAGAAGGAACCTTTCCTTCCAATTAATATAATTTAATGATATAATAACATTTCTAATTAAAATTTTTATTTAAGAAAATTTTACGGTGATTCTGGATTTTATTGTATTCGTATTTCAGAAAGTACGTGGTTTGAGAAGGAAGGGGTATTATAAAGTGTGTCTCTCTAGTCACACTTTCATTATAAAATTTCTAATTAAAAAAGACATACTAAAAGCCTAAGGTCTTTTACAGGATACTTATCCAAACCTTCTATTATTTTTATATGTATCCGCTATACTGGTCTGTATAGTTTGTATAGGTTTATATTAGACCTAAACTTTTACAAAGATACAGATATAATTATAAAGATTTTGGAGGTATATCATGACCTCTATTTTGTCCTTGTTTTTTTCATAAGTTTCAGGAGTGTGAAGATAGTCGGTTAGATCCCCCTAACTTTTTTCTACTCTTTAAAACACTCTTTCTACGGTATACTGTCTGACACGGTCTCTACTTTTTACTACGAATGTTCAAAAGAAAACGAGATTTCGTTAACGAGGGACATAAAAGAGTATTTTACAGTATTTGTAGATTTAACTATATTTTAATGAAATCCTATGTTTGACTTATAGGGATGTAGGACTCTATTCTAGTATTTCCTCGGAGTTAAATAAGATCGATGTGAGTCTTTAATCGACGGAACACATCCTAAACCCTAAATCTTTCGTTAGGATTTGATAATTATATTGAACTTTGTTTTACTGGTAAGATCTGGACCCGTTTTTGTGTCGAAGTGTTCCGGACACACTGACAATTTTGAGATGTTTAAATGGACGTTAACGATCCGTTCAATACACTCTCCTTTCGAGACTATTACTGACTCTAAACTTGATTTGACGTCCCTTCCCCACTGAGAAATGGTGACTACCATGGTTTCTCTCGTGGTTAGAATAATTCACGATACTCTTAAGGGATTGTTTGACGGAGTACTTAGCCGTGTGAAATGTAAAAAAAAACTTAAAATATAAAAATAACTTCGTATAAACTAAATGTTATAAAACAATAAAAGTACATATGTCGTTTCACTAAGAGAAATATACAATATGTATATATACACGTATATACAAAAAATCTAAGAAAGGTAAAACAAGAATGTTCTGTAACTTATATGTGTGACGATATATACTTTATCTACTTGTTCCTACTGGATAATATATCTTATCCCCTGATATGAGTATTTTTGGACTTAACATCGTGTAATTTTTTCGGAGTCCAGTTTTTGGGATCGTTGACTTTTAAGACACCTTTATATAGTTTAATTTACTGGTGCATAATGTAAGAGAGAGATAGAGAAAAACTTATTTAGGAGTGATCATGAAGAGAGGACCACAAGGTATACCAAATCGTAAAATGGACCCAAATAAAATTACTCTATATAATCATTCTCTCTTCAGTCTGACCGACACCATCTAGAGGTAATATCGTAGACGGTACCAGAGTAGACCATCATACACACTACGGACACGAGACATGCTTCTAAAATGAAAATAGTGCTCATTTGTACTTTCTCTTGGTTGTTATTAGAAAATTGGGTTCTCAGGGTCTCCGTTCCATTAACTTCAGAGAGATAGTTCTGTTTGTCACGTCCCCGAGTGGAAATTTTATTCGTGAAAGACTAATTACACCGGTCATAACCGATCGTCATCCTGTGGTGTCGGGGACAGTCGGAGAATATTATTTTTGACCGACACGATAGATGATTCCGGACGTTCTATGTGTTCGGTGAACCGATGAAGAACCGTCCCAGTGACCTTTGTGTCTGTTGATATAATCGACATATTTTATACACTCACTTTGTCTCCAATTCGTCAGAACGGAGTCTTACATGTAAGACTTACGAAAACAATGTCACGAAAATGGTTAAAAATACACCACTTTTAGAGTTAAGACAGGTAAAAGAACAAACTACCGTGATATAACAACTGAAATAAAATTAAAATATGAAATAAAATCCCATCTAAATTCAGATGTCTTTTGAATGTTTACATCAAATCTATCAAACGTCTACGTGTTTGGACTAAGGGAGATAATCGTGATAATAATTGTAGAAGTAGAATGTAAGTGTCCTCTGTAAACAGTGTTAACTACTCGGTTATAACTGTACAATAAAAACTAATTATAGGTATGAAAGTCCAAAAGAATCAAAATTTTACTACGGAAAAAAAAAAAGACAAGGTTCTAAGATAGTTCCTATGGTATTATGTAAATTAGTGGAATAGAAGAATCTGAAAGGAATCGACCCTGTAAAAGATTCTGCGAAAGAGACACTACCAGATCATTCGAAATGTACTCACGTACACACACGAGTCAGTACAGACTGAGAAACCCTGGGATACTTGGTATCGGGTGGTTCGAGGAGATAGGTACCTTAAAAGGTCCGTTCCTATCACCTCACCCAACGGTAATGAATGAGGTCCCCTAGAAGGGTTGGGTCCCTAGTTTGGGAGTAAAAATTGGGCTACAGGGATCTAAGGGTTAAGACATATGATTGTGGGAGAGACTCCCCCCTTTTTTATTTTTTCACACATATAGTCTGTATAAATCTCTGACGTTACTACTATAGTACAATAGTTTACTCTTACAGGGGTGACCACTGATACCGAAACCTTGGTGGACTTACCGTAAAAAGAATCTCTCTAGTCTTTCAAAACGACTAATATTACACAACCTCTACTCTCTTTTTCTGTCATCGTGTAATGTCCTGTCTTTTTTGTTGTCCCCGACTCTTCTATGCGAACGTTCTCCCTTTCCAGACGGGAACCCCTACAAACGTGACTTCAGGCACAGAGTGACGGACGTTCCTTTGTTCTGTCGTAAACCGTACCCCTACCCCCTCACCTCACCCCACGTATATGACTGAGCTACGGTATGTATGGGTGTCATACTCTCTCCACACAATGACAACAGAGATGTCCTCCGGAGTGGTCCTCACCATCTCGAGTTAGGTTTAAGGTACAAAGTCATCTAGGTACGACCCACTGTATTAAATATTGGTTCAGGATTTCGTATGGGGACTCCAGAGGAGTTGTAAGTCTGGAGGTATGTACGACCCGTCTCCGACCTCCGGGACGATTCGTTGTAGGATATATTTTATGGACTAGGATTTGATCAGTCAATTTGGGAGTAAAACTGTTCCTTCCTCACTCCCTTGGTGGTTGTCTAGTCACTCTTCTTTATAAACCTGAGTAAAGTCGTTTATGGAGGGTTCTCAAAGTCAGTCTCTCCCAAATATCTTCTTAAGTAAAATTTGTGTCCGTAGGGTCCACCGTGTCACCAATTTCTGAGCGGACGGTTACGTCCTGTGTGTCCTCTGTGTCCAAGTTAGAGACCCACTCCTTCCTAGGGGACCTCTTCCTTTACCGTTGTCCCCTCCCTGTCCCCTCGGACCGTCCGATGTCAGGTACCCTAACGTTTCTCAGTCTGTGCGTACGGACGTATTACAGATGTACACTTTTTTCCTAGGGATAAAGAAAGTCTCATTTTAAGTTTCAAAAATGTCTCCACTTGTCACAGGATCTCCTGGACCGTCGGGGCCAGAGGTGGGGAGTTTTTTAATGTCGAGACTCAAGTAGAAAGGGATGAGACGTGGACATGGGTGAGATAGGTGAGGTCGGTGTTACCTGAGGGACTATCACTTCCCCTAGGCTCATGTGGTACGGTTTTGTCCGGTGAAACTCGACTTTCATTAATCAAAAGACGAGAGAAGAAATTTAGATTTTCGTTCTGGGTGTAAAAGTCGAGATTTCAGAGGGAGAAGGTATGATCTTTCTCATTTTATTGAGTTAGTGATGATTGGCTTTCTCTTCCTTGATCGAAGTCAGACGTATTGTTCCGAAGGATTTTTTCCGATGACCTTCTATTGGAATAGAAGGTCATCAAGGGGGGTATATAAATGGAAGGGTGTTAAATGGTGGGAATTTTCGGTTGGGGATCAGAGACAGATCAACGACGACGACGACGATTCAGCGAAGTCAACACAGGCTGAGATACGCTGGGGTATCTGTCGTCGGGTGGTCCGAGGGGGCAGGGACCCTAAGAGGTCCGTTCTTAAGACCTCACACAACGGTAAAGGAAGAGGTTTCGTACTTTCACTTTTCACTTTCACTTCAGCGAGTCAGATCAATGAAGAGGTGTTAAATAACGGGAAACAATTTCATCGTATATTCGGGTTCAAGTTAGTGAGAAAGACGAGAAGTATATGTTCTTCCGAAGTACATTCATCTTTATTTTTAAAATTGTCAATAATTTTAAACATATAGGAAAGAGGAGAATTAGACAGAAGACAGTCAGATTAGACGTCCGGACCATCGGTTTGGATTCTCTTATCTCCTTTCAACAAAAGGAGGAGATGTCATAGGAGCTTCAAGACAAGTCCTAAGACGGAGTCCTAGATAAACAGACTTTGAAAGGGGGGTATATAGGTATACCTAGTCAGGAGAGGAATTTAGAAAAAAAAAAAAAACGAACGTGTATTGGTAGAGTTACTTTAGATGGGACTAACGGAGATCGTAAGGACCTCATAGAATTGTATGAGTTAAAGGAAAGGTTTTGGGATAGTGATAGATTGTGTGATATATTAGATATATAAACATATAACAGAAAAAGAGGCCTCCATTTGGGGTTCTCCAGTTCTTGAAAACAGATAAGACATGTCACTACGTATAATTCATCGACCTTGTTATAGACCGTGTATCATCCACGAGTATAAATCAATTTATACTCTAAAGAAGTGTATAAGAAAATTAATACTACTATATCGTAATTCACTTATAGTCATAATATGACAATTTTATATGTTTCCTCCTTTATTTTAAGAGTCGTTCCCTACGTATTTTGGAAAAAATATCTCTAGAGACAGAAAAGGTTTTATCTCTTTTGGTTCCTGTTATAACGATTCAAGATAATGTGATTGAATTGTTCCAGTTAAATGAATTTGAGAGTTAGAAATATTGTTATTAAAACATAATTAAGTTAGTGTGACTATGCGGATCAACTGTAAGTTGAGACAAATATAGAATGTCAGACAGTGTGGTTACGTGTTTTTCTACTTAATCGAAAAGAGTCTTGTGTACTAGTTAAAGAACGTTTCCAGAAACTTTGTATAGTTTGTTCTAAAAAAGGACTACTTCTGAAAGTCTCGTAAAGATTTAATTTTAAATAGAAAAAGGAGTCGACTTAGAAAAGGATATCCTTTGAGTTTAAGGAACTATTATATAGTTTACTTTTTTTAGTGATTTTCAAAGTCAAGTCAAGTCAAGTCAGGTCAGCGAGTCGGCACAGGCTGAGAAACGTTGGGGTACTTAGCGTCGTGCGGTCCGGAGGGACAGGTAGTAGTAGAGGGCCTCAAGTGCGTCTGAGTACAGGTAGCTCAGGCACTACGGTAGGTCGGTAGAGTAGGAGCCAGCAGGGGAAGAGGATGACGGGAGTTAGGGAAGGTCGTAGTCTCAGAAAAGGTTACTCAGTTGAGAAACGTACTCCACGGGTTTCATGACCTCAAAGTCGAAGTCGTAGTAAGGAAGGTTTCTTTAGGGTCCCAACTAGAGGAAATCTTACCTGACCAACCTAGAGGAACGTCAGGTTCCCTGAGAGTTCTCAGAAGAGGTTGTGGTGTCAAGTTTTCGTAGTTAAGAAGCTGCGAGTCGGAAGAAGTGTCAGGTTGAGAGTGTAGGTATGTACTGGTGTCCTTTTTGGTATCGGAACTGATCTGCCTGGAATCAACCGTTTCATTACAGAGACGAAAACTTATACGATAGATCCAACCAGTATTGAAAAGAAGGTTCCTCATTCGCAGAAAATTAAAGTACCGACGTCAGTGGTAGACGCCACTAAAACCTCGAGGTTTTTTATTTCAGACTGTGACAAAGGAGACAAAGGGGTAGATAAAGGGTACTTCACTACCCTGGTCTACGGTACTAGAAACAAAAGACTTACAACTCGAAATTCGGTTGAAAAAGTGAGAAGAGAAAGTGAATGTATTTTATGAGATAAAATAAACCGATAATATTTTTAAATATTATTTATAGTAACAATTTTTTCTTATACGTTAAACATTACCAAAATCAGTTAAAGTACAATCTTTATATTCGTCCTTAATCCGTGAGACACCCCGAAGGGATCACCGAGTCTCGTAGACGGACGTTACACCCTCTGGACCCAAGCTAGGGACCCAGTCCTTCTAAGGGACCTCTTCCTTTACCGTTGGGTGAGGTCATAAGAACGGACCTCTTAGGGTGCCTACCTCCTCGGACCACCCGATGTCAGGTGCCCCAGTGTTTCTCAGCCTGTGCTGACTCACTGAAATGAAAGTGAAGTGAAAGTGAAATCCGTGAGACATTTTAAACTCTGAATTTTCACTTCATATGTGACGACAGTCATGTATTAAAGGGGGTTGTCAAACGCACCGATATAAAGGACGTCGTTAATATGAAAATGTCACTCTTACATTCGGATTTGAGGAAATTTCCCAGTTCGTACCAGTCGTATACCATAGAACCATTTGTGGAACCGTGTTCTAGGTGAAATCCTTACAATATATTGTTACTATGACTTTATGGTGTTAGGGGAAGGACCATGATTTCGACTGTCCAATTTCGTTCTGAAGGATAATAATTTCTTGAAAGTACTCTTTGTCATCCATTTAATATAAAAAGATTTCCAGGCATTAATCTCCGTTCTACTACTGTCCGATTGTTTTCAATCTTCCCTCTGAAATTCCAGATTTTTGTCTTTCTTTTGTTAATGTCTTCACTACCACCTTTACTTTAAGTTTTAATTAAGTTGTGTATAAATGACTTTCTTTCGACTCACGATTTCTTAATTACGAAAACTTGACACCACACCCTCTTCTAAGAACTCTCAGGGAACCTGACGTTCCTCTAGGTTGGTCAGGTAGGATTTCTAGTCGGGACCCACAAGTAACCTTCCTGACTACAACTTCGACTCTGAGGTTATGAAACCGGTGGACCACACCTTTCGACTGAGTAAACTTTTCTGGGACTACGACCCTTTCTAACTCCCGGTCTCCTCTTCCCCTGTTGTCTCCTACTCTACCAACCTACCGTAGTGACTGAGTTACCTGTACCCAAACCCACCTGAGGTCCTCAACCACGACCTGTCCCTCCGGACCACACGACACCAACTACCCCGACGTTTCTCAACCTGTGTTGACTCGATGACTTGACTTGACTATAGATGACTCGTTTGGGAAAGACCGTCCGGCATAAGATTCACTGTCCCTAAACTCCCCCTTATCCTCTCAGTTTCAGGGACAGGAACACCTCTGACCAGGTCACCCCTTTCTCTACTTATTAGTTTGTGTTTTATTACACGTACGGTCCATCATATCATCTATATTACACTTCAGTCCACCACCATTGTACTGAATTTCTTTATGTCGGTCCCTCGTCCTCCCCTCACTCCAACCACCTTCTTATGATAAAAGGTATCCGACAACTCCCTTTGTAAACTTGTCCCGGTACTTACTTCACTCTTACAAAAGTTGACCCTTTACACGTTGTTTCCTTTTAGGTTCGTGGGACTTTGTTCTGTTCGGGAGGTACAAGGGTCCTTGTTATTTCGCTACGTCTCACTTACTACTCCGTCTCTCATCCTCTTCTACTCTATCCTCTCCATCCGTCCCGGTCGAATGTCTGTACTTGTCATTATTTGTGATCTCTCGAATGGAACGTGACCCGTGACAAGATGACACAACGGAATAATTGAGTAACGTTGGAGATTGTTAAGAAACTCCATAGTAATGCTCTAAAAATTGTTATCCCTTTGATTCCTTAGTTTAGGGAATACTAATATGTCACCTTCACTCTTTATCTAAATTCCCAGATCTAGACTACCTATCTGACGGACTACTTGATACCATACTCCAAGCACTGTAACACGTCCTCTGTCCCTAGTTCTGGTAGGGGTGCCTTTTCTTTACGTTTTTTCGTTTTACCGACAGACCCCTCCGGAATGTTTATCGACACTTTTCTTCTCTCCACTTTTCGTTTCCTCTTTTCCTTTCTATATTCGTAGACTTACGTCTCAAGGTTTCTTATCGTTCTTCTCTATTCTTTCGGAAGAAGTCACTAGTTACGTTTCTTTATCTCCTTTTGTTGTCTTACCCTTTCTGATCTCTAGAGAAGTTCTTTTAATCTCTATGGTTTCCTTATAAAGTACGTTTCTACCCGAACTATTTCCTGTCTTTACCAGACCTGGATTGTCTTCGTCTTCTATAATTCTTCTCCACCGTTCTTATGTACCTTCTTGACATGTTTTTTCTAGAAGTGCTGGGTCTATTAGTACGACTACACTAGTGAGTAGATCTCGGTCTGTAGAACCTTACACTTCAGTTCACCCGGAATCTTTCGTAGTGATGCTTGTTTCGATCCCCTCCACTACCTTAAGGTCAACTCGATAAAGTTTAGGATTTTCTACTACGACACTTTCATGACGTGAGTTATACGGTCGTTTAAACCTTTTGAGTCGTCACCGGTGTCTTGACCTTTTCCAGTCAAAAGTAAGGTTAGGGTTTCTTTCCGTTACGGTTGCTTACGAGTTTGATGGTGTGTTAACGTGAGTAGAGTGTACGATCATTTCATTACGAGTTTTAAGAGGTTCGGTCCGAAGTCGTTATGTACTTGACACTTGAGGGACTACAAGTTCGAGCAAAATCTTTTCCGTCTCTTTGGTCTCTAGTTTAACGGTGGTAGGTGACTTAGTGTCTTTTTCGTTCTCTCAAGGTCTTTTTGTAGATAAAGACGAAATAACTGATACAGTTTCGGAAACTGACACACCTAGTGTTATTTGACACCTTTTAAGACTTTCTCTACCCTTATGGTCTGGTGGACTGGACGGAGAACTCTTTAGACATACGTTCAGTCCTTCGTTGTCAATCTTTACCTGTACCTTGTTGTCTGACCAAGGTTCATCTTTTTCCTCATGCAGTTCCGACATATGACAGTGGGACGAATAAATTGAATATACGTCTCATGTAGTACTCTTTGCGACCTGACCTTCTTCGTGTTCGACCTTAGTTCTAACGGTCCTCTTTATAGTTATTGGAGTCTATACGTCTACTGTGGTGGGAATACCGTCTTTCACTTCTCCTCGATTCGAAGAACTACTTTCACTTTCTCCTCTCACTTTTTCAACCGAATTTCGAGTTGTAAGTCTTTCACTTCTAGTACCGTAGACCAGGGTAGTGAAGTACCTTTTATCTACCTCTTTGTCACCTTTGTCACAGTCTGAAATAAAACCCCCCGAGGTTTTAGTGACGTCTACCACTGACGTCGGTACTTTAATTTTCTGCGAATGAGGAACCTTCTTTTCAATACTGGTTGGATCTGTCATATAAGTTTTCGTCTCTGTGATGAAACGGCTGATTCCAGGCAGATCAGTTCCGATACCAAAAAGGACACCAGTACATACCTACACTCTCAACCTGACACTTCTTCCGACTCGTGACTTCTTAACTACGAAAAGTCGACACCATAACCTTTTCTGAGAACTCTCAGGGAACCTGACGTTCCTCTAGGTTGGTCAGGTAAGACTTCCTCTAGTTGGGACCCTAAAGAAACCTCCCTTACTACGATTTCGACTTCGAGGTCATAAACCGGTGGAGTACGCTTCTCAACTGAATAACCTTTTCTGAGACTACGACCCTCTCTAACCCCCGTCCTCCTCTTCCCCTGCTGGCTCCTACTCTACCGACCTACCGTAGTGTCTGAGCTACCTGCACTCAGACTCACTTGAGGCCCTCTACCACCACCTGTCCCTCCGGACCGTACGACGCTAAGTACCCCAGCCTTTCTCAGCCTGTGCCGACTCGCTGACTTGACTTGACTTCCGTGTTTCAATTCTTTACGTGATGTTTAGGGTTTTGATCATGCACGTCGTACTTGGGTCCGACAGAACGAGATCTTCGGTGTGAACAGTTACAATACGGTGTGGTAGATAGATCTGGTGCCACTTCTCAGACCTAAAGTGAACCTCCTATTACCTTTCAGTGACTTCTTAAGTTTCGTCCCTTCACTGTACTAGACGTAGATTATTTTTTGTTAGGAAGACCGATGTGACATGTCTCATGTAACATGTTCCTATCTCTCCTAGCACATGGTCACTGGGACCCTCCACTGAGTAGGCGGAGATTTGAGAGAGGTTCGGGTTGGTAGTGGAAGTGATTCAGGTGGTAAGAGGAGGAAAGGGGAAGAAATAAGTCTGTAGAGGACTTTTAGGTTGATAGGGGTGTAAGTTGGAATTAGTCGGTTGTGTCTTTTAAGACTAAGAGGTAGTGAATCATTAAGTTATTTTGGGAATTACGTCGTATAAATTATACAGTGATCGTCAATCAGGTGTTCCCGGGAGATAAGTGGTTGTCTTCAAAAAAAAAAAAAAAAAAATCCATGGATGGTAAATAATGTCCACGTTACTTTCATCATATGACGAACAATTGGTACAATGGTCTGACACCGACGATCCACTACGATTCTAGGATCTTGAAGTATTTTATCGTCTGGATTCAAATTTCACGTAAAAAGGGTAAATGACATACTGGAACCCGTTCAGAATTTTAACGTTTATGAGGTAAAGAAAGAAGGTATTTTACTATCCTGGTAAGGATCGAGTCTTGAGACATCCCTCCTGTATACATATCTTACACTTTGACCATGTATGATCCTCGGTGTACAGATCCAAAGATTTAGATAAAGTAGGAAAAATTTTTCTCGATACAGCACCCTCCCTCCACCCTCCCCCCAAGTACAAACCCTTGCGTACATTCTTAATTACTAAAATTTTAAATTTTTTTTTTATTTTTTATTTTTTTTTTTATTTTTTATTTTTTATTTTCGCGATTCTGAAGTCATCGTTAGATGAGAATGTGAACTTTTTTTTTATTTTTTATTTTTTTTTTTATTTTTCTCGATACAGAAATTATGAGTCTTTCGTGTTAAAGGGTTGAAATAAATCAAAATTGAAAAATTTACATAAAGGAAATTTCTTTGATAAAATAAGACTAAAAAGTTTTTATGTGAATTTCGTTTTTTCGTATGAACAAATATACAAAAACCTTTAAAAAGAAAGAATCCGTTTCCTACGGTATATTAGTCCGTCGTTTTCATGTCACTATAATTATCGTGTAATACGGTACATGATACGGTACCTCGTGTAAGAGGGTGTATCTCATAGACGAATCAAGAACCTGTCTCTCAGTGAGTTTCGACTTTCGAGAAAGTTACTTGAAATTCGGACCGAAATTTTTTTCAGTCCATCCCTGAAGGGACCACCAGGTCACCGATTATGAGACATGAGAGTTACGTTCCCCAGATACAAACTAGAGACTAGTCCCTTGATCAAGGGTGTCCGATGTTGATTTTCTGGGTCGTGTCGGTTAATTCATAATTTTTCTTTCTTTCTTTCTTTCTTTGTCCGTCTCCGTGGGAGTAGAGATATGTGTCATTTAGGTTCTGACTTATGTCAAAGTTGAATCCTTAGAGACAGTGGGTGACACACGGATTTTTCAGTGGTCTTTAGCGTGACAAAACTGATGTATAGGAGGAAAAGAAAGGAGACTAATAAAAAATACTTATGTGATTCGAGAGTGAGTATCTATTAAGGAAGATTATGATTTACTTCAAATTTTCGTTTGAGATCTAGGAGGTCCTACAGAGAAAATGTGGCCTGTACTATTGACTTCTAGGACCCTTTACATGGTGGTATTTTATATTGCAAATCATGGTTTGGTAGGAAACCAAGTCCCATTTAATGATGAAACTAGAATTCTTCGAGTCATTTTTCTTGAATATTATTCCTGACCTTTGACATTATCTATTGAAATAAATTTCTTCCGATAACGGGAATAACTTCACTTGGCCTATGAACAGCCTCAATTAGGTTTGCTCAAGACTTTTATATTTAATCTTTGTACACCCTCGTTAGAAAGACCTTGTCAATGACGATGACTAAGATTTCTTATTATAACTCCTTCCCCGATGAGGGAACCCAGGACGAGGTTTTACCGAAATAGTCTTCTGACTATTGGAAGGGTCTTTAATCTAACGAGTGGACTTAGAAATGATGTAGTAGTTAAAGGAAAAGTAATTTGACTTGTACAATAAGTTATTCCTACGAGGACCGTAAGATCTCCTATTAAGAAGTATTCATAGACAGGTCATGTAATATCTTTATCAATTCCTAGGGACCGAGAGTCCGTGATTTACGATTCATACGATATACCGTTATTTTTTATTGTAGGGGTTGGGGAAACTCTCGGTAAAAACCATGTATCGGTTTTTTTATTTAAAAAAGTAAACTTTTTTAATTTTATCTTAACTTTAAAACGGGACGGAAGTAAAGTCAAAGATTTGTTAATTTCGTCTAAGTCTTCCAGATATCTTTTGACCCGGTCAGACGGTGTCTACGGTGTTCTTTTATAAAAAATTTTTGTACCAAAATAAGAACTCAATTTTAAAAGAATATTATAACAATTTAGTAATGAGAGATCTTACACTTAAGTATACTTACGAAAGGGTGTTTTTATAATGTAATGTTTAGTTAGCCAAAGTTGTAGAGTAAGGGTTTCTCAAAAATCTAGGTAGTTTTTGTGATAATAAGGTCTCCGTCTACTGGCCAGTACTTTAGATAAAACTGAGTCAGATTACGGTAAAAGTTTCGAAAGAACATCCATCTTGGACATGAATTGTAGGGTCATTTTATTAAGTATATTTTGGTCACTTTGAGATCCTTTAAGTGTAACTCCCCTGACATATTTACATACATTTTCAAAGGGTTTTCGAAATTAGGGTCGTGGCCAGAGAATACAACTCTACAGTTTACTGATTTACACTATTCACGTGGTCTATTAAACAATTATTAACAAGGATTGGTTCGACTCTCGTCTGTCATAATTCTTAAAAAGTTTTTCTTTCCGTCTCTCTTGACATTTAGGGTTCGTCAACCTGTACCTTTAGTCTCTCACCTTAAGTAAAGTATCTTGAAAGATTATGGAATGGAGTTTTTTAAGGTTTCTCAAGTAGAGACGAAAGTGGTCCCGTCTGAGGTAGTAAAGTTTAGTCTAAATCCTTCGTCGTCCTTCTTTGTAAAGTAAAAGGAATTTTGTTACGTGGATCGGATGTGTAACCGTTAAAGTAAGTATCCTCACCGGTCTTGGCTTCAGATTCTCCCAGACCTCAGGATTACACCACCCCTCTCTCGACGTCCAGGTGAGGACTTCGAGAGCGACGAGAAGAAGGGGGCTTCAAGATCTTTACTTTATGACTCGCCCTGAGTCCGTCCGGCGATTCCTCTGAAGACAGGTCGATACTTGACTCTCGACGGTGACGGAAAGTAGTTCTGAATAGTGACAAGTCCGCAGGTTTCACTTTTTTGTTAGTACTTGGTCACAGGGCCTCCGACTCCGTCGGCACCGGTGTGGGGACAGTTCGTGTCCTATGTTAGCGGGGTAGGAGGGGAGTGAAGGAAGGAAACGAAAAGGTACCCTCTTAAGGTTTCTCAAGACACCCATATGTGTGTGTGTGTGTGTGTGTGTGTGTGTGTGTGTGTGTGTGTGTGTGTGAGCGCGTGAGTCACCGGACTACAGTTATTCGACAGTAGTGTCTCTACCCCCAAAGACAAACTAAATGAGGCTTTTCTCACCGGTGATATAACCCTTGAGATTAAATGACAATAGTAATTCGTCTATGTCGGAAGTAAATTCAATGACTTTATCCGAGTGTCGTAGGATCGGTTAGGTCTTACCTCAAACACCTAAACACTAAAGTTTAACATTTGTTCATGATTTTGAAAAAGTATATAGTTCAACGAAAGTACTTTTGGGGATTTACACCAATAGTTAGGTCTCCAATAAAAGTCTGGGATAAAGATTTCGTTTTTATCTATGTCAGTGGTTAAATCGACTACGACGATAGAATAAGATCCTTCGTCAACACCACCCTCTGAGAGATCAGTCTACACAACAAGAAGTCACCTCTTTACCCGAAGTATTTTGACACACGGGTGACCCGCCAACAACGTCGAAACTTCATCACCGACTTAACCCACTTACGTTAGTTTCCGATGTTCTGGTAGAGAAAGGTCGTTTTGAAGGTCCTTTCGTTCTACTCTACGGAGTAAACAGTGTACGAAACGACACTTCACCCGGTCTGATCTAAATTCGAGGTACGATGTAAACCACCGACATTAAAGGAAAGGTGACTCTGAATCAAACGGTACTTCGAAGTCTTGAAACCTGACAAAGACCTTATCTGACTCACTAGTGTCGTTCGAACCGTAAGGTCTTGGTGATGGTGGGACGGGTCCGAGATGACCTGTACGTTTGGGTCAGTGTAGAATTCTGTTTAGTAACACCTGAAGACCCACACAGGATCGTTATTATTGTTCGTCCATACCTTACGGATGAGACATGGTCCTTGGTATCATTTACGAAATTTTTTATCAGAGATTACTTACGAGATTTGGTACGAGATTTTGACTCCAGTTGCCACTATAATCCAGGTAAAATGTCTACTCCTTCCCGTAAGGACCACCGAGACTACCATTTCTTAGACGGACGTTACGTCCTCTGGTTCCAAGTTAGAGACCCAGTCCCTTCTGGGGACCTTTTTCCTTACCGATTGGTGAGGTCATAAGGACGGACCTCTTAAGGTACTTGTCTCTTCTGACTGCCCGATGTCAGTACCCCAACTTTTCTCGACCTGTGTTGACTTCACTGATGGAGAAGTGAAAAGTGTCTACTCCTTTGACTCTGAGTGTCTCTTCTTCACCATTGTCGGTCCTAATTTCAGTCTAGACTTGTCTGGGTTTGGGTTCGAAAATGTTATGTGGCGGAGGGAGTTTATTGTGACACTTTTACGGTCACAGGAGTGACTAATTATCCACCGGTTGTCCGGGTTCCGTCGGAGTCAGTGGTAATCCTCTAATCTTTTTCATTCGATCTTTTCTACTTATACAAAGGATAACAACCGTACTTTCTACCGATGTCGGATACTTGTTCAGAAGAGTTGTTACAGTCGTGAAAACAAAAGTAGGGTTCAGACAAATTGGGAATGGAGGTGAGTGAGAGTCCAGGGACCTGGGTGGACTACGAGGGTAGTGAGACCGGAAGATTCGGTAATAAGAAACGGAAGGGTTATAACATTGTAAACGGTCTATACGGTGAAATCGACTTGAGATCCAAGACCAGGTAGGTACACAGTGGCTGTAAGTACCCACTGTCCAATAAAAGGATACATTTCCTTTAGAAGAAGGAGTGTCGTGTTCGGAAACAGTATTACCTTATATCTAAAGGAGTTCAACTAGTTCTTTCCTTGAATATCTTACCTCGTTCCCTCTATTCTACTGACAATGTCGAATCAGAATTCCGGTAGTGTGTGTGAGAAAGTATCGGTCATGGAGAAGTGAGTGTCATTAAATGACATTGTTCTTCTATGTTGGTTTCCTCTTATCACAATCTGGAACTTTCAATGTATACGGTAAGAAAGGAGTGGTGTGGAAACTTCTTTTGTGGTTTTTTTTTTTTTTCGTTGTTTGTTTTACCATTTCGTATAATTACAATTAAAACTTAGGTATATTATGGAATCGTAAAAACGGACAATACAATAGTGTACCGTGGTCCGTGACCCTTTGTATACACTTGTTCCGTTTGTATCGAGGACGAGAAAGAACGTCTCGAAGATAAAATCTTTCTCTCTCTTTGTATTTTATTGTTTGTATTTAAGAAATCAACAATAATACTATGTACGATGATTCCGTTTTCTCTTCCACCATTCCTTTACCGACTCGACCCCTGTACTGGGTCCAGTCTCTTATTCTCTTTCGAAGGAGTTCCTCAACCACACACCTGATTTAGAACTTCCTACTGATCCTTACCCTCTCCCCTACCTTCTTCTCTCTCTCGAGAAAGGTCTATCAGTTCTCAACACATCTCCGGCAGTCTACCCTTCGTTGTACTGGAAAAGAAAAAGACGTTAAACAAATAAGTGAATAAAAGAGGAAAAAAGGGGGTTCGAAATTTGAAAAATAAAACATAACCCCATATCGGTCAATTATTACAACACCATCAAAGTCCACTCGTCGTTTCCTTGAGTCGGTATGTATATACACTCGAATCAGCGAGTCAACACAGGCTGAGAAACACTGGGGTACCTGATATCGGTTGGTCCGAGGAGACAGGTATCCCTAAGGGGTCCGTTCTTATGACCTCCCCCAACTGTACGGGAGGAGGTTCCCTAAAAGGGCTGGGTCCCTAGCCTGGGTCCAGAGGTCGTAACGTCCGTCTAAGAAATGGTAGACTCGGTGGTCCTTTCGGGGTCGGTATGTATATATACATAGGTAAAGGGGGACGTTTGGGAGGAGGGTGGTCCGACCGTATATTGTAACTTGTCTCAAGGTACACGATATGTTATCCAGGAACAACCGATAGGTAAAATTTATATCGTCACACATGTACTTGAAGGGTCTCAGAGATACGGAGGGGTAGGGGTGGGAATGTTGGTATTCAAGTAAAACTTCAGACACTCAGAGAAAGACAAAACATTCTTTGAAAAACCTACGGTGTATGTTCCCTACAGTGTACTATAGAGAGGAAGAAACAGACTGAATGAAGGGAGTCGTACTGTGAGAGATCCAGATAGGTTGTTGTACTGGAAAAGTTTCTGACTTCCTTCTGGTTATACTGATCTCGTGTATCCTACCCCCTTTCTACTCCGGTACCTTTCTCTTGTCTAACCTGTAAAAGTCGTAGTCACATATCCCTCTCTTTTCCTTGGAATTCTTATTCCCTTACCTTTGACAGGGAAAGGAGAAAGGATTCGAGAGTAAGACTTTCCGGTTAACTACTAGTGTCAAGAGTCGTAAGATTCGTTCCTACGACACCCACCTTGACACTAAGCACCGACGACTTACGTAATTGGTGTATTTAATTTAATTCACTAATTTCCGTAATGAATTGATTTCATCGAATGAAGGGGTTTCAAGTGTCTTATAAATAATTTTCATTTCATCTCTTCTCGTTTTGTGTTAAGAGTCTAATATTATGTTTAACCGTTACCTTTTTAAGTTGTCACAGAGACGGTCGATAGAAATACGACCGTGGTTTCGTGTTTTGTCTTAAGTCCAATCGTGTAGTCCTTCGTTGTTGGGGAAAGGACTTTTCGGGTAATACTAAAAGGAAACACAAATACGGAAAACGTACGGACTCAGGCTGTAGTGAGTATACGTAATAACTTCAGAACGTCGTTCACAGACGATAGACGATGTTAAACTTGACGGACGAAAGAGCAGTTGTAACACAAGTATTTCGTCGGTCTATTTACGAGTAAAGTAGTAGTAAGACAAAAGGCTAAGGGTTTTAGAAGGTTACCTTTATGTGTAACCGAACACATATTTAGTCTTTCGAAAACTTTTATTTAAAATTTCACTCTGTCGACGATTTTCTAGTCTCCCTCTTGGGAGTTTAGATTTGAGTTCATCTGTACATATACTTTGTACAAAAGTATATATATAAAAAATTTAAATCGAATCTTTAACCATCGTTATTTTATGTTATTTTTATTATTATCGATAGTAGACAATAGATTATTCTTTGAAGAGACACGGTCCGTGTGTGAGAGAGTAAATTAGGAGTTTTATTAGACCTTAACAGTGATGTTAGGGATAAAGTGTTTAATTTACCCCCTATCTAACTTAATGAACGACAATAAATGTATCGTTCTTTGGTCGACTTAAAGTTTCGATCCCAAATGTACTGTAGTTTCGAATAGGTGTGTAAGACGTGACGATATATTAAGGGTCTTTATTGATGGATGGTGAGTGGTTACGGTTCTTGACACGACTATAAAGTCTTAGTAATTGACTATTCTCAAGAGGGTCGTTAAGACTCTCCACAACGATAGGGATTATGCTCCTTTGTCAAACCTCTCCACCTCATTAAACTAGTCCCGTGTGTACCGTTCCAACTTTCCGAGTTTCCTTCTAAAAAGTTATTGGACGTATTAAAGTGTAGGTGTTGTAAGGACCCAATGAGTGTCAAGTCATTTCCATTCATACCCGGACAATGAAAGAATCCCAAAACGTCAAAATGGACCCTTTAATAGTAATACGAATCCTTTTCTCATTTCAGGGGTTTCTTGACTAAAAGAATAGGATTTACTTATTCCTTTAGAGAAATAGTTACGGGTAAGTTCAGTTTTATGTTCCTAAGACTAAGAGACGAAAGTATTTGTTCTTATTTACTGGGAATGAAAAGACTGTTTATGTGTGTGTGTCATATTACACGGATTTTGAGACTTTCCGTATTTGTTTATTCACAAAGAAATTTTTTTTTTTTTCAGTAAAGGTGATTACTTGATTTCTATATCGATATCACCTTAGAGAAAATAAACTGACTACACATAAAACCTCGTGATTCTTATATGAAAAAAAGGTATACCCACTTAAACCATTATTGTGGATTTTTACATCATAAAAAGGAATAGTTATATAAAACATAATTCAAGTCTAATTACATTTCTGTTCACAAAAATTTTATTTATAATTGTATAATATATGTTAATATATGTTAGGGTATTCAGAGTAAGTTAAGTATTATTGGTCAATTAATGTACGAATGACCTAAGACAACGATACGATCAAGAATAAGGTTTATTTTAACATAATAATGTTTCGTTCCACTTAATTTCTTATCTAAAATCCGTACATTCGAGACTTTTATTTTACTTTTTCTACGTTAATGATGTTGTCTCTCCCTACGTCTTAATAATATAAGTACACACAACACACAAAGACAGATATTTTACTCTTGTATGCGAAAAAGTTATTCCGAAACAATTACGAACGTTAACCTCCTGCCGCACCGTTAGGAGAGGTCATAAGAACGGACCTCTTAGGGTACCTGTCTCTTCGGACCACCCGATGTCAGGTATCCCAGTGTGTCTCAGCCTGTGTGATTCGTTCATTGTGTGTGTGTGTGTGTGTGTGTGTGTGTGTGTGTGTGTGTGTGTGAACTCTATCGTTACTTAGGCTATTATAGGACCTCTAAGAGACGACTTTCGTGGATATATCTCTGAGGTTATATAAGTGTAATCGCCTGTAAAGTCTTAACCGTAAAATTATATAGTGGTATCACATACTATTACGTCTGAGATTGTGTGTCTAAAGGTTTTTGGGACTTTCTCATGTTGAGTTTAAGGTAACACATGATCTTAGTGGACCACTCCGAGTACAAATTTGAAGTCTGATTTAAAGTGTCTCGTTTAGTCTCTTTAAGATAAGTCACCTGTATCCTACAATCCTCAGAAGTAACAATGTGTTAATGAACTCGATTGAGACCATGGTCACCAGGAATTTGGTGTGACTGGACATTAGAGTTTTAGTTTATCTGGCACATACACATACACATACACATACACATACACTCCATATGTACATACATTTACAGTGCAAACTAAAACACTTAAACAAAATCAATTTTTGAGTTTTTCTTTATACGAAGAAACATGGAAACGTCACAAGGGATGGGATTGTTAGGAGTACAATTAATAAAGGTTAGGTAGAATTCTCCTTTTGATATATGTTTCTTCTGTTTGTTCATGTCCCTTTTACTTCTCTGTCCTTCCCTGTGATTGTACTCTTTTTTTTCAAAAACAGACGTAAGTTTAGATCTTGTCACAAGGAGTTTTATACCCGGTACCCAGTCGTGACCGAGTATTCGACCGACAATTACTGGAGTCTTTTCATGTCTTTAGTGTATACTCGGAAGTCTTCGAAAATGTCTTTAAACAGTTCTCATTAAAATTCAGACAAGTTATGTTATTATTTTTGCACCCGAATATAAAACACCTAGAATAAAAAATGAGGTAAAGTAAGAAAATCTAAAAATAAGATAAAATGTTTACTAGTCACAGACACTATCTAGACTGATTGGTGTCCATTAAACTCTTTGAGACCATTTGAGATCTACCTTCTTAGCCAGTACAAACCCTCAGAGGATCGGGTCCCAAACTATTTTTTCACCGAAAGATATTGTGGTAAAGGTTTCCAATCCCCGGTCTTTATTAAATAACTTACTTACAGACTTGATTGTAGAAATTGAAAAGTATTATTAAGTGAGACTCAGACAGTCGTTGCGTAGTTAGATCCACAATGTAACTTAACTGGTAGAAAAGAAAATCGAACATGGTGGAGAATCTTGTTATAAAATCATTTTAAGGATCTTCAAATGAAAGTCCCCGTTTTTCGTCAGGAACAAAGTGAGTGCCATTTACACACAGAAAGTTGAACGTTTCTTTGGGGACTCAAAATTATAAACTCTTAAGTCACTACTTGAAAATAGTGGTGTAGATGATATATCTATAGTATAGACACTTAGAAACAACTGTACTTTGATAACAAAGTCCGACAAGAGTTCTTTCGTCGGACCAGGAGATTCGTAACCCAGGGATAGTCGATAGATTACTATAGATTTGTCGATAGATTCACGATAAAAACCGATATTGTTGTCATTATTCGTGTTTTATAGTCATATAATAAAGTCATTATTTATAAATGTATCTGTGTCTAGAGTAAAACGTCAAAAGGACAGAGGATCATTTTAGACTTATTTTAAGAGAATAACTTCTGAGTGTAAGATTTGTCTTAACTTGGATTTGCGATCCGTATAAGGATGTCAAAGACAAAGTCCAGTCATATAAGGAAGTACGGGGGACTCAACGATGAAAACGAGATACTTATAACGGTTTTTATTGAAAAGGAGAAGGGTCAATTTATACCATAAATATTTTCCACCCTTACCTCTTAAACCCTCGTACTTAGACATGTGTGTTGTCTGTCTGAGTGTTATTAACGTTGACATGAGGATCGACAGTTCTAAAGATCGGTCCTTCTCACTTTTTACTCCCACCAAAACAAAAAGAAAAAAAAAAAAAAAAAACGAGGTTTCATTAATACGAGGGAAAATTTTTCTCTTATTTCGGTAGAAATTTATAGATTCAAACAAGACACAACGAATCTTCAATACAGTGTGTGATTTAAACAATTGAGACAAATGAATTGTAAAAATTAGGTTAAATTCTGTAAAAAAGTAAATCTCTCAAATATACTGATTCTTGAAAGACTGTCGAACTTCCGTCGTGTCTTTTCGTGACCAAGACGACGGTTTTGCCTACGGACAATCGACACACTGTAACCGGGTTACTCATTGGAAGGTGTTTGAAATCGAGCGAGTAGGGGTAAATATTTTACCCCTATTATTGTTACATGTTGGTCGTGTTAAAACTCTCCTACCATTTCGATATTTTTCGTTCCTCTGTCACACGGACCGTGTCTCATGAGTGAGTGATAACCGTTTGAGAGTCTAAGTTCACAACGGAAATAAGAGTTATCTCTTATACGGTTTAGTAACCTAATAAACTTCTTCAAAAGTCTTAAAATAAACCACTGTTTATACTTATAATTCATCTAATTACTGTAAGTGATCCTTTCACCAACCGATCTACTTGATTGGAGTCTTCAGTGAACCTCGGTTACATAGATTGTACTGAGTTGGTCCGAAGTCAAATCATAAAAGTAATTTTAAGTTCGTTGTTACAACCTCTGTTTCTTGACGGAAAATGATTTCTTTAATTTTAATACAGTTAAGGAAAATAACATGATGTATGTAAACGAAGTCGAAGTCGTTAGACAAACCCTTTCATCTCATCTATTTGATTTTATTTTGATTTTAGTGTTCTGCATAAACATTTTTATCTACCGTAAGTAGGTTTTACGGAAAGGACCTTGTTTGACATTGTTGAACTAAGTGACGGCGGGAAAGGATGGTTTGATATAAATTCCTAGACATTCGTAAAGGTAATACTCATCGATAGTAGTCCTAAACAGTAAAATGGAAGATTAGACAAAATCTCAAATACATATTTGTAGCATTTATTAGAGAAGCTTTTTTCGAAAACAAAAAATTTAAATTGTTGAAGGAAGTCATTTCTTATGTAAGTCATGTCGTGTCTTCTTAAGGAAGTCATGTTCCACCCCCTATGGTATTTATTGTCTTTTAATGTCTAATAAAATATATACTTTTTTACAAAATTACTCGTTTTATTCTACATACCAGTTCTTTATACACCGTAGTCTCTAATATATTTAAGTCACCAGTAACAGAGTACTTGACGTTATTAAACTTTGATCTTTTCACATGTTTTTCTACTTATCCATTTTATACTGTGTCGGTAAAATATCTTATAATACATCAATAATGTGATACAAGGGTTCATTAAAAATTACTGTACCCTTCGTAAATATTATATAATTATTATACACCCTTTTCCATGACGTCTCAATATACATACACTTTCAGCGAGTAACACAGGTTGAGAAACGCTGAGGGTACCTGATATATCAGGTACCTTAAGAGGTACTGTCTTATAACCTCACCCATCGGAAAGGGAAGAGGTCCCATAGAAAGGTTGGGTTCCTAACTTTGGTCCAAAGGGTGTAACGTCCGTCTAAGAAATGCTCGACTCGGTGTTCCCTTCGGGTTCTTATGACCTCACCCATCGAATAGTGAAGAGGTTTCCTAGAAAGGTTGGGTCCTTAGCTTGGCTCCAGAGGACGTAACATCCTTCTAAGAAATGGTCAACTCGATACGTCCTTCGGGTCTCAATATACGTATTATACTCGAAGTCAAGTCGAGTCAAGTCCGCGAGTCAGTACAGACTGAGAAACGCTGGGGTACTTAGCGTCGTGCGGTCCGGAGGGACAGGTAGTGGTCGAGGGCCTCAAGTGAATCTGAGTGCAGGTAGCTCAATCACTACGGTAGGTCGGTAGAGTAGGAACCAGCAGGGGAAGAAGAGGACGGGGATTAGGGAGGGTCGTAGTCTGAGAGAAGGTTACTCAGTTGAGAAGCGTACTCCACCGGTTTCATGACCTCAAAGTCGAAGTCGTAGTAAGGGAGGTTTCTTTAGGGTCCCGACTAGAGGAAGTCTCACGGAACGGTAGGTTCCCTGAGAGTTCTCAGAAGAGGTTGTGGTGTCAAGTTTTCGTAGTTAAGAAGCCGTGAGTCGAAAGAAGTGTCAGGTTGAGAGTGTAGGTATGTACTGGTGACCTTTTTGATATCGGAACTGATCTGTCTGGAAACAACCGTTTCATTACAGAGACGAAAAGTTGTACGATAGATCCAACCAGTATTGAAAAGAAGGTTCCTCGTTCACAGAAAATTAAAGTACCGACGTCAGTAGTAGACGTCACTAAAACCTCGGGGGGTTTTATTTCAGACTGTGACAAAGGTGACAAAGGGGTAGATAAAGGGTACTTCACTACCCTGGTCTACGGTACTAGAAGTAAAAGACTTACAACTCGAAATTCGGTTGAAAAAGTAAGAGGTGAAAGTGAAAGTAGTTCTCCGAAAAATCAAGGAGAAGTGAAAGACGGTATTCTCACCACAGTAGACGTATAGACTTCAACAACTATAAAGAGGACCGTTAGAACTAAGGTCGAACACGAAGAAGGTCAGGTCGTAAAGAGTACTACATGAGACGTATATTCAATTTATTCGTCCCACTGTTATATGTCGGAACTGTATAAGGAAAAGGATAAACCTTGGTCGGACAACAAGGTACAGGTCAAGATTGACAACGAAGGATTGGACGTATATCCAAAGAGTTCTCCGTCCAGTCCACCAGACCATAAGGGTAGAGAAAGTCAAATAACACTAGGTGTGTCAGTTTCCGAAACCGTATCAGTTATTTCGTCTTTATCTACAAAAAGACCTTGAGAGAACGAAAAAACTACGTCTACAACCGTTAAACTAGAGACCAATTAACTGGAATTTGTGTGTGTACTTTAAATATTTTCATTTCAACATCTTCCTTATAAGTTTTATAAGTCTCATCAATAACAAACCGTCCTTCTGAATTCCCCGATGGGTCCACCGAGTTACCATTTCTTGAGTGGACAGTTACGTCCTCTTTGTCCTCTGAGCTCCATCTAAGGACCTAACCCTTTTAAGGGATCTCCTCCTTTACCGTTAGGCGAGGTCATAAGAACGATCTCTTGGGCCTGTCTCCTCGGATCGTCCGATAGCATGTACCTCAGTGTTTCTCAGTGTGTACTGACTCGTGTGTGTGTGCGTACGTCCGTCTGAATTTACAGATTGAAAAGTCTTCCTTGAACGTAATGAAATTACTAATCTTTTCTCTCCGAAGTTAGACCGGATTACACTGTCTCTTTATGGCTTTATCATTATTTGAATTTTTACTTCAAAGGGAATGTTTAGATAGATAGGACTGTGAACTTCTATAATGAATATCGCACTTAAATAATTCATGAGTAAGTTTTCCTCAACAGTAAATAGTTTACCTCAACCGGTTTTTTCCACTGGAACATCGATTGGGTGTAATAGGTATTTGGAACAGAGTTCTATGATTTTTGGTGTTCATAGTAGGTAGTGTTTTTGTGGAAGTCCCCTTTTTTGTGTTTAAGTTCTATATAGACTATTTCTTTGACATTTTTTTTTTTTAGCTTCGTTTTCGACAGTGTACTTTTGATCAAAACTGAGACTCAAATTTTAATATAAATTTTGAGGTTCATGACTTATAAGTTGTTGAGTTTCTTTAGACGAGGCTTACCTTAATACTGTAGTTAAATTTAGTTTGTATTTAAGTCTTCTTAAGTCTAAGGGTCCGATAAAGTCACGGTGAGATGGAAGATGATATTTGTGTCTCTACACACGTGTGTATATTGGGTTGTCTTTTTAGTATCATTTTAGTTATTGATTTGTAAGTACTGGTATCTATAAAGGTCAAAGAGAATTTTTTATTTTTTTGGAACTTATTTAAAATAACTTTTATATTCAAAACGTAAAAAGTAGTTCTAATGTAAAAAAAAAGTAAATATACCAGGTAATATACAGTCGATAATACGTTTCATAAAAGTGAATTCGAGACAAAAAGTTACACAGGAGAAAGTAGTTACAGTCTTTTAGACCAGATACACCTATGTGACAGTATAAGTTAGGTGAGATAGTCAGACACAAGAAACTCTATTCTTGTGTCTTCTATGAAAGAATTAGTAGTATAAGGTTCTTAATAGGTCACGACCCTTTGTACGTTATATGTAAAAACTAATTTACTTATTCTTGACTAAGAGATAGGGTCTATTGGTGCTATCACACTAGTGAGTGGAGCTCGGTTAGTAGGGTCTTACACTTCAGTTCACCCGGAATCCTTCGTAGTGATGTTTGTTTCGATCACCTCCACTACCTTAAGGTCAACTCGATAAAGTTTAGGATTTTCTACTACGACATTTTCAGGACGTGAGTTATACAGTCGTTTAAACCTTTTGAGTCGTCTCCGGTGTCCTGACCTTTTCCAGTCAAAAGTAAGGTTAGGGTTTCTTTCCGTTACGGTTTCTTGCAAGTTTGATGGTGTGTTAACGTGAGTTGAGTGTAGGATCGTTTCACTACGAGTTTTAAGAGGTTCGATCAGAAGTTGTCATGTACTTGGTTCTTGAACTTCTACAAGTTCTACCTAAATCTTTTCTGTCTCCTTGGTCTCTAGTTTAATGGTTGTAGGTGACCTAGTATCTTTTTCGTTCTCTTAAGGTCTTTTTGTAGATGAAGACGAAATAACGATGTGGTTTCGGACACTGACACACCTAATGTTGTTTGACACCTTTTAAGAAGTTCTCTACCCTTATGGTCTAGTGGAATGGAAGGAGGACTCTTTAGACATACGTCCGGTTCTGCGTTGTCAATCTTGGTCTGTACCTTGTTGTCTGACCAAAGTTTAGCCCTTTCCTCCTATGGTTCCTACATATAACAGTGGGATGAATACATTGAATTTACGTCTCATATAGTACGTTTTACGGTCCGACCTACTTCGGGTTCTACCTTAGTTCTAAAGGTCCTCTTTATACTATACGTCTATACGTCTTTTGTGATGGGAATGTCGTCTTTCGTTTCTCCTTGATTTCCCGGAGAACTACTTTCACTTTCTCCCTTCACTTTTTCGACCGACTTTTGAGTGGTAAGTCTTTTGATTCTAGTACCGTAGGTCAGGATAGTGAAGTACCGTTTATCTACCCCTTTGTTACCTTTGTGACTGTCTGAAATAAAAGAACCCGAGGTTTTAGTGACGTCTACCACTGACGTCGGTACTTTAATTTTTTGCGAACGAGGAACCTTCCTTTTAATACTGTTTGGATCTGTCGTATAATTTTTCGTCCCTGTAATAAAATGGTTGTTTCCATTTTATCAGATCAGTTTCGATACCAAAAAGGTTATCAGTACATACCTACACTCTCCACCTGGTAATTCTTCCGACTCGTGACTTCTTAACTACCAAAACTGACCACCACAACCTCTTCTGAGAACTCTCAGGGAACCTGACGTTCCTCTAGTTTTGTCAGTTAGGATTTCCTTTAGTCAGGACTTATAAGAAACCATCCTGATTACAACTTCGACTTCGATGTTATGAACCGGTGGACTACGCTTCTCGACTGAGTAATCTTTTCTGGGACTACGACCCTTTCTAATTTCCTTCCTCCTCTTCCCCTGCTGTCTCCTGTTCCACCAACCTACCGTTGTGACAGAGTTACCTGTACTCAAACTTGTTCGAGCCCCTCTACCACTTCCTGTCCCTTCGGAACGTACGACGTCACGATGCCAACGTTTCTCAGCCTGTGTCGACTCGTTGACTTGACTTGAGATAGGTTCAAAGAAATAAAGGGAGTCTGAAACGAAATTTGTAGCATTCATACTTTGTGAAATATTAAAAAAAAACAACAACAATCACCGAGTCAGTTCAGACTAAGAAAAGTTGGGGTACCTGTCCAAGGAGACAGGTGACCTGAAAGGTCCGTTCTGATGACCTCACCCAACGGTAAAGGAATAGGTCCCCTGGAAGAGTTGGTCCCTACCTTGGACTCAGAGGACGTAACGTCCACCTATCTAAGAAATGGTGGATTCGGTGGTCCTTTCGGAGTGAAATATTGAATAACCAGAGATTGATATACCTAAAACCTCGTTGGTCATTTTTAAACTTCTCTATGATTCTCAACTTGTCTGTCTTTCGTTGTAGATTTATTAGAGGAATATAACTGACTGTTCATTTATTCTTCTTAGACTGTTGTTTTATATTTAAGATTATCAAAGAGTAGAAATCCCCTTTTGCATTCAATGTTTGAGATATTTTTGATGATAAACACCTAATGGACTACCAAGTCACCATTTCTTAGGTTACGTCCTCGTGTCCAACCTAGGGACTAGGTCCTTCTAGGGTGTACGGAGCTTCGCTGATTCGGGTACTCAGTGTTGATGACTTGGATACGAGATCTTAGGTCCTCAATGTTGATGACTTCGGGTGTGTGGATTTCGGGGACGAGGTGTTGTTCTTTTTGGTGACGTTACTCTTCGGGCACGTGTTGGTCTCTCCTCGGGGGTGAAAGACGTTGATCTTTTTTCGGGAGTATCATTACTTCTCGGTCGTCTCGTTTTTTATTTATTTTGATATAAAATTTTTGAGAAACTTCTACGAGTTTAAAGTATTCGTCTAGTTCTTCAAAATTATTGTAGTGAGAGATTTATTTTGTCTTTGATTCAACTTCGATATGTAAGTCATCGAACCTGTAAGTCACGATTTTGTTACTTATTTATTAATTCTGGAATTTCTCTCTCCTCTCAGAGTTTATGTTGGATTCTTCTTTGTATAATACCGATGAAAATCAAGAAATACACGAATTCAAATATATAAACCTTCTTAAGATAAGGACTAAACACCACGATTTTTAATAGGACCACATTTAAGAAGATTTACCGTATTCTTGTCAATTAAGTGTTTACTCCTTTTCGACGGTAAAATGTTTGACTAGTACGTTATTGTTGACATTGTAGACTTTACCGAATCTTATTCGAAAAGAGGGGTGAAGAACTGTCGTCTAATTTAGTTATACCGATTTAATTTTCATCTTTAACACTTGGTTTGTTTGTTCGTTTTATGTTTTCTCGTTTACCTTTTCTTTTACTTCTTTAAAAAAGAGAACCCTTCTCAGATAAGCCTACGTAAGAGTGTATCGTAAATATGTCCAAAGACTTTTGGTCGAAGGTAACGATTAAACACAAGTCTAATGAAAAGATGAGTAATGAGACTCTCGTCGTTTCAGTTGTATAAGGAGGAGAGACCCCGATACCCAGTCACTCTGACTATATTCATATCGTCTTGTCGATTCCCGGGTTACAGTCCTCAGTCGGACGACCCAAATTTAGACCTGAGACAGTACAGTAGAAAACCATTAAAACCGATTCGACGGAATTCAGGGTAACCACCACCACTACTACCAAATCAGTGATTCAACACAGGTTGAAAACGCTGGGGTACCTGACATCAGGTGGTCCAAAGAGACAGGTAGTTTGGGTCCAAAGGACGTAAAGTCTACCTATGAAATAGTATTTAAGGTAACGTATCTCAGTTTTATCATGTCACACTATGTCTATTATCTATATCGTACGACTTATATGTGTGTGTGTGTAAACAAGAGTAAATACTTTTTATATGTCTATTTTTTTGTTTCGGTGGTGTTTACCAATGGATGTCTCTGTCACTTCCCTATTTTATATTGTGACGAGAAGTTTGTGAAAGAATGTATTAAAATGGTAACCGGATTTGCCATGCTAAACTTATAAAAAAATTTTCGATGTGGGTAATTTTGTATGTAAAAAATTTGTGTACTCGAGTGTTGTTATAATTTTATACGTATCGGTGAGTGGTTTTTCTTCATTTGGAGAATTTGTGTTGACCTTTATTGATCCGGTGAATACAGTACGTAAAAAATTTGTCAGTGACTTTAGTTTCTTAATTCGTTAATGGAACTGTAAAAGTCATACTTGACATAAAGTCTCATTGTTTCTACGACTTCGACTACCCCCTTGTACGTAGAATGTATTCGTAGGGTCCTTTATTTACGCTTCCTTATTTTAATGATCTTTTATATGTTAAAAGATTGTGGATTCTTTGTTTGGATTCGTTTTTATAATATACTGTGTAGTTACCCTTTGAAAGATTACTCCTGTAATTCCACAGTATTAGACTTGGGCGTTTAGTTGGAATCGTAGTCCTTCTTACCCTTTTGGTCTACAATTCCTAAATTACATAGAAAACTAACTTACTTAACACCTCATAATATCATGGTGATTACTGACTTTAGTTACGATCAGTTCTGGAAACGTATTTGAAGTTTAAATGTTCTTTATGCCCTCTGGTAGCTCGTTCAATTTTCCATGACGACAACAAAAGGTCAACGACTCAGTACTGGTTAGGAAACACTGGGTTATCTGACGTTGTGTGGTCCGAGGAGACAGGAAGTAATAGAGTGTCTCAAACGAGTTTGAGTACAGATGACTCAACCAGTGCGGTAGGTTGGTGGAGTAGGACAACGGGGGAAGAAGAGGACGGGAGTTAGAAAGGGTCTTAGTCCCAGAAAAGGTTACTCGACCGAGAAGTGTAGTCCACCGGTTTCATAACCGTGAAATCGTAGTCAGGAAGGTTATTGCTAAGGCCCAACCAAATGAAGTCCTAACTGACAAAACTAGAGGAACGTCAGGTTCCGTGAGAGTTCTCGGAGGAGGTCGTATTACACTTTCGTAGTTAAGAAGCCACTAGTCGGAAGAAATACCAGGTTGATAGTGTGGTCATGTACCGATGACCTTTTTGGCATAGAAACTGATATCCTGAAAACAGTCGTTTCACTACAGAGACGAAAACTTGTGTGACGGAGCCAAACAGTATTGAAAGGAAGGTTCCTCGTTCTCAGAAAATTAAAGTTCCGACTTCAGTGACAGGTGTCACTAAAGAACCTCGAGTTCTTTTATTTTAGACAGTGACTAAGGTGAAGAAGGGTAAGGATAAACGGTACTTCAATACCTTGGTTTACGGTACTAGAATCTAAAACTTGCAAATCAAAATTCGGTTTAAAAAGTGAGAGGAGAAAGTGGGAGTGGTTCTCCGACAAATCAAGGTCAAGTGAAAGACGGTAATCTCACCATAGTAGCCATATAAACTCCGACAACTATAAAGAGGACCGTTAGAATAAGGTCGTACACTAAATAGGGTAGTCCGTAAAGGGTACTACATGAGACGTATCTACAATTTATTCGTACCACTGTTATATGTCGGACCAGTTTGAGGAACGGGTTAAAACTTGGTCATTTACACTTATGTGTAAATCAACCCCCTCAGTCTTACGTCACTATTATGCATCATATCGATCGCACTCTAACCGATCCTCCCGATTATAATTCAAATAATAAGAAAAAGCCTAATCTGGCTTTGATTGACTAATCTTCAGTCAATATGATCAATTATGATTTTCTTATACTCGGAGTAGGTATTTATCTATGTATCTCCTTTTCAGTATGATACAGATACTTTACAGTTATAGTTCGCCGTCGAAGTTTCGGCTTCACCACCAACCTCCACTTTACCTTAAAATCAACCGCCTTCTTCGTCTGTTAATCCTTTCATCTAGGTTATTACTACACCTTCGGCACCTTTGGACATCGATACTTCTTCCAACTCGGTATTTGAGGTAGACTCTACCATTTTCCACGAAGTATCATAAGACTCCGAACATTATTACACTTTATATGTGGATCACGTTATCATTATTTGTCCCGAACATTGTACACCAAGGTACAGGTCAAGACAACGAAGAACTGGGTGTATGTCCAAAGAGTCCTCTGTCAATTTCACCAAATCATGAGTGTAGAGAAATTCTTACAAGGTGTCAAACAACACTAGGTGTGTCAGTTTTCCGAAATCGTATCAGCCACTTCCTCTACAAGAAGACCTTAAGGGAACGACAGAGATAGTAGGTTGTTTACAACCGTTAAACCAGAGACCAAGGAGACGGAGAAACTTTGAGTCGAACATGTAGACCTTCAAGAGTCGAGTGTATGACGACTTTGGTCTGAAACGATTACCCGAGATACATATACTACCTAGTGTGAAACTCGTGAGTTCGGAGAATGGTGAGACGGAGTCGGAAATGAACGACAAACGTGTTTCTGAACTGTAGTCTCTCTACTCTTTTTACTTTCGGAGGAGTCCAGAAACGACCCATATTGTGTCAGGACATATACACACAGGGATCTATATAGTAGATCTTATATACGTCCAAAAAGTTTCAAGACTTATAATAAGAAAATGTAAAAAAGTCGGTCAGTAAACGTACGGGATCGTCATAGTGGTTGAGTTCGTCAATACAATTTGTCAATGGTCACTAACGACACACATGAATCAACGAGTCAGTACAGACTGAGAAATACTGTGGTACTTGACGTCGGGTGGTCCGAGGAGACAGGTCTCCTTAAGAGGTCCGTTCTTATGACTTCACCCAACGGTACGGGAGGAGGGTCCCTAGAAAGATTGGGTCCCTAGCTTGGGTCCAGAGGGTGTAATGTCCGTCTAAGAAATGACAGACTCGGTGATCCCTTCGAGTCACTAATAAAAAACTACTTATAGAACCTCTATGACACTAAACGAGACTCATTCGAGACGACGACGACGACGACGACGAAGATCCAATTTATTTCTCTTCAAGGTACTTAACCCGGAAAGGTATCTCGTCGGTCTATGTAGTTCGTCACCGTTAAGAGATTCATACTCCGAAACGTCCCTCGACCCTTGGGTACAACGAGCACAAACATCGACAGTTCGAAAACCAAAAGATTCAGTGGAACCAGTATTTCGAAAACCAAAAGTTTCGATGACACGTCGAACCGGATCCCTCAAGCTTTATTCCATTCAATTTTGTAACCCTTCGGTTTTGGACAATAAGATCAACTCTACGTAGGACAAAGAACTTGTTTACGAGGAGAACATGAAGTTTTGTAAGTCGACTAAAAGTCTTACGGTCTTTTCAATTAAAACTTTTAAGAGAAGTTACAAGAGTAATATAAAGACTCTTCTGAAGACTTCTAGGAATGAGATAGTAAGTCTTGGCGAATAGGAGTGTTCCTAGGGAACTTCTAATGTAATTCAATAAGGATAGCCGGAAGAGTCAAGTTACTCAACAGTGAAAGTCCTTCGTATATACGAATTTCGTACTAGGAATCCCTTGATTTTTCAGGAAATATCTGTTACAAAAAACTGTCGTCTGAAGTGACTATCATTGTGTACCAATAACTACTTTCACTTTCACCTCTCACTTTTTCAACCGAATTTCGAGTTGTAAGTCTTTTGCTTCTAGTACCGTCGACCAGGGTAGTGAAGTACCCTTTATCTACCCCTTTGTCACCTTTGTCACAGTCTGAAATAAAAACCCCCGAGGTTTTAGTGACGTCTACTACTGACGTCGGTACTTTAATTTTCTACAAATGAGGAACCTTCTTCTCATACTGGTTGGATCTATCGTACAACTTTTCGTCTCTATAATGAAACGGTTGTTTCCAGGCAGATCAGTTGCGATACCAAAAAGGTTACCAGTACATACCTACACTTTCAACCTGACACTTCTTTCGACTCACGACTTCTTAACTACGAAAACTTGACACCACAACCTCTTCTGAGAACTCTCAGGGAACCTGACGTTCCTCTAGGTTGGTCAGGTAAAAAAAAAAATATGAAAAATCAAAAAATAAAAAATTTAAAATTTTAGAAATTAAGAATGTACGCAAGGGTTTGTACTTGGGGGGAGGGTGGAGGGAGGGGTATTGTAGAGAGACCCAGTAGGGGTACGTGGTCGGGGTTCGTACGACATAGGACGCAGTCTGTATCTGACCGCTAAGTTAAGAATGTACTATCATATGTACAATCTTACGGTAAGAGGGTTTAGTAGGGTGGGAGAGGGAGAGGGAGAGGGAGACTCAGGTTTTCAGGTAATATGTGTAGACACAGAAAAAAGGACAGAACGTAAACTTCGTCTATTCAGGACCCTAAAGAAACCTTCCTTACTACGACTTCAACTTTGAGGTCATGAAACCGGTGGAGTACGCTTCTCAACTGAGTAACCTTTTCTGACTACGACCCTCCCTAACCCCCGTCTTCCTCTTCCCTACTGTCTCCTACTCTACCGACCTACCGTAGTGACTGAGCTACCTGGACTCAGACTCACTTGAGACCTTCAACCACTACCTGTCCCTCCGGACCGTACGACGCTAAGTACCCCAGCGTTTCTCAGTCTGTGTTGACTCGCTGACTTGACTTGACTTTAACAGTGAATAACATTTCTAGTGAGTAGTGTTTGAGTAGGGAAGATTACTTTTTCGTTAATTCATGTTGTATGGGAAGACTGGTACCCCTGATACTGTCGTCAAAGATAATTTGACAATAGAAGTAAAGTATTACGAAGACGTGGAAACAACACTTGTTCAACATTTGGTCATATCGGTTACAGGTATGTGTTACAGGTGATTTTTACTTAGTTGTTACCTTAAAAGTTCCACAAGTGATCGAATAGTACCATATTCCCTAATGGTTCCCTGTCTAAGGTCAGATAATTATCCGTCTTTTATAAAGAATGCAGTTTTAATCATTTTCATTTTCTCTATAAGACCCTTCAGTCCTTCGTCTGTGAATGGAGGATGGTCCTCCCGTTCTCAAAGGGTCTTTGGTCTGAGTCTACCCCAACCTCCCCAGTAATCATACCGTTATAGGAATGTGATTCCGAGATTAGGAATGTGATTAGGAATGTGATTTGGTACTAAACCTTCGAATCACATTATAATTTTTCACTTGAAAGGATTTGACGGTTCTCATACGATAGATTATGTCTTGTACCGACTGTAATTAAAAATTGATCAAATTTTACTTTATTTTCATTTGTATTGGAATTTGTTTTGTTTTATTACTTCGAGGAATTCTCAATTCTAATTTTTCTCCATTTACTTACTTGGTCATAAGGGGAAATACTAATCCTCGTTTGAACGAAATCCTAGAATTTGTTAAGAAGATTTGGAGTTTAGGAACCTAGTAATTCCCATCTAAAAACTTCTATGACTTTCGGTATTATCTTTCATTTGAAACATACATACGTATGTAAAATAAAAGGGGACATTTCTCTCGGGTGTCGTAAGTAGTGTAAGAGTTTCCTGATTAATTTTCACCGTATTGTCATTTACATAGTATTTAACGTGGATCGTGGTATAATTTTCCTAATATGTGACGCCGGTTCACCCTAAATAGGGTCCCTACGTTTTCATCAATTATACGTTTGTAGTTAGTTACTTTATGTGGTATACTTTTTTATACTTTTCTCCTTTTGGTGGACTATAGAGTTGACTATGTCATTTTTATATACACTTTGTTAGGTTGTAAGAATACTATTTGTATGAATTGTTTGATCCTTATCTTTCCGTAAATACTTTTTGTGTGTCGATTGTAGTATACGTGACCACTTTCTGACTTTTGGAAGAGGAATTCTAGTCCTGATTCTATTCCTGGATACTATTCCTGTTACAAGATAAGTTGTAACATGACTTTCAAGATCTGTGTCTTAATCCGTTCTTTCTCTTTATTTTCTGTAGATTTAACTTTTTCTTTATTTTGATAGGTACCATTGTACAAGAATATATCTTTTAGAATTTCTTAGGTGTTCTTTTTATGATCTCGATTATTTAGGTCGTTTCAATTTTCTTACTTTTTCAATTCAAAAGAAAGATGTACGATCGTTCTTTGTAGGTTTTTTATTCTTTCGTTAAGGTAAATGTTCTCGTAGGTCTTCCTATTTTATAGATTCTTATTCAAATGTGATCATCCACTTTCTGAATGCACATGTGACTTTATATGTATTATAACGAATTTCTTTAATTTCTTCTGTATGTCTAAGTTACGTCATTGATAGTTTTCAGGTTAACTAAAAAGAATTTATTTACTATTCTGACTAAATTTTAAGTAAATCTTAAAGTTCCCCGGGTCTTGTCAGTTTTGTTAGATCTTTTTTCTGGTTTCAACCTCTGAAACATGAAGAGTCAACTATTCAATGATGTTTCGATGTCATTAGTTTTGTCGTACCATGACCGTATTCCTATCTATATGTCTACTTGTCTTGTCTTGACTCTCATGTCTTTATTAGGGTATGTAAATACCAGTCAACTAAAAATTATTCCTATGAATTCCTGAAGGGACATCGAGTTTGCCATTTCTTAGACGGACGTTACGTCCTCTGGTCCCAAGCTAGGGACCCAGTCCTTCTAGGAGACTTCTCCCCTTACTGTTAAGTGAGGTCATAAGAACGGACTTCTTAAGGTACCTGTCTCTTCGGACCGTCCGATGTCAAGCACGCCAGTGTTTCTTAGCCTGTGCCGACTCGTTGATTGTGTGTGTTCCTATGAATTCTGATATATTGCCCCTTTCTTGTTCTCTTCGGACCACCCGATGCCAAACACCCCAGTGTTTCTTGGCCTGTACTGACTCGATGATTGTGTGTGTTCCTATGAATTCTGATATATTACCCCTTTCTTGCCAGAGAAGTTGTTTACGAAGACTCTATCGGTCTATAGGTGTATATTTTCTTACTATTTCGATTTTGATTATTCGTGATACGTCCCGGTAGTTCTGCCTATCCAGTATCACCTATCAAGACCGTTATACACCAGGTACCCTCCTCCTTTGTCGTTGGGTGAGGTCATAAGAACTGACCTCTTGGGGTACTTATCGTACTTTTCCGTTTTCTGTACTGTGGTCTTCTTTTCAGGGGACCCAGTCTTCCATAGGTCACACGGTGATCCCTTCTCGTCTCCCGAATTCTAATGATTATCGAGGTCTTTCTTACTGCGTCACCCCGGTTTCACCTTTACTACGACAACACCTACACAGACCCACTTTCAATTCAGACTACGACATTTCTTACTATAACGTATCCTTGGACCTTACAATCCAGGTACTTAGTTCCATTTAACCAGTACCAGTTCGTCCTCTACCTTTCCAACTTATAATTGTAGAATCGTTAGTCACTTTATTTTACCTGCCCTAACACACTGAAATTAAGTCTACTGGTAAAATAGATGATGACACCCGTTCTTAGAGAATCTTCTTTACATCATCGGGAGTCTTTCATTTTCACAGTCAACGAGTCATCGTAGAGTGAAAAACGTTGAGGTACCTGCTGTCGGGAGGTCCGAGGAGACAGGTACCTTAAGAGGTCCGTTCTTATGATCTCACCCATCAGTAAGGGAAGAGGTCCCCTAGAAGGGTTGGGTACCTAGTTTGGGTGTAGAGGACGTAAAGTCCGTCTAGGAAATGGTAGACTCGGTGGTCCCTGTGGGAGTATCAGTTGTTTTTCTTAGGTTTTACGTAAGGAACCCAAACTCAAGTTTTGGTTGGGATACTAGAGCCAAACAAAGGTTCCCTTTGGTAAGTTGTAGTGTCATTAGGTTCAGACACGGAGTTGGTGACTACGGTTTCTTCGAATTCAACTGACCAAGATACTGCTGAATGTGGTGAAAGATCTTGATTGTGGTTTTTTTCTACAGGAAAAGTAGTGACCCCTAATCTTACGTTTTTATCCTTCTGTTCTCTATGGACATTATTGTTCGTTCAAACCGGAACCTCATATTTTACTTCGTTCCGTTTCCGATTGGTTTAAGACACATCTTTTATACAACCAGTATCGTTTGTAGGAAAATGTTGTTGGGTTTTCTACTGATATGTACCCGTAGTGTTGTACTAATTATACTAATTAATGTAATTAATTATATTGATTTTATCATTGTCCAATAATAAATTGTATTAATAAATTGTATTGTTAATTGTCTAACTAATACAAGAAACGTTGGGTTCAACTTCTTCGAGATATATTAGTCGTTTTTGTTCAGGACCTAGACTGACACCGAGTCTGGTACTCAAGGAATAACGTTTTAAGTCCGAATTCAACTTCTTTTATCCCTTTTGGTGATCCGGTAAGTCCACACTGGATTTAGTTTAGAGAATACTAATATGTCACCTCCACCGTTTATCTAGGTTCCTTAATCTATATTATCTATCTCACGGACTTCTTGATACTTACTCCCAAGTATTGTGACGTATCCTCCGTCCTTGGTTTTGGTAGGGTTTCTTCTTTACGTTATTCCGTTTCACCAATCTTGGTCTTATTGCTCCGAAATGTTTATCGACTCCTTTGTTCTCTTCACTTTCCGTTTCCTCTTTCCTTTCCGATATGGGTTGATTTAAGTCTCAAGGTCTCTTTTAGTTCCTCTCTATCTTCCGGAAGAATTTACTTGTCACGTTTCTTTATTCCCTTTTGTTACCTTACCCTTTATGATCTCTAATGGTTCTTTTGACTTCTATAGTTCCCTTGTAAAGTGATTTCCTACCCGTACTATTTCCTGTCTTTGTTATTCCTGTATTGTCTTCGTCTTCTCTTTTTCTTCTCCACCGTTCTTATGTGTCTTCTTTGTGTGTTCCAGGATTACTAGGTCTATTAGTGGTACCACACCAGTGAGTGGATTTCGACCTGTAGGATCTCAGACTTCAGTTCACCCGGAACCCCTCATAATGACGTTAGTTTTGATCACCTTTACTACCTTAAGGTCAACTCGATAAAGTTTAGGATTTTCACGACGTAAGTTATACAGTCGTTTAAACTTTTGGAGTCGTCACTGGTGTCCTGACCTTTTCAAGTCAAAGGTAAAAGTAAGGTTTCTTCCCGTTACGGTTTCTTACAAGTTTCATGGTATGTTAAGGTGAGTAGAATGTACGATCGCTCCAATACGAGTTTTAAGAAGTTCAATCCGAAGTCATCACCCACTTGGCTCTTGAAGGTCTACATGTTCGACGTAAAGCTTCTCCGTCTCCTTTCTTTCTTTCACTTCAGTGAGTCAGCACAGACTGAGAAACGTTGGGGTACGTGACATCGGACGGTCCAAGGAGACAGGTCCCTAAAAGGTTTTAGGAAGTTCGATCCAAAGTCATCACCCACTTGACTCTTGAAGGTCTACATGTTCGACCCAAAGTTTCTCCGTCTCCTTGGTCTCTAGTTTATCGATTGTAGACAACCTAATATGTCTTTCGTTCCCTTGAGGTCTTTTTGTAGATGAACGAAGTGACTGATACGATTTCGGAAACTGACACACCTAGTGTTGTTTGACACCTTTTAAGAATCTCGATACCCTTCTACTCTGATGAAATGGTCAGAGGACTCTTTGGACATACACCTAGTTCTTCTTTGTAAGTCTTGGTCTGTACCTTGTTGTTTGGTCAAGTTTTAACCGTTTCCTGCGTACATTCTTAATTTCTAAAATTTTAATTTTTTTATTTATTTATTTATAACGGGCTGTCCCCTTTTTTTTTAATTTTTTTTTTTTGTTTTGTTTTTGGTTTTTGTTTTAACCGTTTCCTCATTCTGTTCCGACATAAGACAGTGGGACATATAAATTGAATATACGTCTCATATAGTACGTTTTACGACCCGACCTACTTAGTGTTCGACCTTAGTTCTAACGACCCTCTTTATAGGTGTTGGAGTCTATACGTCTACTATGGTGAGATTACCGTCTTTGACTTCACCTTGATTTCTCGGAGAACTACTCCCACCTTTTCCTCTCACTTTTTCGACCGAACTTTGAGTTGTAAGTTTTTTATTTCTAGGATCATAGACCAGGGTAGTCGAGTATCGTTTATCTTAACCTTTTCACCTTTCTCGCTGTCTGAAATAAAAGCTCCCGAGGTTTTAGTGAACCTACCACTGATCTCGGTACTTTACTTTTATACGAACAAGGAACCTTCCTTTCGATGCCGTTTGGATCTGTCGTATAAGTTCTCGTCACTATAGTGTACCAGTTGTGTCCAGGTATATCAGTTTCGATATCCAAAAGGTCATCAGTCCATGTATACACTCTCAACGTGGTATTTCGCACGACTCGTGACTTCTTGACTACGAAAGTTTAACACGACCTCTTCTACGAACTCTTACGGAACCTGAGAACCTGACGTCCCTCAAGTTTAATTTCCTTTAATTGGGACTTATAAGTACCCTTCCTAACAATGATTTCGACTTCGAGTTTATGAAACCGGTGGACTATACTTCTCGGTTGAGTGAACTTTTCTAGGACTACGACGTTTTCTAACTTCCGTTTTCCTCTTCCCCCGTCGTCTCCTATTCTACCAATCTGTCGTAGTGGATGAGTAGAGGTCCTCTCTTACCTCCTGTCTCCTCTGACCACACGACTTCAGGTACTCTAGTGTTTCTCAACCTGTGATAAATCGTTGACTTGTTAGTGTTATGGGTAACCCTCCTTTCCTCTGTAAACCTTTTCGTCCTCTCCAATTTCTCTCTGAAAATTAGATATGGGAAAATTTAAATTTCTTTGAAAACTCGGTATACTGATCTAGTGAATTAGGTTTCTTCCGGAGACAATGTACCAGTAAGTTTACACCGTTTTATAAAACACTATTTTATAAAATTGTGTTGATAAAATTTATTTTAATCTTTGATCTCTGTGAAAGTTTAAAACGTTTAGTGACATCAGTTCTCTTTCAACTACTTCGGGTTTTCCTACCTTCCTCTCAGACATATAAACTAACCCCCTCATACAAGAGACAACCGTCGTTACATATAAAACATAAGTAAATATTTATTAGACCGTGATTTTTCTCTAGATGTCTCCAACTCAGTATACCTTTGACGTGAAGGTAGAACGAAGTGATTCTACCAGAATTTGGTCCCACCAACTGTACTAGTACGGTATAAAATTTTTACATTAACCGAAGTTATAAATTCTTAAGATAACGTCTACTATCGTCCTGATGTTCATTAAAAATAAAATAAGAAATATAAGGGACATAAAAGATGGAAAAAGGACTCGAATTGGAAGTACTAGTCCTTAGTTTAATACAAAAAATATTCTGTCTACTGAGATCTCCGTCATACCTCCTCCTTGACGTCGTCCTTCTCTGACCTTCATCCTTGTAGTCAGCCTCAAGGACCTACCTTTCATTCCCCTTTCTACTGTTCCTAGACTTATTTTTGTCTCCATCACCCCCATGTGCCATATTTATCCATTCTACTTCTCCACGACTGGTCCGATTTACCTATTTTATTACTTCTTTTAAAGTTGTTATTCAGGGTTTAAAGACTCAACTTGATTTGAGTCATTATAATAACGACTTGACGGTGATCGTTATAATCTCTTTTTTTCTCCCCCCGACCAACGTCCTGGTTCTACCTCCGTTCAAGTCAAGTTCGTTCTCATTCAAACTCCCTAGACCCGGGTAAGGTCGGTTCTACAGTTTAGTTGTGACCTTTATGTCATTTTCGTGAGTCCTGATTTACCTAACCACCAGATTTACATATCTACAATCGACTTCGATACCTTCTTTACCTCCTCTAACAAGTCTCAAAGTCTCGATTTAATCTTCTTCTATCGGATCCTATTTTCTGTCTTCTTGTGGTCAGGCATTCCACTTTTCTTCGTCATTTCCTTCCTTGTCTTTATTTGTGTCTGTCCATTGATCCCTTCTTACCTGAATAAAAGTTCTTTCTTTTACATTCTAGTTGTAATAGTTTATGACGTTTCTACTTTCCTATTTCGGACTTTTACAGTAACGTGAACCGTTACTGCTCCAGGGGTAACTCAAATCACCCTCGTCTTTGACAGGTCACAACCCAAGACCTCGATCTGACGATACCCAACTGCTCACTCTACCTTCTACTCATAAGGTTGGTTAGTTTACATGAGTCAAAAATTGACTTCCTATTAACGAAATGTTGTTTAGATTAATAACTGATAGGTCGAAAGTGTGACATATATATGGTAAGTAACTTTTAGAAATTATTCACTCTGATCTTTCAAATAGAAGGAAAATAAACTACTGTTTCCACTTCTTCAAATCAAGTTATCAATTTATATAGGGGACACAAGTTCAGGACAAAGATAGTGAATAAAGACACACTGAAACCTGTATATTAAAATGTGGAGATAGGAAGTTTTAGGAGTACCCATTTTACCTCTACCTTTAACATGTTAAAGTTCTCTAACCACTCCTTGTCTACTACATTAAGTACGTTTCGTTGATCAACTCATACCCGGGTGAGTTCTGAGTCTACAACATAAAGGATTAAGAAGATAGACATATTTTGGTCTTTCTTTAATTTGGACCTAGAGGGGTTGACTCCAAGATTAATAAAGTAAATCATGAAGAGTAATTCGAAAGAGTAAGTGATCTGTTCTTTGTCAGTGACTCGGAGAAGGTACCTGGTTTATACGCGATCTAGGGTTCTGTGTTTTTACTAATTCAAAACCAGGGTTGAAAATGTCCGGTCTCCGCCGTGACCGATGTAACTTATTTTAGTAATTATATATAAAGAAGGACAATTTTTTTAAGTGTTCAACTGTTCATCTTTTTACCTTCTCAAGAATATTCCCAATGAATATTCCCAACACTTCTTCGTTTTTCTCTTATGTTTAAATATACATGAATGTGTTATTTTACGACTTTTCTTGTGAACTACGTGGGACATGAAAAATGTTACAAAGGAATGTTACAGGGATCGATTCTCAATTTTTTTAAGATTCGACGGTCAACTAATTAAAGAAAACGTACGAAATATTTTATAATTAGTGAATAAGATTTATGGACACAAATTACAAAATAAAAAGAGACGTAAAGAGTTATTGAAGGACCATAATTGTTATTTAGAGAACTGAGTGGACAACCAAAGAAAAGACATTGAATATACGTTATTTAGTGTACCTTAGAATAATTCTACATTTACAGAAGAGACGGAATGTTTGTCGAATAAATGAATTAGTGTTATATTTTCAATATCAATTACTTCTCATAAGGTATTTGGTGACTTTTACCTTAACTTCGTTTAGAAAATTATACTAGAGTCATCTCTCTTTATTTATAAAGTAGGACATTTTGTGGAAGGACTCTAGGACATAATGATCAATGGGGAGAGGGAATTATCGGATATTCGACTATGATATCGGACGATCTTTTTTTCGTGTGACAAGTGGATCCACCCTGAGATTTCTGGATCGAAGTCCGGAATCTTCTAGTAAATACCCGAAGGGACCACCGAGTCTACCATTTCTTAGGTGAATGTTACACCTTCTGGAAGGGACCCAACCCTTCTAAGGGACCTCCTCCTGTACCGTTGGGTGAGATCATAAGAACGGACCTCTTAGGAGTACCTGTCTCCTCGGGCCGTCAGATGTCAGGTACCCCGGTGTTTCTCAGCCTGTGTTGATTCGTTGATTCGTTTGTATTGGACGATCTTTTTTTCGTGTGATCAGTGGATCCACCCTGAGACTTCTGGATGGACGTTCCAGAATCTTCTAGTAAAAAGACTAGATCCCAATCAAGTAATAAGACTTGAAGTCACTTCCTCATGACTTTTATGGACAACTCGGATCGGTGCCAACAACCCTTTTTTTTTTTTTTGTGGATCTTTCAAAATAGGTTACGAAAAGTTTAAGGGTTCAGGTTATGATTACACTTCATAAAATAACTTTACATTGAATGGACCTGATTTTATTGTCTATATCATCTACTTAAAACAAAAGAATTAGTAAATAAAATTTAATCAGGTTTCCTTTGATTAGACTACTCTTCAGTTAGAGATTTATAGACGGTTTTATACAAAGTAAATGATATTTTATGGAGTGAATGACACCTTTTACAGTCCTGTTACGTCTCGACACATAGGACTTGAAGAAAGGTGATTGTATATGTTTACACGATGGGGGTAGGACCTTTGACAAACCTTTCTTCTTTGTACCCGATGTTGGAATACTTCTTAACCTGATTCCTCTTTCATCTTACTGTTTTAAGTGACTTGTCAATAAATGACTGACGGATAAAGTACGGTCTTTGTTAAGACCTTATGTACGTACTTGATTTGTTGTTATTGTTTTTGAGGACGGAAGTACCTTGAATGTAACATCGTTCTCTGTCTTCTCTCACTATTTGTCATCTGTATTCCTTTCAATCCCTCACATAACCTTCCACATTTCACAAACCCCCTTTGTCATCTTGGCCAATCTCCGAAGTCTTGTCCTTTCGTCCTATCTTACGTAAGTCCTTCATTGTGACCTCGTTTTCTGACTCGTTCTGACCCCTCAATCAGAGATACAGGACCCGTGTCTCTTCCTTACACGTTACCACGAATACGTTCTCGAACGGCCTTTTACGAACGTCTCCTCGTTTGTTTATTTTCCTTTTAAAAACTACTAAATTTTCCTCGTCTCTTTAATTGTTGTTATATTTCTTTCTATCGTGGACAGACTTAATCGAAAAGGACGTCAGTGAAATGTGTCACAACTAGACAGAACCAACTATTCGATCCATGAGGTCGTGACGTTCAATCTCTTTCCGTCCTCTTTAGAGTTGGAAGATACAAGACTTAGAGAAAAGTTCTTTTTACTTCCGGAACCCCGGTTCTGGTAGAGGAAGGATCCGTCACAAAAAGTTTATGTTGATTACTCACCTAAGAAATATATTTCTCTTTTTTTTTTAAGACCGTACTGAGGATCGTATCTATTCAAGAAAAATGATATTATAATTTATATGTGTTTATATATTGATTTGCGGTTATCACGGTTTGTTTCAATATTTTGTTTTTTAATATGTAATTTATGTTCGTTTTGATCTTTTGTTTATTTTAAGATTAATTGTTTCGAGTGAATGACACTAGCTACTACCACAAACGACATAGATATGACTCTAGTATTGTGACTGATGATTTCGTTTTCAATACAACTCAATTAACACTTTTATTACGTACTACGACCCACTACTGAGTCAAGAAGAGTAAAAAGAAATAATTTCTATGACGCTTTAAAAACAAAACCCGGGAAAGAACCGTGTTCGTGTAATTCGAATGGAAAATAGAAAGAGTATTCAAGTCTGTTAACTTCGTCATAATGTACCACTGTCGTTGTAATATTCGTGTTTACGACATTTGACCACTAGGATTACTCAGTGTTATACAAATTTATATTTATGAAACCTCTTCCTTTACCGTTGTGTGAGGTCATAAGAACGGACCTTTTAAGGTACCTGTTTCCTCGGACCGTCCGATATGCTAGGTACCCCAGTGTTTCTCAACTTGTGCTGGCTCGTTGACTCGTGTCCCCACGACCCAGGACGTCTCCGTCTACTAGGGTCCTCGTTTTTGTGTTTCAAATTTTAAGAAACATTTTTTATTTGGGGACTCTTCTACGAAGTACAGGGGTCCTTAGTCATAGAATACCGGTGTAAAGTCGGATGTCGTCTCCTCTCTGGTGATTTCACGCATGTCACATGCTGTGTCCGTTCTCTTATTGTCCAGTCTAATCTCGTATACAGAAGGAACGACACTCAAACCCCTATAGTAAGTCGTTGAAACAATAAAGTGATCTTTCATCGTCGTCATCTATTAAAAATAGTTTTAGTTTCGGAAGTAAACAAAGTTAATTTATCTCAAATACTTACGACTCGATACTTCTTTGTAAGGAATTTTATGTTAAAGTAATAAGAATAAATGTCTTTTCAGTAAAAGATTTCTGATCAAAAAACGAAAAAGTACTGAAAGAAATCCATATACCTAAACTGTGAAATATATCACACATAATAGACAGTAGGTGAATCTACGATAATAATAAGGGTATAATATCTACCACTTTGACTCCGTGTTTCTCCAACGTATTACACAGGTGTCCGTGTGGCGACCAATCATCGTCCCCGTGTGAAGTTACTCCTACGGACCGAAGTCTCATTTACCCAAAGTGATGGTGCGATATGATAGACTAGGAATGGATACCCGAAATTTGATGTGGATAAAAGAAAAAAGGAACTACATAAATATCGTAGATTAGTATACATACTATAAGTTATATGTTCTTTGGATCTTTTTACATTACTCCTGACTTAAAAAGACACATAGTTTTCGTTTTATAAGACCGTCAAACGTCTTCACTTTGGTAATCCCAATGATGAATACAAATAAAGAGTCTGAGTTCTCAGTGGTAGGTGTCTCGACGAAAAAATAATAATATACAATATACAACCGAGGACAACCGACCCTTCTGATCGTGACCCCCGTACCGATGACGACACCACTTTTCGTGGGGACACTTTTTGAGTGGTCTTCATATTTGGAAAGATCCGTTATCCTTTCGTTCAAGGATCTTAACCTTCGTACCTATCTAACCATATATTATTTAACACTAACTTCATGTTAGACAACACTTAATCAGTGAAGTACCCGGTAAGCACTGTTTAAAAAGTAGACACAGACCAAAGAGAGAGGTATACCGTGTCACTGGAGTACGGTAATTGACTTCTTGTAAGGTACGTACTTTAATTGACAACATGCCACCTTGACAGATAACGACCGTTTACCTACATGATGGTTCTTCGGAATGCCTCTCTGTAAAGGAATCACGTGGTAAAAGATTTCACGTAGAACTCTTTGGAATCACGAAACTCTTCGATGATCCTTTTCGTCCAGGACCAGTTTATTCTATCTGTGTTGTGCGACGGGGCACCTCCAAGTATTGTAAGTAACCGTTTATAGTTATATTTATGAGGGTCTTCCGAAGACTTTAGGCACCATAGAATTTGACTGAACTAGTCCCCTGAGAAATGATGTATATGGATGTTTGTCGGACTCCTGATGTCAAACTCTGACACTGAACTTTAAGGGTGATAACACCTAGAAGGAGGACCGAGACGTTCTTCAAACTAGAACACTCCGAGGATCTTCAATCAATCTTAGTCTTGACGTCTGATGCAACTGTTTCTTTTTTCGTCGAACTTCCCCCAGATTAAAGACGTAGAAGACCAGAAGATCCTTTTGATGTGTCTTTCAGTTGAATAGTCATCTTCAAACCATCGTTCTTTAGTTTTCATCCCCTTGTTGAAGTCTACAAATTTTCAGAGACCGATGAGGGTAGACTATGTGCGTGTAGACCGGGAACCCTGGTGTGTCGGGAGTAGAACTCGGTCGTGTAGGAGAGGGACCTGTCACTTACCTACCTGTGACGGTTCCTGATGTGACGAGTGAGATACGAAGACTCTGCGGAAGACTAAAAAGTAGTGGAGAAACCTAAAAAATTTTGGAATAAAGATCGTATCGGTCTTATTATTACCTTATAACCTTAATCTTATTATTATGAATTAATAAGTCATGAAGGAACCACAGTCCATAAAATACTTCATGAAAATAAGTAATCGAGTACTATAAAAGGAATGTTGAGGTACTCCATCTGGGATAGTGCCGTGGGTAAAAAAAAGTACTCCATGGACTCTGAGTTTCTTCGACACATTGAATGGGTTACAGTGTCTCTTTTACACCGGTTCGGTTTTAAATTTAGGTCCGGTAGTCAAAAACTTTAGATACGGGAAGTCATCTTTGGAGTCACTAAATTTCTGGACTCTTGAACTGTTCAAGAAATTCTACTGAACCGTATTAGTTATACCGTTGAAATTCAGATTAAGACTCCCTTAATGAAAATGCAAACCCAGTCTTAAGGAAGATGAGGGGATTTGATAGCGTATAGTACTGAAGAGTCGTCGGCGACTAGTGGAGAGTGTGACTCGTCTTGTTCAGTGACGTACCTTATGATTTGTGTGATCTTCACTGGGGCTCGTCCAATAATTAGATAAGACACGGAACTAAAAGAATAGACATTTTGTTTAATATGAAGGTAATTAAGTATTGTACCGTCCCTAATGTAAAAGGACACTTACGTAAAAATCGGAGGACCCCTTTTAGTACGGTAGATTTTAGAACAACAGAAAAAATTAATTATGTTGTGAGAGTATGAATTACGGATAACCCCGGTTACGTAAGTGAGAAGACCTTTGTTTATGTGTAACGATGTTTTAGATAGTCATATTCTTCGTTCTGTGAACCTGTTTTTACCTAATTCTGAAGTGTTATCCGTTCTTACAACAAAAATAAACACTACTTACCTGGTTCATAAATCTGGTCTCTTAAAAGACTAAACTTGAAACATACAACAGATCCTTTAAGGTGTAACACTATAAGAATGTACGTAACCGTAACCACTATCTAATAGAAGGTGAATGGAGTGAGGATGAGGGTAGGTGAGACGTGGGAAAAGTTAGATGAGAGACGGGACCCTGTGACTGAACATAACTGATGTAGTGACTTGAGGTGACGAAAGTTCTAACTTTAACCTAAATCAGTTATTTATCCGTCATAGTTGTTCTCTGTCTTTCCTCCCTTTTCTCCTTTCAGTCCTATAATTTGGGGGTCAGGATTTATATGTCGAGGAGCCGTCCAATATACCAAGGATGGTCCACTGACAGAGGTGGACCGAGAAAAACAGAGGTTCAAGACCATTACCGGGGGAGAAGAACGTAGAAGTTCGGATCAACCATTATCATATGTGAGGTGACAATGATTGGTATACAGTGGGGGACTCTAAAGGGATGCGGGACGAGAATGAGAACATTTGTCAGGGACATAGTTTCCTAGAAGTTTAATGGATTTGAATCTACCGGTAGAGGTAAGAAGTGCCTGGGACTGACTATGTCTTGAGCTAATTCTTGTGGGAACACGGTAAAAACATGACTTACTCATAACAATAGTAATATTATAAATTAAGAATACTTACATACAAAACCTAACAGTCTTGAGTGTAACCTTGGGTCACATTAGGATATCTCAAAAGTAAAAACTCGAAATTAAGAATACACGAAAGAGAGAGTATCACGTGACCTGAAGACTCCTGGTCTTAGTCAAGTCAAGTCAAGTCATGTCAGTGAGTCAGCACAGGTTGAGAAACACTGGGGTACTTAGTGTCGGGCGGTCCGGAGGAACAGGTATTGATAGAGGACCTCAAGTGAGTTTGAGTACAGGTAGCTCAACCACTACGGTAGGTCGGTAGAGTAGGAGCCAGCAGGGGAAGAGGAGGACGGGGGTTAGGGAGGGTCGTAGTCCCAGAAAACGTTACTCACTTGAGAAACGTACTCCACCGGTTTCATGACCTCAAAGTCGAAATCGTAGTCAGGAAGGTTTCTTTAGGGTCCCGACTAGAGGAAATCCTACCTGACCAACCTAGAGGAACGTCAGGTTCCCTGAGAGTTCTCAGAAGAGGTTGTGGTGTCAAGCTTTCGTAGTTAAGAAGTCACGAGTCGGAAGAAGTGTCAGGTTGAGAGTGTAGGTATGTACAGGTGATCTTTTTGGTATCGGAATTGATCTACCTGGAAACGACCGTTTCATTACAGAGACGAAAAGTTATACGATAGATCCAACCAGTATTGAAAGGAAGGTTTCTCATTCACAGAAAATTAAAGTACCGACGTTAGCGGTAGACGTCACTAAAACCTCGGGGTTTTTTATTTCAGACTGTGAGAAAGGTGACAAAAGGGTGGATAAAGGGTACTTCACTACCCTGGTCGACGGTACTAGAAGTAAAAGACTTACAACTCCAAATTCGGTTGAAAAAGTGAGAGGAGAAAGTGAAAGTAGTTCTCCGAAAAATCACAGAGAAGTGAAAGACGGTATTCCCACCACAGTAGACGTATAGACTCCAATAACTATAAAGAGGGCCGTTAGCACTAAGGTCGAACACGAAGAAGGTCGGGTCGCAAAGAGTACTACATGAGACGTATATTCAATTTATTCGTCCCACTGTTATATGTCGGAACTGTATGAGGAAAAGGATAAACCTTGGTCAGACAACAAGGTACAGGTCAAGATTGACAACGAAGGACTGGACGTATGTCTTTAGAGTTCTCCGTCCATCCACCAGACCATAAAGGTAGAGAAAGACTTAAAAGGTGTCAGATAACTCTACCTCTTCGAGATATGTCAATCGTTTTTGTTCTGGTCCTCGACTGACACCGAGTCTAGTTCTTGAGGAATAACGGTTTAAGTCTGGAATTAACTTCTTTCATCCCTTTTGGTGATCTGGTAAGACCATACTGGATTTAGTTTAGGGAATACTAATATGTCATCTTCACTCTTTATCTAAATTCCCTGATTTAGACTATCTGTCTCACGGACTACTTGATACCTGTCTCCAAGGACTGTAACATGTCCTCTGTCCCTAGTTCTGGTAGGGGTACCTTTTCTTTACGTTTTTTCGTTTTACCGACAGACCCCTCCGGAATGTTTATCGACACTTTTCTTCTCTTCGCTTTTCGTTTTCTCTTTTCCTTTCTATATTCGTAGGCTGACGTCTCAAGGTTTCTTATCGTTCCTCTCTATTCTTTCGGAAGGAGTCGCTAGTTACGTTTCTTTATCTCCTTTTGTTATCTTACCCTTTCTGATCTCTAGAGAAGTTCTTTTAATCTCGATGGTTCCCTTGTAAAGTACGTTTCTACCCGAGTTATTTCCTGTCTTTACCATCCCTGGATTGACTTCGTCTTCTATAATTCTTCTCCACCGTTCTTATGTGTCTTCTTGACATGTTTTTTTTTTCTTCTCCTGGTCTTATTCTTCTATATATAAGATCGAGGTCTATAATATAATCGAAGGATCCTGACGATATTCTTTCGTAGTGTTTGACTCTCTTTCAATAAGAGAGTATCAAGGTCTCCGTTTTTCGAACTTTAGATAAACAAGTCTTTCGGGCTGAGCGAACGGAGAAGATCGACACCATCAAGGACCGTTAGGAACCACAAGGAACGGACACCAACGTGGTGACGTTGAAGACAGAGACAAAAGTGGACCTACAGAAGAGGTACAGAAACTGACTGGAGAGGAGAAGAAAATTCCTGTGGTCAGTAACCTAAATTCTAGCTGGAATTAGGTTATATCAAAATAGAATTAATTACTATGGATTCTAGATTAAAGGTTTATTCCAGTATCAGAGTCCTAAGTCCGTCTGTACTTAAAACCTTCCTGTGATAGATTCGGTAAATATCTATACGATACATTTAAACAAGTTTATTAATAGAAAAGGTCTAAGTCAATAATAGACATTTTATCTAATATAATTCTAACCATTATCTTATATTATTTACCTTATTATAACAGGAAATAGAGGATCAGTACGATTAACGAATATGTTGAGAAATGTCTTACTTCAGATATAAAGTGATTTGTATCATGAAATACATTGAAGATGATAAGTCAAGTCTATCATTCTACTTTAGATAAAAGACCCAGTCCCAATATATTAGGACTCCCTAGGAAGATCGAGAAACTAAAATTTAAAATTTGAGTAGTTAATTTTACGATACATGTCTTCGAATTTCTTGACATAGTATATTTTCTTTAAATAAGAAAATTATCATTTACATTTACAAGTTCAGTTCCTGAACCCTTTCCTCTAGACAATAACAAATCAGTCGTTACTTTGCGTTGTATAAGATAGAGATTTTTAGTTTTATCATCAAATATTTAGAGTCTTAATCCTTTTCAATTACTTTTTCTTAATTAGTAAAGGGGATTGTTTTATGTTTTTACTGTTGTCATACAAAGTCTTTATAAAGACCTTTTGTACTTTATTTATTTTCTCGTTGTCTTTAGTTATGACTTTGTTGTCATTTATCACTTTTCCTTCTGTACTTTTATAGTGACAATCGTGTGTTCTGAATGTATAGATCTTTTACTGAGGTCTTTTTTTATTATGTCTATTATTCTCATTCTTGATATGTCTTGATAAACAAAAGATAGAGAAAGTAATGGATTCCATATTCTGTTTAATTAATCTATTTCCCTTTGATTTAAAACGGTATTGAATTGATTCTTATTATATGAAAGGAGGTAGGAAATGGATTTGAACCCCGACCGAAACATTGATATCACTCAGTTATTCGTGGTAGGAAATCAGGTACTCTCTCAAGTCTGGTAGATTTTCATCTGTGTCCTCGGTCTGTCTACCTACTAGGTAGATTATAGGACCTAGCCTTTTTAGTAGATTGAATGGGGTCTAGTATATCAATCATCGTCACGATCTAGATTCGAGTCAAAAATATTAAGGTTTTAAGTTATATAGTCTTATTGAAAGATTCTCTTTATTTTTACCTAAACGTTCATAAGAAAAAGTTTACAAACGGTGAATTACCCCTGTTTTGTCAGAAAACTTGTTTTCCCTTTTGACCCATAGATGTATACTTTCTTATTTAAACCTGATAATGGAATATGGTGTATGTTTTTTATGGAGTTTTACCTAGTTTCTCTATTCGTATTCTCGATTGTGATATTTTAAGAATCTTTCGGAACATTAAGTACTATAAAGCACAAGTTACATTTGTTGTGTGTTTATTAAGGTAGAGTCATCGTCTGGTGGAACCCGATATGAAATCTCCGGTCACAATGAATAGTTGGTGACGGACTTCATCTTTAAAAGGCCATTTTTTTGAGATTCTTCGGGATAAAAGTCAAAGGTGTTAAAATTCAACGGTTGATATTCTTGTCGTTGAATACTAGTTCGAGAAGGAAGTTCAGTTCATGTCACTATATCCGTGAAATGTAAATAACTAAAAAAAGAGGTCAGGGTATTCTGAATGCCACGGGTAGCCTGTCTCCTACTTTCACATTAAATATATTACGCGGGTCCAGGTTCGACGGTCGTCCACTGTTGCTACTTTGAGTTTAGGTCTGAATGACTTGTAGTCACGACTACAAGATTGGTGTATCAGAGGATGCATTCTGACTTTCTACAAACTTGAACGTCCGGGTTGACAAGAGTTTTCCTATGAAGTTCAATATTCGTTTACAATTGTGTAGAAACTTATTTTCCAAGTTATCGGAAAATTACGACACAGATGACTGTAAAAGTTCCGTTCGTTTATCACCGTGACCTATGACGGTTCAAAAGTCATGTTCCTTTTAAGAGACCTCTAAATTTATTTGAGGACCTCTTCTGCGATTATGTCATCCTTGAGTTATAATATAATACTTATTAACTTGACGTTCTCATTACCTATTGACCCTTGGTGGATCTTATTATTTTTTACGATCCTAGACCTTCATACCTCTTAAACAGATTATTCTTTAATTAACCGAAAGAGGGATTCCCGTCAAAGAGTCCTTGAAAAAGTATTTAGATTCTTGGTTTAGAGTCTAAAAATTGTTAGAAAGACTAGTGTCATTTATCACAAACAACGAAAACATTTGAAGTGACACCCTAAGAACTACGGAAAGGTTTTTCCTATTGGATTAAAATTGACGGTTGTAACGTCCTCTTTAACGTAGTGAGGACAATGTATGTAGTCGTTCCTTTACCCTGTCTGTCTCCTTCCTTGTCTAAAAGTTCAACCCCCCTTCCTCTCATCTCGTGTACTGATTACGGACGTATGGAGACTTTTTCTATGTCGTAAAAGCGACAGCTCACTTTTCTATTCGAACACGTAACATAATTTTAGTTCCGGAAACTGACTTTGTCCTATCGGATCTTTATCAAGTCTTCGTGCCCTATAAACTTTGAACTTTTACCTGAAAGTTTCTGCGATAAAAATATTTGGTTTATACGTGTCCTTTAAGACAATAAGATGAAGATAAGGTATCGAATTTCTCAACATAACAGGATCGTGTTTCTAAAAGAACCTAAGTTAGGGTCAGTACAAATGAATTTTTAGTACTTTTAGAGTGATTTATATAGAATAGAGTCTATCGTAGAAGGACTGTCTACGGGGGAGGTAGTAAAAGGTTCCGACTTACCATTGAGAAAACGGGAGAGAGACTCGGTGATTGGACGTAAGAGTTCTTTACATTTATGTTTCAAATTTTATTAAAAGATAAGAATATAAGTTGATCACAGATGAATTTTATGTTAAAATTTTAAAGGTACTTTGGATTTTTCCATATGTTGAAATAAACACTACGTGTGGAATTAGTAAGTCGTCCGAACATGGACGATAGTAAACTCACTAAAGATTAAAGTAAAGTATCGATTATTATCCGAAATCACTTTACTATGCTACAAAGACCTTCATATAAAACGTCATAGGGAGTTTAATTTACACGTGTAAGTAACGGATCGTTAAGTTGCGGATTTTTCATTAAAAAATCTTTATGACTATGTCTACGAGTTTTTGTATTCACATTCTTATAAAGAACATCATGATAAACGTTATGATTTAAAACCGTGGTTGGGTTTATTGGGAGTTATCTGATTACTAATTATTTAATACCATGTTCATATAGTTACTTATAATGTTTCTTCAATTTTTATGGTTCCAACCACCTACAGGTTCTACGTGACGTTTCACCTTTATTTTCGTTAAATGTCTTCTGATATAGATCGTTCTATATAAAAAAACAAATTTTCGAATAAAAACGTAGATATACATATACACAAGTACGCGTAATAATGTGTATGAGGTAGTAATTATCACGAATGAAAACCACCTCTTTCCCTTTTTTACACATAATAAACATTAAAAATGTTTTTTATGTTATAAGAACATCGTCAAAAATTTATTTTAAAGAGGAATTTTTGAGATCGAAATTTTTATAATTAGTAGGGGAGGAGAGTGGATTATAAAGTTTCATAGTGCAGTCCATCGTTATATGGAAAGTCCATTGTTATTTTATAAAAATATGTGTGTCTATACTTATATGTAAGTGTCTATGAAAATTTACTTTACTTGTAAATTTCTCGAAATAAACATAGAATCGTTTTTTCTTAAAACAATTACCGTTATGAATAAGTAGTTACATTAAAGGTTATCTTTTGTTTTAACGGGTCTACTCACTTTTATAACTTAGTTTCCTACCATTGACAAATACTTTAGTAGTTTACCTCCCTCATGGTCACTGTTGATCCGTTCGTAGGGTTCCTCTCTTTGAACGGTGTTTTTGGAATTTAATGATTTTCCTTTATCGTTCGAAAGTAGTCTTTAAGTTATTAGTTCGGAGATAAATCATGGACTGGTAAATTGTCTGGAACCTAAATTAAACCCTCCCCCACCAAACGTCCGTCGTATAAAAAATAAAATATAAGTTTTCCTTTGAAATATTGATCACGGGTTGTACTCTTATGTTCATCTCCGAAAGTCGGGATTTTCAGTGCGTGTTTCGTGGACGGGTCGTGTCCAATGAAGCCGATGAAGACGAAACTAACAAGTCAGGGGGACTCTCTATGATACGAGGTATTACAAAGGGACAGTTAGTAAAGTACCGAAAAAAGTCTTACTTATTTCGTCGTATAACTTATTACACAAAAAGTACCATGGTTTATGTTTAATGGTTTCATATGGAAACTGTCACCGGACCTTGGGAGTGGGGTTGAGATCTTTTTCGTTTGACATTGTCTTGTCTGTTTTAAAAATACCGACTTTTATATTGAACCCTCTGGTTTATTCATGAATACTCCCTTTGAATTTATAAACATTTAGTATATTTCATTCTTAATGGTTGTTTATTCAGAGAAACAGAATCCCAAAAAATAAGAAAACAGTGAGAGGGTTGATTATTGGTCGAAATTGACGTGGTCAAATCCATCTTAGTGTCCGTTTCTCTGTCGATCATTCATGTTTTGTCGGTGACCGATGGTTTTACTACGAGTTGATTTACGTAAAAGTAAGAAATAAACTATCAACTACATTTCATGTTCTTTTACAAAGTATTTATACAAAACTCCTTATAATAGTATGATTGTCACATTGTCTAGTGATTTCCGAAGACAAAAGGTGTGTGTGACCCTAATGTATATTTGATGAAATTCCTTTCCATCTGGGACGGTAATTTTTAAGTAGAGTACTTCAATTTCTCAAAGGTATTCACATTTGGAAGTTCAGAAGTTCTACGGTATTAAAAGATCTACAGGAAAGGTTTTCTGTAAATATGATACGTCGAGTAAAGACGTTTACACCGAAGTAATGGTTCAGGAGTCGTTGAATGCACTAAATAAAATCCTCTGACTGAGTAAAGGGATTTCGAAATGTCGATAGAGAACAATCATTTTTTTAAGATTTCTAATTTTCGAGAGTTCCTTTACTTGGTTTTGTAAGACCTTTTATGTAAGAAACGTCCCTTCTATTGTTACCGGTCTTCCATATTCCTTCATTGTCCCTTCTTCTTACCGTTTTCCATTATTCTGAGTCTAGAAAAGATCATTTAAATTTTTTGTCCTTGTCCAGACAGAGGGTAGAATTATACATATTGGTCTAACATTCGGTCCGTGAAAAAATTCAAAAGTGTCCAGCATATAGTTCGTGTAACAGGATTAAGTCGTGGTATGACAGTTATAAAAGATATCGTAGAACAGAAAGAAGATTTTAATACAATGTTGTCATATCAAACCCGAAATATAAGTGGATTCTAATTACAAAATCCATCCACGGTAAACTGAAACTATTACATGTTATCTTGGTAAATGACCGACACCGACGGGTTGGTACAATATAATCCAAAACCGGTGTACGTTAATTCAAAATCCCTTTCAAAAGACAGACGTAGGTATGTTATTTGTCGAGGGAATGTTAACTTCCGACGTCGTTGAACGTCATAGGTGAAATCTATTTCGACTAAAAACTTTATAAACAACTATCCACCCCTCCGTGTACCACGATCTCATCAGGACAAGATACTTGAGGTTATCAGTTTTTTGTACTAAGAGGGATACTGAAAGGAAGTGCTTACAAATGAATAGACGGGTTTCGTAATCAGTGTGAAGAAAGACGGTAGAGACGATCCTATTACTTCCTTATCTCTCAGAAGTTTTAGAAAAGGATTTAGAGAGTAAAGGGTCGTGGGTCATTTGTACCGAACTCGTCTGTCCTTTCAAACCTCCCAGAAACCTCGGAGAAGCGAAAGGGTGTCGTGTGGAACAGACTCAGTACTCCTAAGACAACTATGGTAGAAGTTGCGTGGGATATGTGTAAGATGAAGGTAGTCAAAGAGGTGATAGTCGGGTATGAGAGACAGTGGAAGTGACGATGTTCTGACACTGGATGTTAAGTAAGAGGCGGTCGCGATTTCACTAGATTCTTTAGTTTGAACAAAGAAACGAAGAATTTTAGGGAGTGACCAGAGGGGATATGAATCTTATTTTGGGTTTGAGGAATACGACCGAATATTTCAAGAGACACTAGGTTGAAGACAGACAGATTGGGGGTAGTACCGAGTACAGGGGGAATAATGAGACGAGGTCGGTGTGACCGGGAGAAAGACAATGACTTTGGACGGTTCGAGTAAGGACAAATGCTTAATACGATGTTGATAAGGGAGACGGATATTTAAAGGTTAGAGACTGTAACCGTACCGGAAAAGGAAGAACAGTAAGTCGAATATTCACAGTGAAAAGTCTCTCCGGAAAAAACTGAGGGTCATATTTAGATAGGCTAGTAAGGATAGTCTAATGGGACTAAAAGATAAGCGTTACATGAATTATTATGACTATAAAATAACGAGTCAATAAACGACAGAAAGGAGAGATTTTATATTCGAGGTGTTTTTCTCTAGGTGAGACAGAATAAGTGACGATATAGGGTCCTACCTCTGCCTACGGATCGTGGTTCGTCCACATGTTATTTATGAAGTATTACTTACGAATGTTCCTCTCGAGTTTCTTATACTCGAAAGACCATGTTTTTACAATGTAAAGGTTTTACTGATATAACGTACATACACCGTCTGTCATGAAAGTTTGTGAAGGTGTCAGTAAACAAATTAGGAGGGTTATTGGAAAATCTTCAAGTGGTGCTAAGAAGGAAAGGGATTGTGTCTCTCTCTACGATTCACTAAATTTGGTCCAGTATGTCAGTCCGTCATGTCACGGAGCTGATTTTGGATTGACGACCTGAGGAACGAGTAACGAGAAGGATGATTCGGATGCAATTATGTACTTTCGTATATGACTTGACCTCGGAAGACGGTAACACACGAGACACATACATGACGTGAATCTTCTAATATGACTTCAATAAACAAGTGTAGGGGAGAGGGTGTACGATATACAAGAATATTTTGTTTCGACTACAAAATAAGTAGACAAATAAGGATCACGGATCGTGTGACGAACCGTGTACCATTCGTAAATTTACGAACAACCTAAATTTAGTCTCGGTTCACGAGGAGAGACACGTTTGGTCTGTCCAATAAGAGATAGAGTTATGACTTCCAAAGTGAGACTTATGTATTTTTAGGAAATTACCAAGAAAACTTTTCGGAGTTTCAAGTGTAGTAGGTAGTGGAAGACTCAAGAGAGTGACTGTTGAGTACATGGTGTTCAACATCCCGACTTTCACTTTCAGCGAGTCAACACAGCTGAGAAACACTGGGGCACCTGACATCGGGCGGTCCGAGGAGACAGATACCCTAAGAAGGTCCGTTCTTATGACCTCACCCATCAGTAAGGGAAGAGGTCCCCTAGAAGGGCTGGGTCCCTAGCTTGGACCCAGAGGACGTAACGTCCGTCTAAGGAATGACGGACTCGGTGGTCTCTTCAGGTTCTACTTCCCGAATTTACTCAGGTTTACTCAAGGAGGTTTAGTCATGAGGTTAAGTGAAAGATAAAGAATTACCCTTGTTTCTCGTATCTCTTTTAAATTCTAAATAAATTAGACTTCAGTCTCCGATCACTGTATTTGATATAAAAACAGGTACAAGACTTACACTCTTTTTTTTTTTGTCAGTATTACTAAATTATTCTTCTTGTGACTTACCCTATATTTCTTAGTGTCCAAAGTTAGATTCCGTTACGGAGAATTGTCGATACACCTATAAATGAACGTCCAAAGGTAGTCAAAGAGTCAAAGGAGTAGATATCAAATGTTTAAAAGATAAGAGAAATCCCGGGAAAACCAAGATTTCCGAAGGGTCCTCCAAGTTACTATTTCTTAGGTAGACGATTACGTCCTCTACGTCCTCTGATCTCAAGCTAGAGACCCAAGTCTTCTAGGGGACCTCTTCCGTTACCGTTAGGTGAGATCATAAGAACGGACTTCTCGAGATACCTGTCTCCTCGGACCGCCCGATGTCAGGTACGTCAGTGTCTCAGTCAGTCCTGACTCGGGTATACGGGGGAGGGACCAAGATGTCTTAGACGATAAGAGATTCGACAGGACTAATAGTACATAACAGGAGTCATAGAATAGGTGTAGGGGTCTCAGAGACTTGAATTTTGTCGATCTACGATATTAATCTGAATTTTCACGATATTAATTTAAACTGACGTCACCATTATCAGTTTATATATATTAAGTTACTTTATTTACTGACTGACTGATCCGCCTACCCTCCCCAAGGAGTGGAAGGTGACCTGAAAGTGAGTTCTACGTTTTGGAAAACTTATCGTTTTACATTTAAGGTGAACTAATAAAGTTTTACGACTCCTTGGTTTTCTTTGTAAGGGAGAATCGTGATTCGTAAATGATAGTTTGTAATTGAGTTCTCCTGATGTTTCAGAATACTTCTCTAATTTTAGGTCCCTCACAACCTGAATAAAATTGACTCGATAGAGTAGGAGCCAGTAGGGGAAGAAGAGGACGGGGGATTAGGGAGGGTCGTAGTTTCAGAAAAGATTACTCAGTTGAGAAGCGTACTCCACCGGTTTCATGACCTCAAAGTCGAACCGGTGGAGTACGCTTCTCAACTGAGTGACCTTTTCTGAAACTACGACCCTCCCTGACCCCCTTCCTCTTCTTCCCCTACTGGCTCCTACTCTACCGACCTACCGTAGTGACTGAGCTACCTGCGTTCAGACTCACTTGAGGCCCTCAACCACTACCTGTCCCTCCGGACCACACGACACTAAGTACCCCAACGTTTGTCACCCTGTACTGACTTGACTTGACTTAGTTATTTTACCCGAGAATAGAATCAGAAAATAGAGGTTAATCGAGTTCCCCGGATCGATAGAGTGTTTCGTAACTAGTAACTATACGGTGGTCATTACGGTTTTTCTTGTCCGTCTTCTTATGTTGACCACCACATAACCTCGACCAACAAGTATCAAAGACTTTGGACCTTTCGACCAACAATCTATCGAACTTTAACCGGTACCACCTTCTAGAAATACACTATCTTTAGATACTTGTGATGTTTAGTCTCCCATAAAAAATTTCTCTCTCGGTCCGTTATGCGATTACGTTTCGTTAATCGACTCGTTGATCGACCCGAGTGAGTTCTGAGTCTACGATATAAAGGATTAAGATCTTAATCCTTTCTGAGACCCGTTTTGTCTGTTGTGTTTGGTTGTCTTTTGTTCTGTCTTCTAGACTAACGATCGGGATATAACGGTGACTAACCGGTACTATTGATCTCATTCAGATACTTGGAGACAAAAAAACAGAAGAATTAAAAATAAAAATGAAATAAAATGAAATGTTATGACATAACCAAAAAAACAACTGATTTTACGTGTTCACTTTGTTTCTAGGGAAATCTTAGATTTCAAACATAAAATTCCAAGAGATAGATCCAGTATGGATTGGGTTGAGGACTCCAGAAGAATGTCCTTTACGAGGTGCTTTGTTTTGGACCTATCGTGGTTCTGTAACGAGTTAGATGGGAGGTAACACTCTCGTGATGAAGTCAGACTACGTAACCCGGTTAGTTGGTACGAGTTTGGACCGGTCTCAAATATTTAAGGGTCTTAGAGAATTGATTACTCGACGTAGTTTTTTTTTTTTTTTTTTAAGGTCTTTCGGAGGACGTGACTGAATTCCTAAAGGAAGTCCAAATTCGATTTCCGAGTCTTTCCTAAGGACCGGTAAAACAGTTCGAACACGATGAAGATATAGGACAACGGTGCCACTTCAATTCATTCCTCGGGAGACCGTTCGTCCGTCCTTACTTTTCACGGTACGACGATCTTATTCTACATCTTCTTCGTGTATTATGGTCTCGATTGTAGGATTATGTTCTCGAAGACGGAACTTGGATTCGGTGGTAGGGCTCGGGTTGTGTGTTATTTAGGGAATTTCCGTTTCTGACACATAATAGGTGTTTTAGACCGTGCTCTTGGTACTTTCTAGACGATGTCACTTAAGGGACCGAACCGTCTTAAACTCCAACTAATTGGACTCCAACCATATATCCGTTGTTTATGGTAAATGAATTTGTAAAGAGGGTCTCGTCGTTTCCTGAGGAGTTTTATCGACGAGGGAGAACTCTTCGGTCGTGTCTAAATAGGGTGCTACATCCTACCGTCACAATAGGACGTACTAACCTAGTACTTTTCTATATTTATGAGAACAACGAGAAGGTTCACAAGAGTAAAGACCTACATTCCTAAACATTTATAGTAGTAAGATGACAGAGTGAGAAGTTTTATTTTTACGTGTATTGTGTAAACCCCCCTTTATAAATTAACCATTTATCGTTGTCATGTCAAACCTGTATCAGGATTTTCACTATTCTTTATATAGTAGGTTCTCCTGGTTAAACAGTCATATGTATGACTGTCGGTTTTTTTAAAAAATTGTAAGTCAGTGTCTCTTGTCTTGAATTTTTAACTCTCTCACCGAATTTAAATCTGACCTAAGATCTTTTACTAGTATATATAGGTTAGATTGAGTATCTTTATCTAAAAACTCTTTAATACCCTTTTCTGTCCCTTAATAAGTTATAAATTCAGGTAGACGACACAAATCCAGGTCTATGCATGGATTCGGTAACTTTTGTTAAAGATTTCAAAGGATCCTTATGTCCTCGGTTTTTTAGAACTTTTAGGTCAGGTGTTGATTTTCATAAGAGATTTAGTTGTTATAAGACTTAGACTTAAGATCTTCTTGTGAAGTTCACGTTATGTAGTGACTTAAGTTAACATACAGTTTAACTTTATGTTAGATATCCTGTGTCTTAGTCAAAAAGAGAAATTTTACGAGAAACTAAGTTGTTTGAGTATAACTTAAACTTAAACCATGACCTTGATCCCTAGGTTTTTACTAATTCCGTACCGATCAGACACTGGAGTATCTTATCTCGTCTTCCGTGTCTGGGTGGTTACCATTTCTATGTCCTACGACTTTTGACACTATTGTTGTCGGGTAGGTCTATTTATGTCTGAGACCTCGAGGTTTACGGTATGTTCCGTTATCGAGTCGTCCTCCGTCGTCGTAGAAAATTAATTCCTGGTCTGAGGCACCACTTAAGTTTATCACAAGAAAGAAAATTCACCCACGATGGTAAAGATTTCTATTGAAAAAAGACCGATCTTCTTCTTCTTTTTTTTGATGTTTCGTCACCTTCAAATTTTTTTCGTTAGGCCCAAGTTATTATTCCGAACACCTTTCCTCCTGTCGGGAAACGTAATGTGTCCCACGGTTTCAGGTCCGTAGATCCTCTGGAATGTATTTTCCTCTGTGTGGTTTCCTACGGGTCTGAGTACTATACTACCACGACCCCACCCTGACCTCCCCCTGTAACAGCTTCATCTTTCTCTCTCTTTCCCGTCGGACTCTTCCGGAGTTTCGAGAACTCTTCCGTAAAAGTTAAGTTTTGAGTGAAAACTAGTCTTAATGTAACCTTCTAGTACAAAAAGTGAAATTCTTAAGAACGAATCAATGTAAGGGTCGTAAATTCGTTTATGGCTGACATAAGTAAAGGATCCCAGTAGTATTGTTTCATGGTGTTTACCCTATAAGAGTTGTCTTTACATAACAGAGTCAAGACCTCCGGCCTTCAGGTTTTAGCTCCACGATTGTCTGAAGACTCGTGACACTCCCGTCCTAGACGAGGTCCGGAGAGTGGAATCGAACATCTACTGACAGAAGTATAAATGTACCGTAACGGGGACTTATCGTACAGAACTAGGTTTAAAGGGGAAAAGTGTTCCTGTCGTCAGTATAATCTAATTCCAGTTAGGATTACTGGAATTAAGATTGAACTAATGGAGACACTTCTGGGAGAGACATTTATTTCAGTATAAGACTCATGATGTCAATCCAGGAGTCGTATATTTAAAAGTCCTCTGTATTAAGTTGGGTATTGTAGATATAATATTTTCTGTACCAGGGACGGGTGTTTATCAAATATTCGATTAACACTTCAGCCCTTACTCAGTGTACTCTGTTAAGTTCGTTTTTGTAAGTCTCCTACATTGGCTTAATATTCGAGACACAAAACCCGTTTTCAGAAATCCCATCACCAAGGATTTGTATGTACTCGTAACCGGGGAAGTATTAATAACGGTGTAGAGTCGTCGTGACAAATGAACCACGAAAAATTAAAGATGAGAAAAATGGATTCATTCACATAGTATCAGGTAATTACTTTTCCGTCATAGGAACGATTTTTATCGTTCCGTCTGAATTTTTATTCGTGTGGTGATAATTTTAAAAATTTTGTCAGGTATTTGATATATTGTAGGAGAGTGGAATCAACAATTGTGTCGTCATTTCCGACCATGTGACCTCTCTCGAGAACCTTAACCCTTTAGTATTCTGTTAAAATTAGTTTAAACAATGGTAGATAGAGAACCTATTCGTTGAATTGGATGACGCAAAGGAGTAGATCAAAGGTGGTAGTCCACCGTGTCAATTTTAATTCACCAACCAACGGTATTGTTAACATCCTTTACACGGGCTTTCTTGAGAGATTTATATTTTCGTGAGATTTGTATCATAGTACCTATTTGACCTTCCCTCTGACTTTAGAATCGGACTTAAGACGGAAGAAAAAGTGAGATTAAACCTCGAGAGGGAAGTAGGAAACTCCAAATGGTAGTGATGTGACTGACGGGTGTGGTAGGGAGTGAAGAGAGTGGACAGTCAAGTACGACCAGAGATATCCTTGCGACTCCGGCAAGTCGTTGTCCACCGGAGTAGAATCAGAGGGACCCGAAATACGGGACTCTTGTTGCCTCTGTCTGGACGGAGTCGAAGACCAGACAACAACCGCTACTCGTGACGAGACGTGAAGTGGAGGCGTGGGTCGACATAGAGTGGTTCGTGGTTCTTGTACCAGGGGACTAAGAGAGAAGAAAAGACGAAAAGTCACTTTACGAAACGAAAAGGTGTTTATCAAGTCTCGGACTACGGTGTACGTATAAAAGAAGTTTTCACCGAGAGAGGTCCCCTGACCTCGTCTCGACAGTTAGTCGAACCGAATCTTCGTTCTCTAGTCTCCTTCCGTAAAAGGGGTTGTCATGGTAAAAGGTAGGGTGAAATGGACCAAGGTCAGTCGAGTTAAAGTGGAGACTGGGAGCCGTATTTTGGTACGGATATTGTAGAGACATTGGAAGTCAGAATAGTGTCAAACGTTGAACTTTTAGTTTAGAGTTTCACAGAAGAGGGGGAGTTTCGATACCAAAAAGGTCATCAGTATATACCTACACTCTCAACCTGGTATTTCTTTTGACTCACGGTTTCTTAACTACGAAAACTTGACACCACAACCTCTTCTGAGAACTCTCAGGGAACCTGACGTTCCTCTAGGTTGGTCAGGTAGGATTTCCTCTAGTCCGAACTTATAAGTAACCTTTCTGACTTCGACTTCGACTTTGAGGCTATAAAACCGGTGGACTACGTTTCTTGACTGAGTAACCTTTTCTGGTACTACGACCCTTTACTAACTTCCGTCCTTCTCTTCCCCTACTGTCTCTTCCCCTACTGACCTAACGTAGTATCTGAGTTACCTGTACTCAAACTCGTTCGAGGTCCTCAACCACTATCTATCCCTTCGGACCGCACGACGTCAGGTACTCCAGTGTTTCTCAGCCTGTACTGACTCACTGACTTGACTTGACTTCGGGCATAAAAAGTTGTATTTAAAACATTGACCCATCAGTTACTCGATAATGTAACTCGTTCGTTCTGAGTAACCTATGTTGAATCGAGATAAGAATATGGGACGACGAACAGGAGTAGACGAGACCCCCGGATCAAGAAACGAGTGGTGACCTACCTTACTCTTATCCGGGGAAGTGGAAAGACCAGTAGGACTCTATTACTTTTCAAGAAACCAGTGTAGTTCAGCGTTTTTATAAGTGAAGACGTTTATTTTACAGATCAGGACACAGTCTTCATTTTAAAGATCGAAGTCAATTAATGGAGAAGAGAGAAGTGTATTCGGACGAAGTCCGTCTTTTGGAAGTCTCTCTTTTCCTTCGTACCGATCTAAGGTGGTACACCTAACAAAGGGTAGTCAAAGACTAAGAGTCCCATTGTCATTCCACCTTTCTTCTCTCCTGTCCTCCCTTTCCTCCAGACTGACTCGACCATACCGGTGTCGGACCACGAGCATGAGTCGTTTGAACCTCATCGAGAGAGAGTTCCCCTGGAAGGACCCAAGACTTTTCTATGGGGTAAAGACTTCTACACACACTTTCAGGGGGCCAGTACAGACTGAGAAACACTGGGGTACCTAACATATCAGTTCAGTTATCTTAAGAGGTCCGGTCTTATGACCTCACCCATCGGTAAGGGAAGAGGCCCCATAGAAGGGTTAGGTCCCTAGTTTGGGTCCAGAGGGTGTAACGTCCGCCTAAGAAATGGTAGACTCGGTGGTCCCTTTGGACTTCTAAGAGTGGACGTTAAAGGAACTACACCAGTGATTGTCAGGAGAAGGGGGGTCACGACCCTGAGGTACTTGTGTGAACCGGAGAAGAACGGTTCCAGAAACCAGGGTAAGAGAACCCATCGGGGACCCTCTGTCGTCGAAAGCTAGCTCAAGAAACTCGTCTACACTGTTACTGGGGTGAGGTCGGGACAACACCCGTCTGAGGTGAGGACTAAGTATTCTTTGTACGTAAGAACACGGTTGTTGAGTCCGGTACGTCCGGTAACGGTCGTTCGGGAGGAGTGAGTCTCCAGGTCGTGTCCAAAAATGGACATCTCCGGAGTCCTCTCCGGTCTGTCGTCAGACGACACAGGGAGTGTGACGTCTCCTGTGAACACTCGGAGAATCTCGTCAAGGAGACTGTAGGAAGAGTTAACTAAAGACCACCTTCCTTCGTGTAATGGACAGTCTCTCTTCCTTGTCCGAGGGGTCACGTATCTGTTACGAGGATCTTCTTTGGGAAGTAGTCTAATTGTTGAGACTTGTAGACCCACCGGTCCATTCCCAGTGTTCTTACTAAGACCTAGTGGAGCAAGGATTCACGACAAACCCACCAGTTCGTAAAGTGCAACCTTACACCTACACCGGTAGTAGAAAGTGGACCCCCGGAGACGACTCTGACTATGTTTTGATCAAGATATAATTCTAGGAACGTGATTACTCCGATAAGTAGTTGACTTCATGTTAACGTCAGTAGTGTAAAGGATGTATGTCACAAGTCAAAATAAAAAATTAAGTTGTTTATGAAATAGGTTTTCATTACCCTCCATGAACCGTCATATCGGTCGTTTACCTTTGTCTTTTTTACACGAGAAACGGACCGAGTTTATAGGTCAAAGTAGTAATAGTTATAGTAATGTAAGTTATGAAGAATATGAGAATAATTTGGTTCAGAATCCATATCGTGGAATATGTATACGTCTTTTTAAGATGACCCCTAAAATAATAAAGGATACTCTAACGATGACAATAGTCTCTCCCATACATTGGACAAGTAATGTGTCCTTCGTTCACCATTTCGTCTCTAAATTTGTGTCCTGATAGGTTGAACCATCGGATTTGTGAACTAGAGATCGCAGATAATACATGCAACCCTCCAAATACTGTTTTCTATTATCTCGTATTCGATGTTTCAGTCTTTTTAAAGTTGAAGAGGAATAAGATTAACTTTTGTCGAACTTTTTCAATTAATTTAATAACCAGATAATAAACCCGATATTTTACTTTTATGATTATTGACGGAGTCGATCTGTAGACGACGTGACGGGTCGTAGGTAGAGAGCGGGGTAAGAGCCGTCACGTCGAAAACGTCGTGCTAGGGTGGGGATGGAGGTCCACCTTGGACCCACCAAATCTCCTGTTAAAGGTATACGGTCAGAGGACCGGTGTCAGTAAACAAGTCCCTTCCCGATCTAAACAAACCGAGAAGAATTAGTACCTGTTTAGGGTTGACTATGTGAATGAGGTATCCCAGCAAAATTCTTAATTTACTCCATTCTGCACATTTCGTGAATCGAATTACGAACCGTTTTTATTTGAATATAAATAATTTACAAACCATCATGATACCTTGTACCTAACCTGATCTCTTACAGTCTGACTCGTCTAATGAATACGTCGATTATTATTTCCGGATTTGTTTTACTCTGAGTTCTCCACTGTTATATCCTGGAGGGACCACCAGGTCACCAATTTTGAGACACGAAGGTTACGTTTCCCTACGTCCAAACTAGGGACCAACCTCTTGATTCTAAGGTGTTACGGACCACTACACCAATTTTTTTTTTACTCCACTGTCACGGTTCTTAGTAATAATTTAATTTTGATTTTGTATATTTATCGTAAAGGTGATTGTTTTTATCCTTTTACTTCTTCTTGAATTCACCGTGCAGTCAGTTTAACAAAACTTGTTCGACTCACACTCTTTACTCATCCTATAAGTCTCTCTTCATTAGAACCCTCAAAATTTTTCTCCAACCCTGAATTGATCACCACACGACCGTTTGATCGAGACCCATTCACCCTCCTTCGAGATTAAAGTTTATAAACGGGGAAGGACACTACATTGACGAGAGTAGTGTCGACGGAAGTACGATTGATGTCCTCCTTGACCCTTCTCTATACGTCTTGACCGAGAGTACTCGGTCCTTCTCTACCAAGGTCCGTGGGAATAATCTTTACTTCGAAAGACGAAGCTGACCCTCATTTAGTGGGGTAAGTTCCTGTTATATAATTTTTTTTCTCTGAAGTATTATTTCGGATTTCTTATAAATCTCCTATACTCCCCTTTCCCTCAAAGTCATTTCTCCTTTTCTTCTTAACGGTCTTTTGACCCCTTCGACCCTGTCGAAGTGTCGGTTACTTCTTCGTCGAAGCTTTTGACCCCCATCATCTGTCGGGCATTCCGTCGTCCACTCCTGACTGTTTGTCGAGTCACAGACTGAAAATTCTCGATAGTGACTGAACGTTCACGTGTTAAAACCGTTTGTTGTCCCTCTCTCTCTGATAACATTGGAGAATTTTTATTCTTAAGAGGTGTATACGGTAATAAAGAGGGATAGGGAAAGAAGTATCTCTGTAATTTCTTTAAAACAACTTTATAAAGTCGAGTACCTTTGAAAGCCCACAACCAGTGTAGACGGAAATCTTTTGGTAAGGTTATCGTTGATAAACTCTATATGTACTTTGGACACACACCATCTACTTTCCACTTTGAAGACTATACTTTTTACACAGTACCTGATTTAATTTGTATCTGTCGTATAATTTTTCGTCTCTGTAATGAAACAGTTGTTACCAGGCAGATCAGTTTTGATACCAAAAAGGTCATCAGTACATACCTACACTCTCTACCTGAAATATTTCTTTCGACTAGAGATTTCTTAACTACGAAAACTTGACACCATAACCTCTTCTGAGGACGCTCAGGGAACCTGACATTCCTCTAGGTTGGTTAGGTAGGATTTCCTTTAGTCAGAATTATAAGTAACATTCTTGACTACGACTTCGACTTTGAGGTTATGAAACCGGTGGACTACGTTTCTTGACTGAGTAAACTTTTCTGGGACTACGGTCCTTTCTAACTTCCATCCTCCCTACTGTCTCCTACTCTACCAACCTAACGTAGTGACTGAGTTACTTGTCCTCAAACTCCTTTGAGGTCCTCAACCACTATCTGTCCCTCCGGATCGTACGACGTAAGGTACCCCAACGTTTCTGAGTCTGTCCTGGTTCACTGACTTGACTTGACTTGACTTGACTTTGTGTTCCTTTGAAGAAGAGACTGTGAGTTCTATTTTACCCTCAAACAAGGTTATAACCTTCATTTCGATCGTCGTGAGTTATGAAAACATTCAGAGTAACGGAAGGATCCCCAAAAAAGTTCTAACTAGAACTGATATGAGTTTTTAGTGGACGTCCTAAACTGAAATATTGGATTGATAGAAATTTTACGTTGAGGTGACACCTCCTCTAAGAATGTCTGTGATAAAAAAGACTGATATAGGTACTCATTGGTACTCACAACTCACGACTCACGATCCAGGGAAGTCAGTGCAGGTTGAGAAACGTTGGGATACCTGACATCTGACAGTCCGAAGAGACTGGTACCCTAAGAGGTTCGTTCCTATGACTTCACCCAACGGTAACGAAGGAGGTACTTGGAAGGTCTAGGTCCCTAGTTTGGGTACAAAGAATACAGAGGACGTGACCGTCCGTCTAAGAAATGTTGATCACGGTGGACCCTTCGGTATATATATTGTATTTGTATATATTGGAAATATGTATTTGAACAATTATACGATACATTGTATATTTGTATACTTGTTGTCATTGGTGTTCATACAATGAATTAGGTAGACTCTGGAATCGAAGGGTAAATACTTTACTCTGGTCACTTCATTTACTAGTGAATAAAGGAAACATTTAGATTTTAGAGACATTGACATGGATTATGACATATAACAGTGGGACGAATAAATTGAGTATACGTCTCATGTAGTACGCTTTACGGTCCGATCTACTTCGTGTTCGACCGTAATTCTGATGTTCTTCTTTATAGTTATTTGAGTCTATACGGCTACTGTGGTGGTAATACCGTCTTTCTCTTCTTGATTTCTCGGAGAACTACTTTCACTTTCTCCTGTCCCTTTTTCAATCGAATTTCGAGTTTTAAGTCTTTTGATTCTAGTACCGTAGACCAGGGTAGTGAAGTACCGTTTGTCTTCCCCTTTGTCACCTTTGTCACCGTCTGAAATAAAAACCCCTGAGGTTTTAGTGACGTTTACTACTGACGTCGGTACTTTAATTTTCTACGAACGGGGAACCTTCTTTTCAATACTGGTTGTATTGTCGTATAATTTTTCGTCTCTGTAATGAAACAGTCGTTTTCAGACAGATCAGTGTTGATACCAAAAAGGACACCAGTACATACCAATACTCTCAACCTGATATTTCTTTCGGCTGGTGGCTTCTTAACTACGAAAACTTGATACCAGAACCTCTTCTGAGAACTCTCAAGGAACCTGATATTCCTCTAGTTTGGTCAGGTAGGATTTCCTTTAGTTAGGACTTATAAGTAACCTTCCTTACTACAACTTCGACTTTGAGGTTATGAAACGGCGGACTACGTTTCTAGACTGAGTAATCTTTTCTGAGACTACGACCCTTTCTAACTTCCGTCCTCCTCTTTACCTTCTGTCCTACTCTGCCAACCTACCGTAGTTTGTTGAACTACCTGTACTCAAACTCATTCGAGATCCTCAACTACTACCTGTCCCTTCGGACCGCACGACGTCAGGTAATCCAACGTTTCTCAACCTGTGTTGACTCGCTGACTTGACTTGACTTGATTACTGACATTGAAAGTTTTATTTAAAATTATCCACTAATTATACAAAATTACTAAGGGTTACTGTTTTTTTTTTTTTTTTTGATGAAGTGATAGTGAAGCCCGAAAGCCATCAAGTCGTCATTTTTTAGACGGACGGCACATCCTCTATGTCCTCTATACCCAAGTTAGGGAGTCAGTCCTTATAGTGGACCTCCTTTTTTACCGTTGGACGAGGTCATATGAACGGACCTTTTCGGGTACTTATCTCCTCAAACCCCTCGATGTCAGGTACCTCAGTGTCTCTGTGTTGTCGTACTGCTCACTCACTCACAATTGAAGTGAAGTCATGATCATAAGTCAAAAGAATTTATTCACTGTTCCAAAGGAGTGTAAACTTAATTTGAATACATCCTACTCCTTAAGGTCCCAAGATATGCATTCCTACTATTATACCGACGAATAGAATCGCTATAACGGTATCAATGTTTCTGACGATGCCGATGACGACGATTCAGTGAAGTCAGCACAGACTGAGACACACTGGGGCATCTACCGTCGGGTGGTCCGAGGGGGCAGGGCCCCTAAGAGGTCCGTCCTTGTGACCTCACCCAACGGTAAAGGAAGAGGTTACGTAGTTTCACTTTTCACTTTCACTTCAGCGAGTCAGCACAGACTGACAAGCGCTGGGGTACCTGACCGGCAGGTACCCTAAAAGGTCCGTTCTCACCCCACAGTAACGGAAGAGGTTCAATGTTTCTGATTGTTCATTATTATTATTAAAGATCTTCTTTAAAACAATAAAAGTATCGTGAGGTAAGTCCGTTTACTTAATGCACTACGTGATCTTTTAAGATTCAGTCGACTGTATACGACTGACATGGGGACGAGTTTAGTCGTAAACGTCACCCAGTACACGTATCGTTATAAGTGGAACAAATAGGGGAACTTTACCGAGTCCTTACTGTCTAAAACCGTCAATTTCACTTGTTTCTTTTTTTACCGACAATGTGTCGGGGTTTCATTCTTAAATTGGAGGAAGTCTACAAGTGACTTAAGAATTCCGAAAGGGAAAAGTGCACATTACAAATTAATGTAGTTTTTATACGGTGTCCTGAATGTGAATGTCTTTTTGGATAGATAAACCTACGAAATTTTTCTGTGTATAAATTATGAATCTTAGGATAATTAATTACATTTAAAAGACAACCTTTAAAGTTCTAAAAAAATCCAATCAGAAAGTTATTGTATAGACGAAGATATAATGTCGAATTACTACATTGATATCAGATTTTTTAACAAGAAGAAAAACATCTTATTTTTCTACTAGTAAGGAACTAGATAGTTATTAGTGTATTGTCGTGAAAAAGTATGGTCTTCACATTATCAATATATTACTTATATGTCCATATATAAAGACTTATAGTTTTTGTCATGTCTGTAAGAAGTACACTTTGAGTGTCAAAAGTCTTTGTGTAGGTTCAAACGAATCTCACCTTCTACGTACCAAACTTTTGTACCGGTTTTTTCACTCACAAACTTCGTCCTCTCAAGTCCCTCATTTAAATAAACATAAATTTGTATGTCACGTAAGGTATAATTTCTACCTTAGGTACCCATTCCTTTGTCGTTAGATTTCCGGTTATATAACATATTATTAACCCTTTTTTGATCTTACTGTCGTGATATAATAGAATTTATATCTATAAAATTTTAAGAAAAGTCTACGGACGATGTGTCATTTGAGGATTGTAACAACTCGTTTGTTTATTTACTTATGGTTTTTATTAGAAAACTTATTTTAGCAATTCTCTTTTGATGTGTCTACCGGTGGACCGTGTACTTTTCTACCATTTGTAGCGATTAATAGTCTTTTACATGTAGTTTTGGTGTTCCTCCATAGTGGAGTGTGGACAGTCTTGATAGTAGTTCTTTTGTTTTTACGACCACTCCTACATCTCTTTTTCCTTGGGAGGGTTTGATAACCATCCTTACATTTAACCAGGTCGGTGATCCCACCAAGGAGTTTTTTGATTTTTATCTTAATGGGATACTAGGTAGTCAAGGTGAGGATTCATATATTTGTGAATAAAATTTTCTATATACGTGGAGTTACAAGTATCGTCGTACAAGATGTTATCAGTACTTGTTTATGAGAATTCACATAAACTATCGATGAGACCGTTGATTTATACATTACGTATTTAATAAGGTGTACTAACTTAAAGTCTAATTTGACGTCAAAAAGATAGCGGAACCTTTAGTACGACCAAATCTTGGATGTATTATGAGTTTAATTATATGACGTAATAAATTGTCAGTACAAAATCCACGAAAAATATTAGGGGTATCGAGTTCGAGTTTTCTTACCTAAAACAAAAGACATTCATCTTCATTGGATCATACAGTGAAATTAGACTTTTAGGGAAGAAGACCTGAGTCACCGATTTAAGTAGACGACGAAATTTGATGGTTCTTTTACCAAAGTGATAATAATTGTCATCGGTTGTATTCCTACTATCAAATGTTAGTCATTCGAGAATGTTTCTCGGGTCCGTGAAACGATTCTTATAATATACGTAATAGAGTAAATTAAGAGTATTATGATCATAAAAAGAAGTAGGAGAAAAAAAAAAAAGTTTCTACTCCTTGGACTCTAAATTTTTGTAATGTGTTAAGAGGGTTCGATCATTCATCTGAGCTTAAATGATCAGACAGACTGACGTCTCGGACACGAGAATTGGTGACTATTGGAGTCTTAAGGAGTTTGACACGACGTACACTGTTAGGACCCACCCGTCGGGTGTCTGTTTTCAATAAATAATTGTCGATTACGTACAATCTTTCTTTTTGTCGATTGTGTTGTTTAGAGAGGGTTTGGGACGTCGAATCTTGTTGTTCCAGTCACTACGGTAGGTTGACAGAGTAGGAGACAGTGGGGAAGAGAACAGGAGTCAGAACAGGAGTCAAGTAAAAGAAATTAGTCTACCAAATTCCTTTTCCTATTTATCATGTTTACCATTAGGTTGTGACACTTTTAGTTCTTTCATTGTTAATCGATTTCCAAATTTTTGTGACCTGATATAAAAAGTTGTGTGTTCTTCTTTTTACTTCTGACCAAGTGTCCTGTGAATTCGGGTCAGAACTGACGTGGGTTGATGGTCGTACCAAAGTGGTATGACCTGGAATCAGAAAGAATAGATATTTTGTGCTCGAATTCGAAACCCTAGAGTCTCGAGTTTTTATGTACTAGGATTACGGAACCTAGTAATAACGTTAAAATAAAGTTCTCTTCTGAGAACTCTCAGGGAACCTGACGTTCCTCTAGTTTAGTCGGTTAGGTATAGTTGGGACTTATAAGTAAACTTCCTGACTACGACTTCGACTTCGAGGTTATGAAACCAGTGGACTACGCTTTTCGGTTGAGTGACCGTCTCTGGGGGTACAACCCTTTCTGACTCCTGTTCTCTTCCCCACTGTCTCCTACTCTGTCAACCTACCGTAGTGACTGAGTTGTCTGTACTCAAATTCGTTTGAGGTCCTATATCACTTCCTGTCCTTTCGGACCGTACGACGTCAAGTACCCCAGTGTCTCTCAGCCTGTGTTAAATCATTGATTTGTTGTCAGAAATCTCTATGTTAGTTGTATCTACGACTCTCCATATGAGTTTCCTGTCAGGTAATTTAAATGGTTAAATTACAACCATTTAATAGAAAAACAATGACTAGGTACTGTTCTCTTATTCGACTAGGTCTTACACTTTATGGATGTAGTCATTCGGGTAATAAATCAAATCTACTAAAAAAAAGTCGGTTTAGAAGAGTTACTTCCTTCGAAGGTGTAACTAAATGTAAGATATCATTCAAAGAATGACTCAGTGTCTAGTCAAGTTTGTCAAGTCAGGTACATGGACTTCACCGGACGTGTACTCTTTACCGTTTATTTCGAAGAACTCACAAAAACAAAACTTCTTAGGTTTTTTGTTCGTGTTCTATTTTCCAATTCCCCTTAAATTATCACTCGGACTTTGTTTAAATCATAAAAGACGGAGAGAAATTTTTCACAGGTAAACTAAAAAGTATCTTTCGACAAACACGACTAACGGGTTCTCAAGAATGTGTTATTTTCGTAAACCGAGAAAAATAAACCTCTCAAATCCTCCTCCGTTACTCATCGTGATAATTTAAACACTCCCCAGTTAAGATTAAAACCTCTGTTTAATATTTAGATCACTAAAGACCTTCGATAGACGTTCCATAAGTACCGATATTAAACCTCTAAGTTCCGATATCCATGTAACGCTAGTAGAGACCTTTAGGACCCACATGTACTCTGAAAGACCTCCCTCCTTTATATTAATCGAAGACAAAATTCTTGTTACAAGTGTCAGTTTCAAAGGGGTCTATCACTAAACTGTAAAAGTTGAAAAAAAGAAACATAAGGGTTATCCTAGAGATGTAACCGGTTTCACAGATTTCTAAGAATAAAGAGCAGGTCTTCCTGTACGAAAGGGAGGTCTAATCATCACGATTTTCAGTAAGTCTCGTTTGACTTGTCACGTTTTGTAATCGTTAATCGATTTGTTTTTGTTTAGTGTGAAGATCCATCCTTCTTTTGCATTCGGTTCTCTTTGTTGTTAGTTTTACGTGTGACGCGGTTGTTCGGTGTGGAGGGGTCGGGATATAAGGTGGGTTTCGGAAGGGGAAACCCTGAATAAAGATATCTCTGGTAGAGAGTCAAGGTGTTTATTTTGATCTACAACGATCCTTTGTTAGGCCGAAGAGTCCTGTGTCGACTTTTCCTCACCGACGAAGGACGATTCTCCATATCTTTGGACTTCTATAAGGACGACATACACGCAAATGTTTTGAATAGAGTGTGTCGGGTTCTCTCTTGTATAATACGTATACGGAAATCAGTGCTGTCGGAATTTAAGTCCTGTAGTGATTCTGTCTGCGGTTGTGAGAAAAGGGTAGGATCGGGACGTAAGTAGGAAATGAAAGTCCAGAAGAGATTTAGGTAGTAGATGGGATAGAGGGAAATTGTCCCCGGTTCTTTTGACAAAAACGTATAAAAGTTTAATAATTTATGAGTAAACCTTCTAAGAAGGGTAGTATAGTAACTAAAATAATTTGAAAACTTTTAAAGGTGTACCCAACCCCGATGATGAAACTTTTAAAATACAGTTTGAAAACAATGAAGAAAACTTTGTTGGTTCACCAAAAATCGATATAATTTCGTCGGGTTTGGTAGAGCCTTCGTCATTGATGTTTCCATCGGGTGAGTTGAGAAGTAGAACGGAAACTGTCGTCAACACAAGGAGAAAAAAGGAAAGAGTAGAATTATCGGTAGGGCCGCCGAGTCAATCCTTACTGACGACCATGTTCTTTCCGCACGATGACTACTGAATTTGTGTCCCCTTCTAAAAAAGGAAACCTCACGGTCAGGTTCGAGAAAGAAAGAAGAGACATTAGGAGCCGAGAATTAGAAGAACTGACTATTGAATACCACCAATGTACAGATATTGATCAGTTCTACAGTGTAGGAAAGTGGTCTCAGGGTTCGTGTTCTCTTTCACCCCCGATTTCTGAGAGAAGTACTCCGAGACCGAAAAGGAACCTTTTCCTTCAACGGGGTTTCAGAAGGGAAATGTGTAACGACCGGTCTTGACCCAGTGTACACGTGAGAATCCGATGAGTGACGAACCTGTCGGTGTAGTCAAATCGGGAAAGAATTCAGATCTCTCCCGGATGAGCGGGACTTTAGTTCCCGAACGACGGGTGGAGGATTTGGGTATTACTTCGTCCTTAGTCCTTTACCGACAGTCAATTTCTGGTATCTCGACGGTAGGGAGGGAATGGTGTACCCTACCGGTTCAACAGTGTCTTCACTCCGACAGAGGTCAGATCTCCAGTTTTATTAGGTATGTCTCACTCTACCTGATCGGGGTCCCCTCTTTCCCGATAGAGAGGAATTTAGTTCCGGAGAATGAGAGTGAAACTCCAGGGTCTATTCAGTTAGAAAGAAAATTTGTGTGGCCACCAAGACGTTGATATATTTACTGGGTACGAATTATAAAGTCTACAATCATGGACCCGGAAAATTTCAGTAAATAACTCCGACGATGACGACGATTCAGCAAAGTCAGTACAGGCTGAGACACGTTGAGGTATCTGCCATCGGGTGGTCCGAGGGGGCAAGGACCCTCAGAGGTCCGTTCTTGTGACCTCACCCAACGGTAAAGGAAGAGGTCACGTACCTTCACTCTTCACTTTCACTTCAACGAGTCAGCACAGGCTGAGAATCGCTGGGGTACCTGACGTCGGATGGGGTACTCTAAAAGGTCCGTTCTCATGACCTCATCCCACGGTAACGGAAGTTCTGGACAATTTTTGGTTGTCACACAGACTTTCACGGTGTATAGAGTAAGATGGATGTACTATGAAGACAAGGACTTACGAACAGAGACACAAGTAGGTAGGAAAATTCTCCAGACTCCCGTGATTCAGGAGTGGGGAGAAGGTGCGATCCCTAGATTTTGATAAACTTTTATATGATTCCTCTGTTTGTATCCCCTGAGTTTGATGGTAAATAATAAATAAGTCTCAAGAGACCTTTACCGATCTACCCTTTTAATTCACCTTGGAGAATAATGGGTAGGATTTAGTTTTCATCCCCTCTTTGAAGACGAGGTCCGGTATACCATCATTAATCAAGGTCTGAACAGAAGGATTACTTTGCTTCAAGGTCTGAACAGAAGGATTACTTTGCTGACGTTTTGATCATTCGTCAATAAAATACTGTGACGTGTTATCTGATTTTAGGGTCTCTCTTCCCTTTGAATATTACACTGAGGTACTAGTAGGACTAGAATAGGCTCCTTGTTAAAGGACTCACGTCGTTTCCCTCGATGTCAAGTACTGTCAAGATTGCTCGATTCCTCCGTCGTTAGTCTCAAACCCAGTTGACTTCACCGATCTTAGACGTCCGTTCCGTGACCTTTCTCACTACTCCCTTATTTCCGGTTTCCAGGTACACCCCTAGGGGGTGTTCGGAAACCGGTACCAGACCCGACGTATACACGTCCCACTCTGATGGTTCCGAAAGGTCTCTCATCGACGAGGTCTCGACTCTCACGTTACCTTAATTTCATCAGTTCGTCAAGACCTCTTGTGACCTTAATGTCGGTTCGGTCTTTCTTACCAGTTACAAGGTCCGTAGACCGATTCTGTAGTTTTTGTGGTAATGAATCCTTATTCGTGTTTCAGGATCTCATTTCGGGTGTTATCTGGATGAGATTGTTTCGAGGTTTAGTTCAGGATTGTTTTAGGTATTTCCTCTGATTTGGACTTCTGACTTAGGGTAATTCAATCTTCTCGATCTATTGATATAATCCGAAAAGTGTCTATGTAAGATTGGTTCAAAATTTAGTATCGATCATTCAAGTCCCTCTATTTAGTAGGTTAGTCTTATTTTTATTTGTAATTTTAATTTTCATACGGTGTCTTGAGTCTTAAATATGTTATATCTTAGGAGTTACAGGTGAGATTTCACTTTTTTACGTTTCTTTGTCCTTTTACTCTGAGTGTCAGTTGTCTTTTTGTCTGTTATTTTTGTCTGAGAATCTGTTCGGGGGGAGATTCTAACCTATATCGTCTCTTAAATTTCGTCTACATAAGTTTAGTTAAGTTTATTTACTTTTTTCTATACCAGATTATCTCAATTCTATATAGTCTGAGAGTATTTTCTTTAATTTTGATATTCTTCCCTTTACGTATCAGATAGTTCCTTTTCAGTTTATTGACTTTAAAAATTTAGGTGACTTCTCCGGATTGTCCTCTTACTTCTTTTTGTTTTTCTTTTCAACCGTTTGATCCAACTTAAGTTTATGATTTCTCTAATTTCTTTTTAATTGGTCTCGGAGTCTTGGAATTTCTTGTTGTACATTGTATACACATTGACTTCAGAGTCTTTTTATTCAAGAGTCTTTTTTCTTTTTTTATAGGTTTCTTAAGTACTGGTTTGAAAAGTGTTAAAAGTAATTTTTGTAAATGAATTTTTCGAATTTCTTAGGGTTGGTTATATTTATTTTTCTTTTAGTGTGGATCCATGTAATATCTGTTTGTCGACTTTTGGTTCTATTTCTTTTTTTACAACTTTCATCGGTTTCCCCTTTTTTTCTCTGTGTAATGTATGTCCCTTCGTTTTTATAGTACTACTATACACTCTTTCTGTGTCTCTTTTGAACTTTAATTTCTTCTTATCGTGAAAAGTTCTCTATATAAACGGTTTTATAAAAGGATCGATATAGGAACCCGATTAAGAGCTAAATCTGGAGACTAGATATGAGATCTTTCACTTTGTTTATGTTGTGGTTCTAAAACACTGAAGCCAGTCAACCCTTATTCCATTTAAACCGGAAGGAAAGGAATCAAGGAAGAGTCAATTTATATCTATTCCTTTATTTTGTTCTTTGTTTCTGCCACCCCCCCTTTGATATTTCATTACCCTTAGTGACAGAATTCACTAAGATCGTAGAATGTCTAATTTCACAACACCAACAAATCAGTGAATTATCAGAGGTAAAGAAAACGTTGGGGTACCTGACATCGGTAGTCCGAGAAGACAGGTACCCTAAAGGGTCCGTTCTCATGACCTTACCCTACGGAAAGGAAGAGGTCTTTTAGTAGGACTGGGTCCCTAGTTTCGGTGAAGGGGACGAAACCGTTCGTCTGAGAAATGGTGATTCGGTGGTCACTCACTCACTTCAACGAGTCAGCACAGACTGAGAAACTCTGGGGCACCTGACATCGGGTGGTCTGAGGAGGTAGGTACCCTAAGAGGTCCGTTCTCATAACCTCACCCAACGGTAAAGGAAGAGGTCCCCTAGAAGGGTTTGGTCCCTAGCTTGGGTCCAGAGGGCGTAACGTCCGTCTGCGAAATTAGAGACTCGGTGGTCCCTTCGGGTGTTTAATTCCATAAGTGTGTGTTTTTCTCCTTGGTGGGATACGTTCTTTTATTTTCACATAGGGTTTTTTACAGTGTATTTTTTTAGTAGATTCTTTTGTGTTATACGATAAATATCGAAGTATAATTCGTAATGTTTTAGAATTCACTCTTTTTTTCCTTTTTCATACTCTTTTCACTTTTTTTTTTCAAAGTATTTTAGATTTTCCCGTTTTAATGTAGTTTTGGTGTTCTCAATAGAGATTTCAGTGTAGTTTTGACGTTATAAGAAAACACTTGTCTTATCTATAATCTATATTTGTATATTAAAAATTTAGTACAAAGAGGGAGTGATATTTTTATATAAATTTGTGTTGTCCCTTTTACGACTTGAGACTTCTGAAAAGGAGGGGAAAAAGAAAAACAGTATTCTCCTTTGTCTTTTTAATTTTAAGTAACTTAAAAACAAAGGTAAAGAACGATAGATCGTACTAAGTCGTTATTTTAAATGTATTCATTTATGTTCAGTTAAAATAAAATCAGTTATGTTTTAACAGGTCTCTTTGTTTCACGTTACCCAAATTGTAAAATTACCTTAAAGTCGTTGCTATAATGAAACGGAGTTGATCCCAAAGAGTTGTCACACGACTGTACACTCCTATCTATTAAGAAACAACGCTCCCCCACAGGAGACGTAACATCCTACAAACCGTCGTAGTGACTAGAGGGTAAAGGGGATAGGTCAAAACGGTTTGTTTTTGTAGCCGTTTGTGACGGTTTACAGGGCATCTCCTTCATCCGTTTCACGGGGACCATCTCTTCGTCACGTATTTGATCAAAAAGGGTGGGATGAGGGTGAGACAAGTGTGTGTGTGTGTGTGTGTGTGTGTGTGTGTGTGTGTGTGTTTCACGAACCGAATATTAGATGTAACTTTCCTTGTTACAGAAGACTATTCTGTAGACAACAATTAAAAAAAAAAAATTTCTTGAGGGAAGTAAGTCACTATTTCGAGAGGTCAAACCCTCTTACAATTCTAAAAGAATGATCTAAACTAAATCTAAAGAAATACTTACAAATCATCCAAAATGAAAACGAAAATTGAGTTCATTGTCTATAATATAAAAGACCCTGTACGAATAAGTAGTACGTGAGTGGATACTTTTCCCTACGTTTAGTCGATTTGTCCCAACCCTGTGAAAATAATTTTGTTTATCGTTGGATAAAGATTCAGTAAACAATCTTCTGATACTGTGAAAGAAATGGATTAACTAGATCCTGTGTAGTGCCTTAAAACTTTATTTTTCTATGAAATTCGACGTTCAATAAGAATTACATTAAGTTGGAAGACTTTTATGTCTTGTAAAAAATATAGTCATTAGATTTAAGCTTGTAGAAAAAGTAACCAAATTTTTATAATCATTTACAAATATCAGTGGAGAAAGGTTTTACGTCGATTACTAGTTCCCATTTCACTTCAAAATTTTTCTTTTATGACGTCCAAGACTGTAAATTAATCCCATCTTTAATTCGTGTCTTAAGTATAGTCGTTTCCATAAATACTAACAACTAAGGTGATGGGGTTTCTTCTTCTTTTTTAAGGGTCCTATACCGACAAGATTAAATACGTACACTTAAAGAAGGGTTCTCTTTGTTGTCTTATCATATTACAGTCTCGTTTTACATACGTGATTCGGTGTTCGTTCAGGTCAAGTAGACTGAGTGGATACACTATGTCAGGATAGGTTAGTGACCCTAGGTGGAGGAGAAATTACAGGGTCTTCTACTACTCCAAGACCCGAACGGGGTCGCACATGAGTATGTACGACCGGCAGTTCGACCTCGCCGAGAGTCTCCAGTGGTCTAGACACAGTGACAACCGGGCGACATCCCAGTATAAGAGCCAGTACCTCGAGACCCGTCGGTCCGAGACCTCCAAGAGACCTGAGTCCCACATGGCGTAGACTCCTAAAGCTGCGGAATGTTTTTCGTCCACGAGGGCCCGACTCGATCGGTAGGGCAGACGGAGAGACTCTGACTGAAGGATGTTTCGACATCTCTGTTTGTGTATGTTTCGTAATCGTGATGTTACGTTCCTTAATGTAAATTCGAAGGGTCTGTTACTGAAATACTCACAAAAAATTTCGGATTGGGTACGTTATTAGACGACAGTTTTATTTTGAATGATGAGATGACAGTTGACTACTACAGTCTTTGTTGAAGGTATCTGACTCCAGTGTACTACCATTTCCAGTAGTTTGTGGACACCGGAGTTAAAGTGATGACCCGTGTCACAGGAGTTTCGTTAATTCTTCCCCGAAAGGGATGGTAGGGAAAATACAGATAGGAAGGAGGAAGTCTTTATCGTAGAAGGAGAGGAAGTGGGTTGAGTGTATAAAAAAACAACTACGTTAATTTAAAATTTTATCGTTCTGTCTTTTAAAACTGGGTACAATTTGCCTCAACTTTATGTGGTCACTCCTGTTCAAGTACACGAGTTAAAGGAAGAGTATCCTTATTTTAGGTGGTTTAGGAAGAAGTCCTTGAACGGGTTTACAATGGAGGAGTGAATGTATATCAACTGGTAAGGTAAATTTTGACGTTGTAGGTTCGTAAAGGGTGGGAAGGAAGGAACGAAATGAAAAGAGTTTTCGTTAATGATACTAGACTACATGGTGTCTCATGGTACGTGAATAAAGCAAGAACACATAAAAGGGAGTGTTCTTCCATTCGAACCCCTTTCTTATCAGAAGAGTTATTTTCCACTGACCTTTTTGACCCGTTGGTACACTTTTCTTACGTTGACCTGGTGATGGAACGTGGTATGTGTTTTTTAGTTGATTTTTACCTAATTTTTGAACTTCTGGACTTTGGTATTTTGAGGATCTTCTTTTGTGTCTAGTTTTAAAGAAACTATATTTAGTAACGTTATAAAAAAGCCAAGACAAAGGATTCCGTTTCCTTTGTTTTCGTTTTCATTTATTTACCATAGATTGATTTGAATTTTCAAACCGTGTCATTTCCTTTAGTGACTACTTTGTTTTCCTGTTGGATGACTTGTCTTCTTTTATAAACATTTACTATACTGACTATTCCTCGATTTATACTTCTCTACTGTATATGACTATTCCTCGATTTATTTGACTATTCCTCGGTTTTATATGTTTCTCGAATACGTTGAGTTATAGTTTTTTTTTTTTGGGTTGGATTAGTCTTATATCCGTCTTCTAGACTTATCTGTAAAAAGGTTTCTTGTGTATGTCCACCGTGTTCTTTTTTACGAGTTTTAATGATTAGTAGTCCCTTTACATTTAGTTTTGGTGTTACTCTATAAGGGAGTATGGACAGTCTTACCGATGGTAGTTTTTGCTTTGTTTATTGTTTACAACCGATCCTGCACCTCTTTTCCTTTGAGAGGACGTGACAACCTCCTTTACGTTTAGTCATGTCGGTAATACCTTTTGGTATACCTCTAAAAAGTTTTATAATTTTTATCTTGATGGTATACTATACTCTAGTTTAGTCAGTTAGAATTCCCTCTAGTTGGGACTTATAAGTGACCTTCCTGACTACGGTTTCGATTTCGAGGTCATAAAACCAGTAGATTACACTTGTCTGTTGAGCAACCTTTTCAGGGACTACCATCCTTTCTGACTCCCGTCTTTCTCTTGTCCCGTAGTTTCCTACTCTACCGACCTGTCGTAGTGGCTACGTTACTTGTACTTGAACCCGTTTAAGCCCCTCTACAACTCCTTGTCCCTCCGGACCGAACGACGACAGGTACCCCAGTAGTTCTGAACTTGTACTGATCCGTTGACTTGTTGTTGTTACTATGTCGTTAAGGTGAAGACCCATATATAGGTTTTCTTTACTTTTGTCCTAGAGTTTCTCTGTAGATATGAGGGTACAAGTGACAGTAAAATAAACGTTATCGGTTTTATACATCTATTGGATTTACAGTAATACTTATTTACCTATTTCTTCAACGTTATAACTATATACATACGTTATGTATGTTCCCTTATAATAGGTCGACACTCTTTCTTCTTTTAGGACTACAAACCTTGTTGTATCGACTTGTTACTTCGTAGTATGATTCACTTTATTCAGTCTCTTTCTTTACATAATAGAGTGAATATACACCTTAGATTAAATTTTTCTTTTCAGTTTGTGGATCTTGTTTGGTTTTCTCCCCAATGGTACCCGACGTTCTACCCTTATTACCCCTCCAACCATTTCCGATGTTTGAGAGTTAAAAGTCTACTTATTCTAAACTCTTCGGTTTCCCTTACTACTTACTGATGTCAATTACTGTGGTATAATGTATTAACTTTAAACGATTCTCTCGTCTATCCTTTTCCTCATGCAGTTCCGACATATAACAGTGGGACGAATAAATTGAAGATACGTCTCATGTAGTACTCTTTGCGACCCGACCTTCTTCGTGTTCGACCTTAGTTCTAACGGTCCTCTTTATAGTTATTGGCGTCTATACGTCTACTGTGGTGGGAATACCGTCTTTCACTTCTCCTTGATTTTTCGGAGAACTACTTTCACTTTCTCCTCTCACTTTTTCAACCGAATTTCGAGTTGTAAGTCTTTTGATTCTAGTACCGTGGACCAGGGTAGTGAAGTACCGTTTATCTACCCCTCTGTCACCTTTGTCACAGTCTGAAATAAAACCCCCCGAGGTTTTAGTGACGTCTACCACTAACGTCGGTACTTTAATTTTCTGTGAATGAGGAACCTTCCTTTCAATATTAATTGGATCTGTCGTAAAAGTTTTCGTCTCTGTAATGAAACGGTTGTTTCCAGGTAGATCAGTCCAGATACCAAAAAGGTCACCAGTACATACCTACACCCTTAACCTGATACTTCTTTCGACTCGTGATTTCTTAACTACGAAAACTTGATACCACAACCTCTTCTGAGAACTCTCAGGGAACCTGACGTTCCTCTACGTTGGTCAGGTAGGATTTCCTCTAGTCAGGACCCACGAGTAACCGTCCTGACTACGACTTCGACTTTGAGGTTACGAAACCGGGGGAGTGTACTTCTCAACGGAGTGACCTTTTCTGAAACTACGACCCTCCCTAACCCCCGTCCTCCTCTTCCCCTACTGTCTCCTACTCTACCGACCTACCGTAGTGACTGAGCTACCTGTACTCAAACCCACTTGAGGCCCTCAACCACTACCTGTCCCTCCGGATCGCACGACGCCAGTACCCCAGCGTTTCTCATCCTGTGCTGACTCGATGACTTGACTTGACTTATCTCGTCTTAAGTTTACATGAATAGTTTTTTTATTATTTACTCCACTACTTCCAGAAGTAATTGAACTACCATCCTTAGGAAAGTGTTACATGTGCTTATAGTTTAGTAGTAGGACGACGACGATTCAGTGAAGTCAGTACAGGCTGAGACACGCTGGGGTATCTGTCGTCGGGTGGTCCGAGGGAGCAGGGACCCTAAGAGGTCCGTTCTTGTGACCTCACCCAACGGTAAAGGAAGAGGTTACGTACTTTCACTTAGCAAGTTAACACAGGATGGGAGTCGCTGGGGTACCTGACGTCGGAAGGTCCGAGGAGGTAGGTACCCTAAAAGGTCCGTTCTCATGATCTCACCCCACCGTAACGGAAGAGTCTTTAGTAGTACTACATTTGTTACTTATCGAATGTTGACATAATAGTTAATATGGAGTTATTTCGACTCTTAAAGTAATTTTTTTCTTACATTCGAAGTGTTTACGTAGACAAACGAGTGTCGAAGTAGGCGTCGCAAAGGTTGTCACGGAGTCAAGTCAGCGAGTCAACACAGGTTAAGAAACGGCGGGGTACCTGACGTCGTGTGGTCCGAAGGGGCAGGTCGTGGTTGATGATCTGGAACGAGTTTGAGTACAGGTAGTTCGACCATTACGGTAGGTTAGTAGAATAGAAGACAGTAGGGGAAGAGGAGGACGGAAGTTAAAAAGGGTAGTCCTAGAAAAGGTCACTCAGTCAAGAAGTGTAGTCCGTCGGTGTCATAACCTCGAAGTCAAAGTCGTAGTCGGGAAGGTTACTTATAAGTCCTGACTAAAGGAAATCCTAACTGATCAACCTAGAGGAACGTCATGTTGTCAGAGAGTTCTCAGAAGAGGTTGTTGGGTCAAGTTTTCGTAGTTAAGAAGACACGAGTCGAAAGAAGTGTCAGGTTGAGAGTGTAGGTATGTACTGATGACCTTTTCGGTATCGAAACTGGGCTATCTGGAGACGAACGTTTCATTACAAAGACGAAAAATTATGCGACAGATTTAACCAGTGTCGAAAAGAAGGTTCGTTCGTAGAAAATTAGAGTACCGACGTCAGTGGTAGACGTCACTAAAACCTCGGGTTCTTTTATTTCAAACAGTGACAAAGGTAATAAAGGGGTAGATAAACGGTACTTCACTACTCTGTCCTACGGTACTAGAAGTAAAAAACTTACCACTCAAAATTCGGTTGAAAAAGTGAGAGGAAAAATATGAAAAAATGAAAAAAATGAAATGTAGTTTCCCGAGAAATCAAGAATAAACGAAAGACGGTATTCCCACCACAGTAGACGTATAGACTCCAATAACGATAAAGAGGGTCGTTAGAACTAAGGTCAAATGCGAAGTAGGTCGGGTCGTAAAGTGTACTACATAAGACGTATATTCAATTTATTCATCGTTCTGTTATGTGTCGGAACTGCATGAGGAAAGGCTTGAACCTGGTCATCCATCATGTTTCATCCATAGTTATTTACAATTTATTCGTCTAGTCACTGGTTACTCGTAGGAAGAGGTTCTATGGGTAATTCAAGGATCCTCTGTGAGGAATGATAGAGGATCTATAAGAACTGAATTGTGGAACTCGGGGAAAAGACCCGGACAGGAAACGGTGGGGACTAAAGATCGACTAGGTGTTATAAAGATGGTAGATCTAGTACTAATTCAATAAAGGAAACCGAGGGTAGATTTTCCTGTTTCGGAAAGGACAAACTTGAATCTAAGTCGGGGGACGACCAAGTGAAACTCAGATCAGTATTTATGGGTAAAAGAAGAGATAACGGTCTGAGACTGTTCTCTAAGAAAGGTTCTGGAGACATGAAATAAGTTTTTTACTTCTAGTACCGTAGACCAGGATAATGAAGTACCGTTTATCTCCCCCTTTGTTACCTTGGTCACTGTCTGAAATAAAAGAACCCGAGGTTTTAGTGACGTCTACCAACTGACATCGGTACTTTAATACATACCGAGATACTTCTCGGTATCCGAGATGTATCTTACTTATACCGAGAGAAGAAGTGATGGAGAAAGTACTGACGAAGTAAGTGGTTATCTAAATACCTAAGTTGTAGATGAGACGTAGGGGTCACGCACGACCGGAGAAGTTGTATGATGTAAAAAAGTTTTCTGGTGAGGATATTCCACAAGATCTTACAGGTTCTTGAAGGTAAATTTTTTTTTACATTAGGACCCAAGTTACCAATGTAATTATTAATTATTAGAACCTATGGATGAGACTCCCTTCTTTTCTCCTCTTAAGGCATTAAAAAGGGTAGGGGAGTAGGTAAAAGTGTTTGTGAACCCACTTCCCCTTTTAAGATGGTGACGGTTCCAGTGTCATGAACGTTTATATAAATAAGTTAATTAAATACACTCTTTCAACTAGAGTGTGAAAATCGTGATATGAACTTAAATTTTTTAGTGACCCTAACCACCCGTTCAACAGGACACATTTTTACTGTCTTTATTTCACTTCTCTCTTTGATTATGAGGAGAAGTATTTAAATTTAATTATGAGGTCAAAGTAGGTAGAGTAGTCTTGACTAAGTTTACATAAGAAAAATTGCCGACTCATTATGAGGTAACACATATACATGGTGTCGAAAGAATAGGTAAGTAGACGACTACCTGTAGATCCAACTTTGACCTCGGCTAATATGTCTCACTTCATTCGGTCTTTCTTTTTGTGGTTATGTCATATGATTGTGTATATATACCTTAAATCTTTCTACCGTTACTACTGGGACATACGTTCTATCGTTTTTTCTATGTCTACACATATTGTCTGAAAACCTGTGTCTCCCTCTCCCACCCTACTAAACCCTCTTACCGTAACTTTGTACATATGATAGTACATTCTTAGCTTAGTGGTCAGATACAGGCTACGTCCTATGTCGTACGAACCCCGACCACGTGTCCCTACTGGGTCTCCCTACAACACCCCTCCCTCCACCCTCTCCCCAAGTACAAACCCTAGCGTACATGTGGGCACCACCTAAGTACAGTTACATACCGTTTTGGTTATGTCTTAACATTTCATTTTATTTCATTTTTATTTTTAATTTTTTTTATTTAATTAATTAATTATGAGGAGAAGTATTTAAATCGAGAACTAAAGACTACACCATATATCATTGAGACTGTAGTATATTGGGTATTGACAATGTGTTGAAGTTTAGGTACTTCGGATTTTAAGTCCAGTGGGAGATTACACTCCAAAGTACTTTAAAAGTAAAATCACTTAAAGTTCTCCGGTAAGAAACAGACATTTGGGTCTCACTCGAGTCGTGGTGTAGTCGAAGTTGTTCGTGATATTTATTAATTGAGGATTGTGTAACATCAGTTTATCTTTTACGTCCGACATACATTGATTCGATAAAGGGACCTTCCTTATCCGGTCTTGAAAATGACTAAATTCGGTGTTGTTTTTTGTGGACTTTTAAGGGGATGAGAGTTTTTGTTTCCCCTTTCCCTACATATGCTTTTGATAAAATAAAAAATTACTGGAGATAAATTAGTCTCTCTTTCCATTTTGTGTTACCTTCTTTCTTATTCAAGGTTTGAGACTAATACCCAAAGTCAGTAGAGAGATGATAATTCAACGAGACAGTAGGACCTTTTAAATAAAATTGAGAGACACGAATGTAGAAGGGTAGTCATATTCTCTCTGTATCATTGTGGACCAACGTTGTATCTTAAAACCTCTTTTGATTTACTTAGTCATGTCCATCTTGTAAATCTTGTCACGGACCGTATATTCACGAGTTAACACAAATTGATAATTATAATTTTTACAATACACTACTGTAAGATGAAATTAATATGGTTCATCATGACTAAAATTATGAGGGAATTAGGGGAGTTAATAACCGTCTCATCTAATAGTCGTGGGAGTTAATAAGTTTCGTATCAGGGTTTTTATTTTTCTTTTTTTTCTCGGAACATCCGTTACTCCTTTTCGATGAGACTTCGGGTTCAGAATCGGGATACCGTTGCCGGACTGTTCCCGGTGAGAGACCAGGAGGTCGGTCTCTATTTCCAACTTTAAAATAAAAGAGTAGTAATAACCCAAGTAAGTAAATAAGTGTGTAAGTTGTTTGAAAATAACTCATGGAGGGAACACTTTCCGTAATTTCTATTTTACCTCGTTTTCTAGTTTAGGGACGGAACACTTCAAAGTAAAAATGTTTCTCTCTTTTGTTATCCAGTTTTTTTACTTATTTATTGTATAAATAAAAATCACCTTTTCGTTTTTGTTCGATCTTTACACACTTAAACGATCGGATTGACTTGGGACGTTTTTTTTTTTTTCATACTTCGTAGATACTGACCGTATTTTGATATCTCACATGGTTTGTTATTTCTCTCATTCCAAAGGAAAGTTTAAGAAAGAATAGAAAGGGACTCCGTACATGGTACCGGGAATGAGAAGTTCTTGAAACTCTCCTTTTTAGTTCATTAAGTGTATACTTTCTTAAGTTGGACCATAATTACTGTGAAGTACATGTACATGTTAAACAGGGGGTTCATACACTATCTTGATCATTTACGAGTACCCCGTAGTCCTTCACTGTCCTTATAAATATTTTATAACATGTAAAAGGTTTTGTAAAAGTGAAGATAGTAGAGTTCACTCTGTGGTTTTATTATACTTAATTCAAACTTTTTACGACAGTAGAGACAAAAGTTACTCTTTGGAATTCTAGACGTTCTGTTTCTAACCGACTTCCTCTAGACTCCATTCCGAATTTCCTAATCTTCTTTACATACTTTTTGTAAGTATGTAGGATTGACCTTCCTACCAATACCTCTTCGTCCGTTCCTTCTCCTATACTCTCCCTCTTTGTTTTACTTTTGGTCTTCAAGAAGTCTATAGACACAGAGAAAACGACAGAGTGTTTATCCCAATAGTCATGGTAGAAAGATTTACGGTATATATACACAATCTTATGACATAACCACAAAAAGACAGACCGAATGAAGTGAGACATATTATCCGAGGTCAAAGTAGGTGGAGTAATCTTGACTAAGTTTACACAAGAAAAATTACCGACTCATTATAAGGTAACAAATATACATGGTGTCGAAAGAATTGGTAAGTAGACGACTACCCGTAGATCCAACGAAGGTACAAGACCGATAACATTTGTCACGACGCTACTTGTAACCCCATGTGCACAGAGAAAGGTAAGACCAAAGGAGTCACACATACGGGTCGTCACCCTAACGACCCCGCATACCGTCAAGATAAAGGTCAAAAAATTCCTTAGAGGTGTGACAAGAGGTATAACCGACATGATCAAACGTAAGGGTGGTTGTCACATTCTCCCAAGGGAAAAGAGGTATGGGAGAGGTCGTAAATAACAAACATCTAAAAACCTATCGTCGGTAAGACTGACCGCACTCTACTATGGAGTAACACCAAAACTAAACGTAAAGAGACTATTACTCACTACAACTCGTAGAAAAGTACACAAACAATCGGTAGACATACAGAAGAAACCTCTTTACAGACAAATCAAGAAACCGGGTAAAAAACTAACCCAGCATATAAAAAGACCCTAACCCGACGTCCTCAACGAACATATAAAAACTCTAATTAAGAAACAGTTAACGAAGCAAACGATAATAAAAGAGGGTAAGACTTCCGACAGAAAAGTGGAACGAACATCAAAGGAAACAACACGTTTTCGAAAATTCAAATTAATCCGGGACAAATAAAAACGAAAATAAGGGTAATGAGACCCTACACCCAGTATCTCCTAAGACGACACTATATACAGTCTCTCACAAAACGGATACAAAAGGAGATACTAAAAATATCAAAGACCAGAATGTAAATCTAGACGTTCTTTATATGGTACAAGTACCTAACCTACTTAGTTATATCACTTTTACTCATATGATGGGTTTCGTTAGATATCTAAGTTACTTTAGGGATAGTTCGATGGTTGTCATAAAAAGTGTCTTGATCTTGTTTATTAAATTGTTAAACATACCTTTATGTTTTTTGGAACTTATCGGTTTCGTTAGAACTCTTTTTTCCTACCTTGACGTCCTTATTAGGACGGACTGAAGTCCGATATGGTGTTTCGATGTCAGTAGTTCTGTGATACCATGACCGTCTTTCTGTCTTTATATCTAGTCACCTTGTTTTATCTTTCGGGTCTCTATTTAGGTACGTGGATACCTGTGGATTAGAAACTGTTTCCTCCGTTCTTATATGTTACCTCTTTTCTGTTAGAGAAATTGTTCACCACGACCCTTTTGACCAGTTGGTGAACATTTTCTTACTTTGATCTTGTGAAAGATTGTGGTATGTGTTTTTAAATAAATGTAAAACTTAAGATTTTCCTTGAGTTGGTGTCAAGAATTCCTTAACAAAGATAAATTTTTGTTTCCATTAAGGTTGAAGGTTTGGTGGGTGAAATTTCCTTGAAAATCTCGGTCGCAAAAGTTCGGTCAGCGACGTATATCACACTGCACTCTGTTCCCTTTCTTCTCTTCTAGTTTTCTTTGAACCCGTTTCTTACACTTCATTAAATTAACCTTGGAGTGGTCACTCGTCCCTCGGTAAGGTCCTAGAATTCGTCTCCTTGGTTTTATACTTTAAATTCGTACTCTTTCAATTAGACTTTCGAATACTTCCTGACTAAAATTTTCATTCTTTTGTCTCTACTCCTTTTGTCAATTTTCGATTGACTAATCAATTCTGTAGACCGTGACTCACAATTCTTATCTAAAGTCATTCTTATATGAAGTCAAGTACATTGTCGTTATAAAGTTTCGTTATTGTGTCATTTAGTCCTTATAAAGTTTCTTTCTCGGGGTTTTGAAGTACTGTATAACTTATATCCCCTATTTTCACTCCCTCGGTTAATTCTGAGTTAAGACCTAAAAATTAGATTCACGTTTGTCTTAGGGTCTCCGTAACTACTCCGACTCTTTTTAGTTATGATGAAACCCACAAATTTTATTTTCGTTATGTAGAGTCATTGACACAGGGTTTCTGAGAACACTTCCACCCGGACTCGACGACCAATAATACTCCGGTCTCTGTTTTGTTTAAGAGTTTACGTTCAAAGACGAATCATTATCAGGATCTTAAATAATCAATGTTAACTGATACGGCTATATAAAGATTTTCTTAGTCGAGTCACAAATTTTTGAAGTGAGTCTACAAAATGAGATATATTGTACCTAATCACCCTTTCTTTATTTTGGTTTTACGACTCTAATGTTACTCCGATTAGTGACATTAGTAATGGTTTGGACGAAACCTTTTGAAGTAAAAAGGGAATTATTTTCATCACATAAAAAACTCAAGTACAGAGGTATTATTTATTCTAGTTTATGGTACATCTTTAGTTAAACGTATTTTCTTTAGTTTCAACGTATTTTTAAAATTTTGAATTTGATGAGATGTCAATTTTAAAATCAAATATTGATGACATAAGTTACGTTACAAGAGAATACCCTTTTAGTCACAATGAGTTTGTTGTCCATTACTGACGAAGTATAAAAGATAACTATAGATTCTTAAGAAGTGACCATAGAACCAAAGTATGGATACGAAAAACTTTATTCTTTCTGTTTAAAAGAAACTTGACATTAGGTACTTTTGGAAATCATCTACTTCGATTACAATTCCCTTTGACTAATCATCAGTGGCATAAATAATTTTTCTATCGACCAGGGAATTTCGAGGAATTTGTCAGGTGGGGTGACACTTGGAGAAGACTCCGAGATACAGGGTAAGGGTTTACTGTGTTAAATTGTGCTATATTGTGAGGGACCCAACCCCCCCCCCCCTTGTGGGAGGAGAAGATTAATACTAATCCAGACTTATCCAACGAGAGAGTGTAATTGTCTGTAGACGAATTTGTTGTTAGTTTTTGTTTTAGTGGAAATAAGGTCTCCAGCTCTCTCAATATTAATGATGTGTTTAACGTTTTGCGGAATCATATATGTCGAAGTAAAGGTTTTCGTCGTCTAAAACAAATCTTCTATTTCTGTCGTCGTGTACTGTTTATGTAATTTGTTCACAAAAATAAATTTTATATAAACAATTACTTAGACCTCCAGTTAAATAATTTGAAGTGGATTTGTCGTTTGTGACTTTTATAAGTAATACTTTTCTACAAATGTCTAACCTTTACGTGGGAGTCTAAAATTGAAGAATCTGACTTTTTTTTTTATTATTACTGATTGTAAAAACAATTGGGAAGTTTAAAGAAGTTTATGTGGTGTACGTATACGTATGTGCTTTGTATATGTATATAATATGAAGTTTGAGATAAACACAAAATGATATATTTACTCCTTTTGTTTCACCCGACTTAATATAAATACAGTTCTCTGTGATTTTTTATGTATTACACAGACGTTATACGTCTCTACACTCTCCGGACCCTTCTCTTTTGTCATTCGGTAATCAGGGGTGTTCCGTTCCATAGTGGACTCTACTTCTTCACTTTCAGAGAGTCAGTACAGACTGAAAGACGTTGGGGTACCTGATATGTCAGGTACCTTAAGAGGTCCGATATTATGACAAACCCCTCGACAAGGGAAGAGGTCCCCTAGAAAGGTTGTGTCCCTAGCTCGGGTCCAGAGGAGGTAACGTCCGTCTAAGAATTGGTCGACTCGGTGGTCCCTTCGACCTCTACTTTTTTCAATAGTGGTTTAAGAGTTGATTCTGGAGTGGGGTCATCGAGAAGTGACACGGATGAACGATTCTCTTTCTTATGAGTAATAAGTAACAAATAGTATATATTGGTATTGGGTTACGATCGAATGAGTCGTTCTTTCACGATTATTTTAGTAATTCTAGTCTTTTTAGGGAGGATATGTCAGATGGTTATTTACTAAAGTCCCGTAAGTTGTCTCTCGAACGTCACTGACTTCGATGGGGAGTACAGGAGAAAAGTCCACAATTTCATAGTCAAGTCAAGCAAGTCAGTGAGTCATCACAGACTGAGAAACACTGTGGTACTTGACGTCGTACGGTCCGGAGGGACAGGTAGTGGTTGAGAGTCTCGGATGGGTTTGAGTACAGGTAACTCAACCGATACGGTAGGTTGGTGAAGTAGGAGACAACAGGGGAAGAGGAACACGGGAGTTAGAAAGGGTCGTAGTCTCAGAAAACTTTACTCAGTCGAGAAACGTAGTCCACCGGTTTCATAACCTCACAGTCGAAGTTGTAGTCAGGAAGGTTACTTGTGGGTCCTGACTAGAGGAAATCCTACCTGACCAACGTAGAGGAACGTCAGGTTCCCTGAGAGTTCTCAGAAGAGGTTGTGGTGTCAAGTTTTCGTAGTTGAGAAGCCACGAGTCGTGAGAAATATCAGGTTGAGTGTAGGTATGTACTGGTGACCTTTTTGGTATCGGAACTGATCTGTCTAGAAACAACCGATTCATTACAGAGACGAAAAATTGTACGGCAGATCCAACCAGTATTGAAAGGAAGGTTCCTCACAGAAAATCAAAGTACCGACGTTAGTGGTAAACGTCTCTAAAACCTCGGGTTTTTTTATTTCAGAGAGTAACAAAGGTAACAAAGGGGTAGTTAAACGGAACTTCACTACCCTGGTCTACGGTACTAGAAGCAAAAGACTTACAACTCGAAATTCGGTTGAAAAAGTGAGAGGAGAAAGTGAAAGTAGTTCTCCGAGAAATCAAGAAGAAACGAAAGACGGTATACCCACCACAGTAGACGTATAGACTCCAATAACTATAAAGAGGGTCGTTAGAACTAAGGTCGAACACGAAGAAGGTCGGGTCGCAAAGAGTCCTACATGAGACGTATCTTCAATTTATTCGTCCCACTGTTATATGTCGGAACTGTATGAGGAAAAGGATAAACCTTGGTCAGACAACAAGGTACAGGTCAAGATGGATAACGAAGGACTGGACGTATGTCCAAAGAGTTCTCCGTCCAGTCCACAAGACCATAAGGATAGAGAAAGTCTTAAAGGGTGTCAAATAACACTAGGTGTGTCAGTTTCCGAAACCGTATCAGTGATTTCGTCTTTTATTACAAAAAGACCTTAAGAGAACGAAAAAACTACTAGGTTACCTACGACCGTTAAACTAGAGACCAAGGAGACGGAAAAGATTTTGGTCGAACTTGTAGGCCTTCAAGTACCAAGTGCATGATGACTTGGGACCGAACCTCTTAAAACTCGTAATGAAATGATCGCACACTCTACTCACGTTAACACGTCATCAAACTCGTAAGACACAGTAACGGAAAGAAATCCTGACCTTACTTTAGACTAGAAAAGGTCAGGACACCGGTGACGACTCAAAAGGTTTGAACGACTGTATAACTCACGTCGTGAAACTGTCGTAGTAGAAAATCCTAAACTTTATCGAGTTGACCTTAAGGTAGTGGAGGTGATCGAAATAAACATCACTACGAAGGATTCCGGGTGAAATGAAGTGTAAGGTCCTATAGACCGAGATCCACTCACTAGTGTGGTTACGTTAATTGACCCAGTACTTCTTAGTCCTTGGTGTTAAAAGGAGGTCCGACGACGGAAAATCTTTTTCCGAGAAGAGGGGAGTTCAAATCGTTTATACAATACTAGGTGTTACATTATTATCGGGTGGTTTAGACCTTTTCCTCATCTGTGTTTATCTGTATTAAAATTCAAAGCTTTCAACAATTAAAATTTCTGACTCAGGTTGTCTTGTAAGTTCGACAACTAAATCATAATTTGGTTACCTATACGTCGGTCTATTCATTCTCTTTTATTAATTCTAAACCAAATTGACAAAACTCTAATTGATGTTTATGAGATACGAGGTGTCCATAAAAGAAGGCAAGGGTAACGGTGTTGTCGTGATTCAGTTCAAGTGTAGTCTGGTTTAGATCCGGTAGTAAAGAAAAACATTTCAAAAATTACTGAAATCGTATAAAAAATACATAAATAAAAATAAAAAGCAGTGTGATGAACCAGACACTCTAGAATTATGGGATTGATCCCTCATTTGAGTGCAGGAGACGTTACCTTCGTACGTTAGAATTGGTGACCTGGTGGTCCCTTCAGGACCGGTAGTGAAGAATTTTCTGGAGAGGTTACGAACATTAAAGGGGGTCTGTTAGGTAGATGAGAGAGGGACATCGTGAGAAAGTCACTGTTATGAGGGTTAGTTCATTTATGTATTAATTTCCCGATGTTCTCTTCACTTTTTTCCCCGTCCTCACCCTGGACCAAATCCGGCCCACTCATCTGTTCGGAGAGTGTCCATCACTGTTAATTTGACAAATCCGACTCTGGACTTCAATCGTCCGGTAACGTGGTCCACTTTCCACTCTTGTCGCACCTAAAATCACCACAAAGACCCCCAAGTGCCACCTCTTCCCTTCCACCAAAATCACCTAAAGAAATGTGATGGTATTTGTTTGTGTTTCGAGAAATGTTTCAAGGAGGTACCTTCCCATTGATAGACAAGGAGTACTTTTACGAATATCGCACGGGTCGTAACGAGTACGGTAGGAGAGGTGGAGGACGTGGATGAGGTAGAAGTTCCGGAATCCTAGTGAAAGTAGAACTTCTTGTGTCTCTGTCTTCCGTTGTAAGGATGATGACTTAAGATCACCAGAGAACATATGGTAAGCATAGTGCCCATGAAGTGTTACGGAGTCTTAGATTAATATTTATAAGTACAGAACGGTCTAATATTTTGAGAAACTCCTGTTTAATGACAAAGAGAATGTACGATATAGAAGATATTTTATCGTTAAAAATCTTTATAAAAAGTTTATATACTTACCTATCTCAACTGAAGATGATTACTCTTTTATTCTTATATTTTATTAATTTGTTGTGATACTTATGTACAACTTAAAAGAAATCTAAATCAGTGTTATCGGTAGGTTTTTTGTGATTATGATATATAATAGTAGATATACACCTTAGATTTTTTACTTGGTTTAATAATTTTGTTTTATTTGAGTGTCTATATCTCCTGTTTAGTCACCTCTCTCCCTTCACCCCTTACCGTTCTGTATCCATTCCCTAATTTTGTGTTTGATGATACATATTTTATTTATTCGAAGTTCTTATATAATATGTCATTTTCCTTTATGTCGGTAACATAACATTATTGAAATTCACCACACATTGGATATTTTTATAACTTGGTGATACCATATATGGATTTTGAAACATTTAGTAGATAATGAAGTTAATTTTTATTTTATTATTACTTTATGGTTATGGGTTCTAAAGGTACCATATATCTTACTAGACCTTCTTGGTTTTTGAATTTACTTGTACATCACACTCCTATTCGTTTATCAACATAAGTCATAGTACTGGGACGAATAACTATGGTTCGAATTAAAACTAAGTTCATAATTCTATTTTTGACAAAACTTTGACAAGGGTTTTCCTGATGGTTGTAAGAGTATCGTGATATCAGAGGTCATAAAAAACTGTTTCCTTTTTTAGGAAAAATGGATCCGTAAGAAATAGGTCCGTGTGTGATAATTCTTTGACTTCTTCTTTCGTTTTTAAAGTGTTTTGTTATTTGACTTCTGAAAAATATAGCCAGAGGTAAGTAAATTTCAACTAGGGACGGTGCATAGAGAAAGTCAACCAGGGAGTTGACGTACTTGATTATTTTCTGAGTCTTAAAGTATTTTCAGCTAAATTTACTAAAATTTCTTGATCTTAATATACGATTTGGTGACTATTACTTCCCAGACCATTTCAATCTTATCAACTATTGACTTCCTCTTTTAAAATTCTCGTTAAACTTACAGTATTCTAATTTTTCTCCGGTACCCTTCCGACTATCGTCAGACCGTGTCACGAATATTATACTGAAAGTACTAACCCAGTCAGGCAGTCATATCAGCGAGTCCGTAAGGGCTGAGAAACTCTGTGGTATCTGAAGTCGTGTGGTCCGAAGGGACAGGTAGCGGTTGAGGACCTCGAACGAGTTTGAATACAGGTAACTCAACCACTACAGTAGGTTGGTAGAGTAGGAGACAGTGGGGAAGAGGAGGACGAAAGTTAGAAAGGGTCGTAGTCCCAGAAAAGGTTACTCAGTCAAGAAACGTAGTCCACTAGTTTCATAACCTCGAAGTCGAAGTGGTAGTCAAGAAGGTCACTTATAAGTCCTAACTAAAGGAAATCCTAACTAACCAACCTAGGGGAACGTCAGGTTCCCTGAGAGTTCTCAGAGGAGGTTGTGATGTCAAGTTTTCGTAGTCAAGAAGTCGTGAATCGAAAGAATACGAGGTTGAGAGTGTAGATATGTACTGACGACCTTTTTGGGTATCGAAACTGATCTGCCTGGAAACACCCGTTTCGTCACAGAGACAAAAAAGTATACGACAGATCCAACCAGTATCGAAAAGATGGTTCCTCGTTCGTGGAAAATTAAAGTACCGACATCAGTGGTAGACGTCACTAAAACCTCGGGGGTTTTATTTCAGAGAGTGACAAAGGTAACGAAGGCGTAGATAAACGGTAATTCGCTGCTCTAGTCTACGGTACTAGAAATCAAAAGTCTTACAACTCAAAATTCAGTGGAAAAAGTGAGAGGAGAAAGTGAAAGTAGTTCTCCGAACTGTTTATGGCATAATACATAATATGTTAAAAAAAACTTTTTTAATTGAACGGGTTGGGAGATTTTTATAGTTGTGAAGTGAAAAGGAAAAAAGTGAGATCATTCATCCGGTACAAACACTAATATCTTTTTCGACATGACCTAGTACAACCTAGTATGTTTTTCGTTCTGTTACGGTCTTTTTGTAGCTAAAGACGAAATGATTAATACGGTTTCGGAAACTGACACATCTAGTGTTGTCTGATACCTTTTAAGAAATCCTCTACCCTTATAGTCTAGTGAACTGTACGGAGGACTCTTTAGAGATACGTCCAGTTCTTCGTTGTCAATCTTAGCCTGTACCTTGGTGTCTGACAAAGGTTTAACCCTTTCCTCATACAGTTCCAACATATAACAGTGGGACGAATAAATTGAATATACGTCTCATGTGGTACGTTTTGGGCCCGACCTACTTCGTGTTCGACCTTAGTTCTAACGGTCCTCTTTATAGTTATTGGAGTCTATACGTCTACTGTAGTGGGAATACCGTCTTTAACTTCTCCTTGATTTCTAGGAGAACTACTTTCACTTTGTCCTCTCACTTTTTCGACCGAATTTTGAGTTGTAAGTTTTTGATTCTAGCACCGTAGGTCAGGGTAGTGAAGTTCTGTTTATCTGTCCCTTAGTTACCTTTGTCACTCGCTGAAATAAAACCCCCGAGGTTTAAGTGACGTCTACTACTGACGTCGGTACTTTAATTTTCTGTGAATGAGGAACCTTCTTTTTAATACTGGTTGGATCTGTCGTATTCTGGAAACGGGTGTTTCCAGGTAGATCAGTTTCGATACCACAAAGGTCACCAGTGCATACCTACACTCTCAACCTAATATTTCTTTTGACTCGTAGCTTCTTGACTACGAAAACTTGACATCACAACCTCTTTTAAGAACTCTCAGGGAACCTGACGTTCCTCTAGGTTGGTCAGGTAGGATATCCTTTAGTCAGGACTTATAAGTAACCTTCCTGCCTACCATTGCGACTTTGAGGTTATGAAACCGATGGACTACGCTTCTTGACTGAGTGACCTTTTCTGGGACTGCGACCCTTTCTGACTTCCGCCCTCCTCTTCCCCTGGTGTCTCCTACTCTACCACCCTACCGTAGTGGTTGAGTTACCTGTACTCAAACTCGTTCGAGGCACGCAACCACTACTGTCCTCTCGGACCATACGATTTCAAGCACCCTACCGTTTCTCAACCTTTGTTGACTCGCTGACTTGACTTGACTTAACATTAATATTTCATTTACAACCCTGAAAGGAACACCAAGTCATCTATTCTTTGACGGAACGTCATGTTCCCTGTCGTCAAGTTGGGGACCAGGTGCTGCTAGGGTGTATGACGTCCCGTTGATTCGGAAATCCGGTGTTGATGATTTCGGGTACGTGGGATCTCGGAAACGAGGTTGTTCTCTTCGGTGGTGTTACTCTTCGGGTGCACGGTGTCGACCTCTCATCAGGGGTCGGCGGTGTTGATCTGTCGTACACCGTGTCGTTGTTCTTGGGTCGTGTCGGTTTTTATTATTTATTTATAATAAAAAATTTTTGGATTTACAATATGTATTCAAATTGACTAAAAGTATTAAACTGGAAAACAAACACCTCGAATTTGGGAAAGGGGATTAGGGATACTTTAGACCGAAGGGGTCACATTTACCTCAGTGAAATTCTGAGGACGAAGAGACCCTAGAGAACACATACGATACGATGGTGTGAGTGAGATGCAATAGAGGTATTGGTGGGATACGACGACGACGACGACGACGACGACGACGACGACGACGACGATGACGACGACGACGATTCAGTGAAGTCAGTACAGGCTGAGACACGCTGGGGTATCTGCCGTCGGGTGGTCCGAGGGGGCAGGGATCCTAAGAGGTCCCTTCTTGTGACCTCACCCAACGGTAAAGGGCGAGGTAATTGGTGAGCTACTACCTCGACATTTAGGTCTAACGTAGAGGTCTACTCTCATGGTGCGATCACCTACTGTGACGACTCCGGGTGTGAATCCAGAAATTTCGGACCAAGAGAAGGATATACAGTGTCAAGGAACACCGTTGATATGGATTCGGTGTAGTACACCATGGATACCAATGGGTGTTTTAACAAACCCCCATCCCTTCTTTAGAAGATAAATGTTCCAAATTTTAGTCACGGAATTTACGTCCACAGTTCCTCGGAGGCCGACGGTTTCCTCTCAAGATCTCGACTGGACAGTACGAAGTGTTACGGAAGAGTGAGAGTAAAAAACGGGTGGATGATATTCGAAACGTCTGTGTCTTTCAGTAATAAATGAGTAAAAAATACTCGGTGTCTAAATAATATTCAATTGAAGTATTTTGGTATTATAACAATTCCTCGTCGTTCAAGGGAGAGAGTTCTGTCAGAGGTGCCTGAGACTGTTGGTACATTACACTCCCGTACTTTTTCTCCGGGGTGTCTCACCGAAACGACTATCCTCGGTACGGTCTTGTCCTGTTTAGTCTTTTTAGTCTAGGAAAAACGAGAAGAGGAGAGTGAGTAAGTAAAAAATTTTCTTATTACTTATACAAAATCCTGACAGGAATTCGTTCGTGTACTTTCAAACATGTATTTTTAAGACACCATTCGTCTCTACATTCCAAAGATTGAGGGTACGGTTGCAACCCTAACCAAAAGTACCGTAAAGTTATATACAATTTTCCTTTTGTCGCGACCGAAGAATGGAACTTATATGTCCCTCCTTCTTCCTTTAAACACTACAGTTCAGACCCTTCAAACGGACAGATTTGATGGTCGAAAGAAGACGAGTTTACGGAACTACATATGTTGATTAGGAGTCCCTGGGATTGTCGAGAGGTCGGTTGAAGTCTTACTGTACAGTAATTCAAGAATGTGTTTTGTTGCACCAGAAAAGGTGAAGAAAAGGAAGGATAATCAAAGTGGTTCTACAGGTCACGTCATAGTCACTGTACCTTTGATAAGTTACCTTCACTTTGTTTATACCAAACTTCGTTCCAAATTCAACCACCTTAGGAGAGTTATCTTATCTGTTAAGAATGTTTTATTAATATCCTGGTAAAATCAATCTAATATATAGTCTATTTCAAGATATTGAAATTCATTTTAACGGTTGAAAAAAGATTTCTCCGACTTTTTTAGTAATCAAAGTTACTCAATTTAATAAAATTGAATAATTTAAAAATCTTTAACCTAAGGATGAGGTTTAAGTTATACGATGTTGTTCGACGTAAAATTGATTATCTATTTTTAGATAAGTTTCTTTTTAGGTAAGTCAAATATTTATAAATGAAAACGAATTTTACGTTGTGATAATTTAAATATTTTCATAGTACCGAAATATCAAAGTTTGTATTTTAGAGTAATTTTATATTTAGTTAATATTGACCAACATTAACTCCCTTTTTCGAGTTTTGTGATCCGTAAATAAGTAATGGAGTAATTAGATTAAGAAAAGAATTTTCTTTCTAGGGTCACATTTGGTTTTTGAGTGAGAGACGGTACTAGTTAGAAAGACAACACTATATGTTCATTGACCCTATTTCTTTTCTAAAACTTAGTGTTCATAGTCGTGAAGAGTTGTGAAAGACAGGATGAGTTTCTCCTTTCATAAGAGGAGGAACGGAAGACCTCCATACCTCTGTGACCACCAGTCGACCCGACTCTGGGTTCCTCTATCGATACAAAACTGAGGTCGGAGTTAGGTGACACGGACTCTTGTCCGAGGGGTGGGGACCCGGGAAGACGGTGAAAAGAAAAAAAGAGAAAAACCAATCCATTCAATCCAATCCAAAGACAGTGTCTGAAGTCAAGTCAAGTCAAATCAGTGAGTCAGTTCAAGTTGAGAGACGTTGGGGTACCTGGTGTCGTGCGGTATCCCTTTTGGTGATCTAGTAAGTCCATACTGGATTTAGTTTAGGGAATGTTAATATGTTACCTTCACTCTTTTCCTAAATTCCCTCATCTAGACTATCTCACGGACTACTTGATACCTACCTCCAATCCCTGTAACATGTCCTCCGTCCCTAGTGCTAGTTGGGGTTCTTTTTCTTTACGTTTTTTCGTTTTACCGAGAGACTCCTCCGGAATGTTTATCGACAGTTTTCTTCTTTACCCTTTTCGTTTCCTCTTTTCCTTTCTATATGGGTAAACTTACGTCTCAAGGTTTCTTATCGTTCCTCTCTATTCTTTCGGAAGGAGTCACTAGTTACGTTTCTTTATTTCCTTTGTTATCTTACCCTTTCTGATCTCTAGAGAAGTTCTTTTAATCTCTATGGTTCTCCTGTAAAGTACGTTTCTACCCGAGTTATTTACTGTCTTTACCATACCTGGATTGTCTTCGTCTCCTATAATTCTTCTCTACCGTTCTTATGTGTCTTCTTGATATGTTTTTTCTAGAAGTACTGGGTCTATTAGTGTTGCCACACTAGTGGGTGGATCTCGGTCTGTAGGACCTTACACTTCACTTCACCCGGAATCCTTTGTAGTGATGTTTGTTTCGATCTCCTCCACTACCTTAAGGTCAACTCGATAAAGTTTAGGATTTTCAGTGTTTGAATCCTTAGGATCTGTTATTTGACCTCTATAGGATGGTGAATCAATGTTTTGGATCTATTACCCCCTTCGTCCCTCCCCTTTTGACCTTTCAGGTTTCTTAGACTCAACTGAATTTTTTTTTTTGTCTCTCCCCGTCCCTTTTTTTCTATTCTTTTTATGTACTACTACCCTTCCCTCTATATACATGTTTAAAGGTCGATATTTTATTTATTCATCAAAACTCTTAGATTATATATCGTGTCACTAATATATACTTTAAAATATTTTCCTATCATTTAAAATGGTGGTGTTTTTTCTTTACCATTAATATAGTGTACTACCTTCACAATCGATCGATGTCACCATTAATTAGTAAAAGTTATATATAGTTTAGTTGTACAATATGTGGATTTAAATGTGTTACAATACACAGTCAATATAAAGTTATGTCGACCCCCACCACTCCCCTCTTGGTTTTCCCCTTCTGACGTCCCTAATTCGTACTTCTTGTAAAAGAGACCCTCTAATTATACTCCTTCTTCCGTCTGTCCTCTCCCTCAATAGTCTCTATGTTGTTAGTGTCTTACACAGATGGTAAGATCTGTAGTTGGATTTAGGATTGGGTGGTACCCTACCCCGGGTACTTAGTCTAACAAGTGTACAAAGAGTCAACCACAACTACTTGCGACTTTAAACTTTCGATGACTACAATTCTTACGAGTTTGATGGTGTGTTAACGTTAGTAGAGTGTGCGATCATTTCATTACGAGTTTTAAGAGGTTCGGTCCCAAGTCGTTGTACACTTGGTACTTGAAGGTCCACAAGTTCGATCAAAATCTTTTCCGTCTCCTTGGTCTCTAGTTTAACGGTTGTAGACGACCTAGTACCTTTTTCGTTCTCTCAAGGTCTTTTTGTAGATAAAGACGAAATCACTGATACGGTTTCGGAAACTGACACACCTAGTGTTATTTGACCCCTTTTAAGACTTTCTCTACCCTTATGGTCTGGTGGACTGGACGGAGAACTCTTTGGATATACGTCCAGTCCTTCGTTGTCAATCTTGACCTGTACCTTGTTGTCTGACCAAGGTTTATCCTTTTCCTCATGCAGTTCCGACATATAACAGTGGGACGAATAAATTGAAGATACGTCTCATGTAGTACTCTTTGCGACCTGACCTTCTTCGTGTTCGACCTTAGTTCTAACGGTCCTCTTTATAGTTATTAGAGTCTATACGTCTACTGTGGTGGGAATACCGTCTTTCACTTCTCCTCGATTTTTCGGAGAACTACTTTCACTTTCTCCTCTCACTTTTTCAACCGAATTTCGAGTTGTAAGTCTTTTGCTTCTAGTACCGTAGACCAGGGTAGTGAAGTACCCTTTGTCTACCTCTTTGTCACCTTTGTCACAGTCTGAAATAAAACCCCCCCGAGGTTTTAGTGACGTCTACACTAACGTCGGTACTTTGACTTTCTACGAACGAGGAACCTTCCTTTCAATACTGGTTGGATCTACCGTTTAACTTTTCGTCTCTGTAATGAAACGACTGATTCCAGGTAGATCAGTTCCGATACCAAAAAGTTCACCAGTACATACCTACACTCTCAATCTGACACTTCTTTCGACTCGTGACTTCTTAACTCGAAAACTTGACACGACGACCTCTTCTGAGAACTCTTAGGGAACCTGACGGTCCTCTAGGTTGACCAGGTAAGATATCCTGTAGTCAGGACCCACAAGAAGTCTTCCTTACTACGACTTCGACTTTGAGGTTATGAAACCGGTGGAGTACACTTCTCAACTGAGTAACCTTTTCGGAGACTACGACCCTCCCTAACCCCCGTCCTCCTCTTCCCCTGCTGTCTCCTACTCTACCGACCTACCGTAGTGGCTGAGTTACCTGTACTCAAACTCACTTGAGGCCCTCAACCACTACCTGTCCCTCCGGACCGCACGACGCTAAGCACCCCAGCGTCTCTCAGCCTGTGCTGACTCGCTGACTTGACTTGACTTGACTACATTCTTTCACGGTCGAGTAGAGATATGTCAAGGTTCAAATTATTGACTCTACGAGAGAGAGGTTCATATAGGTTCAAATAATTTGATTAAAATTTTCTTGGTCTTCAGTTTACTCTCTAATATCAGAAAGATTTTAAATTAAAATGAAGGGTATTTTAAATCTCGTTGTATTAGTAAATTTGTTATTTTTTTATTGTGTTTTGGAAAAAATAAGTACAAGTAAGAATAAGAATAAGGGTTTCAAGAAGTACCGTACAACATCATGTTAAGTTGTACGATTTTTCTTCAGTCACTTCTTTTCGGTTCCCTTCGTTCGGTCCCTATTGCAAATGTGGGTCTTGAGAACAGTAAGTCGTGTTGAGTCTATGATCTTTATCCGGTAACTAAACAAAGATTTAAAGGGTAATTATCGTAGCGTTGGTTTCTAAGTGTTTCAGTTTTCGGATTAGGTGTGACTACTGGGGTTTCGAGATTCCTTTTTTTGTACCCGGTTATTTGTGTAGGACCATATAAAAGTCTCGTCCCGAATGGTCACCCGGTGTCCGGTTACTCTATTAGGATACTGACGTCATTCAGTCAAGGACCTCTCCCTTATATTTTTGTGTTGATTCGGAGTAGGTGCTCTGGTCACTCCTAGGTACTATTTTAACACTGGAGGTTATTACTCGGATAAAAGACCATTTAAACGAAAATTGTCATTAATCAAGATAAGATTCGTTATACAAATCCCTTCAGTCCTTCTGAAATTAAATATAATGAGACGGGTGTCTTTGGTGTTAAATATTCGTTTACTTAAGTGAGTGCGTTCTCTCCACTCCCATCTGATGTAAGGGGAAATTCTTTTGTCTGAAAATACTGACTGTTGTGGTTTAGTGATTCTGATGGACATTCTTTGATCAGTACTTAAGAAAAAAGATAATGTAGTATTTTAAAATCCTATAAGTTGACCACACTACGATGTTAGATAACCTATTAGTTAATGAAGTTTTCTTCTAAAACTTTCTCATATCGGTTAATTTAATCAAAATTAGTATATATGGGTTTCAGATTCATTTTTTTTTTTTTTAACAAGTTTTCGTCCCGTAATGATCGGTTCAGGTTTGGGTCACACCCCATACGTTATCTTATGTGCAAGACACTACAAAAATGTGGTTCGATTTTAAATTCTTGTAAGATACTAGTGTTTCCTTTACAAACTGACAAACTGTTTTCTAAGTCCTAATAATTACTGTAATTAAATGAAGTTTACGTCGAAATTCTATAATAGACGAAATTACAAATCATTATCGAATATAAATCAATAAAATTGTCTCAAGATAGAAATATATTTAACAATACCTTTTCGATGTAAATTTAGTCCTTCGAGTTCAGTTGATCCCACCCGAGGGATCAAATCACGTGTAGGTCTCGAGTAATCGGGGTGGATTGCTGTCGTGTAGATCTGGAACCACCGTCAAAATCTCATTCCTTATCTCTTGGAACCTTCAGCTTTGAAGTTTTTGGTTTGACACTGTACCTCGAAGTCCTTTTCGAGTGTATTTTATGACGGAGCGTAAGTCTTTCATGCTGTGGTTTCATTTTGCACGGTTGGATTAAAATAGTGTTCTTTTATTCTCAACTCCCTTATTCCTTTTCTTTATGAAAAATCCCGAAAAAAAGGGTTAGTATATTTACTGTGTACGAGTTATATTTTAAAGTTTTTTCTACTCTTTTCTTTTTCTATTTATAGTAGATATTACGGTCGTGGGTTACTACGGTCGGGTGATTATAAGATCAGACATTTGTGTACTTATCGATAAATTTATATATCTACTCTACTCTAGTATGACATCTCATGTTTGACAAAATGTTATACAAGAAAAGTATGTTTAAGATTACACCTGTAAGTACAATTATTTGTGTCGTGATATGGTAGAAAAAAATATCGGTATATTGTAAGATAGTACATTATAAAGTATTAAAACAATTTATTAAGTGAACTCTACCAGCAAAAGAGTAACGACATTTGGTGTCACATTTATGTAGAAGAGTGTAAGTAATTGTGTGTGAATTGACTGATAATCCTATTTAATAATTTTTATCTTGAAAACCTAAGATTCCATAACTTCTCACGAAAAAAAAAAAAAAAAAGGTTTTTCTCCAACGTTATTTGTAAGGAGTGTGAACTTTACGTCAACTCCACTGATAAAAGGAAGGTCTTTGGAAGTGGCTATGACTTACAGTAGTTGGTACCGTCTATCAAATCACTCATTCCCTTGTCAAGTCTCCTTCTCAAGATGTCGGTCCAAGTTTAAAATCGAGACGGCACCTGATTGAGATACTGGAGACCTTTCACTTGTAGAGACGTCTAAAGACACTTTGTCTCTGACATAGTAATATGGATGTTGTTTCCCAATAAAAATTCCTAATTTACTCAGCGATGTTGTGGACTATGTGTTATTCCTGTTTTATTTATAAGTGAGTAATATAATCTATCACGGGTAGACTTTCACTTTTGTTTCAAGTAAAAAATTAATTAAGTAAATGAAATTAACCTCCAATTAATGAAATGTTATAACATGACCAAAAACGGTTTGTAGTTGTACTTAGTCGGTGCCCTCGTGTACACAAGGGGTAGATCTCTAGGGGAGGGTGGAGGGAGGGGTAGGGTAGGAGGTCGCAGTAGGGTCACGTGGTCGGGACTCGTGGGACAGAGCACGTAGCTTGTGCCTGGCCGTTAGACGAAGTGTATACTATTATCTGTGCAAAGTTGTGATGGGAGAGTTTAGTAGGGTGGGAGTGGAAGAGGGTGTCCCAGGGTGTCTCAAGATATATAGACACAGAGAAAACGATAGAGCGGATATCACAGTAGCAATGGTAGAAAGATTTAAGGTATATATGCGCAATCGTATGACATAACCACAAAAAGAAAGACTGAATGAAGTGAGACATATTATCCGAGGTCAAGTAGGTGGAGTAATCTTGATTAAATTTATACAAGAAAAATTACCGACTCATTATAAGATAACACGTATGCATGGTGTCGAAAGAATAGGTAAGCAGACGATTACCTGTAGATCCAACGCAGGTACAAGACCGATAACATTTGTCACGACGCTACTTATAACCCCATACGGACAGAGAAAGTTAAGACCAAAAGAGCCACACATACGGGTTGTCACCCTAACGACCCAGTATACCCGTCAAGATAAAAGCCAAAGAATTCCTTAGAGGTGTGACAAGAGGTATGACCGACATGATCAAACGTAAGGGTGGTTGTCACATTCTCCCAAGGAAAAAGAGACGTGGGAGAGGTCGTGAGTGACAAACATCTGAAAAAACTATCGTCGGTAAGACTGACCGCACTCTACTATGGAGTAACACCAAAACTAAACGTAAAGCGACTATTACTCACTACAACTTGTAGAAAAGTACACAAACAATCAGTAGACATACAGAAGAAACCTCTTTACAGACAAATCAAGAAACCGGATAACAAAACTAACCCAGCAAATAAAAGACCGTAACTCGACGTCCTCGACGAAACATGTAAAAACTCCAATTAAGAAATAGTCAACGAAGTAAACGACAATAAAAGAGGGTAAGACTTCCAATAGAAAAGTGACGAATATCAAAGGAGGCAACACGTTTTTGAAAATTCAAATTATCCAGGGTAAACAAATAAAAAAAATAAAGGTGATGAGACCCTCCACCCAGTATCTCCTAGGACGACACTAAATACAGTCTCTACAAAACGGATACAAAAGGAGATCCTCAAAATATCAAAGACCGGAATACAAATCTAGAAATGAGGTAAAACTCAAATAAAAACACATACCACAATCTTTCACAAGATCAAAGTAAGAAAATATTCACCAACTGGTCAAAAGGGTCGTGGTAAACAATTTCTCTAACAGAAAAGAGGTAACATATAAGAGTGGAGGAAACAGTTTCTATTCCACAGGTATCCACGTACCTAAATAGAGACCCGAAAGATAAAACAAGGTAACTAGATATAAAGACAGTTTCAAGTAAAAAATTTAAACGTAAATAAACTAAGAATAACCCTAATTTGTATCCGGGAAATTAAAATTATTTAATAAAAATGAAATAACCAGTAAAAAAATTCATCAGTTAGTATAGTAAATGTTTATTACCACTGAAGACTATAGAAGGATAAAATAAAAGGACCCTATTAACGTAACCAATCTTAAACATTTTGTTTCAAGTCATTTTCTACGCCAGAATGTATGCGAATATATAAACATATATATGCAGCAATATAGGAAGTACTGAAATACCATTGTTTTCGTAAAAATTTCATAAGGTTTTAAGTTTTCATATTTTTTCACTACCATATCTATCGAAAAATTTATATCCTAGGATATTTCATTGACAATTTATATTTAAGACGTAACAAATATTTAACACCGTAAATTAGTACCGTAAGGAAACCCTTTTTACAGAAGAAACTATAAATTTTTGTTTAGAAATAATTGATTTAAACTTATGTGGAAATTACTTCTAGTGTCATTATAAATTGTGATCCTTGAACTTTATATTTTATTTTTTAACAATATAATGAGTTTAATCTCTTCATTTTCTTTAAGTTTTTTGTTATTACATCGAACGGGTTAATAGGGTTTAGTTGATATAAAACAATTTATTTATATATTTATTGTGTTTTTAAAATTTGGTGGTAAACATTGGTTTTTTATAACTCGGTAAATTGAAATTCATACACGTAAACCTAGATCATAAAAACTGAGGGTCACAAAAGAGTAGGATTTTGTAGTACATTTAAAGTTTTCTTTCTGAAGTAAAGAGTGTCAAGTGTGTATGTGGGTGTAAAACTCTTCCTCGGACTTAATAGAGATCTATAGTTTCGGAAGTCCTGTTTAATTCGGGGAATTAACGATTAGGGGTTAAATCCCGATGATTTCAGTGTCTTGTACAATCAAAAGAAAAAAATTCAGTTTATTGTCTTTTCTGTGAGATAATTTTGAGTTATGATTCAGTTTATAAGACTTTCGAGAAGGGGTCCAGAATTGTTTTACGTACCCGGACGAAAGACAAATCTGAAGGGGTCACCGAGTTACCACTTCTGAGACGGACGTTACGTCCTCAACGTCCTCCAAGTCAAAGTTAGGGACCCAGTCCTTCTAGGGGACCTCTTCCCGTACCGTTGGGTGCGGTCATAAGAACGGACCTTATAGGGTTCCTGATTCCTCGGACCGCCCGATGTCAGGTATCCCAGCGTTCTCAGCCTGTGCTGACTTCGCTGAAGTGTGTCGTGCGAAAGACTATCGGACTCTCGATGTTTGGATCTTCGTTTTAATACTTTGTCTTATTTGCGTAATAAATGACTCGTGAATTTTACGCGGTCTGGAATACGATACTCGAATATGATGTCAGTAATAGAGGAAGTGGATCATTCCTTTTATAACAGTAGGGTGACCGAAGTGTAACCGAAACGGTGTCTCAGAAAGGTTTCGTGGGACTTGTGTCTGACGTTTAACAAAAAACCCTCAGTACTGAATGGTCGACAAGAGACTCCTTTCTTCTCCTTGATAGTCCCGGTGTCCGTGACGTCTGTGTGAACCTCGAACCTCACCACTTTCTGACTAATGACCTCTAATGCTGTTGGTCGTTCATTCTCACTGGTATAGGGTCCCGTGTCCTGTTCCATTTTACTGTGAATTTATACTGGTCTGTTGGAAGGACAATGGGAGGACCTTATGATAGAAACTTATTCTCACTCGTACCGATTCTTTGTGACCTAAACGACAGGATGTCTCACATTTTGTTCCCTTCAAATGGTCCGTTTTGTGTGATTAAATCACTTCGTTTTGGGTACCTATTCAATATCGGGAAAGTTATTTTCTACGAAGTTTAAATTTGTTGGATTCAAAAGAAATAAGAAATTATATTGTTGCGTGGATGGTACATGTACCTGACAAGTAAACCTTCTCGGTTTTCTAAAGATTTGTTATTCAAGTAACCAAGGAAACACAGATAAGTTTCATAAGGATAAGACCGTTGTTCGAGTTTTGTTCTCTAGGTTTAATTCGGTTTCTTTATCTTTAGTAGACCTTTTCGTAGTTAGCACGGATTACTTATCTAAACCATATCTTAGTTCTTTATTTAAGATTACAACTCGATGACTGTGCAACCCATTCTGTGATCTTTACAGTCAGAAATGAGACTAAAGTCTTTCGAAATTAGTACAGTTCAAGGTTCACGAACAAAAACGAAGTAAAAATGTGTCTTTAAATCTTTATTTCCCGAAGGGACTACCGAGTCTTCCATTTCTTAGGTGGACGTTAAGTCCTCTGGACTTAAGTTAAGGACCCAACCCTTGTGGGAGACCTCTTCTCTTACCGATCGGTGAGGTGATAAGAACGGACCTCTTAAGGTACCTGTCTCCTCGGAACGTCCGATGTTAGGTACCCTAACGTTTCTCAGTCTGTACTGACTCACTGATTGTGAAAGTGAAGTGAAATCTTGACTTTCCCGAGAGTCTCTTTTGGAGTAGGTTAAGATAGTAAAAATTTATTGTGGTCATCTAAAAGACTCACGACACACTAAAGACTAGGTTCCAGTGAGACAAACATTAATTATCTGGATCTTAATCCTGGGTCTAAAAAGTTGATGTTCGGGGTCACGTATCGTAAAGATGGAGAGTTGATACAAGATAAACTCCAGTGGAACGAAGGGACCACCGAGTCTCCAATTTCGCAGACGGACGTTACGCCCTCTGGACCCAAACTAGGGATCCAGCCCTTCTAGGGGACCTTTTCCTTTACCGTTGGGTGAGGTCATAAGAACGGACCTCTTGGGGTACCTGCCTCCTCGGACCACCCGATGTCAGGTGCCCCAGTGTTTCTCAGCCTGACTCGCTGAAGTGAAAGTGAAACATATATTATGACCGTATGCTTTCTAGAAGAGTTTGTGAAGTACTTTTTTTTTCATGTGAAAATTCTTATATAATCAAAGAGTCAATAGATAGAGGTCTTATTTGACGTAACCTCTCAGTCTTGATTTAAGTCATAGAATTGGATGGGACTGGATACAACTGAACGTGATTGACATTCATTCACATCAACGAGTCAGTACAGGATGATAAACGCTGGGGTACCTGATATCCGGTGGTCCGAGGAGACAGGTACCCAAAGAGGTCCGTTCTTATGACCTCACCCAATGGTAAAGGAAGAGGTCCCCTAGAAGGGTTGGGTCCCTAGCCCTTGACCCCAGAAAGCGTAGTGTCCGTCTACGAAATGGGAGACTCGGTCATTGGAATGGATTCAGTGAATTGGTGTGACCAGGAACTAAATAGAATGGATATTTTCGATTCTGTAGAGGATTGAGATATTTAAATATAGACACAGAGTAAATATTTAGTATTATTGGTACAGACAGAGGGTGACGCAAAAGGAAAGGGAGTGTTGCTTGAAAATTTTTCGTGATGATGGTGTTTTAGACTTTTCCGGTTCTTGTTCTCAGATACGAATTCTTCGTACGGTCTTATTCGGTTTCTTAGTTTTCCCTATCATGAGGGTTTAGAAATTTCGGAATTGTATGCCCCTTGACAAAGGGAAAGGGTACAGGAGATGTTCAAGATAATATAATATAATATATTGACTCAATGGGTTAGAGACTTCATTTCCATAAAATTACGATCCTTATAGACAATGTAGTTATGAAGTACCGAGGTTGTTACCTACTTTTAGACACTGGATATAACAATCCATGATTTTATTTACTATGTACAGAAAATTTTTGAGGTCTCACTTTTAATACTTTGGTCTACTACTTCTTCTGTTCTTACCTTTGTACAACTGGATTATTGGTATATAGGTCCACTGATTCATGATCCCCAAGTGATTCGTAAATAAAATACAGGTCATATGGTACAATCCGTGACATCTTATATGTCTTCTTTTTTTTTCTTTTGAACCAAGTATAAGAGATCTTCGAATGTTAGGTCAATTCGTTTGTTATAATTTATTTATTGTTCGTCGTGTCTTGATGTATTTAATTTACTATTTAAGACGTGTATCACTGACTTCTTAATAACTATTAATCTTTACTATACGTTTTACGGGTTTCTTTCTTATCTTACTCCCTGTGGTCTGAAAAAGTATTTGAAACCTAAGATGAGTTGAGTGATATAAAAAGAAGTCCCGTTTAAGATAATATATTAAGTTCTACTGTTACTGTAAAGACCGAGGTAATTATCACGAAAGGTCTACCGGTTAAGGACCAATACGAAATTAGTCCAGAATCGACTTCTCTTAGTATTTTGAATTCTAAAATTCAAAAGTGATACAGGGTCTTTATATTGGTCTTGTCCAAGAAAAAATAATTATCCAGAAGGAAATTCTGGTAAATAAATATTTTACCGTATGGACCACCGAGTCAACCATTTCTTAAACGGACGTTACGTCTTGTGACGGACGTTACGTCCTCTGGACCCAAGTCAGGGACCCAATCCTTCTGTGGGACCTCTTCTTACATGACTTAAAAATTCATTCACTATTTAAATATACCGAGTCATCATTTGTTAGACGAACGTTATGTCCTTTACTTCCAAGTTAGGGACCTGACCCTTCTAGGGGACCTCTTCCTTTACCGTTGGGTGAGGTCATAGGAACGGACCTGTCACCTCGGACCATCCGATGGTAGGTACCCCAGTGTTCTCAGTCTGTGTTGAATCATTGATTTGATAATGGTGGTGGTAGTTTAATTATATAGAGGTTTGGTGGTGGTGGTGCTCTTTCTATTTCTCCGTGACTTGTTTTATTTTACTAGTAAGTAATACGAATTGTTAGGACTCATAATGACCTTTATTCAGTCCAGTTTTGTTGACATAAGGAATAGAGTTGTTGTAATCTTTACATCTCAGATTCCTCTGGGGGTTCACTTGCTTACTTTTCTAATCCTTTATTTTACTTTCCCTTTCGGAATGCCCTCACTGCGTTTGTCTGCTTTGTTTATCCATTCTCGTCGTCTACCCCCTTTCGTCGAGAGTGACAGAGTGACGAGAGATAGGGGACAAGGGCCCTCTGAAGGTTTGTTTTCTCGCTACGGGGGATGAGTGTGATCGTCTTCTTTATTTACGTTTAAGAGGGTAAGAAGGTCGCTATGATTCCGGTTCCAAAGACTCGGGACCTTCTTCAAGTTGAACCTTCAAGATATCAGCTGTTCATCGTCAATCAGTGTTCCCATACATTATTGTGTTAAGACGGAAGGTATCAACTAGTGGTCGTTAGTGTGGTTATCGGGACACACACATCTTTCCCACAGAGTGGAGAGAACACTCTAGTCTTGTATTCTTTTCGTCGTCACCAAGAACATTTTCTGTAGACAAGATAATTAATGTTAACAATCGTACCCAATGATTGATTCTCCGCTTCAGAGATTTTTGATTGTCGCTACGGACTCACGGACCCTACAAACCGTTATCTGACTTTACTTAGGCTTCATCTAAGAAGTACGTTCGGTCCGGCATACGAGGAGAGGAAGTGTTGGTGGTGGGACTGTCCTTTTTTTCGTTTTACATTCTATCTTTAAAATTATCTTTACTTTCAAGTTTTGACTCCGACCCGAAGAGGTCTTATGATTATATCTGACTATGGTCAGATACAATACTGATATCGTCTTTATTAAACATTTCTTTATCGATTATAACAAATGGTGACAAAATTTGAACGAATATATTATAGGATAACATTTCCACTTTAGTAAAGGTTCCACTGAATTAACTCGAAAGTTGGACTAGAGGAGACTTGAGATGATCTGTTACCAAGAAACGTTGTTAAGCGGAGTGGTATTCTGTGACATGTAAAATATGACGACGTTAATCCGCCATCAAGAACAGGTCACTGGGAGAAGGAGACTTTTAGGTCTCCGTTGACTCGATGGACATGGGACGAATCACCGAGTTAACATAGGCTGAGATGTTGGGGTACCTGACATCGGGTGGTCCGAGGACACAGGTACCTCTAAGGGGCCCGTTCTGATGACTTCACCCAACGGTACGGGAGGAGGTCTTCTAACAGGGTTGGGTCCCTAGCTTGGGTCCAGAGAGAGTTAACGTCCGTCTAAGAAATGGTAGACTCTGTGGTCCCTCCGGGTCCCTTGGTTGATCGTTATAAGTAATAGACGTGAAGTAAAACTGGGTTTTTTATGTTAGTTTGACACGACCATCAAAGTACATTTCTTTGTCTCATGAAGGGGAAGGAGGGAGGAGGTGGATACTCTTCAGTCCAGGAAAATAAAACGGAACTTTAGATAGAGGGAAGGAAGGAAGAAAGGAGGGAAGGAGAGAGGTCAGGAAGGAAAAAGAAAAAAAGGTCTTCGAGAAAATGGTTATGAAGTCCTCCCCCCATGTAATTTTAACGGTGGGTGAAACCCCCGGGAATAGAAGAGACGACGAAGGTTAAAGTACAACCTAGAAGGTTGTACTTTGTAATTCTTTTACCGTGGGTTCTTTCGTATACGACGGTGCCATCGGGGTCGACAATAACGGAGTAAAAAGTGAAAATTTGTATGAAGTCATGAGGGTGGACTTTTTAACGTATGTAATATATCTTTTCTTTTTTAAAATCAAATCTCGGTGTCATTTTATTGTAACGACCCTGAATCTCAATGTCGGATTCATGGTAGTCACAAAGTCGACACAATTCAAAATTGTCACTCCCGAGGTGGTTTTGATTTCGTCTAGAATAAAGGAACGTTCTGTAGTTTACTACCCAATAACTATTGATTGGAGTTCTAAATTAGGTGAAAGGTAATATTTTAATGGGTTGTTAGTTCTTTACCTTTTTCGGTTTCCTTTTGGACTTCATAATAAGGGTTCTAAAATGTTTGTTCTCCTTTTGTGTGTCAGACATTAATAGAGCAACCGGTTCGAGTTTCGGTATTCGTAAGATCCTCCCGTTTTCCAATTACGGTGTTGATAACAAATACACGGTCAATCCGTTCCCCTACTCTTTGGAGGTTTTTATTCTATTCTAATGTGTAAAGATTTTGTAAGTGAATTTCCTCCCCCACCATTACGTACGTAAACGGACCTTAGGATTGTGGGAGGACGTCTCCACCAAGATATATGTGGAGTTACCTTCCATTTCCTCAAGTGTCGAAATTGTCACTTGTACAAAATAAAGATTGATTGTGTAATTTCATCAACCGTCATTAAAAAAATTCGTCTACCTAACCTTATAAAGCCCTTTACGATTCCCCGACTAAAAGATAACGAAAAATCTTAAAGTTCAATATTTTATTCTAAAACCGATTAGATCAGAAAAAGATTTAAGTCGTCATAAATAATTTCCGTGGTTCGAGATTGAAAGAATAGACCTAATAGTCACTTCGTCATTAATCGAAATTAATCCTTCCGTTTAAGTGTACCAGTTTTATTACGACCTAAACCACTGAAATAAGAAAGTTTTATTCCTTTCCAATTTTTTTATTGGTACACGTGTCCTGTTTTACCCGGGTTTGACTACGGTACTAAAAGTCCCACGAGAATTTAAGTGATAAATAAGGAGACGAAAATTTGGATTGGAACAGAAGTCCTTGGACGGAATAGAAAATAGAAAGGTGCTGTTTTTAATCTTGTGAAAGAAATGTTTGTGGATATAAATATAATTCGAGCTTGTTTGAGTACAAAGGACACAGTCCGTTTAGGTGCCGGTGAGTCCAACTGGTGACTAGATTCTCCTGTGATTTATTTTTACTTCGAAACGTTAAAGAACTAAATGTAATGAAATAGACACATTGAGATGATTTATCAGATGACCTATGTTTCCTTAATAAGGAGAAAGAAACCGAAGAAGGAATCTAGTTAGTAGACCGGTTATAAATAACTTGTAGACGATACGTGTGTCAAAAAGTTTCTTAGTGAAAGTGTCCGACAGGTTTGTCGATATTTAAAACGATTCTAGGTTAGGGTATTGGAGAAGTAACCGAGAGATTGTATCTTCGGACATTTTTATAAAAAATCATTGATCTTTAAAGTAGATTTCCTATTCTTAATAGAAGTGGTGTGGATGTGTGATTTTCTTAGGTTACTTGTTCTTGTTTACTAGGGGGTGGAACAGGTATTTAACCTGTCGCTTTCCTTCGTACAATAAGTATAGACGGTTATAAACCGAGGACTTTAGACCTATTACTCAACCGAATTACTAAATTCAACACACGATTTTCCTCGACCGAGAGTGACCTCGTCCGAGAGTCCTCGACTGACGTACGTAAAGAAGGGTTGGAGACCTCTGGAGTTCAACCGTCGGGTTCTATTGGTTCTTCTTTTATAAATGTGGGGACACTGATAGGAGGTTTATAAAGGAAGAGGACTTTCAACAGGTTTAGATAAGACGGGGACCTAAGTCTGCCATCCTCAAATCGATGGTTCCCAATGGAAAATGTAATCCTTTGGTAGTGAACACTCTTTGTCTTTTTTGATTTTTGTCCTTTAATATTCTAGGAGTCGGGAGTCCCTTGAACTCCTGGGTTGTGTTTTGTGAAGACTTCAAACGTTCCCCCCACTTGTAAACTTTGACAGTCTTTCTCGAGTGTCTCATTTCCCTTCTACCTAGACTATCTCGCGAATTAACTACCGATACTAAACCAGTCGACCTTTCTCCCGTTTGTCAGTAGGACCACTCTATTGACTTACCGGTCTCCTTTTCTCCATTTTCTCATTCCACTTCCTGAAGGGACCACTAGGTCACCAATTCCGAGGCTCAAAGGTGACGTCCCCCGTGGCCAAGGTAGAGACCAACCTCTTAATTCTAGGGTGTACAGCCCGCCGTGCAGGTGTTTTGTGTGTGTGTGTCTTCTCATGCCACTCGGTCTTTTCATGACACCCGGACATACGAAACTGGACCTTTCGATCTCCGTCTTCCTCGATGATCCTTATCAGAAAGGTTAAAACGAACTGTACAACAAAAAGACTAGAAATTGTAGAAAGACTAGAGACTACTACGGTTCAGGCAACCAAAAGTCAGACCAATCTGATCGTGAGTGTGATCATGACTTGTGTCGTGTGACAACACAGTGGACCATTGAGACTCGGAGGACGACCCTGTATTGTTTAATATCGACTACGGTCGAACTGGAGTATTTCAGTCGAACCGAAGTATTTCGAGTGTAATCCCGAAGGGTTCCGTTACCAAATCCGATTTAAAGTCGGATCGAGAACAGAAGTCGTTCAACGTTTAATAATCTTAAATTTACTTCCACTACGAGTAGAAGTTCTAAATCTTTTTGATACGTATACATAAGAAATTCGGTAAGTGAACCTCAGAGTTTACAGAGAGGGGAGGAATAGAGACGTGTGATATTTATGATATGGTATTGATGATAAGAATCATGATTGGACAATCATATTGAAGATATCTGCGACCTTAGTTTGACGGACCTTACTCCACTTTCCCTTCCTACTCGCTATACCCTACACCGTCCCTCTCCTGCCCTCCTCCTGGATGATAAATAGTTCTGGAAAGAGACCCGGAAAAACGTCTAGGGTAATTTAGGAGTGTCGTTAGAACACTCTATCCTTCTGTGACTCCGAGTCAACTTATGAAAATAATAACCTGAAGGGTGCAATACTGGTTGGATCTATCGTATAAGTTTTCGTCTCTGTAATGAAACGGCTGATTCCAGGCAGATCAGTTCCGATACCAAAAAGGATACCAGTACATACTTACACTCTCAACCTGAGACTTCTTTCGACTCGCGGTTTCTTAACTATGAAAACTTGACACCACAACCTCTTCTGAGAACTCTCAGGGAACCTGACGTTCCTCTAGGTTGGTCAGGTCAGACTTCCTCTAGTCGGGACCCTAAAGAAACCTTCCTTACTACGATTTCGACTTTGAGGTCATGATACCGGTGGAGTACGCTTCTCAACTGAGTAACCTTTTCTGAGACTACGACCCTCCCTAACCCCCGTCCTCCTCTTCCCCTACTGTCTCCTACTCTACCGACCTACCGTAGTGATTGAGTTACCTGCACTCAGACTCACTTGAGGCCCTCTACCACTACCTGTCCCTCCGGACCGCACGACGCTAAGTACCCCAGCACTTCTCAGCCTGTGCTGACTCACTGACTTGACTTGACTTGACTACGAACAATTTTAAACTAAAGTTATTCACTGGTGAGAGAAGGATCCAGGATACCCGAGTTTCACTCCTTTACGGACACCACATATACATAGAGGTCAGACGATATACGGGTATTCCCATCAGTTATACTTTGACTACTTATCTTTATTACAGTCTTTACCATTAATTGAAAGATCCAATTTGAACTTTAAAAAATTTATTATTATAACCCAAAACCGTTATGTTTAATAATGTTGTGTCTTCGTTCTTTTCTCTTCCAGGAAAGGTAAACACTCGTTTTAGGAACTACGAGGAAAATAGGGTGGAGGATACAGAAGAAGAATGACTTATTTAAAGTACGAAGGGATCTGAAGGTCAGGTCCGGATTCTGATAGGGGATAAGAAGAGAACGATTTTTTTCTTTGTTGAAAGTAAAGGAATATTTTATCGTCTATCGTTGTTTCAGTTTATTAATAGTTGTATGTTTACTGACCATTGGGGAAGTAAGAGGATCAACAAAGAAATTTCTTCTTGTAAACTTAATTCGTTTACTTGATTTTCCTTATAGAGTAACCATCTCGGAGTTCAACAAACCGTACACATGTCGAAATAGTTGTGGGTGGGTAAGGGTTCGAAGTCAATGAAACTTTCTTTTGATCCTCTCCTCTCCCAAGGAAGACTCCGTCTAGTCGGAAATGACTTTGAGATAACAACTTTCGTTTTGAAGAGTTTGAAGTGAACAGTTCTGTGTTAAAGACTAAGTCATCCTAATCCCACCTCGGTCTCAGACGTAAAGAATAGTTAGGGGTTCACAATCTCCTCGACGGACCGACGTGTGGCGTGAATCTCATCGTGACGAACTTCCATAAGGTGAAGTGACGAACAAGACTTACGGAGGTGAAGCTGTGGGTCTGAACGTTTGACATACTTCCGTATTCCAGAAAAAAGTTAGATTTAGAGTCCTTCCGTTCCAGACATTGTGACCCTTGACCTGAACCCCTCCTTTCTTTGTTCCCTCTCCTACTGTACGTGTTTAGTTCTGTGTGTACAGATCTGGTTCGGACGTCCATAAGTTTTCTCTTAGTGTTTTTCCGATCTGAAACCCAAAAGGACGTAAATAGACTCAATAGCGGATCCCTCGGAAAACCAACGGATTTTACAGAAAATCATTCACTTACTGTCGAATGAACGTGACATTACAATGAAATGTCTTCTTCTTTACTTAAAAGATTTACCCTTCCCAGACTAAACTATGGTTTGGTCCCGGTCTACACTCTCGTTTTCGTTTCTAGAAAATAAAAATAACTGCCAGTGACTTAGTGACACACACCCCCCCCACCCCCCACCCCCCCCACATATGTTTATACTGTGATCGTCTCTTTTGAACCATTCTTTTTTTTATCTTTTGACTTATTTTATACATTCATGAAATGTTTTTATTTTACATTTATCGGTTATTTGTATACTATTTTTCTATTTATAATAAAGTGTAGGTAGTTTAACCGTTTTGAATTTATCAGATTACTATGGTTCACAATTGTTCATATTCCTCGTTCTTCTTAAGGGTATATGAGACCAAAACTCGTAATATTTATACTTCCCCACGTACGAAACGTTGTATCGTTAAGATGAGGATCCATATAAGGTTTTTTATGATCACCTAAAAGTAAAATTTTTAGGGTGGTCCTAATAAACATTATCCCCCTTTTTTTCTTTGTTTGATTTACAGTGAATATCTTCTTATTTGACACCGTAAAAGTTTGAAATTTTATAGTATGTCGACACCCTTACTTGTTTGATCAATAGGTTTTAGTTGTACATACCCCCTCCGATATCTCTTTATGTACGTTGTATAATATTAATACATAACGTCTTTTAATTTTTGTTCGGTTTGTTATTGAGTAACAAATCCTGGTTTGTATCCAGATGTCAAAGTACCTTTTTTTCTTTATTGTTTAAGTTTTCTCACCTACCAAGACGTCCTTCTTCCATCACAAAATAAAAAGTTCCATAAGTTATTTTTATACCCGGAACCAATATGAAAAACATACAGAGTGTATAAAATATTATTTTTAAATCCTGGAACAGAAGTATTTGACCATTGGTATAGGGGAATTATCTATTGACTATCGTTCACTGACGTTTGTTTTCACTTTAAGTTCAGTATAGTAAGATTTCAAATGATTTTTAGTGAGCTTAATCCGATACTGAGTTTTCCTCGGTACACTCATGTGACTTATTAGAAGACGAAAGATTTAGTCACCATAGGTTTCACCCCATGTGACCCGAGTTCTTATTTTATAAGTTTAAATAGAAATAAGCATTTTTAGGGAGACTAAAGACCGAGAACAGGTAATGTATTATATGTATTAGAACAAAAAGAAGTCAACGATCCAGCCCAGGCTGCGAAATGTTAGGGTGTCTGATGTCAGTACCTGACATCGTACTGACTAAGGAGACAGGAGGTGATAGAGGACCTTAAACGACTTTAAGTACAGGTAACTTAACCACTACGATAGATTGATAGAGTAGGAGACGACAGGGGAAGAGGTAAACGGAAGTTAGAAAGGGTCGTAGTCCCTGAAAAGGACTACTCAGTTGTCCGTTGATAAGTATAATCCACCGGTTTCATGACCTCGAAGTCAAAGTCGTAGTCAGGAAAGTTACTTATGAGTATCAACTAAAGGAAATCAGAGAAACATCAGGTTCCCTGAGCGTTCTCAGAAGAGGTCGTAGTGTTAAGTTTTCGTACTTACAAAACCGTGAGTCGGAAGGAGTACCAGGTTGAGAGTATGACTTTCACTGATGACCTTTTTAGTATCGAAATTGATATGTCTGAAAACAGCCGTTTCACTACAGACAAAAAGTACGATAGATCCAACCAGTACCCCGAAGGGAGTATCGAGTCAGTCATTTCTTAGACGGACGTTACGTCCTCAGTGTCTAAGCTAAGGACCCAGCACTTCTAGGGGATCTCTTCCTTTACCGTTGGATGAGGTCACAAGAACGGACCTCTTAGGGTAACTGTCTCCTCGGACCGTCCGATGTCAGGTACCCCAGTGTTCTCAGTCTGTACTGAATCGCTGATTTGATGATGATGATCCAACCAGTATCCAAAGGAAGGTTCCTCGTTCACAGAAAATTCAAGTACCGACGTCAGTAGTAGGTATCAGTAAAACCTTATATTTTAGACAGTGACTTATATTCTTATATTTTAGACAGTGACGAAGGTGAAAAGGGGAAGATAAACGGTACTTCACTACCCTGGCCTACGGTACTAGAATCAAAAAATTACAAAAAGTTCAGTCGAAAAAGTGAGAGGAGAAAGTCGGAGTAGTTCTCCGAGACATCAAGGAGAAGTGAAAGGCGGTAATCTCATCATAGTAGACGTATAGACTCCAACAACTATAAATAGGGACGTTAGAACTAAGGTCGAAGACTCAGTAGGTCAGGTCGTAAGACGTGTTACATAAGACGTATCTTCGATTCATTCGTCCCACTGTTATATGTTGTAACAGTATGAGGAAAGGGTTAAGACTTGGTCCTCAAGAAGGTCCAGATCAAGATTGACAACCAAGAACTGGGTAACTGTCCAAAGAGTTCTCTGTTCATTTCCCAGACTATGAGGGTAGAGAAAGTCTTAAAAGGTCAAACAACACTAGATGTGTCGGTTGCCGAAACCGCGTTAGTTACTTCGTCTGCATCTACAAAAAGGCATTGAGAAAACGAAAGAAGTACTAGGTTACTTACAATCGTTAAACTAGAGATCATGGAGACGGAAAAAATTTGGGTCGAACATGTGGTCCTTCAAGAGTCAAGTACATGACGACTTCGGATTGAACTTCCTAAAACTCGTATTCGAATGATCGTACACTTTACTTATGTAGAGATACTATCAAATTTGTAAGTAGCCGTAACGGAAAGGAACTCTAATCTCACTTTTGACTGGAAAAGGTTAGGACACCGGTGAATACTCAACAGGTTTAAACAACTGTATAACTCACGTCGTGAAATTGTCGTAGTAGAAAATCCTAAACTTTATCAAGTCGACCTTAAGGTAGTGGAGGTGATCGAAATAAGCGACATTACGAAGGATTTCGTTCAGTAATTCTAGAAAAAACATATCAGGAAGACACATAAGAACAGTGGGTAAGAATTTTAGAAGACGAAGACAATCCAGGAATGGTAAAGATAGGAAATAGCACGGGTAGGAAGGTACTTTACAAGGAAACTATAGAGACTAAAAGAACTTCTTTAGAGATCAGGAAGATTAATATAACAAAAGGAGATAAAGAAACGTAACAAGTAAATTGTTCCGAAAGAGTAGAGAGGAACTATAAGAGAACTTGAGACGTAAGTCAACCCATATAGAAACCGAAAGAGAGAACGGAAAGTGAAGAGAAGAAAGAAGTCGATAAACATTCCGGAGGAGTCTGTTGGTGAAACGGAAAAACGTAAAGAAAAAGAACTCCTACCAAAACCAGTAGTGGTGAACATGTTACAATCTTTGGAGGTAGATACCAAGAAACCGCGAGAGGGTCTAGATTAGGGAACTTTAAACAGTGGAGGTGACATATTAGTATTCCCTAAAATGAATCCAGTATGGACTTGCCGGATCACCAAAAGGGATGAAAGAAGTTAAATTCAGACTTAAAACGTTATTCCCCAAGAACTAGACTCGGTCACTCGAGGTCCAGAACAAAAACGACTGAGATATCTCGAAGAGGTAGAAATCGACGTTTCTTATATCAGTTAGAATACAGTCATAACTGGTAGACCATTACAGGTTCACATCTCGGCAGAGAACCCAACAACCTTTTCTCATAAACGACACTGTTCGCACAAGAGAACGGTTTGGAGACAATCGGAAACGGGACAAAGTAAAACCTGAGATTCGGGTTTGAATGGACAATGAGGTCCAATAGAGAACTGAAGGATGAAAACGTAAGGTTAGGGGATACAACTTTTCCTGTAGAAAAAACCACAATCAAGATCCACAACATCCAGAAATGTCTTAACCAGTTGAAGTCGAAGAAACTGTAGTCACTAACCCCGTATGTGAACCTATTGACATTACAATTTACCAAACGGAACCTTTACTTCGTTCTAGTAAGATAGTTATATCTCCAACGTTAGTTCATGACGTAAAGTCGGAGAACAACTAACATAACGAAGATTCCCTAAGAACGGGTGTCATCATCTATATTACCAATAGACTTAATTTAAGTGGGTTAGGACAGGTAAAATCAAGTGACTAAGGATTCTACAACTACAAGTTAGAACGGTAGAGGACGAACTGATACGAGTTAAATGGAACTAAGTGTCTGAATTGTAAGGTCCAAGGATACGTTATAACAAGAAATGTCGTAGTCTGAAATCAAAGTAGGGATTGTGTAGGTGTTGACAGTAAAGTGGAAACCGGGTCGGTGTAGTGAGAAAGATCTCGATAATCATGAACGGGAGGTGAGAACGGGTCCTCGTATTACCTGTGGAAGACTGGACCCCCCGAGTAGGAGACCGCAGTATAGAAAAACGTAAAAGTATAACAGATACCCTAAGAGGTCCGTTCTTATGACCTCACCCAACGGTAAAAGAGGAGGTCACCTGGTGTAAAACAGTCTTGAGAAGTGAGACTGGAAAGATAGAACCCATCGGGACGTGTCGTACCGAGTATCGAAGTGACTCAATGTGTTCCGGGAAGTGTTGTTCTGACACTAGGTACTTTCTCTTGCATGTATTGTCTTTGTTCGTATTTAATTGAATATATACACCAATGTGTCACCATTCTCATATAGTGTATATTTTAAAATTAACTAGGTACAAGTTTTAAAATTTTCAAATCTTCGGTCATAAGTTCTACTGGTGACTGAAAATTTTAGTGGGTAGGTCCATTGGATATGGGTTTGGGACTTCAAATTTTTATCTTTAAAACCTTCTCCTGGTGTAAGTGTTTCTCAAAATAATCACTTTTTATGGGACTTCATCTACTAATTTTGATGTTGGACCATAGTTTGGTACAGACTTTTGAAAGATATCTAGTTTAAAATGTAGTCCGAAATTTTATTTATAACTATGGTTACAGTTGGTCACGTCATAGTTCAGACCTACACAATCACATCTTATAAGACAAATTTTTTCTTTTTTTTGTCTTTAGTAAACCTTTTAAGTGCACCTTTGTTCTGTGTTAGATCCTTTGGTTAACGGAGAGTAATTGTGTTCGATCTATCCCTTGACATTTCTACCGCCTCCTTATCCTGCCCTTCTGGTGAAAGAGGGAGTGTTTAAGGAGTTTTCTTGTAAAGTTGCGACTCGTTTGAGGTGTTTTGTTGAAGACATCCGACCGTCTCCTGTAGTCCGTTGGTCTTTTCGTCTGGTAACAGAAGTTTTTGTCCTTCCTTTTTTATATTTTCTGCTTTTTCCTCTGTTTCCACCCCTTCCTCGAGGTAGGGTGCTTCCCTTCGGGCAGGGCCCTTCCCTTAAAATTCTTCTCTCCAAAGGTTTGTGGTCCTTTGTGAGAGGGACGGCTCAGACACCGTTCGGAACCTTTGTGTCTCCCGTTGTATTGTCCTTCCCTTTTTATTTATTTATTAATTTTGGTTGTCTAATGTTCGGGTTGTCATTGAGGGGGTCGTCTTTTCGTCGTGTCTGCGGACGTAGGTGGTGTTCGATCACCCCCGTCCCGTCCCTGCGCGCCCGACGTCACGAAACATTCTTAGCCAGTCCTTGCGGGGTGCGTTGGTCTTGCTAGATTGAACCCGATCGTTTGGTCTGACACCCTATCGATGGTGGGCTTTTCGAGTTTGTATTCTGTGGTGGTCCTGGCTCGTGTCTTGTTTCCTGTCTTGCCTTTTTCGGCCGACGTCTGGTAGGGGGTGGCCCCTGTCCGTCGGTCTCGGTAATCCTGACCTTTCTCCGTTAACGTCTGGGCCTCTCTGAAATGAATGGATTGACGTTCGTCCGAAGAAACGATTCTGAAGACCCCCACGACCTGTCAGTGGTAGACGGAATACCCCCCGCGGTCGTCAGGTGGGTCTTTCGACTCGTCGTCTCCACTGTTCAGCGCCGCTAGCGCGAGCCTTTTGAGGACTCGATGAGCCTGGACCCTTCCCGTGTTTCGTGTCAGGGGCGGCTTAGACACGAAGACTCCCGACGGACTCGCGGCTTGGACTCGCCGAACCTGGCCCCTTCACGTGCGTCGGATCCCGGCCGGGGTCTACCAAGGGCCGACTCGTAGCATCTCGGCCTCGCCAAACACGCGGAGCTCTTCCCTGTCCAGTTCGCCCCGACTCTGTGACACACGTGTACTGTCACGATAAACAAACGTCGTAGGGGGGAGGGGTGTCGCGCTGATTTGATCACTCGGATTTTCTGGTCGTTTGTCTTCAATTCGTCTCCCTTGGTGGAACCTTCACTAGGGTGTACCGAGTGTTGTAGTCTCTTCCCGGTCTATATAAAAATGATAAAAATTTTAGTAAGGAAAAAAAAAAANACTCTGTGACACACGTGTACTGTCACGATAAACAAACGTCGTAGGGGGGAGGGGTGTCGCGCTGATTTGATCACTCGGATTTTCTGGTCGTTTGTCTTCAATTCGTCTCCCTTGGTGGAACCTTCACTAGGGTGTGCCGAGTGTTGTAGTCTCTTCCCGGTCTATATAAAAATGATAAAAATTTTAGTAAGGAAAAAAAAAAAAAGAAAGAAAAAAAAGATTGAAAAAATTTAACAATTCAGAAGATTAAGAGGAGATTAAAAATAAAGATATTGGATGATAATGATAAATCTTTTTTTTTTTTCTGAAAAAAAAAAAAAAAATTCCGTTTGTGGTATATATCAGAAACCTACCAACAACCACCAAACAAAAAAAAAAAATTATTAAGAACAAAAAAAAAAGAGAGAGAGAAAAAAAGAAAGAAGGAAAAAGGAAGACGAAGAAAAGAAATTATAACATAAAAACTTTTAGGTTGGAGATGAGATCTAAAAATTAGAAACGAGAATCCAAAAACAACAGTTAAAATATGTAAATTTTTGGGTTTGAAGTGATGGGTTCAAATGGACTCTCACTCTAATGACCGAACTGGTGAGAGAGGAGGAAAGAGGTGGTCCACCGGAGACGGAGAAAAGAGGGGATAGAGAAGAGATAGGTTGAGACACTTAGAGACACACAAGGTCTACCACCTCTTGTGGATTCCTTGACCAATGACCGTCCTAAACAGAGAGAGGAAGAGTAAGGAGAGAGAATAGGAGGACCAGTGGAGACAGATGAAGGAGGGAGAGGAGAAGGGGCATATTGAGGCATTTATGGAGACTCGCCAGGTCTGATATCTCGCGTGTATTCCTTCACTGATGACCGATCGAACGAGAGTGGAGAAAACTAGAGTGGCGTAGAGTAAGGTCAATGGAGATTGATGGGGGAGGTAGAAGAGAAGAGGAACATTGAGTCACTCGGAGAGACCCACAGGGAGTTACACCTCTTTGAAAAGTAGAAATTGGATCTACAAAATAGTAACCACGACATATCTACCTCTTCGGATCTCCGATGACATTTTTATTTTGACTTTTGGTCTTCGTCCACCGAATTTAGGTTTCGGACTTTTGTAATCTCTTGAGAACTTAAGTCCCTTGTAATTCGTTATCCTCGAGTAGTTTACGGAAGTATGGATGTGGTTTTTGGTTCGAGGTGGGTTCCCGGTTGTTCAAGGTTTTGTTCTGTATGGTGCGTTTAAGAGGTCGTTGTGTCCTTGTGAGGGGACTCGAAGTTATATGTCCGTCGAGTTTTAATAGGGTTTTGGAAACTACAGAGTATTGGGTAATGCCCAGTGAGGTGACGTGAGGTCTCTCTTCTTTGGGTCGAGGTGGGTGGTTTTGAGGTTGTGTTCGGAGGGATTGGTCCTTTGGAACTGTTCGGTGACTATCTTGGGGTGGGTTTCACTCCTTCGAGGTATTATTTCTCTTGAGGTGTTTAATGGTCTTATATTTTTCCGGTGGGGTTTGCGTCGTTATATTGGTTCTACTTCTCTGTCTCCTTATGAGTCGTCCATTTCCTTGTCCTCTCAACGGGTGGTTTGGTTTGTTTTCTCCTTCTCGATCCCTTAGATGGACTCTTCCTTAAGGCTTATAACTATCACTTTTACTAGGTTTTAGAACTTTAGTTTTACCTTAGTGTCTATTTATCGGATCTCTGTTCCTAACTCTTCTACGTTCTTTCCAAATTGTTCCTGGATCTTCTTTATTTTTTCTCAGTTTTATATTNTCAGTTTTATATTACTTATTGCGTTATTTACTCTAGTCTTTGTGAGACCTCCGTTGTTTATCATCTTATTGTCTCCGTCTTCTATCCTAATCATTTTGTCTTCTATCTTACCATCTTTATTTACTTAGTCTCTCCTTTGTTTTTTTTGCTTAATTTTCTTTACTCCTGTTAGAGTCTCTGGAGGTCCTGTTATACTTTGCGAGGTTGTAAGCTTGATATCCTCAGGGTCTTCTTCTTCTGTCTTTCTTTCTAGTACTCTTTTAGGAACTCCTCTATTATCAACTTTTGAAGGGATTTTACCCCTTCCTTTATTAGTGGGTTCAGGTTCTTTGTGTCTCTCAAGGTTTATCCTATTTGGGTTCCGCTTTGTGGGGTTCCGTGTATAATTGTTTAATTGTTTATAGTTTGTGTTTCTTGTTTATAATTTTCGTCGTTCCCTTTTTATTGTTTATTGTGTGTTCCCCTAAGGGTATTCCTATTGTCGACTAGAAAGTTATCTTTGAGAAGTCCGGTCCTCCCTTACCGTTCTGTATGAATTTCACTACTTTCTGTTGGATGTCGGGTCTAATGACATGGGTCGTTCCTAGAGTAAGTTTATGCTTCCTCTTTAGTTTTCGAAATGTCTGTTCGTTTTCGACTCTCTTAAGTCGTGGTGGTTTGGTCGAGAGGTTGTTTAAGATTTCCTATAAGAGATCTGTCCTTTGTGCTTTTCCCACATATTTGGGCTTGGGTTTTGTTATTTCATTTACCATTGCCCTAGTATGAATAGTTATTAATGGAATTTGCATTTACCCAAATTGCGGGGTGGGTTTTCCGTTTCTGACCGGCTTACCTATGTTTTTGTTCTGGGGAGAAATACGACGAATGTTCTCTGGGTGGAGTTTTGTTCCCTGTGTATGTCTGACTTTCACTTCCCGACCTTTTTCTATATGGTGCGTTTGTCTCTGGTTTTCTTTCGTCCTCACCGTTATGAGTATAGGCTATTTTATCTGAAATTTTGTTTCCGACACTTTTCTCTGTTTCTTCCGGTGATGTATTACTAGTTTCCTTGTTAGGTTCTTCTTCTATATTGTTAATATTTATATATACGTGGGTTATATCCTCGTGGCGTTATATATTCTGTTTACGATTGTTCATACTTTCCCCTTTAGTTGTTATTGTTATTATCACCCTCTGAAATTATGGGGTGAGTGTGGATACCTGTCTAGTTTTGATTTGTCTTTTAATTGTTTCTTTGCGTTTGAAATTTACTATGTAATCTAGTCAATCTGGATTAACTATAGATATCCTGTAAAGTGGGGTTTTGTTACTTAAAGTGGAAAAAAAGTTCACGAGTACCTTGGAAGAGGTCCTATCTAGTGTAGGACCCGGTATTTAGATTTGAACTATTTAGGTTTTTTTAGCTTTAGTAAGGTTCGTAGAAAAGACTGGTATTACGTCATTCTAATCTAGAGTTAATGTCCTCTTTTTGATAATTTTTAAGGTTGTATACCTCCAACTTGTTGTGTGAAGACTTATTGGTTGTTTAGTGTCTTCTTTAGTTTTTTCTTTAGTTTTATACGTATCTTTGATTACTTTTACTTTTGTGTTGTTGGGTTTTGGACACCCTGTGATATTTTCGTCACGATTCTCCTTTCAAGTATCGTTATGTCCGTATGGAGTTCTTTGTTCTTTTTTCAGTTTATTTATTGGATTGAGACGTTGATTTCGTTGATCTTTTCCTTCTCAACCTCTTGGGGTCTCAATCATCTTCCTTTCTTTAGAATTTTTAATCCCGTCTTTATTTACGTTTTCTTTGTTTTCTCTGGTATCGTTTTTAGTTGTTTCGGTTTTCGACCAAGAAACTTTCCTATTTATTTTAACTGTTTGGTAATCGGTCTGAGTAGTTCTTCGTTTCTCTCTTTTTAGTTTAGTTATTTTAATCTTTACTTTTACCTCTCTAGTGTTGTCTGTTGTGTCTTTATGTTTCCTAGTATTCTCTGATGATAGTCGTCAACATACGGTTATTTTACCTGTTGCACCTTCTTTACCTGTTTAAGAATCTTTTCATGTTAAAAGGTTTTGACTTGGTCCTTCTTTATCTTTTAGAATTGTCTGGGTAGTGTTCGTGCCTTTAACTTTGACATTAGTCTTTAGAAGGTCGTTTGTTTTCGGGTCCAGGTCTGCCGAAGTGTCGACTTAAGATGGTTTTTAAAGCTCTTCTCGATTGTGGATAGGAGGAGTTTGAGAAGGTCTTTTAACGTCTCCTTCCATTTGAAGGTTTGAGTAAGATACTCCGGTGGTAGTGGGATTATGGTTTTGGACTGTTTCTACAGTGTTTTTTTCTTTTGATGTCCGGTTATAGTGACTACTTGTATCTACGTTTTTAGGAGTTGTTTTAAGATCGTTAGTCTTAGGTTGTTGTGTAATTTTTCTAGTATGTGGTACTGGTTCACCCGAAATAGGGTCCCTACGTTCCTAAGAAGTTATAGGCGTTTAGTTAGTTACATTAAGTGGTGTAATTGTTTAACTTTTTATTTTTGGTATACTAATAGAGTTATCTACGTCTCTTCCGGAAACTGTTTTAAGTTGTAGGTAAATACTATTTTTGAGAGGTCTTTCGTCCTTATCTTCCTTGTATGGAGTTGTATTATTTTCGATATATACTGTTTGGGTGTCGTTTGTAATAGGAGTTACCACTTTTTAACTTTCGTAAAGGGGATTTCAGTCCTTGTTCTGTTCCCACAGGTGAAAGTGGCGATGATAAGTTGTATCAAGACCTTCAAAACCGGTGTCGTTAGTCTCGTCTTTTTCTTTATTTTCCTTAGGTTTAACCTTTTCTTCTTCATTTTGAGAGTGACAAACGTCTACTGTACTAGGAGATGTACCTTTTGGGATTTCTGAGGTGGTCTTTTAATGATCTCGATTAGTTACTTATATCATTTCAACGTCCTATATTTTAGTTGTGTGTCTTTAGGGAACGTAAGGATATGTGCTTATTACTCTTTCATCTTTTTCTTTAATTCCTTTGTTAAGGTAAGTGGTAACGTTGCTTTTCTTATTTTATGAATCCTTATATAGATGGATTTCTTTGATTTCTGGATATATATCTTTTGATATTTTGTGACTACTTTCTTTAGTTTCTCCTGTGATTATCTACCTCTTTATATGGTACAAGTACCTAGCCTTCTTAGTTATATCACTTTTACTCATATGATGGGTTTCGTTAAATGTTTAAGTTACGTTAGGGATAGTTCGATGGTCGGTATAAAAAGTGTCTTGATCTTGTTTATTAAAGTTCTAAACATACCTTTATGTTTTTTGGAGCTTATCGGTTTCGTTAGAACTCTTTCTTCTTACCTTGACCTCCTTAGTTGAACGGACTGAAGTCCGAGATGATGTTTCGGTGTCAGTAGTTCTGTCATACCATGACCGTGTTTCTGTCTGTATATCTAGTTACCTTGTTTTATCTTTCGGGTCTCTATTTAGGTGTGTGTATACCTGTGGAATAGAAACTGTTTCCTCCGTTCTTATATGTTACCTCATTTCTGTTAGAGAAATTGTTCACCACGACCCTTTTGACCAGTTGGTGAACATTTTCTTACTTTGATCTAGTGAAAGATTGTGGCGTGTGTTTTTATTTGAGTTTTACCTAATTTCTAGATTTACATTCTGGTCTTTGATATTTTGAGGATCTCCTCTTGTATCCGTTTTGTGAGAGTCTGTATTTAGTGTCGTCCTAGGAGATACTAGGTGGAGGGTCTTAAGACCTTTATTTTCGTTTTTATTTGTTTACCCTAGATTAATTTTAATTTTCGAAGACGTGTTGTTTCCTTTTATATTCGTTCCACTTTTCTGTCGGAAGACTTACCCTCTTTTATTATCGTTTACTTCGTTGACTGTTTGTTGATTAGAGTTTTTATATGTTCGTTGAATACGTCGAGTTAAGGTCTTTTTATTTGCTGGGTTAGTTTTTTACCCGGTTTCTTGATTTATCTGTAAAGAGGTTTCTTCTGTATGCCTACCGATTGTTTGTGTACTTTTCTACGAGTTGTAGTGAGTAATAATCTCTTTACGTTTAGTTTTGGTGTTACTCCATGGTGAAGTGTGGTCAGTCTTACCGACGCTAGGTTTTTAGACGTTCGTTATTTACGACCTCTCCCACACCTCTTTTCCCTTGGGAGGATGTGACAACCACCCTTACGTTTGATCATGTCGGTGATACCTCTTGTCACACCTCTAAGGAATTTTTTAACGTTTATCTTGATGGAATACTGGGTCGTTAGGGTGACGACCCGTATGTGTGGCTCCTTTGGTCTTAACTTTCTCTGTGTACATGGGGTTACAAGTAGCGTCGTGACAAATATTATCGGTCCTGTACCTTTGTTGGATCTACAGGTAGTCGTCTACTTACCTATTCTTTCGACACCATGTATATGTGTTACCTCATAATGAGTCGGCAATTTTTCTTAAGTAAACTTAGTCAAGACTACTCTACCTACTTTGACCTCGGCTAATATGTCTCACTTCATTCGGTCTTTCTTTTTGTGGTTATGTCATATGATTGTGTATATATACCTTAAATCTTTCTACCGTTACTGCTGGGACATACGTTCTGTCGTTTTTTCTGTGTCTACACATATTGTATGAAAACCTGAGTCTCCCACTCCCTCTCCCACCCTACTAAACCCTCTTACCGTAAGATTGTACATATGATAGTACATTCTTAGTTTAGCGGTCAGATACAGACTGCGTCCTATGTCGTACGAACCTCGACCACGTACCCCTACTGGGTCTCTCTACAATACCCCTCCCTCCACCCTCCCCCAAGTACAAACCCTTGCGTACATTCTTAATTTCTAAAATTTTAAATTTTTTTTTTGTTGTGTGTTCGATTCAATTGTAAGAGGTTGATGAAAGTCGATAACTATAAGTAAAGCCTTGTCCGTCCTGTGAAAATCTTTTACCGTGTAGTGGTCTTTCACACCCACTCCCATACATTAAAACGGATAATGTTACGTCGGTCTTAGAAAGGTTTTGGTTGAAGTTCTCGGTCTCTTCATTTAAACAACGTATTTTGGAAATGTAACCTCACATTAGGAGGATATTTTATTTGATATATTTTAACTCATCATAGTAGAGTGATATTTATCAGTAAGTAACTCCTACGTAGAATTTTTAGAAAACCCGGAAATTCGATCACTAAGACCAATAACTGTTGACTTAAGTATTAAATTATTCTATATCAAAGTGAGTTACATATTATTTCTGAGATGTAAATGGAGAATTATTTTTACTCTACTGATAAATAACTGTACATAGTAAATAGTTAAATTGTTATTGTCTTTTTACATTCTTGTCTGTGTAATCGATACTGTTTCCGAACTGAAACCCGTCTTCGTCTTTGTGTCCATCCATCTATGATTTAGATAGTAATTCGGTGTTTAACTCCCTTTAATTAGATAAATGATCCTAATCACACGTAAAATGAGATTATTATAACAAAAGTATGGTTCAGTTCTTTTCGGAAGAGTAGAAACCTATGATTAAACCTTTTAGAGTGATTTCCCTTCTCCAGAAATCACCATGGTTAAATATGATTGTAGATGAAGTACTGAACATTTCCTCCATGTGTAGAGAATTTTTCTCTGTTTCAAATATGTCTTTTGATAGACAGTAAAGTGTAGACTCTTATCTTTCTTCATAGTTTTTAAAGAGTGGGACAAAGGTAACGACTGATAAACAATTCCACGTAGTGTCCTACTTTATCTAGTCCGGTTCTGTCTATTCAAAACTACTTTCGGAAACGATACTAAAGAATAAAGAAGGGTGTTCAAGTATTCTGTTTCATTAGTTAGATTATAGGTCCGAAAACTTCGTCACCGGGAAAAAAGTCTCACATAAATCATATGTTATTTTTTGTACCATACATAGTATGAGGGCGGGGTATCGGAGTTGGGGCACCGTATCCCTCTTCCCTGAATAGTGATTACGTAGAGTGTCGAATTGTTTCAAGAGACTACGTGTCGTCAGGTGAGCCCCAGGTAACGGGGTATCAAGACGGAAGACTTCTCGGAGTTACTGGGTTCAGAGAAGAGTCACCAAAAGAGACTCTCCGAGTCTTCTGGGACCCGTTGTGTCGGAGATGGGTGGATCAAACGATGGGGACTACGTCAACTTGTCAAGGAGGAAGTCTGTTCCCTGAAGTGACTCCCCGACAGGTCCAACCTCTCCAGGATTGAGATAAGTGGAAAACACGATATTGAGAAAGTCGTCATTTATTACCCTCGTCTCCCCTCCTATGAATTATTGATAGTCTCCCCTCGTCTCTTTACTCCCCCTTCCTCTTCCCTCTACTCTCCCTTCCCCCTTCTTTCCTCCGAGTGTATTGACTTTTGAGATACCTACCTATACAGTATGCAGTATAGAAGTCTGTATCAACCTAGGTGTTCTGTCGTAATCTCGAACTAGAGAAAAAGAGGTAGAGAGTGGAGACGAAAAGAGAGACTAGGAGTAAAAGATGGTCCCAAATTACGGAAGACCGACGAGGTCCGAATGTAGAAGGTTCAAAGTAAGAAAGATTTCTAAGGGTTATTTTAAAGGTCTTACTTGTGAATAGTCAAGGTTAGTCGGAGTCAACCCAAGAGACGAGTAGGGACTCGGTTAGTGACACCAGACTCTCCACGTTCTGGAAGGCATTAACTGGGTCTGAACCAGTATGCGGGTGGGACGTTGACCTTCTTCGTACCAAAGTCTTTCGTTTGAGTCCACGATGATATCTTTTGTCATAAATTCATTTGGGTGTCACCTAGAGTCTGGGAGGAGTAAGACGGGACCAGAAGTGTGAGGTAGGGTGTAAGAGGGTTGGATCCTGGGAAGTAGGGAGTGGTACAGACAGGTCCTATCCTGGAGAGTTGTATAAAAGGATTGTGTCCTTTGGGGTACACCATATTACTGGGATTTCAGTTTGTTGGACTGAAGGTCAAGACCGGGATAGTGAAGTCGTTCAACGTATTACAGAGACACGGAGACGAAGAAGTAGTCTCCCTCCTTTTTTTCCGTCCCCCCCCGCCCCCCCTCCGTCCGTTCTCATCGTGTAGATGGTAATCCAACTACCCTGTTTATTTATTCTACTAGGTCCGTTTTCTCAAGGAGCGTACTTCAAGAGAGAGTTTTATACAATCCATAATTATAAGTTACTAACCAATTGTAAAGTGATTGTGACGGAGTAAAAACAAATATAAACTCTGTAGAATATTTACGTTAAATATTTTTCCATGGTGACTTCTTGTGTGCATTCTATTCGTCCCGCGTATAGACTTCTCACAAAAGATTTTAATATAAAGGTTTAAATAGAAGAGTGGTAGTTACATACTTACCTTCGTAAAGTCACGTAGGAACACGGTTTGACCCATAATAAAAGATTAGGAAGAGTCTCGGTAATACTTTTTTAAAGAATTATTGATAGTTAATCTAGATAAAAATATGGTGTTCTGTGATATTTGTGGATTTTACAGATTTTTATGTAATTAATGAGATGTAAAGTAGGTTTCGAGAGTGACTAAAGTATAACACAGATAATAGATTAAACTAATGACTATTTGAGTCTTTTCTTCCTTGTTATCGGATTTTAAACTCACAAATCCTTTGACCTTAAGACTTGGCTTCTTCTGACTCGAAAAAGTGGGATTTTCTTTATGTTTTTTAGATCAATCTTTAATATAGTACAGGAGTCGAGTAATTTTCGTTTTCGATTCACCTATGTACTTTTCTTCTTTAATCAGTTAAAATTACACACCTTCTTTCAACATTACTTATAAAAAGGTTGTCAATAGATTATCCGTAAAATTAGGTAAGTTTAGTAGTTTAACGATGATAATTTTTTTTAGTTTGAGTTAAAGGAATAATTTCAATTTTTAATTATCCGGTAAATGTCCTTTAAAATATACGGAAAAGTCAAGTCAAGTCAAGTCAGTGAGTCAACACAGGCTGAGAAACTCTGGGGTACTTAGCGTCGTGCGGTCCGGAGGGACAGGTAGTGGTTGAGGGCCTCAAGTGAGTCTGAGTGTAGGTAGTTCAGTCACTACTGTAGGTCAGTAGAGTAGGAGACAGCAGGGGAAGAGGAGGACGGGGATTAGGGAGGGTCGTAGTCTCAGAAAAGGTTACTCAGTTGAGAAGTGTACTCCACCGGTTTTATCACCTCAAAGTCGAAATCGTAGTAAGGAAGGTTTCTTTAGGGTCCCGACTAGAGGAAGTCTGACCTGACCAACCTAGAGGAACATCAGGTTCCCTGAGAGTTCTCAGAAGAGGTTGTGGTGTCAAGTTTTCGTAGTTACGAAACCGTGAGTCGGAAGAAGTGTCAGGTTGAGAGTGTAGGTATGTACTGGTGTCCTTTTTGTTATCGGAACTGATCTGCCTGGAATCAGCCGTTTTATTACAGAGACGAAAACTTATACGATAGATCCAACCAGTATTGAAAAGAAGGTTCCTCATTCGTAGAAAATTTTATTTCTTTTGGGACGAGACGAAAGAGTCGAAAGTTCACAAAGTCCTCCTTTTAAGATTTACCGTACGTCTTACGTAAATAGTAGTTTTAGGAGATTTTACAAGGTCCTTTAAAGTAAAAGTTATCACGGTATAAAATTTTGTTTCAGATATATACGTTAATTAACTAAAAAGAAATTAAGAAAAGTTCACGAACAACGTCTTTCTTCTTTAGACTTACTTACGAAGTATGAGAAACTTCACTTTAAACTCATTTTGACTGTCTTTCTACGATTCGAGGGTGACGTACGGGACTGTCAAACCTTCCCACCCCTCGACTCCTGGTGGGGACAGAACGTCCTCGACTCGTGAAGTGTCTCGCGTGTTCAGAGGTCACTGAGTCAGTGATTAGACGTTCTTTGTATTTCTTCAAATTTTGTCACTTTAGTCGCAAAGGAACCACTGTCTCTCCAAGGTCTGTTTCCCTTGTGGACTGGATCCGATCCGAGACTTCTCCTCAGTCTAAATCTGTCTGTCTTCGCCCTCCTGTTTTGTAGGGTGACGTTAGGGACCCGTTGTGTGATACCGAGGGCACTTTTACCTACGTAAAGGTTTCTGTGTAGACGAACGACGACCATATATTGTAGGAGTACAAAGGATGACAAGTTATTACGTGTTTCTAGAATGTAACGGGGCATCGAAACGTCAGTGACACCAGACCGGTATTTCAAGAAATTTCATTCTGACTTATAGGACAACGAATATGGGTTATTGGTCTTACCCATTTTTTCCATACAGTTCCCCTTTATTAATAACAAAAACAATAATAGTGATAGACAAAATTGAAATGAGAGTTGTCAACGAAAAATGTGTATTAAAGGTATTTGTAAAAGTATCTTCTTATCATACTTTTTTTAATACGGTCTTCATGGTCTCCTCTCGGTTAAGTATTGTTTTCTTCATTGGGTCGGGACGTTCCCCTTGTCCCGTCAGATTCTATAATCTTTCGTCCGAAACAACGGTGAACGAGGTATAAACCTTTTAAGACATTACTAGACATAACGGTTTATCTCTGAGTAAGTGTCGTAGGACATTCTTGTCGAGCGTCGGTTCCGATACCGTTTCTACTGGAGATTTGACATGATATATCTTCTCTCCGAGAAAATATTGTTTGAACTACCAATTATTTAAAGTAAGGATCCCTTTCCACCTCAGTTCGTTGTGGATAATCTTGTGTACAACCTTGGGGTCAACCACTCTTCGTTGTGTCGGTCATAGTCTCGTTTTTCTTCCCATGTATGTTCGGAGTTTACGACTCTTAACCGGTGTTGTCATCTCGTATTTGAGTAAGGTGATCCGGTGATAATGAGTTCATGTTTCGGTGGAAGAGGAAAAGCATACATCACTTATTTCTTCGTTGTCACGTTTTTTGACTGGCGACACCCGGATTCCCCCTTTTTTCACGTATGTTCAACCACTATCTTATTCCTTCATTTGGGCCTCGAAAAGTCCAGTGAAGGTCGAGGTAGAGTCGGTATACAGAGGGAGTATAGAGAGTTTTCCTTTGGCCCTTATTTTAAGGGTTTCATGGTCGTGGGGAACCGTATGATAAACCGGGAGACAATGTCTGTTTTGGCACTCTTTATTAAGTACGAACGGTTGTCCTAACGTACGCGTGACTGATGTTAGTAGTCATTCAAGAGTTAGAAGAGTTGTTCTTCACGTTGACTGTTGGTCCACCTTTTCGAGAACGATCGGGTCCCTGCAGAGTTTACAGTCATCGTGTTAGTGTTAACTTTAACGGGGTTATATAAATAGTCTGATGGAGACTAACTATCAGTGACTCAGTCCTGAAAGGGTCTCCAGGTCACCAATTCTGAGACGTAAGGGTTACATCCCCCGTGTCCCAGTTAGGGAACAACCGCTTGATTCTAGGGTCTACGGTTTGTCTCACCGGATTCTCCTTTTTTTTAAGTGACCCAGTGACTCGGTATCGATAAGTAAGACGAGGTGACCGTTCAGAGGTATGTTACGTATCGGTTCATGTAATGTGACATAATTGTGACGTGAGTCATAAAGGTTCCCGTTTGAGTCTCAGACAGAGAAGAAGGAGGTGGTCGAGTGAGAGACGACGACGACGACGACGATCCAGCGAAGTCAACACAGGCTGAGACACGCTTGTGTATCTGCCGTCGGGTGGTCCGCGACGGTAGGGACCCTAAGAGGTCCGTTCTCGCGACCTCACCCAACGGTAATGGAAGAGGTTACGTACTTTCACTTTTCACTTTCACTTCAGTGACTCAGCACAGGTTGAGAATCGTTGGGGTACCTGACGTCGGAGGAGGCAGGTACCCTAAAAGGTCCGTTCTCATGACCTCACCCAACGGTAACGGAAGAGACTCGAGTGAGAGATCTGTTGGAATAAAGAAATTTATCTTTGACGGAATTCTCGAGACTCAATAGAAACTGAGAAAGAGGGTGAGGTAATAAAAGAAGAGTTAGAACGGGACCGAAAGGTAAGGAGAAAGGATTTCCTGATTCTATAAGAGGGTAGAGTAGAGGGACAGTGACCTGTTGGACTAGAGGAGGATCAGACAGAATTGTGTTGAGATAAACGAGCAGTAAGTACGAATCTTTATGGACTTCCTGAGGGTTGACGGATGATTTACTTTACGTTACTGGGTCGTAACTCTTGGAAAGAATTATGCTGGGGGGTTTTTAAAAGGACGGTGTGGTTGATAATGAGGGGAGTTTTATGGATAGAAGGTTAGACACGTAAGAAGGGGTTGGGTCAGGAGTGGAGTCGGTACACGAAAGACATAAGGAGGGTCACTCTCTCTCCCGAGAAAAACTTTGTAGAAAGGTGTAAAGATCGGTTTAGTCAGACCTCTAGGACGAGTGTTTCGAAAGGGTTGAAGGGGTTGTATTCTAAAGAAAGAGGAAGGTGGGAGGGAGGAGGTGTGTCATGAAACATAAAATAATAGGAGTATGTGCATAGGACCATGTCTAGGTGACTTCACTCCTTATTTACAACCAAGACCTGATAAGGTACATACTATTTTCGAATTAAAGACAAATCACTGGGTGACAGAGTTAGGTGGTCTTAACCTACTCTAGAGGGGGTCCAGGGTTCCCACCCCGGCTCCTAAGGTCTCCAGCAATTGTGTAGGGTAGACGGTCGGTGTCACTCCCCAAGACCCTACATGCACGTGTAGTATGTTCCGAACCGTTATCATGAGTCAGTCTTAGGTCGGGGGTCGAAAAGGAGTCCCTCGTCCTTAGTGACTTATCCCTCCTACCTTTCGACCTACCCTGTCTTGACTTTCCACTCTGTGTAGTGAGCTGTAGACGTTACGTAGTACGGCACGGATCAGCATACGGACTTCAAAAGTCAATACTCATTTTTTATGAGAAGAGAACGAATTCGTTCAAACTCCAGGGAGTGGTGGTATTTAGGTTGGATTTTGTAGGAAAGATGACAGACAACCGATGTATTCGTTTTGCAGATTGGGAAGCAGTGCGAAGGGGAGGTAAGAATCGAGTTGGTACTGAGACGTGTAATATTTAAACATGTTTCTGTTTACATGTAACATGATGAAATCATGGACATGAGTTCTTTAGAAAAGGTATACCTAACCTCTCCGTTGTAAAATTAATCTTCCTTTATTTCCTAAATTAAAATCGGGAAACGTCGGAAAGGTCAGTAGTGGAATAGTGGACATCAGTCATCTGTGACTTTTCGAAAATAATTGTTCAAAGTCCTTCCAAAACGTAAGTATTAATTTGAGAAGACATTTTTGGGTAGAGACGAAAGTCCTAAAGAATTCATGAGCACCGTATACCATTTCGTCCACAAACGGTCGTTTACAAAAAATTTTCTAGAAAACTTCTGGTGTTTGACCAAAGAAGAAGATTTTAATCTTGTAATGCTAAAATCGAACCTAAGGGACTGGGAAGGTTAATGTATAATTAAAGTAGGATAATTTCTTCCGTGTTCGACTAATCCACGACGGTGTTCTCCACGTCAATACGACCAAAAGAAGTTATGGACTCATTCGAAGTGTCTGTACTAAATACGGTTCTTATATGTACGAGACCTTTTTATTCGTGTATACACGGGTCGGTGTAACCCTATAACACCTGAGTGAATGTCACCTTTAGTCCTCGTCACGACTCAACGAAGTCAGTACAGACTGAAAGACGTTTGGGGACCTGACATCGGACGGTCCAAGGAGACAGGTACCCTAATAGGACCGTTCTTATGACCTCACCCAACGGTAAAAGAGGAGGTCCCCTAGAAAGGTTGAGTTCCTATCTTGGGTGTCGAGGACGTCGAAGATGTAACCGTACATCTAAGAAAGGGTGACTCGGTGGACCTTTCAGGAGTTTGAGTCCTCTTATAGAGGATTTTCTGTAGGGTCATAGAACGAGGAAAGGTCCTAATTGACTGGGAGTCAAAGTTCAGGGTCGGGAGTCCGAATGTTTGAGTTTTTGTGTCCGCCGTGAGGTGGTTCGACCTACGTAAAAGTTTCTACTTGAAAGTATTTTGTTCGAAGACCTGGTTATGTCTTTTAATTTTACGGTCATTCATACTAATTGTTTATTATTACTATTATTATTGATAGAAATAATCTATAATCTTTTGACAACCTATAATCCATGATTTTGTGAATTTCAAGTGGACTCGTGAGATAAGAGAGGGTATCGATTCGAGTACTTTCTGTTTAGCATCAGTATTCTAACGAAACCATTCGTGACTTTAGTTTCGTTTCCCCTGAATCTACAGGAATGTTTTACATGGAGTCTGTTCTGTCGATTCCTTTACAGTAAGGATGTTCTTAGGTGTAGTCGACCGGTGTGAGGTAGGGGTACCTCTCGATCGACACGGTACAGCTTCGGGGGGAGTAAGGTGTACGGAAGATTGACGGGAAAGTCCGAATCGATGTATTAAGCGTCTCGAGTTAGGTTTTCCTTTTACACGTCAAGTATCAAGTTTTTCACCCTATTTTCACGGTCCTTGTAAGGTTTTATGTTTTAGAGGGGGAGAAGGTCAGAGAGAAAAAGGGAGGGAGGAAGGGAGAAAAGGAGGAGTCGGGTAGTACCACAATAAATTAAACGGTGAATTTTAGGCGAAGGTAGTCATTTCTCTATAATTGTCCCGGTCATGTCTGGTAGTGTCCGTGTGTTCTCGGAACCAGGGTACTGAACCGTATTCACACGTGGGGTGGTCTACCGTCCAGGGGAGACGATGGTCCAGGGAGGGATCGACCTGACTTTTCCAACCTCGGTCCCGACACTTCGCTTCACTTCACTTCAGTTTGTCCGTAGACGGGAACGTCACCCCGTACACGGGTTGGGTGCCACCTATCCGGTAGGGTTTCTTGACGTTGGGGACTCAGACTCGTGTGAGTCATGGACCTAACCCTGACCCGTTCCCCAAGTGAGAACAACGTGAGTTATACGGTCGTTTAAACCTTTTGAGTCGTCACCGGTGTCCTGACCTTTTCCAGTTAAAAGTAAGGTTAGGGTTTCTTTCCGTTACGGTTTTTTACAACTTTGATGACGCGTTAACGTGAGTAGAGTGTGCGATCGTTTCCTTACGAGTTTTAAGAGGTTCGGTCCGAAGTTGTCATACACTTGGTACTTGAAGATCTACAAGTTCGACCTAAAACTTTTCCGTCTCCTTGGTCTCTAGTTTAACAGTTGTAGACGACCTAATAGGTTTTTCGTTCTCTCAAGGTCTTTTTGTAGATGAAGACGAAATAAATGTTCCTCTAGTTGGGACCCTAAAGAAACCTTCCTTACTACGATTTCGACTTCGAGGTCATGAAACCTGTGGAGTACTCTGCTCAACTGAGTAACCTTTTCTGAAACTACGACCCTCCCTAATCCCCGTCCTCCTCTTCCCCTGCTGTCTCCTACTCTACCGACCTACCGTAGTACCTGAGCTACCTGCACTCAGCCTCACTTGAGGCCCTCTACCACTACCTGTCCCTCCGGACCTCACGACGCTAAGTACCCCAGCGTCTCAGCCTGTACTGACTCACTGACTTGACTTGACTTGACTTTCGGAAATTGACACACCTAGTGTTGTTTGACACCTTTGAAGAAGGTTCTCTTCTTTGAAGAAGAAGATGGTCTGGAGGACTGGACCGAGGATCTTTAGACATACGTCCAATTCTTCGTTGTCAATCTTGACCTGTACCTTGTTGTCTGACCAAGGTCATATAACAGTGGGACGAATAAATGAATAGACGTCTCATGTAGTATGCTTTACGGTCCGACCTACTTTGTATTCTACCTTAGTTCAAACCACTCTCTTTATAGTTATTGGAGCCTATACGTCTATCGTGGTGGGAATACCGTCTTTCACTTCTCCTTGATTTCTCGGAGAACTACTTTCACTTTCTCCTCTCACTTTTTTAACCGAATTTCGAGTTATAAGTCTTTTGATTCTAGTACCGTAGACCGAGGTAGTGAAGTACCGTTTATCTACCCCTTTGTCACCTCGTCGCTCTCTGAAATAAAAACCCCGAGGTTTTAGTAACGTATGTCACTGACGTCGGTACTTTAATTTTCTTTGAATGAGGAACCTTCTTTTCAATACTGGTTGGATCTGTCGTATAATTTTTCGTCTCTGTAATGAAACGGTTGTTTCCAGGTAGATCAGTCTCGATACGAAGAAGGTCATCAGTACACTCTCAACCTGATATACTTTCGACTCGTGGCTTCTTAACTACGAAAACTTGACACCACGACCTCTTCTGAGAATTCTCAGGAACCTTACGTTCCTCTAGGTTGGTCAGTTAGGATACCTTTAGTCAGGACTTATAAGTGACCTTCCTGACTACGACTTCGACTTTGAGGTTATAAAACCGGTGGACTACGTTTCTTGATTGAGTGACCTTTTCTGGGACTACGACCCTTTCTAACTTCCGTCCTCCTCTTTCCCTGTTGTCTCTTACTTTACCAACCTACCGTAATGACTGAGTTACCTGTACTCAAACTCGTTCGAGGTTCTCAACCATTACCTGTCCCTTTGGACCACACGACGTCAGTACCTAAACGTTTCTCAGTCTGTGCTGATTCGTTGACTTGACTGACTTCCCCAAGTTTTGGGGTTACTCAGTGATACCAAGACGGTCGGGTCCCACCCTTACAGGCGGTGGTACGAAATATGGTTCTGTGGTTCCGTACACATATAAACCTGGGACTGGGAGAGACGTAGATGTGAGAGTGGGTTAGTTCTGTCCTCGTCCGGACCTGGTGCCATGGTCCTCCACTTCATCTGTGGGTTCGTGGACAGGGTCCCTCCAACCCGAGGTACGAGAACCAGTACGAGTCAACAGGGTAGTCTGAAGTGAATGTTTTTGTGTGTGAGTTTACATTTTAGTAGGTCTTAAAGTTCTGTCGTTGATGTCTCGTGAAGTGGGGTTAGTACCTCGGGAAGACCACCCTGGTAGAATATACTGACATTTCGGTCGGACGAAAAGGATTGAAGGTAAAAGACAATTTACAGTGACCCATACGGTGTCGAAGTTGATCGTTTGTATCAGACTAAAACGGATATCGATGTTGAACTATCGAATGAAGTTCTTTTATTTCCAAGGAGAAATTAATTGGTTAATGAAAAATCTGACCATAAAATTTCCCATTCGTTGAAGGTGTTCTGTGTCATAACTAAAGTATTAACTTGATTTTCTTCGTAAGAATAAAAGGAATAAAGGTTCGGGAAGATATCCGGGTTTGTGACTATTATAACTGGTGGCCGGTTGACGTCGTTATTGGTGTCCGACTTTGACGGAGTTCTTACGTAAATAAAGGTAAGTAAATAAATAAGTTACCTGAATTGTTTAGAACACACGAATGTATAGTCCGTAATACGAGACACAATGTTTCAAGTTCTTTGTGTGTCAGGGAACTTCTCGTGTGTTACTTTGTCTCTTCTGTCTGTGTCTCCACCTGTTAAAGTAAACTATTCGCGATACTCTGGTAAACAGTACCTTCGTGTTGCCGTCCCATAAGTTGGGTCGGACCACCTCATTCTACTTCCAAAAGGTCTAAAAGGTGGTTCCTCACTCTTGTAAAAGGGGTTCTTATGCCTATCGTGGAACCTCTATGTGTAAGGTGGAACCTCAACGACGACTACGACGACGACGACGATTCAGTGTAGTCAGAACAGACTAAGACACGCTGCGGTGTCTACCGTCGGGTGGTTCAAGACGGTCCCAGGTCGGGGCCAACCTAGGTCCATAGACTTCGTACCTACCGCAGCCGTTAATCTATTCTAATAAATAAATCTCTATCTTTCTCTCTAATCCTTTCTTATCACATCACCTGTTTTATCTCTTCTTTTCTCGGACTTTAAGGAACCAAGTGTGTCCTTCGATTATTTCGGGACTCTGTTCCCTGAACGTGGTAGATGTATCCGGCGTCCGCGGAAGGGCCAGAGGGCTCCCTCATTTCTACGTCTCACGGAAGGGCAAGTCCAGAATCTTCGGGTCCGTTTATTCATCTACGCCGTTCGGAGACACGAGGTCTGTCCTTAATCGGACTTTTCCTCTCTTTCCTTTCTTCTGTGTCCCCCTCGGTCTAAAGGTTCTTTGACCAGGGAGAGAAAAGAAAGGTCCCTTCGAAAATATGAAATTCAACATGTATCTCTAGTTGCCTATTATGTTTCAATACGTCCCAGTCGTCAGGACTGGGAATGACTCTGGTGCGAAAGAAAGACGTAAGGAAGGCTATATGTTTCAAGAGTCCACTAAATGTAGTAGAAGACCGGTTCTCCGGACGATTGTAAAATACTGGGAAAGACTACTACTAATCAGTTGGTCTTTTGAATAAAAGAGGTTTCCACTAAAAAGAATTCAGTCCACGGTGAGAGACTTTCGTGATCTATTCCAATGTAAGGATATCCTATTCCCACATCACCCGATATTAGTTCTTTTCTTAAATGATCGGATTCCAAATTGTACTAATTATAGTTTCCAATAATGAGTAAAAAAGGTATACCGTCAATATAGTTAATTATATATATTCCCTGTTCCCTATACCTCTGAATCGTCGTTTATAACCGAGTTGTTACTTTGGGAGGTGGTCATGATAAGATTGTTAGGTGATTATGATGTGATTATTGAAGATTGAAGAGCTTTCCGAGGCATAAATCTTTCAAATCTCGCAGAGCACGGAGAGTGCCAACCCTCCGACACTTGTTAGTGTGCACACCAACACTCTCAGGCCTATTTGAACAGTCCGACCGATCTCTCGGTAGTCTCCTCAAAAACCTGTCTTTGTGAGAACAATGCGGGTCCTCTGAATAATTGACCTCGAGATTCAATTGAAAAAGGTCTCTTTCCACCGTCCCCTATCGGGGGACAATTACAGTCTTCTCAACCATTTTCCGTATTATGTTATTCCGTCTGTCTGGGACCAAACCCCCATCTACGAGCTCTTTCAGACCCTCCGCCCCCAGGGAACTCCGGACTAGAGCGGAAACGGGACAGTCCGGAGAAGGAGTACTGGAAATGGTACCCACCCTAAGAGGTGCGACCGAGGGCCGTTCCAAGGTGGTAGGGACCCTAAGAGGTCCGTTCTTGTCACCTCACGTAAGCGGTGAGGTGTCAAGCGGTAACGGAAGAGGCTGGAACCTCAATTGTGTAAGGAAAAAGGAGTCTTAGACAGTGTACTCTTGTGTGGTGGAGGAGGTTTCATGGTTCATCAGGACGGGGAGGGAGGGGTGGGGGGGTTTTTTATTTAGTGGGATCTAGACAAGTTCTGAAGTCTTGGTTGATGGTTAAATGTTCATTATGTCCCGTGTCCCCTGGTATAATTTGACCAGCGTTCCTTACGTCAGTCGTTTTAGGACACTCTTTGAGAATTATCTTGTTTATGGAGCTAAAGAAGTTTTTTATTTGATGTTCTTTTTTATCCATCCTCTCGTGAGTCATCTAATTGTCTCTGAATTTCCTGTATAGGTGATTGACATTATACACCCGGAACACACCTTCAACAACTTAGGAGTATCCCCTTTTGTAATATTGTAAATACTCTGGTTCTATAAATTACTTTAATTCCTAGACAAGTGACAGGTCTACACTAGTATTGTGACATCAATGTCAATTTGTCCGTCCTTTCATATTACCAATCCCGAGGTTCGAAACCCTAGTGTAAAGGGCCAAAGTCTATAGAGAAGTCTCTGTCCCGTTGTTTGGAAACTTATTCTACCGAATGAGTTACCAACGTACAGGAGTAGAGATTGTGTCCTTTACTATTACCGTCAACGAAGTAATTCAACAACCTCCTAATACTCTATATGGTACTTTTTCGTAAGTCATGTCGAAGACCAAGTGCTATTAGTAGGTAAGACAAAAATAATGGTGACTCCACTACTTCTTGGAAAATTTTTAGAAAGATAACTAACGGGAGTCGAGTCAACGAGACCTGATCTAAGGAAGAAGACGGGTGGGTTTACGGACGTCCTGTAGTGAATTTCCCTCAAGCGGTAAGTGTAGACACGAGGAGAGATAAGATACGGAGGGGAAGGTCGACGGTTTGAGTGTTTGGTATAAGGAAAAGAAATGACGGGTTACCCGAACTTTTCACATCAGGGTCTTTAGTTCCTAAGAGGACTTTTACCGAGACCAAGTAGAGGAACCAATTTAGAGAAACCTATTTTAGAGAAAGTTAAGTAGGTAAGTACGGGATTAAGTGGCATCACCCTAGGTCCGTCCCAGGAGGGTAGGGACCGTCACCGTTCGAGTACGAAGAAGGAGGTGAGGTCCGAATACAACACACAGGACCTAAGTTGTTTGTTAAAGTGACAAACGACGAATAGTGACGGAAATCCGATGTCTTGGTTCAGACTTTCAAAAGTGGGAGACGACGTTAACACTGGGAAAGAGGTGAAGTCTCATCTCTTCCCGTTCGGAGGACCATTTAGGAATTCTGGTCCCAACGGAATGTGCATTGGGTAAGGAGGTTCCGATGAACGAACCACGAAGCATGTACATCTGTGGGGTTTTAAGGGAGGACAAAAAATATTATGAATCTTCTTTCTTTATTTCGATCAAATATACAGTCTCAGACCTCTTTTATCGTATGTTTCTACCCTACGATAACCCTTTGGTCACATCTCTTTCACTATCACAAGAATTTTAAAGGGTAAGGTTTTCCTTTTTTTTTTTTTGTTTGGAGTTAAGAAGGACTGAAGAATGCTTATATGGACCCGAAAGATAGTATCAATACGACGATTAATCGACAAGTCCTGACGACCATCTACTGAATTGGAGAGATCCGAGGTCGAAAAAGTAGATATTATACTCCTATAACCTTATATCCTCGAGAATTTTATGAGAGTTGAGATTTCCATACTAAAATTTATAATCTTTATTTTCAGGGTCTACCTTTACAACTATGTCACAACCTTCGTCCACCTGGGTATCAGTGACTGTGATAAAAGAGTTATTGATAATTGGTTTTTACAGAGTACTACTGATTTTACTTGTGAAGGTTAAACGAAACTAAGTATCTGGACTGTAAGGTCCAAGGATACGTTATAACGAGAAATGTCGTAACCTGGAACGAAGATAGTGGTCAGTGTAGGTATCGACCCATAATAAAAACGAAACCGAGGTAGGGAAGTAAGAAAGACCTAAATAAAGAGGTGACTGGAAGTCATCCTATAACCCGTGGATGACTGGACCCCTCATGGAGAAAGTCATAGGATAGTAAAACGGAAAAGTATGACAAGTACCCCAAGAGTTCCGTTCTTATGACTTCACCAAACGGTAAGGGAAGAGGTCACCTGGTGTAAGACAGTCTGGAGAGGTGGTACTGGGCACTGTAAGATCCTTAGTCGCTTGATTTTACCTGACCTTACCCACTTAAATTGAGTCTACTGGTAATATAGATGATGACGTCCGTCCTTACGAAGTCTTCTTTACCTCATCGGTAGTAGCAGTTGTCTTCTCAGACTTTACGTCATGAACCTACGTTAGAGTTTTTGCTGTATTACTAGAGACAAGTAAAGGTTCCGTTTGGTAAGTTATAGTGTCAATAGGTTCAGATACGGGGTTGGTCATTGTGACTTCTTCGACTTCAACTTGTCAAGATACTTCTGGATGTTCTGGAAAATCTTGATTGTGGGTTTTTTCTACAGGAAAGTAATGTCCCCTGACCTTACGTTTTCATCCTTCAGTTCTTTGTGGACCCCATTGTCCGTTTAAACCGGAACCTTATGTCTTACTTCATCCCGTTTCTGATTATCTCAAAACGGTTCTATTGCGTGACCAGTATCGTTTGTGGGAGAAGGTCGTTGTGTTCTTTTCTGAGATGTGTACCTGTAGTTGTCTACCAGTTGTAGCTTTAGTCTGACTAATATAAGAGACGTCGGTTTCTACCTCTTCGAGATATGCCAGTTGTTTTTGTTCTGGCCCTCGACTGACACCGAGTCTAGTACTTGAGGAATAACGGTTTAAGTCTGAATTTAACTTCTTTCGTCCCTTTTGACAATCTGGTAAGTCCATACTGGATTTAGTTTAGGAAATACTAAGATGTCACCTTCACTCTTTATCTAAATTCCCGGATCTAGACTATCTATCTGACGGACTACTTGATACCTTACTCCAAACATTGTAACATGTCCTCTGTCCCTAGCTCTGGTAGGGGTACCTTTTCTTTACGTTTTTTCGTTTTACCGACAGACGTCTTCGGAATGTTTATCGACACTTTTCTTCTCTTCGCTTTTCGTTTCTTCTTTTCCTTTCTATATTCGTAGACTTACGTTTCAAGGTTTCTTATCGTTCTTCTCTATTCTTTCGGAAGAAGTCGTTAGTTACGTTTCTTTATCTCTTTTTGTTGTCTTACTCTTTCTGATCTCTGGAGAAGTTCTTTTACTCTCTATAGTTCCCTTATAAAGTACGTTTTACTCAAGTTATTTCCTGTCTTTACCAGACCTGGATTGTCTTCGTCTTCTATAATTCTTCTTTACCCTTCTTATGTGTCTTGACATGTTTTTCCCTAGAAGTACTGGGTCTATTAGTACTACCACACTAGTGAGTAGATCTTGGTCTGTAGAACCTTACACTTCAGTTCACCCGGAATCTTTCGTAGTGATGTTTGTTTCGATCACCTCCACTACCTTACGGTTAACTCGATAAAGTTTAGGACTTTCTACTACGACACTTTCACGACGTGAGTTATACGGTCGTTTAAACCTTTTGAGTCGTCGCCGGTGTCCTGACCTTTCCAGTCAAAAGTAAGGTTAAAGTTTCTTTCCGTTTCGGTTTCTTACGAGTTTGATGGCGGGTTGACGTGAGTAGAGTGTGCGATCATTTCATTACGGGTTTTAATAGGTTCGGTCCGAAGTCGTTATGCACTTGGTACTTGAGGGACTACAAGTTCGACCAAAATCTTTTCCGTCTCCTTGGTGTCTAGTTTAACGGTTGTAGGCTACCTAGTACCTTTTTCGTTCTCTCAAGGTCTTTTTGTAGATAAAGACGAAATAACTGATACGGTTTCGGAAACTGACACACCTAGTGTCATTTGACACCTTTTAAGACTTTCTCTACCTTTATGGTCTGGTGGATTGGACGGAGAACTCTTTAGACATACGTCCGGTCCTTCGTTGTCAATCTTGACCTGTACCTTGTTGTCTGACCAAGGTTTATCCTTTTCATCATGCAGTTCCGACATACAACAGTGGGACAAATAAATTAAATATACGTCTCATGTAGTACTCTTTGCGACTCATGTAGTACTCCTGACCTTCTTTGTGTTCGACCTTAGTTCTAACGGCCCTCTTTATAGTTATTGGAGTCTATACGTCTACTGTGGTGGGAATACCGTCTTTCACTTCTCTGTGATTTTTCGGAGAACTACTTTCATTTTCTTCTCTCACTTTTTCAACCGAATTTCGAGTTGTAGGTCTTTTACTTCTAGTACCGTAGACCAGGGTAGTGAGGTACCCTTTATCTACCTCTTTGTCACAGTCTGAAATTAAAAACCCCGAGGTTTTAGTGACGTCTACCACTAACGTCGGTACTTTAATTTTCTGTAAATGAGGAACCTTCTTTTCAATACTCGTTGGATCTGTCGTATAAGTTTTCGTCTCTGTAATGAAACGTCTGATTCCAGGTAGATCAGTTCCGATACCAAAAAGGTCACCAGTACATACCTACACTCTCAACCTGATACTTCTTCTGACTCGCTACTTCTTAACTACGAAAACTTGACACCACAACCTCTTCTGAGAACTCTCAGGAAACCTGACGTTCCTCTAGGTTGGTCAGGTAAGACTTCCTCTAGTTGGGACCCTAAAGAAACCTTCCTTACTACGATTTCGACTTTGAGGTCATGAAACCGGTGTAGTACTCTTCTCAACTGAGTAACCTTTTCTGAAACTACGACCCTCCCTAACCCCCGTCCTCTTCTACCCCTACTGGCTCCTACTCTACCGATCTACCGTAGTGACTAAACTACCTACACTCAGACTCACTTGAGGCCCTCAACCACTACCTGTCCCTCCGGACCGCACGACGATAAATACCCCAGAGTTTCTCAGCCTGTACTGATCGCTGACTTGACTTGACTTTTACTTGTCATTTTCTTGATAATTGTCGCAATATTTAAGATTATTATCATATTGTATATAGTCAACGGAATTCAACGTAATGATCTCAGTGTCTCATAATCAGATTGTGGAACCCTTTATCTTAGTATTACAATTATAATTATTGAATGACCGTGTCTCAGGTCACATAAAAGTTTACGAGTTATGTCCATCGGTCAGACTATCGACGTCTCAAGTAAGTAAATTAATTCTTAAAACGGGATCTACTACAAGACAAGTTCGAAATCTCTGACGTAGTACGATTCCACTCAAACGGGTCCAACTCGATCTTATTAAGAAACCAAAGAGAAGGAACGAGGGGAAAAAAGAGACCTTAAATCCATATTTTAACTCGATAGTTGGTGAAAACAAGTTCCGACTGGGTGGAATTGGTGGTACAACCTTACGTCGGTTATGATATTTTTATATAGATCTCTGTCTGTATAAAGGTTCTTTAACTTGTTCTGACTTTATTTGTAAACTTTTATTTTAGTGTCTGAGTGTCAGCCGTGTCTTCATCCTAAAGTCGATTCATAGGACGGTCGACCTTAGACAAACCCCGGGTATAAAAATGGACAGGACCTTTGAGGTAATGTTACTTAGATTGTCGGTGTCATGTATTTCCGTTCCCAAACAATCGTCGGTGTCGTTTTTCGACGGGGTTGACATAATACCCGTTTTCCCACCAGAGTCTTCTTTTGTTTGTATTAGTACAGTAGTAAAAAGGAGTGACTGATACCTTTGTAATATAATCTTTCCTCCCCTATCCACATTGAATTTCTTCATCATAAAATCACTACCTCCAGTTTAGTAGTAAAGTCAGAAAGAATTTCAAAAACGATGACTTACTACTTCGTCTTTTCTTTAGATCTGTGAACCCACGTTCTCGGTCGGTGTTCTCGGTTGGTTGGTGATTTTACTCCTAGTTTTAACTATCTTTCGTATGGACGATAATCTCTTATACTTTCTACTAGAATACTCGTGACTCGATTTAAAAAAAGTAAGAATTTTATAAAGTAACATTCATATCGTAATAGAACGTACAAGAAGTATTTAGGGTTAGGTCCATTCAAATGTTTTACAGAAATCCAACCAACGAATTGGAAGGTTCAAACACACGACACGAATCAACGAGTCGGTACAGACTGAGAAACGTTGGGGTACCTGACATGGGTGATCCGAGGAGACAGGCACCGTTTTTGTGAGGTCCGTTTTTATGACCTCACCCAACGGTACGGGAGAAGGTCCCCTAGAAGGGATGGGTCCCTAACTTGGGTCCAGAGGGCGTTCGTCCGTCTAAGAAATGGTAGACTCGGTGGTCCCTTCGGTTCTTATGACCTCACCCGTCGGATAGGAAAGAGGTCCCCTTAGAAGGACTGGGTCCTTAGTTTGGTCCCAGAGGACGTAACGTCCGTCTAAGAGATGGTCAACTCGATGGTTTCTTCGGGATTTGGAAGGTTCAAATTTCGTGGAGTAAAAATAGACTTGGACTTTAATAAGACTCGTATACGTCAACATATTGTGAAGATTTGTTAAAGTCCGTTGAACCGATCAGATATCTTAGAAATTCTTCGTTAAATGTTCACTGAGTGAAACCACTGGGTCTTCATAAAAGTGTAGACCGTTCATATAGTAAGTGAGTAAGTTCACGTGTCGTTCATGCATAATGTACGTTCCGTGAACCGTCTCAGTTCCCTCTAGACGTTAAAGTTGTCCTGTCGTAGGAGTGGTAGTCCCTCAGGTGTCCGGTCACATAGTCTGTGTACTCGTGTAGTCCATTCACGGGTGGTACCTCTACGAGGGACTTCGTCTTCTCCTGTCGTGTCAGAGTCTCGGGTTGTGGTTGACTTTTTTGTAAGTTTGTGTGACCACTCCTATACGTTTTGTGAGAGTATAGTGAGACTAGAAAACCTTCACTTCTATCTTTTTTAAGTATTTGTTTCAGTCCTTTTCTTTAGTCACGAAAGTGTACAATAAAGTTTACGAATAGTAAAGGAAACAGATCCATGGATTTGTTAGATTTTGCATTTCAGTTACTAGATTTTGCATTCAGTTACGGAAATTCTTATTTTAATTAAGAGTAATGTAAAGTTAAATTCCAAAGGTTCAACTTCGGTGATTGAATCCTTTTGTCTAAGTATTTATTTTCGTCCGATCATCGGTCTTCTTTAAGTCCCTCCTTTTTTCATGTTTGTATAATTACTTTGTATATAACTTGAACTTGTCTCCCCTCCCAGAAACTTCGTGTTTCAAGTCATTGGATTTCGATGCATTCCCGGGAAGACACTCTTTCGTAGCCGAATAGATGGCGAAGGATTAACCTAGGGGTGAACATTCCAAATAAATTTGAAGACATCTTATTCCTTCCAGTAACGGAGTGGTATAACTTTTCAAAATAGTTCTTTTACAGTGTTGGGTCAGCTTCAGTAAGTAATTGTCAATAATAAAAAATTTCAGTCGTCTCCTTAAGTTTTCTGATAGTAATTTTTTTTTTTCTGATAGTAATTAAGTTGTTTACAAATACTATATGACATAATCAAACGAACCGACGGTGTTGTTTTACGGTGTCTGCTTCACAGAATTTGTTGTCTTTAAATAGAAGAGTGTCAAAACCTCCCGTCTTTTGACTCTAGTTCTCGTCCTCGTAAGCGAGAACGTCCGGTCGGAGGAACCGAATATCTGCCAGTGGAAGATGCAGAAGTGTGTCAGAAAGGAAACGCACGGACACAGGATTAGAGGAGAATAATATTCCTGCGAAAAGTATACCCAGTTCCGGGTGGAATTATTGGAGTAAACTTAAATTAATAGACAAAATTTTGGGATAGAGGTTTATGTAAGGTAAGACTCCATTACTTCCAACCTTGAAGTGGACATTTAAAACTTCCCCGTATTAAGTCAGGTATTGTATGGATTAGACACGGATTCTCTTGTCGTAACTTTGTACATACAATGGTATACATTTTGTCTTCCGGTCACTACGTACTTCGTCCCGTGGACTTCAGTCACGAGACCCTGTTGTATCTCCCTATCCCACCCCTCCCTAAACCCTACTCCCCCAAGTCCTAGTCCCCCTGTGTACATATAGATACCGGCTGAATATAACCTTTTTTTTGTTTTTGTTCTCGTCTTGTAGTCACAAAGTGGGTAGAACTGCCATGAATTAAAAAGTAATCATAGAAAGTGTACAATCGATGTGTATTCATCATTAAATTCCCGGTTATTAATTGTCCGTAGTTTGGATTACTTGGTACCTGATATTGACTATTTAGTATGTTGGTATGGCTTTCTTTCTCATCCTTTGACCTTACTTTACTCTCCATGTCTTTTTCCTTACTCGATGAAAGGTGCTGATCTGCGACCTCGAAAGCATGTCGTGTCTCTTACGCACTGGAAGTAAGGTCAGTGTCACTGATGTCCAAGGGTCCACGGGTGGGTCTTCGAGTAAACGAAGTTGACGTCGTTACAACAACTTGTCGTGACTTGTGTATGTTAAATTTAGTTAGGTTCGTCCGAAAGACATGAAATTTAGATGATATTATAACGACAAGGGGAGAGAAATTGAAGAACCAGGACGTTAATAGAAATGGGTTCATATCTAAAGGTCCTAGGTCCTTCTCAGTACAGTCATTAGTGGTGTAATGGTTAGACAGGTCTAGTATTTCTAGTACAATCCATCGAAGGTCAGTAGGAGGGTCTGAACGTTAGGTTTCGGAACTAGAAGAAGTAAAGAAACCAAGGAGGTAAAACCTCGTACTCAACATAATTAACGTCCTAGTCTTATCTTTTTTTTATTGAATAAAGACCGGTCTCGAATTTAATTGAGGTACTTTTGTTACTCAATTCATCAAAATTTTATAGTCATTGTCGTCCTTACTTCCCGTCCTTTTGTCATGTGGGATGTCTTTCCCTTAAATCTTTATTTACAGTTTAAGAAACGGAATTTTAATATATAAAAACTGGGTATTAAGGTATTTATCTTTTAAAGGGGTTTCTACATGTAATTTTACACTCACGGAAATATAAGTAATGTACTATATATCGTAGTTTTAGACCTTTGTTGGAATTGTGAATTTCATTTCTTTAATACCTTGTAAGTTCTGTCTTATGATTTTTACAGACGATTTTTATAAATACCTATACCTTTTACAAAGTTGATATTAATTCAAGTTTTAAAAATTTGACACGTTTTGTCACGATATGGTACTGGGGTCTCAAAAGTTGATATGGTGTAAATAAAACCCTTACGTGATGTATACTTAAATAAATATAGGACTAAAATCTTAAGTTAAAAAAGAATTCTATTTTAATGTGTGTTATTTAGACAATTTTATATGTTTTCGTTGTGTTATAACCATCATTTTTTTTTTTTTTTTTTTTTTCACTTAGGACCTCCAGTTGATCTTGTAAAATTTTAAGAGGTATGTTCTCGTGGACTACGGTGTCGTCTATGTATCGAAGGAAAGTAGGTTGAGTCATCAAGAGGTCTAAAGTAGATGTATTTTCGGAGACGGGGTACATTGTGTGTTTTGAGAAGATGTGAGAAGAAATACTAACTCAGTTTCCTAAAAAAATACCCACGAAACTGAAATTGGAGGTCCCTGATGATATACATATATGTATACATATATATATAAAGAAATTTTTACGTATAAAATATACATACGTATATTTTATATCCTCACATACAAGGAATTAATATATATATAATATATAAAAAATGAATATATACATACATACAAAGACTTTTACATATAAAAGATATGTATGTAATCATACATATATATAGGTATTTTATATAAAATATTAAATTTATATAAAATATACATATTATATACACCTATACACATGTATATAGGAAGTACATGTAAAATATATGTGTGTGTATATCGTGTATGCACATACGCGAATAGACACAGTCACACACAAGGAATTTTTACCTGATAGACCTATATGTGGTCTTGTCACTATCTTAACCATCCAATTAAACAATAAGAGCATGAAAAGTAAGTAGACGTTAGTCTTCTTTCATAATGATAAAGTTCTTCTATTGTCTGTTCCGAAAAAGAGAAGGAAAGGGTGTATGGACTAGTACAATGTTCCTTTAGTTTTTTTTGTTACCGAGAATAGATCGTAAAGGGTTCAATTACTAGGTCTTGGTGAGATGGATTTTAAGCCAGGAAGTTGGTGTCGCCCACAATTAAGGACAGAGAGAATTCTCCGGATGAGTCTTAACGAACAGGTATGTAATCTATTGGAGTTTAATAAAACGAAGACCTTAAGGAAGTGAAAAATCAAAAGACCAGACGACGGAGACTTGGACAAAAGTCAGTTGGTCGGTGAGGGAGAAGATCGTACGACAAAGATAGACGAAAAATCACTCTTTGATCTATTAATACAGTAGTGACAAGGTTTAAATCTGCACGGTTACCTACCCCAAATTGTAGCGTGGATAACGGAGTTGTGTGCACGAAAATAAAATTACGTATTTGAGCCTGTATGTGAAAGGAAAGTGTTTCCGGAAGAAACAGGAGGTGTAAGAAATTTTCAACTCACACAACTCCTATTTGATACACGGAGCTTGACGGGATCACGAGATGTTCTGATTGGGAAACTTGAGAGTGTTGTCGGAATTCCCCATTCCTTTTCTTGGGGGTAAAATGTCGCACCTAAGTCCCATATTTGGGTCCGTACGACGGAGAGTGTCTATGCAATAGTCTATTGACCGGAGTCTCATTCGCTCCATGAAAATTTCTTTTACTAGACGGGTTTAAAAGAATAGTAACACGTTTATCATTAGAACATATAAGTGATCCTGAGTCAAAAGTATTTTAGAATCGTTAGTATTTCTGGAAGTTTCGATAGAGTCAGTATCTCAGTTTGGGAAAACATTTATTATCTATTAAAGGTGAAAAGTGTAATATTTTTAATTGGTGAACAAAGTTTTTCCTTCTCTGGGTCACTCAAATGTTAAGACAAGAGGTAAGGGTGTGAGTTCCGAAAGAATTGCATACTTATATACAACTTAATTATATTACCAAATTTTGTACACAAAACTTCTGACCGTCGGGACCAAACTCAAGGTTGAGTCGTTAAATACTCGAGACACCGACATTCGTTTCGAGGGTGGAGCGACTCAGGGTCGAAAGAATGACCGGTTTGTCTTCATTGACATGGGTGTTGGAGACTCAGAAACATTCCTACTTAATTTATTGTGTACACTTCATGTGTCATGGACAGTGAATCATTTGAGAATTATCTAAAAGAATTGTAAATATTTCAAAGTACGGTTAAGTCGTAAGTCGGTCTACAAATCAAAGTGTTTTATCCGGAACATACGTTTAGTTCTCAAGTAATATTTTTCGGGAAGTTGATGTTTGGGGAAGTCTTAATGGATAATCCTTCGTTTTACGTCTTACGATGATTAATGAGAAGACTTTAGTCATTCACGAATTGATCTTCTATAAAAAATTCCATCCGATTAAAATTGGAGTTTTCTATTAAAAAAGAAACTTCGTTTTTACTCTAGGATCCGGACAACGAGAATAATTGGATCAAAAAGTTTTTTATATGTGTTTAAAATTGAAAACTTTTAGGATGACAAGATTAAAAACTGAGATGTCAAAGGATAACAGTAGTAGGATGTAAGCTGACGTGTGTGTGACTCTCGGACCCTGAGTCGGAGAGTGGACATTGTTCCATTATCGTACCCAGTATCCCAGAACACCGATAATGTACTCTGTAGGATTCCACGAAGTACATTACGAAAATTTGTCATATGTTTTTCGTGAACGACCCGTATCGTCAATAAGTAATTAAAATATTTAGAAAGAAATATTTAACTTATCGTCTCTGGTTGACAAGTGTAGACCATCAGATACGTTGACACCTTTCGTGTTTAGGAGTTGACCCATTACTAATACTTCTTAATATCTATAGTGACAATTCGTTCAATAGTTATAAAGAATCGTTGTTTGGACATGAGGAAGACCTATTTTATCGTGTCCCTAAGGCCATTCTTCCGGTTAGTGTAATATTGAAACTTTACCGTAAACCTCCGAAACGTAAAGGGATTGTCTGTGAACGTTGATTGGAGGTTTAAAACCTCACCACTAATAAACTACAAACAATCCTAGTTACGAACTCAAGTTTCTTCATATTCTGTAAGGAAGAATATGTTTCGTGTCCTACACACATTCCGTCACCAAGAATAGGACCGACGTATATTTTTAGTCGACCCCCTAACTCCTTGTCCACTAGGGTTCCTTCCGCTAAGGGACTTCTTTGAGTTCGGTTATTTTTGACCCAGGACCTTACCCCGGAGTCGTAGACATCACAAAACAAAATTTCAACGGGTCTATTAAGATTATGTGTCACTGCTGACTGTTGGTATACACACTCCTCTTTGTTCTCTTCGTCCGTTCTTTTAAGACCTTTTTCGCTAGTCCGGTAAAATGGGGTAAAACATCTACCGGAAAAGTGAGACGACAAAAGAAACGACGTGTATGCAAAGATTCAAACCACAGCAGGGTGAACAGATAAAAACGAAGACAACAGACACGAAAACCACAGGATGGGTTTTTTTTTTTTTTTTAGTAACGGTTTAGGTTACAGTCCTTCTAAAAGGAGATACAAAAGAAGATCCTCGAAGTATCAAAATCCTGAAATGTAAATTCTGAAATTAGGTAAAACTCAATTAAAACCATATACCATATTCCACTGGTAGGTAGAAGTAGAAAAGCGTACGCTTATAGATCAAAAGAGTTGTGACAAGTAATTTTTTTTTCTGACAGGAAAGGGATCACTCATCGGAACCGTGGGTACAACTTCTAGTAAACTGATTTATGAATACTAAATGATGATTCCGGAGAAAAGGTTGTATGTATTTCGTTTCGACACGAGGAAAACATATATAATAAAACATTAGATGAAGGAAGTAAATTTTATCTATTAACTACTTATGAAAGGGAACATTATAACAACAAAGGATAATAAAATTTCCGAAATGAGACTTTCATTGTGTACGAGTTACGTTTACTCTTTCCATTTCTTTTTTNAGTCCGGTAAAATGGGGTAAAACATCTACCGGAAAAGTGAGACGACAAAAGAAACGACGTGTATGCAAAGATTCAAACCACAGTAGGGTGAACAGATAAAAACGAAGACAACAGACACGAAAACCACAGGATGGGTTTTTTTTTTTTTTTTTTTTTTTAGTAACGGTTTAGGTTGCAGTCCTTCAAAAAGGAGATACAAAAGAAGATCCTCGAAGTATCAAAATCCTGAAGTGTAAATTCTGAAATTAGGTAAAACTCAATTAAAACCATATACTATATTCCACTGGTAGGTAGAAGTAGAAAAGCGTACGCTTATAGATCAAAAGAGTTGTGACAAGTAATTTTTTTTTCTGACAGGAAAGGGATTACTCATCGGAACCGTGGGTACAACTTCTAGTAAACTGATTTATGAATACTAAATGATGATTCCGGAGAAAAGGTTGTATGTATTTCGTTTCGACACGAGGAAAACATATATAATAAAACATTAGATGAAGGAAGTAAATTTTATCTATTAACTACTTATGAAAGGGAACATTATAACAAAAAAGGATAATAAAATTTCCGAAATGAGACTTTCATTGTGTACGAGTTACGTTTACTCTTTCCATTTCTTTTTTCATATTCATTAGTCATTAGGGTGTCGGTTTCAATTGGTGACGATTGTCAAATCATGTAAATGGGTCTTGTAAAATATAAAACTTTTACTTTTAGTAAAAAGGTCTACCGTCAGGGTATGGGATGATAAAAGGTGGGTGATGTGAAAACCATGGACTGGATCTCGATGTTTACTTCGACGTAGATCTGGTCACGGAGTGTGTGTCTCCCGTGAGTTTAGGAACAACTTACTTACCTTACTTACTTCTCTACACACTGGAGTTAATTAAATCAATCAGGTCAATTCTTCGTTTGTTCGTGTTTTTATTGATGTCCCGTCTTACCATTTACAATGTTGTCTCGACACTATCCACGTGGTTTCGTGTCTTATGATGAGTTTTACAATCCAGTGAAGGAGGTTTTCTCTACCACGGATGAAACCCAGAATCTCTTCCTGGTGTTCTTCTGTACGTCCACTTGTTCGTCTCCTTCTTGTTCGTCCTTCCCGTGGTTTCGTTGTTCGTTTCCTTTCCTCATTCTCGTGTCGTATTCCTCCTGTCTCGTCTCAAGTAGAGGTTCCCTTCTATTCTACTCACATATAAACACGTGGAGACAAACACAGGTATACACACACGTACACACTAGTACAAACTCCCTGATTCTTCACACACCGTCTTATGGTTGAGTCCTTCGACTATTTCGTACTCCTTCCGTATAGTATCTCCCGAAAGTTACATAGGAGTTCTTAAAGTTGAAGTAGAACTTTTGATACCCTTGTTGATTCCGTAAGTTCTTACTTTCAATATGTGAGTCACACCATGTGTCAAGAGACCGACAAGAAACCCACCTACTGTTCTGACCTTCGACACTCGTCAAGATGACGTACTAAGATTCAGTTTTCACTACACCCAGACTGAGTAGGTCGTGTCTTCCCACTCTCCCCTTTCCTCTCCTGTCTCTAGTCGATAGTCAATAATCCTCCTTCTCAGTAATCCCGTATCACTTATTAATCGAAACCAATGATACTTCTCCTTCTCAGGTCTGTTGGGGGTCAAAAGATTTTTCGTCCCAGTGTTCTCCTTTTCGTCAACTTTTTGTTTTTTTACAACTCAAGGTGACCCATGTACACCTCAGACTCTATAGACACTACGCTCCTTCCCCTCCCGAGGTCTTCTCCTCCGTATCTCTTTGACTTGACCCTCGTCTCGTGTCTCAACTCTCGTCCCTCCTTTTTCTCTACTCCGGTTCCTGTTTCTCGTCTCTTGTACTCGTGCTCTGTCCCCTTACTCCTTCTACACAGACCCTTTGTCTGACCCTTCCCTTCACCGGTACCTCGCTATAAGTCCTTTCCTTCCTCTGCCTGCCGAGTGATGGTATTGTCGTCTCCAACATTTTTGATTAGAATTTTTCTTTTTTCCTCAAAATCCTTCTTTTTCCACTAATTTTGTTATACTGTCTCCTTCTATGAATCTTTTTCTTCTTTGATATTCCAGTCATTTTTCTCATCTTTCATCTTTGAGAGATTTGTGTCCCTTCTGTTTAGGGACTTAGTGAATTCTTGACCTACAGAAGGTAGTATGGTGAGATAGGATAGAGAATCGTTATGGCTTATGTCGTAGATATTAAAGGGGTGGATATAGTGTGTTTTGTACTGTTTTGAACATTTAAAGTATCTTCCACGCGAACATAAGATCTAAGTCTAAGACCGTGGTAACAGGGACACTACTAAACTGAAGAAACTACCCGTCTTAGGTGAGTCTAGAGTCAATGACGTCGGAAAACAGTAGAACATTTCCCCTCCCATCTCCCTCTTTCTCCCTTCTTTCCTTTTCTTCCCTTCCCCTTCCTTTCTTACTTCCTTCCTTCCTTCTCTTTTTCTTTTCTTCCCTCTCTCGTTTTTTCTCTTTCTTTTTACTTTCTCCTCCCTCCCTCGTCCTTTTCTTTCCTCTCTTTCTTTCTCTTTCTTTGTTGAATTTTTCTTCCCGTTTCTCGTTAAGTCTTTCACTCTTTTACGAGAACTTCGAGATGGTCTTCTGGAGTGTGCCCTAGTTTGTAAAGACAATCGTTTGATTTACCATAAAAGTCTCGAGAGGTCTCGGAGGGAGACTCAACGAACGGACAAAGGGCTGAAATTACAACCGGTCGTCCTAACTCGTTAGTCTGTCTCGAAGAGTAATACAGTCTCATGTCCCTCCCACCGGTTCGAAGCGTGGTAGTATGTGACGTCTACGTTAGGGGGATCCGAGTCTCTTTTTGATACTAAGACCTTTTCGGAGTTCGGACACGTGAGACGGTCGCAATGTGTTTACTCACAAGTATTATCTTTTTATTTGAGTCGTCGTTGTGACTCGTAGGAGAGTCCCGGGTCCCACACCCACCGTCGGAAGAAGACCTTCCCTGTCTTTCCCCTTCTTTTGTGCACCCTACTTCGTGGGAATTAATAATTGCGTATGAGACGGGATAAAAATCTGTCCAAATTACTTACCTTACTATAAAATTGAACCATTGTTTCTGACCCTGGGTCGTAGGTTTCATTGATAATTTGTTCTTATCTTTTGAGTCACAGGTGGGACCAAGTACACTAAGGTTTATATTCAAGTCTTTTTAAATCGTCGAAATGAAGATGAACATAGGAGTAATCCTTTCGTCTCGATTATAATTTAGGAGTTTGTCTTTTAAATTTATTTGTCGATAATAACGGCTTCACCACGGTACTTTCCATTGATAATAATGTAGTAGTCAGAGACCACTATTACAAGTCTAATCGAGTACTTGTTTCCGGTGCACAAATAAGAATCTTTTTAAATTGTGATATGTCTAAAACGAGTAATTACATGGTTATACGACTACAACTCTGGAATCGGGACTTCATCTTAACGTACGGTGGGCGGTCCCTTTCTTTCACCGAATAAGGTAGTGGTGTGGACGTCTTTACCAGAGGTTTATTAACAGAATTTTAATGTTAGGGTGCGATCCGTTGTAGAACAGTCCCTTAAACTGTATTTACAGAAGATTCTATACCTGGTTTACAACCTGCTTAAATCAGTGGAGTTTTGACATCATATTGATATTTACGTACTGAATTTATTAAACTATGACAATCCTCTATTTTTAAAAGTATATTTTGGTGTTAAGATAATCTAGTCACATAAATGATCCACCATAAGAGTCCTCATGTCTCGTCATTGTAGATAGGTTTTACGTGGTCGAAATTGACTTTAGGAACCTAGAAAGTGCTGTGAACATAAAAATATAATCGACCGATCATTTTACATTTGTTCTGAATCAAAAACAAAGCAAAACAAAAAAATTTTTTCCATATCAGACTCTTGATGTTTAATTGTTTACCTTATCAAAGTTCCTGGTATTACAAACACTTTGGGGTAAATGATACAAAGCAGAAATTTTACCCTTGCACGTGCATGTGTAAGATTCTAACCCTTTATAGGTGATTCTGATGGTAAAGGTGTAACTCGTTATCTCGATATACGTACTTTCAGTCAAACGAGTACAAGAGATTATATTAGGGTAGAGAGTTCCCACATAATATTCCTTGTCTTAGTTTAGGGAAGAATGTAAGTTTTATTGTTTTGTGGGTTAAGGGACGAATCTTATTTGTGGTCCTTCTCAATTCCGTACAGTCTAGTATTAAGACTGTTTATAGAGGAGGGTGTAAGTTTTTTTTTTTTTTTTCGGTTTACATTTTTATCGAGAAAATTTCCTCTAGTTCTTTCCTTTTTTCAGAGTTTTGTATTTATGTTATGGTAATAAGACAAAGAAATATAAAGACTTAACTACCTGATTTATTGTTACTCGAAATAAGGGTAATGTTATTCGTCCCCTTTGATAATTTTACTATAATATCTTCTTACATTACCGTACCCCTTCACAAGTATTGTGATATCTATCAATTTTATTATTTTGCGAATAAAGTTCTGTTGTGTATGTAATTCCAGGATTCAAATAGTGTCTCTTATGTGTATGTGTGTGGTGTAATTCTTTGAGGACGTAGGTATATTTGGGGTCTGCTTTTTCCTCGTTTCAATTAAAAAGATTATACAATGGAGATTTACCGACCTAACGATTATGTAAAAACGGAGAAATAAAAAGTTCTAAAAGGATAAAAGATGTTATTGGTACTGTAAATTTCAGTTTCATCGTAGATTAGGTAAAGCTTACAACACTTTTGATTTACTATAGTAAGAGCTCCATGTCGTGTTTTGAATCATGGATGTGTATCATTTTCGACTCGTGGTTTTTTAACTTCGAAAACTTGACGTCACGACCTCTTCTAAGAACTCTCAGGGAACCTGAGGTTCCTCTAGGTTGGACAGTTAGGATTTCCTTTAGTCAGGCCTTACAAGCAACTTTCCTGACTACGACTTCGACTTTGAGGTTATGAAACCGGTGGACAACTCTTCTCGACTGAGTAAACTTTTCCGGGACTACGACCCTTTCTAACTTCGGTCCTCCTCTTCCCCTGTTGTCTCCTATTTACCAACCTACCGTAGTGACTACGCTACCTGTCCTCAAACTCATCCGAGACCCTCGACCACTACCTGTCCCTTCGGACCGTACGACTTCAGGTGTCCGAGTGTTTCTCAGTCTGTGATGACTCGTTGACTTGTCGTGACTTGACTTTGTAATCAAATCTTAAAATACATTTTATTTCCATCATTGAAGATAAGAACATTAAAATAAATTTAAGAAAAAAAAAATTCCACATTAATATGACCCTCAACAGGAGTTCTTTGTACTTTAAATGTCTCTGTCACTCAGGGACCATAACACAACGAAACAATTAGTCTTCTGTCGTATTATAATATTTGATCATCAGAGGATCTTCCCATATGATTTGTGTGAAAAGTTTTGCCACGAAACAAAAGTACGAAACACTCTTCGATATTCTTCCAAAGAGTTCCCGAGTTTCTCCCTCTATATTGGTAGGATAGTAGATACCTGGAGTTTCGATAAATAAGAGTTTCTGTGAATATTAAGTCACCACATTCTCAACCTGTGCTGACTCGCTGAAGTGAAAGTGAAAAGTGAAACTACGTGACCTCTTCCTTTACCGTTGGGTAAGGTCACAAGAACGGACCTCTTAGGGTCCCTACCCCCTCGGACCACCCGACGGTAGATACCGTAGCGTGTCTCAGCCTGTGCTGACTTCACTGAACCGTCGTCGTCGTCGTCTTCATATGTCGATTAAAGTTGTCCCTGATTATTCACTAGTCCTCTCTCTCGTTTTCTTGGGTGAAGTACCTTAGTGTGTCATTTCTTTCAGGGTATCTTAGTTGTATAAATTAGGTTTAGGAAAGAAAGTTTGGTGATTTGATTTTTTTAAGGTTTTCTTTTATCGGAACCCTACGCTTCCTCGTCTGGTTTTTCGGTCACTTGTGAAATGTGTGAGTTCGAACGGTGACGGGAAAGTCCTTAGGTCCTCCCGGGTGTGTGAACCGGGGGATGGAACCCTTCATCCAGAACATTTGATCGTTTATTAGGTGTCTTTGTGACCTCTCTACCGTCTCGTTTTCCATTTCTTCTCTTTACGTGACAAAGGAAGATTATCAACTCACTATGAGATTGGAAACAATGACATTGACTTCAAGTAGACGTCTCTTCTAATGTTCCTTTCTTCTCGAACCGTCAGGTCCCCTTCCTCCACCGACTCTTAATTCTCTCGGTTTCCTGAATGTTCATTCCCGTCTCTGTGTGAAGTGTCGGTCCCGACTGAGGTGTGTTCTCGAGAAAGAGAGTAAGACAGCGGAGGTGTGAGGTGATGTTGGTGTCGTCTCGTCCTCCTCAATCGTCGTCGGGAAGAAAGAGTGTGAGTCGGGTGACTCCTTCTACGGTTTATTTATTCCTTTATTTATGTCCATCTACTTCTACCAGTTTTGCATATTTGAAGGTCTATATTCTATTCTTTCATGGTACCTATATTACAGGTTGTACTAATTATATTAATTGTGACGACATACCATATATACTTTCAACAATTCTCTTATTTAGTTCGATTAGTTTGGTCAGTTAGGATTCCGTTTAGTTGGGACTTATAAGTAACCTTCCTGACTACGACCTCGACTTCGAGGTTATGAAACCGGTGGACTACACTTCTGGGTTGAGTAACCCTTTTCTGAGACTACGACTCTTTCTGACTTCCGTCCTCCTGTTCCCCCACTGTCTCTTACTCTACCAACCTACTGTAGTATCTGAGTTACTTGGACTCAAACTCGTTTGAGCCCCTCTACCACTTCCTGTCCCTTCGGACCGCACGACGTCAGGTACCCCAGCGTTTCTCATCCTGTGCTGACTCACTGACTTGTTGTTGTTTCTCTTATTTAGGATCCTCAAGGGTAATGTTCCTTTTTTTAAAAAAAAGAACAAGAAAATAAAAAATAGATGTACTCTACTACCTACAAGTGATTTAAATAACTTGAATAATGCCATTATTAAAGTACTAACAGTTTGGAAATACAACATGTAGAATTTACATGTGTCACAACATATAGTTAATATAGAGGTATTTTGACTTCTTTTTTCTGTGTGTTTGTGTGTTTTCTGTATCCATAGGTTGACGGACCTTGTAGGGTAAGTGAGAGATCTGATCCGGGAGGAACGTTCCTAAAATAAATTGATGAGAACTATTCGAGATTCTTGTAGAGTCGGTTTTGGTTTATTTTGTTTGTTTGTTTTAATTTGTCATAAACAAGTTTCCGACTTCCTACCCCCGTAAGGAGAGAGAGAAATAATAAAAACGAGAAAGAAGGGACAAAGTATGAGGGAGTGGACAACAGGTCCGAAGGGTTCCCCGAGTCACCATTTCTTAGGTGGGCGGTTAGATTCTCTGTGTGCAAACTAGGGACCCAGTCCTTCTAAAAGATCACCTCCTTTACCGTTTGGGTGAGGTCATAAGAACGGACCTTTCAGGGTACCTGTCTCCTCGGACTACCCGATGTCAAGTACCCCAACGTTTCTCAGTCTGTACTGACTCCACGTACTGTGTGCGTGGACAACGGGTCGTTACTGTCCACTATTTGCACGGGTGTTTTTTAAATAAGTGTTTAGACGAGAGTAAGTTACGTCTCTTAAGGAAGTTTCGTAAACAATTGTTAAATAAGGTTATTCTTGGAGGTATACGTCGACCACCCTTACGTTTTACCACGTTGGTGAAACTGTTTATCAGGTTTAAAATTTATATTCATAAGTAAATGATATATTGGGTCGTTCTCGTGTGGACCCACAGTTGAGTTGTCTTTAATTTTATATACACGTATATTTTCGACATATCCTTACAAGTATTGTCGTAATAAGTATTATCGGTTTTTCACCTTTTGTTGAGTTTACAGGTACGACCACTTATCAATTATATACTATACGGTGTGTTGTCTTATGATAAGTCGTTATATTCCTTATTTCATGACTAATAATGACGTTGTGCGACGACGACGACGATTCAGCGAAGTCAACACAGGCTGAGACCCGCTGGGGTATCTGCCGTCGGGTGGTCCGAGGACACAGGAACCCTAAGAGGTCCGTTCTTGTGACCTCAACCATGACGTTGTACTTACTTGGAGTCTTTATGCGATTCCCTTTTTTCGGGTTTGGTTTGGTTGTGTATAACATACTAAGGTGAGTGTACTTTATCAGTTTTTTTCGTTTAGATCTTTATGTCTTTCATCTTATAAACGACGGTTCCCGACTTCTATCCCCTTTACTAATTGATGTTTACCCGTAGTCCTCAAAATACCACTACTTTTACAAGATTTTAATCTAACACCACTACGGACACGTCGAGACATTTAATTGATTTCTGATAACTTAATATATCTTACTCAAAATACTATTTGATATGGAGTTATGTCGACATTCTTTTCACGTGTCACGGATCTGATGGTTTTTTTTGTCCCAAATAGGATGAGGATGACGTGAGGTTCGGATCCATTAGGGATATGAATTATTTAAATTTTATGTTACCTTATAATGTGTTTCAAAAAATTTTTTTTCTCTTCGAAATCCCTTAAGGAATCGCCAGGTCAACAATTCTGAGTGAAAGTAACAACTCCGGACCCAAGGTAGGGACCGACCCTTTGATTCTTGGGTGTTCGGTGCAACACGTCGGTTTCTTTTTCTCTCTCTTTTCGAAATCGGAAGACTGACTAAACAAATAATTGGTTCTTGAGACAGATATTACGTTCTTTTGGTTGGTGTTAGTTGGTTCTGATTAAGAGTTCTACAATAGTCTGTCGACTATAATGAAGTGTATCATTTAGTAGATTTATGGTAAACGTTTAACAGAGTTAAGGTTTGAGAAATCATACGATTGACAGGTATATAACCATGTTATTTATTTTGTTTAAATGAGGTTCACATGTTGACCGAAGGTTCCATTTGTATTAATGTTCTTTATTTACGTGATACTAAGGCCTAATCGAGAAGATTCTAAAGTGAATTTCAATTATACTAGGTCTTTCTTTTTGTGGTTATATCATATGATTACGTATATATACCTTAAATCTTTCTACCATTACTATTGGGAAATACGCTCTGTCGTTTTCTCTGTGTCTACATATCTTGTCAGAAAACATGAGATACCCTCTCCCACTCCCACCCTACGAAACCCTCTTACCGTAACTTTGTACATATAATAGTGTACACTTTACCTAGTGGTCAGGTCCAAGTTACGCATTATGTCCCACGAGTCCCGACCGCGTGACCTCCCTACCCTACCCCTCCCTCTACCTCGCCCCAAGTCCTACCCCTTGTGTACATGTGGGCACCACCTAAGTACAGTTACATACTGTTTTGGTTATGTTATAATATTTCATTAATCGGAAGTTTTTTTATTTATTTATTTCACCTTTTTTTTATTTCAATTATACTAGGTTTATCTTGACTCTCTGTTAAAGTACTTATTGAAAAAGTTTATCCATCTCCAATTTATAGCCTTAGATCCACCTTTAAAATTTAAAGTTCGGATTTTATTTTAGCACTAAAGTTTTGTATGTACTGGTAAACTTTACTATATGTGATACTAAATTACGAATTTTATTTCTACGTTTAGAGAATTCTTTTTGATTGTTGGTTTTTACAACGTTACATTTATCTCATTTTGTTTACAAACACAAACTCTCATTATAAACAATGTTTTACACTCCTACTCGTGTCTTACAGGGTCTTTGTTGTCCATGTGTGACCATGTGTGACCAGTCTTTCGGTAATACGGAAACAATGGACCGTCCGTCGTCTGCCCGACCGTAAAAGGGTCTGATGGTCAGGGGTACTACGTTCCGGTGACCTGTCTTGATACCACTGAAAGGACGGGGAGTGATTTTTCGAGGTTACATTCATTTAATGAGGGTGTTTGGTGACTCCTTCTACAGGTCTCTATACCGGTTTGGACTCTTGTCAAATGTCTTCTGATTTATCTTTTATTTTAATGTGTCAGGTAATCCGCAGTCCGGACAATTTCTGACGTAATAGTTTGACTCTAATAATTTGAGATGTCGTTGAAGTAGGAGTCGGTCTTCTGTTTCCTAACTCCTACTTTCCCACCCCTACTCCCCATCCCCCTTGTCTCTACTTCACATAAAAAGAAAGACTACACCATTAAATTCCCACAATGGTTTCATAAGAGAAACTTTCTTTTAAACCCACCTTTTTTTACGTAAGTTTTCGTTAATTGTAGTTATCGTCGTTAAATTACAACGGTGTGAAAAACCTAGGAGTAGTAGAAATTAGAACATAATGAATAAAAACTTCCACAGTCTCTTTGACGGGAAGGCCTTGTTTTAAAGTCAACTTTTTAAGTTATCTATGTAAAATGACTGTGTTTGTTGTTTTTGAAAAGTTTAAACACTACGATCTCTCGTCTCGATACTGGAACTGTTTCTAGAACTGAGAAGTTTTTTTTTTTTTTCTTTTTACTGTCTTTGAGACGGCATTTCAACTTCGTCTTTATCTCTACCATCTAATTTTATTCATGTAAGTTCTATAAAGTCTTTTTAGACGAACTTACAAAGATTATTCAAGTCTTTATCTATTCTATTATTTATTTTTAAGTCGATACAGAAACGATGATTATCTTTATGAAATAAAAATTTGTAACCCAGAGACTCATGGACTCAAGAGTTAGGTTAATAGAAAGTTTCTCAGTTAGTCCCTTCAGTCACATGATCCATGACAGGTAAAGGAAAAATTTTTATATACAAAGAAAACGGACAGTTTCCAGAACAAGTCAGCGATTCAATACGGGCTGAGAAACACTGGGGTACTTGACGTCGTACGGTCCGAAGGGACAGGAAGTGATAGAGGACCTCAAACGAAGTTAAGTGTAGGTGACTCAACCAATATGATAGTTTGACAGAGTAGGAGACAGTAGACGAAGAGGAAAACGAAAGTCAGAAAGTGACGGAGTCCCCGAAAAGTTTACTCAACCGAGAAGCGTAGTCCACCGGTTTTATGACCGCGAACTCGAAGTCAGGAAGGCTACTTATAAGTTTCCAGACAACGAGTCAGTGGGTCAGTACAGATTGAGAAACACTGGGGTACCTGACATCGGTAGGCCGAAGAGACAGGTACCTAAGAGGTCCGTTCTTATGACCTCACATGACGGTAAAGGAAGAGGTTAAGTTTCCAGATTAACCGGTATTAAGTCCGCTCTCTGATCTCCTTCTCGTAAAAGAACCACGAAGGTTATGAAAATTCAGTCACTCTAATGTTCGTCTAAATATGTTATCGGTTGTAATCGAGGATTTATACCCTTCCCACCCCCTCTTCCAATAAATGAATAATAAGTCTTAATCAAAGGGAGATATTCGTAAATACTGACAAGTCACCAATATATGGATCTGGATCTCATGTTTCTGGTCGACGAGTAATAGATTGTATCCTTTTGGTCGTACATTCGTTTATATAATGTTAATTTGAGATTCAATCTTAACTCAACCAATCTCCTCCATCCCTGATTAGGAGGGTATTGTGGGGAGAAAAGGGGTCAGGTACCGAAGTCGCTACGGAGTGTTTTCAGTAACGAAAACACAAGTCAGGAATTCCTACAAATCCTTAAGTAGTCCATCCCTCTCTGTAAGGTTCGGGTTTCAGTACCTGTAGACTCTCGTTCTGAACAGGACCTTTTACCGGACTCATTCGGTTCTCCCATCTCTACGTTCGACTCCGACCTGTCTCTTAACCCTAGGGCTAGTATTTTTTTTATGTATACGGTACCACTGTTCAACCGTCGTCCCCCGATGGTTTTATCCTTAAAAGGTGACTACTCCACTAGTCTAAAGGTATAATCTTTATCGTAAGATCATCTTCACACCTCCTACCATAACTCCCTTCTTTTGGACTTCTGTCAGCATTACTGGGGTTTGCTGTCTTTTCTGTCATATCTATAAATTTTCCGTCTTAAAGGTCTTAAGTTATAAGACAATCTATCCTCTCTCTTCCTCCCGTCAATGCCTTCCCTGTTCAAATCCTTGTTCAAGGGTCTACAGAACCAGGTTGACCCATCTACCACAACGGTAAATATCTTTGGTTCGTGTACTCCCTTCCCGTACGGTTGTCTCACCACCTATCCTCGTTCAGGTTCTATCAGAACCTGTAAATTCTATAGGTCATGTCTTGACTTATATACTTTAGGTTTTCAAATTACAATGATGTTGAAGGGTCATATAGAAACATACGTTTTGAAGGAAGTCCACTGTCGATTTCACTGAGTACAAATAAGTAAGGTATATAAGACCACGTACAAAGGTTCTACGTTCAGAGAGATGACTTCTAAGGTATTCCGAAGACATACACCTCCTTTATTGAGATCTAAGTTTCAGTTGTGAGTCCAATGTTTATAACCGAAACGTGTACGAGACGCTAGAGGTCACGAACGGGTGAAATTAGAAGACATTTTACATCTACGAAAGACGAGTCGTGATGACCCTCCCAATTTATTCCATTTACGTACCTTTCCACGTCGTACTATGGTCCGTGTGACATCTACTGGTTATTTTCAACTGTCTTATGTTGTATATAGTAAGATATATGAGTCAAACACTCAACCACCCTTCTATTCTACACATATCATTGTTACTATATTACATTTTCTACTACATACGGAGATTCCTCTATTTTTCTCACTGTCGACCAGTTTCCTCCCTCTCCGGTGAATGCTTTTTATAAATTCCTTCTTGTAAGTATATTTGACCTGGACTTCTTGTTCATCCTAAATCTGTACGTCTCTGTCTCTCTCTTCCCGTCAGGAAAGGTCCACGACCCGTTTCCGTCCTACCGTGGTCGGGTCCGTTGACACTAGGTTCTTCGACCGAAATATAATTCCGAGACTGTGATCGACGTACTGAAACCTGTTTTATGAGTTGGGTTTACTCCCGTTATCGTTGATAGAAAATCAGTGGAATCCTAAAATGTTCTATTTGTCCAATTCAGAGAATCTCGTCCTCTGATTCTCTGTGTACCGTCGATCGTAGTATAAATCGTCTTTGTGTCCCTGTCCTCTAGCTCCCTTCCGGTCAAACCGATGTCGTGTGTCAAGTGTTACGATTTATCAAACGTATTTCACCTTTATCTGATATCTCGAAATTTTTTCTCTCTTTCTCCTAAACCCTGAAATAAGGAGTCCGTTCTTTTCGGTGACTTCCAAAATGTCGTCCTTTCCTTCTACATACAGGAGATGGAAAGGGTTATACTGAAAAATAAATATTATGTTCCTTTAAAATTAATATTTTAGTACACGGAAGGTGGTGGGTACGAACTCCCGTGTGTCCTTAAGAGTTACCGTCGTAGATGTCTAAATTTTCTGATTAAGATCTGATTGAATTTTTGTTTTTTTGATCGACTTTATCGTCCACGAACGTGTATAAAAAAAAATTGAAATTAATACACACTCACACATACACATACAGGACTTAGTGATTTTTTTATGTTTGGGGTACCCGGTACTGTCGGGGTCTTTGATCATGTCAAGACTTTGTATTTTGAGTCTCTTATAAAAACTACAAAACTTATTAAAAAGAAAAATAGTTACTGGTGACGTTATATGACCACTAATAATACTCTTTACGACTAATTGAAAAGGTATGTATATATATATACAAATGTATATGTATATACCTTATGTAAAAATGTATGTGTGTACATGTATATATCATTAAGAGTATGTAAATGTGAGATAGTCATACTGATTATCTCACATAGTTCATATAGTTCATAAAAAATATGAACAGTGTGAGTATAAGAAAAGTATCGTAATGACGATGACGATTCAGTGAAGTCAGCACAGGCTGACACGTCGGGGTATCTGCCGTCGGGTGGTCCGAGGGGGCAGGGACCCTAAGAGGTCCGTTCTTGTGACCTCACCCAACGGTAAAGGAAGAGGTCACGTACTTTCACTTTTCACTTTTACTTCAGCGAGTCAACAAGGACTGAGAATCACTGGGGTGTCTGACGTCGGATGGTCCGAGGAGGTAGGTACCCTAAAAGGTCCGTTCTCATGACCTCACCCCACGGTAACGGAAGAGGAAAATATCGTACAAACGGGGGTTTAGAATTCAGGAATCAGTGAGAANTCACGTACTTTCACTTTTCACTTTTACTTCAGCGAGTCAACAAGGACTGAGAATCACTGGGGTGCCTGACGTCGGATGGTCCGAGGAGGTAGGTACCCTAAAAGGTCCGTTCTCATGACCTCACCCCACGGTAACGGAAGAGGAAAATATCGTACAAACGGGGGTTTAGAATTCAGGAATCAGTGAGAAGTAAACGGGGACTTGAGGGTGACCTCAATTTTTAGTAGTTTAAAGGTTGGGTCTATACGGAACTGAAAAGGAGGTTCCTCGAATAAAACGAAATATTAATCAGAGTTTAAATAATTCAGGAACGCTCTGTCATCCATACTTTATTATACATTGGATTGACCGGACATTCTGTCTCATTTATAAGAGGGATTTTTAAATAGGGGAGTTCTCGATACCGTGACTCTTCCGGTACACAAAACATACAGTGAGTTTACAATTGGACTACAATTGTAAACCTACTACAAAGAAGTTGATAAGACATAGTGTCATTGAGTAAAAAAGGTTCGTAAATAACTCATGGACGGTAAACGGTCTGTAATACTTTCCGACTTGGTCTCTAGTTTAACGGTTGTAGGCAACCTGATATCTTTATCGTTACCTCAAGGTCTTTTTTTTTGTAGATGAAGACGAAGTAACTGATACGGTTTCGGAAACTGACACACCTAGTGTTGTTTGACACCCTTTAAGAAGTTCTCTACCCTTATGGTCTGGTGGACTGGACGGAGGACTCTTTGGACATACGTCCAGTCCTTCGTTGTCAATCTTGGTGTGTACCTTGTTGTCTGACCAAGTTTTACCCCTTTCCTCATACAGTTCCGACATATGACAGTAGTACGAATAGATTGACTGTGCGTCTCACACACGTACGTACGAATCAAGACAGGTTGAGAAACGTTGGGATACCTGACGTCGGACGGTCCGAGGAGAAGGGTACCCTAAGAGGTCCGTTCTTATGACCTCATCCGACGGTAAAGGACGAGGTCTCCTAGAAGGTCTAGGTCCCTAGTTTGGGTGTAGAGACCCCAGAAGTCGTAACGTCCGCCTAAGAAATGGTGACTCGGTGGACTCTTGTAGGAATATACGTTTCATGTAGTACGCTTTACAGTCCGACCTACTTCGTGTTCGACCTTAGTTCTGACGGTCCTCTTTATAGTTATTGGAGTCTATACGTCTACTGTGGAGGGAGTACCGTTTTTCACTTCTTCTTGATTTCTCGGAGAACTACTCCCACTTTCTCCTCTCACTTTTTCGACCGAATTTTACGTTGTAAGTTCTTTGCTTCTTGTACCGTAGGCCAGGGTAGTGAAGTACCGTTTATTTACCCCCTTTTAACTTTGTCACCGTCTAAAATAAAAGAACCCGAGGTTTTAGTGACGTCTACCACTGACGTCGGTACTTTAATTTTGTGTGAACGAGGAACCTTTTTTTTCGATACTGTTTAGATCTGTCGTATAATTTTTCGTCTCTGTAATGAAACGGTTGTTTCCAGTCATATGACTTTCGATACCAAAAAGGTCGCCAGTACGTACCTACACTCTCGACCTGGTATTTCTTCCGACTCGTGGCTTCTTAACTACGAAAACTTGACACCAATACCTCTTCTGAGAACTCTCAGGGAACCTCTCGCTCCTCTAGTTTGGTCACTTCGGATCTCCTTTAGTTCAGACTCATGTGTAACCTTCCTGACTACGACTTCAACTTCAAGGTTATGAAGCCGGTGGACTACACTTCTCGGTTGAGTTACCTTTTCTGGGACTACGACCCTTTCTGGCTCCCGTCCTCCTCTTCGTCCACTGTCTCCTACTCTACTGACCTACCGTAGTGGTTGAGTTACCTGTACGTAAACTCGTTTGACACCCTCTCTCGCTTCCTGTCTTTCGGACCGTACGACGTCAAGTACCCCAGTGTTTCTCAGTCCGTGTTGACTCACTGATTTGTTGTTGCTTGTTGGCGACTAATAATCATTTGTAAATACTCACTTATAGTTCAAACGTAAGTCTGTGACCTCTAAAATCCGAGAAGTAAACATAGAGTTCCTGGTCGAATTATAGACCGTCGTATTTAACCTTTACTCACCAAGGACTGAACTGACTCACTTAGTGTTTCGGTAATAAGTCGTTACTGTCACGGAGTTGAGTAGTTCTTCCATCTGTATGACCCTTGCAGTTCTCGATGACAGTGAGGGATTATTTCCCTTCAACATAATTAGAATGTTGGACGCAAAAAGAGGAGTTGCCAAATCGTATTCACAAAAGAGTAAATTACGTTTGAAAAGTCGTACACAGTCAAATCTATATGTTTATTAATAACGTACTGATGTATTAAAAAGATCGGTAAGGGTAAATGACCTTATCGGGTTTCCAGGAGAAAAACAAGTAAAAATACTTATTATAATGCCACTTGTAGAAAGACGTATTTCAAACATACATAAAGACTAATAAAGAATCTTATCCTTGGGTCTTCATCTTAAATTTCCAGTGTAAATTTCAAGACTACGACATGACTGTTTGGCGAAAGTTCTTTTTCGAACTTAAGTAAGACTGACTTCCTATAAAGTGACGTGGAAACGGTCGTAATCCGTCAGAATTAAAAAATTTAGTTAGGATCAAACGATTAAATTTGTGTAATCTGTTTATTTACTTTTATTACGATAAACGTAAATTTCCAAAGTTTCGTTCTCTAGGACTTTTATGAACCCTTACGTCTTCTTTTATTGGATAAAACTATCCCCGAATTGAACCTTTTACTAAGACCCAAATAATAATCTTAGGTGTCCGTCAAAGTCTGTAGCAAATAGAAATGACGATCTTTATTCCCGTTTTGGAAGAGTTTCAGTTTAACTCTCAGGAAGTGAGATTGAAAAGTGTAAGGTGACTTAAGATCCCGAATAAAGAGTTAGAATCTGAGTTGTTCTATAATTTTTCGTACGTAAGAAAATTTACCTGTTCTTAATTTAAAAAAAATTCATCAGCTATATGTGATTTGTAGTCACAATTGTTTTACGGGTTGTGGAGATTTCTTGAGTTCCTTTAGGTTTTTTAAGGAAAAGAGTTTCCAAAATAAAGGAAATTGAAGTAATAAGAATTAGTAAGACTCAATTCCTAATTCGACGTATGGGAAAGTCTCTCTGGACTGTAACAATGTTACTTCAAGTGGACACATAATTAATGTAAAGATGATAAAAGATATTAACATACTGTTGTCTGTCCTATTGAACGGTTAAATATAATAAAGATTCTAAGGTAAAATAAAGTTCAAGATGACATACAAAATAAAATTGGAATTCGTAAAAAATTTTACAGTCTCCCTCTCCCTCTCCCACCCTACTAAACCCTCTTACTGTAACATTGTACATATGATAGTACATTCTTAGCTTAGCGGTCAGATACAGGCTGCGTCCTATGTCGTACGAACCCCGACCACGTGCCACTACTGGGTCTCTCTACAATACCCCTCCCTCCACCCTCCCCCCCAAGTACAAACCCTTGTGTACATGTGAGCACCACCTAAGTACAGTTACATACCGTTTTGGTTATGTCATCACATTTCATTTTATTTCATTTTTATTTTTAAAAAAAATTTATTTTTATTTTTCAGGAAGGAGTTTTTGTTTTGTCTATGTCATTTGAGGAACGAGTATTACCTTACTCTTTCAGTAGACTTTAAGAGTTTACTAAGGTTTGTCACTTTTAATGTACACTTTTGGTAGATTTCTTGATATTTTGAAGGAAAGAAGGTCAAAAAATTGATTCTAGGTCGTGAAATTTAATGGTTGAAAATCTTTCTTCTTTTTTGTCGTGTATTGAACTATATTGAGTTCTATTTCGTTGGACTTTTGGGTTAAGGGGTAGGGTATGGGATTTCTGTTGTGTCCGTAATCTTCGTCAAACTGGAGGAATTATATATCTATGTATTTATTGTATGTATGTTTATGTATGTACTTTATAAGGTTTTAATTAATTTTATACACTCGTAAAGTTTATTATCTTTGTTAAAGGTACCGATTCTTTTATTATTTCATAATAACGACGATAATCTTCTCACTTGTCATCTGAAACACAAAGTGTCTTGTTATTTTAAGGTTTTTGTAGGACGTATGACTGTATTTCATGGAAATATAAAACAGTTTGTTTCTATAAATTTTCTTTTTTTTTCGTATGAATTGTGGTAAAATAGTGATATGGTAAATCAAGGAATCCAATTTATTAGAGTCGAAATTATTTATGAGTTATCATCTTTATGTACGAAAAGATTTGGGTGTTTTCACAACAGAGTCTTCTTGACCCTTACTGAATGGACTTGACATGGGTTTACTTCCTACCGGTGACAGGGGAGGTGTGGAGGTAAAGAACAGGTGTAGGGGCCGACGATGAAGAAAGACAGGAGGTAGGAAAGAGACAGTTGTCCTGTCAGTGGATGGGACCTGGGTTGTGAAGTCTTTGATTCCAGTTCCGTGTGAACCGAACTTCCTGTGTTACGGGTGTCTACCCCCGTTTAAAGGTTACCGTTCTTTTAGGAAGTAAAAGGACGGGATTACCCAAGTCAATTCGGTAAAAGGTTTTCATTTCTAAAAAGAGAAACTTTATATTTACATCTCTACCTATTCCTCCTTTCTATTTTACTCGTGTTTGTTGTCGTATTACTTTGGTGGATGAATAAAACTATAGGAACACGTCTTTAGCCATTAATTTCATTGTGATATGTCTAAAAGGACATTATTTTTTATTAGGTCGTCCCCGTCTTTGTGTAAAAAAATTAGAGAAAATTCTTTTGGTATTTTATCTTATTGAAAAATTTTAATATTCAATATTTTCCACTGATTGAATACAAAAGAAAAGACACTTTGAGAGGAAAGTTTAAAACGTACCGTAATTTCTCTATCAACCTTCGCTACGGTCTTGTCATCTTTTTTTAGTAAAAAATCCTTGTTTGATGGTTAAGAGTTTAATCGTGATCGTCAGATTTAGGAGGTACACAAAACATAAATATAAGTATTCTCGTGTCCTAAAGAGGACGAAATCTAAAAAAAAAATTACAAGGAAATTTTACATTTTCTAAGAGTTATAAATTTGTGTGTTCATGGTAGTATCCAGTTTTGTAATTCACTGAATGCGAATGAAGATTAATTTATATTTTCCTTTTACTATAGAAGACCAAACCTTTACACTTAAGAAGGTGTAAAGAACTCATAATGTATCTTTCTCAACAACGTATTAAAAGACTTCGGTCTTCTAATCATATATATGGTAGAATGATTCAAAGTCGATGACATGAAAGGAGTTATTTCTGGTAGTGTGTCCTACTTAGGGTGAAGGGTAAGAGAAGATCGTGAGGGAGTTGGGGAGTTGGGGTGTTTGCTAAATCTAATGTTCGTTTGAATGAGTGAGTTCAGTGGGACTTGTTCGTTGGAAGTGTATCAAAAGGAACTTAGATTGAAGGTGTCCAAATAACTAGAACTTTTATGCAAGTTTTACTCGTAATCCTGAATGTAAATTTTTATCAGTTTTTTATATTATAAGGATAAAACGAAATTTTAAATCAGAGTTTCTAGTCATTTTTGTGTCACCAAAATATTATACGGGATAGATAAACAGAAGTAATTGCTTGAGACCATCAGTCTCCCTAACAGATACAAACAAAACGAGGAAGGAAGGAAGAAAGGAGTGAAGGTGGGAAAGAAGGAAGGTTTGATTGACTTGATGTATGGTAAGATATTACCTATAAATGTCACTTTTGTACTTAGGCCTGCAATAACACTTCAAAGGAAGAGAGTCTGTCTTTTATACGATATCACTACCACTAATGTCGGTACTTTAATTTTCTGCGAATGAGGAACCTTCCTTTCAATACTGGTTGGATCTGTCGTATAACTTTTCGTCTCTGCAATGAAACGGTTGTTTCCAGGTAGATCAATTCTGATACCAAAAAGGCCATCAGTACATACCTACGCTCTCAACCTGACACTTCTTTCGACTCGCGGTTTCTTAACTACGAAAACTTGACACCACAACCTCTTCTGAGAACTCTCAGGGAACCTGATGTTCCTCTAGGTTGGACAGGTAAGACTTCCTCTAGTCGGGACCCTAAAGAAACCTTCCTGACTACGATTTCGACTTTGAGGTCATGAAACCGATGGAGTACTCTTCTCAACTGAGTAACCTTTTCTGACACTACGACCCTCCCTAACCCCCGTCCTCCTCTTCCCCTACTGTCTCCTACTCTACCGACCACCGTAGTGGCTGAGTTACCTGCACTCAAACTCACTAGAGACCCTCAACCACTACCTGTCCCTCCGGCCCGTACGACGCTAAGTATCCCAGCGTTTCTCAGCCTGTGTTGACTCGTTGATTTGACTTGACTTGACTTATACAATGTTCTTGTGTAGTAGTTTAAGTGAATTGACTCCGAGGGATTTACTATGTTTTTTATGACTTTGAAAAATACAAGGTTCTCCTTCTCCCTATGACTTCTCGTTGTCGACTAAGAAAACAGACAATGTGTATTGAAGTGGGGATACTACTTCCCTCTGTTACTTCCCTTGAAGGGAAGAGTAGGGAAAGTGACGACTTATTGAGGGAGGGAAGGTGACGACGAGTCTAGAGTACTGATAAGGAAGAAAGTAAGTTGTTCATACACGGTCCGTAACAAGATTCTTTGTTACCTCTCGACCTCATCACTACCAGGGACGGATCACCTCGAATACAACCCACCTCCCCCGTACTAGAAATGTGTCGGAACTACGACGGTTGTGGTTGTCCGTCACCATACGCCCGACCTCGGTGCGAGAATACGTCCAGGTGACAATTGTCGACGTCCCAAGTCTCGTTTTGATGTTTACCTCCGACCGAGTGGAGGAATGTAGACAGATTTATAAATTTCCGATATTTAATTCGATTACTTATACAAAATAAGAGGATGGAATTAGGAGTATTACCGAACTTTCCTGTCCAGACTTAACTCTTAAGGTCGGTCTTACACCACAGTTTGTCCTGTGGTCGAGTTAGGTTGTTTTCACCTGAGTGAGTCCGTATGAACACCCGTGACTCGGTCAAGTAGTCGGAGATAAGTGTGGAAGACGTTTCTGTAGGATCTGTGGGGAACTCGGATTCACATACGTGTCACTGAAGGGTCAGACGGGTATCATCCTTTAGGCGTCTCCAGTTTGTCCGAGATCTTCGTCCAAACTCCGAAACTTCGTCCTTTAAGTCATGGGTCTCAAGGGTCTCCCATAAAGTCTTCCGTCCCGTTCAAGTCCGTACCCCAGGTCCATCTATATAACGAACTGGGACACCTGAGGAACGGGGCACCCTTCCTTCCCGGAGAACGGGTCAAGAGTCCCGTGTTCACACAAGGACTTCATGTCTCCCGTCCTCTAATTTGACAAGTCACAGAAGTCATAGTAAATTCTCGACTTTCTCTCCTTCTCCTCGTCTCCTCAGTCCCCGTTCCCCTTTTTTTGGATGATAGGATTACGGTGGTTCACTAGGGTGGTGAAGGGTGGTACCACAAGAGGAGGTAGGTCCACCGTTTGTCGTCTTCCTTCCCCTTCGTCCCTTTCTTCTTTCGGTCATAAGACGATGACGTCCTCCGACAGAGGACATTATCAATGCAACTCTCGTGTCGGGTCTTCTTGACCCTCCCTTTTTTTCTTTCTTTCCCATTCATTCCCTTGACTATAATGGTTGGTTCGGAGACGACTTCTGATTAAGACGGGTAGAGTATCCCTGTCTTTATGTTGTGTTTCTAAAGTGGTATTCGTCACGAATCATTCAAATAATTTAATATGGGTTATTAAAATTCATGAAAAGGGAGGAATCCGAAACGAGACGAGAAGCACTCGGAAGGTATCGTCTCGTTTGGGTTACTAAGGACGACCGTTTGGTTAGTGTCTACAAAGATTAAACCCTCATCGGGTACGAACAAACTAAGTTTTACAGTCTCGGGTACGATACGGACCGATTCGTCACACGGCCATGAGACCATACCGGTGGGGGGTTAGTGTCTCTACATCAGATGTGAGAGGACCCGAGTGGACGACCTACGAAGAAGATGGACTGATTAAGTAAGTCAGGGAGGTCCGGTCTCTGAGGACCGTCGTTCCGACAGAGTGTACTAGTAGAATCGTCAATTACGGGGAAGGAGAAGGAGACAGATGGGTGGTCCGTTTACGTACCCGAAGTCCCCTTACGAATATCTAGGTACGGGTACCCAGGTGTTTGGAGACGTAGTGTAATGTCAGATATAACACAATAGGAAGGTGGTTCTTGTATTAAGAGGGAAAGAAGGAGGTGTGGTCGGAAGTGGAATATTCTTAAGTTCAAGTGAGAGAAAAGAGAGACTGTATAGAGAAAATGAACTGAACTTAATAAATAAACACTCAAGAAACCCTACCTCATATACTAGTTTGTAATACAAGTCAAGTCAAGTCAGTGAGTCAACACAGGCTGAGAAACACTGGGGTACTTAGTGTGGTGCGGTCCGAAGGGACAGGTAGTGGTTGATGGCCTCAAATGAGTTTGAGTACAGGTAACTCATCCACTATGGTAGGTTGGTAGAGTAGGAGACAGCAGGGGAAGAGGAGGACGGAAGTTAGAAAGGGTCGTAGTCCCAGAAAAGTTTACTCAGTTGAGAAGAGTTGTCCACCGGTTTCATAACCTCAAAGTCGAAGTCGTAGTCAGGAAAGTTGCTTGTAAGGCCTGACTAAAGGAAATCCTACCTGACCAACCTAGAGGAACGTCAGTTTCCCTGAGAATTCTCAGAAGAGGTTGTGGTGTCAAGTTTTCGTAGTTAAAAAACCACGAGTCGAAAGAAATATCAGGTTGAGAGTGTAGGTATGTACTGGTGACCTTTTTGGTATCGAAACTGACTACCTATAAACTACTGTTTCATTACAGAGACGAAAAATTATACAACAGATCCAATCAGTATTGAAAGGAAGGTTCTTCATTCGCAGAAAATTAAAGTACCGACGTCAGTGGTAGACGTCACTAAAACCTCGGGTTTTTTTATTTCAGACTGTGACAAAGGTGACAAAGGGGTAGATAAACGGTTCTTCACTACCCTGTCCTACGGTACTAGAAACAAAAGACTTACAACTCGAAATTCGGTTGAAAAAGTGAGAGGAGAAAGTGAAAGTAGTTCTCCGAGAAATCAAGAAGAAGTGAAAGACGATATTCCCACCACAGTAGGTGTATAGAATCCAATAACTATAAAGAGGACCGTTAGAACTAAGGTCGAACACGAAGAAGGTCGGGTCGTAAAGAGTACTACATGAGACGTATCTTCAATTTATTCGTCCCACTGTTATCTGTCGGAATTGCATGAGGAAAAGGATAAACCTTGGTCAGACAACAAGGTACAGGTCAAGATTGACAACGAAAGACTGGACGTATATCCAAAGAGT